>CM075979.1:46370071-46465071 GCA_038087875.1 Malacoraja senta | reverse complement strand
GGGAGGATGCCCTGAGTGCAGGTATCTCGGCAAGGTCCTGAGGCGGAGAGCCGCCAACTTGGTGTGAATGCACACCAGCGACTGACCGCCCTCCTCGATCGGGAGACTCAGGACTGCTGCAGGGACCGAGTGCTTTCCGTTGCCCCTGAAGAAGTCCACCAACTTCTTCTGGATGATCCCAGCAAAGGTGGCTGATGGGACCAATGTGGTCAATCTCTACCATAGCATGGAGGCCACCAGTTGGTTAATGACCAACACCCTGCCCCAGTTGGAAAGCACTCTGAGGAGACCCGCCCAGCGCCCCAGCCGGGAGACGACTTTCATCCCCAGCTCCTGCCAGTTCGCCGGCCAGGTCTCCGCATCGAGACTCAGGTAGACTCCCAGGTAGAGGAGGTGCCTGGTACTCCACGTGAAAGACCTCATCTCCTCCAGGAGGGAGTCCACCTGCCAGGGACCCACCAAGAGTCCAGAACATTTCCCCCAGTTGATCCTGGCAGAGGAGTCGGCCAAGAAGACTCGTTGGCACTGACGCATCCTCTGCAGGTCGACGGGGTCGGTGACCATGAGGAGCACGTCATCGGCTCCAAGAGGACCACCTCCATGTCCGGCTCATGTAGAACCATGCCTGTCAACTTCCTCCGAAGCAGACTAAGGAATGGCTCCACGCAGATGGCCTGATATGGGGCAGCCCTGACGTACTCATCTGTGGAAGGGAATGGGGGCCGTCAAGGATCGGTTTACTTTGATGAGGCACTCTGCGGTGTATAAAAGCTGGATCAGGGACACAAAGTGCGGTCATCGAAACATAGAAACATAGAAAATAGGTGCAGGAGGAGGCCATTTGGCCCTTCGAGCCAGCACGACCATTCATTGTGATTATGGCTGATCATCTACAATCAGTAACCCGTGCCTGCCTTCTCCCCATATCCCTTGATTCTGCTAGACCCCATAGTTCTATCTAACTCTCTTTTAAATTCATCCAGTGAATTGGCCTCCACTGCTTTCTGTGGCAGAGAATTCCACAAATTCACAACTCTCTGGGTGAAAAAGTTTTTCCTCATCTCAGTTTTAAATTGCCTCCCCTTTATTATGAGGTTGTGGCCCCAGGTTCTGAACTCCCCCAACACTGGGAACATTTTTCCTGCATCTAGCTTGTCCAGTCTTTTTATAATTTTATACATTTCTATAAGAACCCCCTCATCCTTCTAAACTTCAGTGAATACAAGCGCAGTCTTTCGAATCTTTCCTCATCAGTCCGAAACCAAACGGCCGCAGAGTCCTCAGCAAATACTCATGATCCACCCTGTCGAAGGCCTTTTCTTGGTCGAGAGAGAGAAAGGCTGTTGGTACACTGGTCTCCTGAGCCAGGTTGACCAGGTCAAAGACCAGATTGATATTGTCCTTGATAGACCGGCCCAAGGGAAGAAACTGTTCCTAACCTGGACGTTACAATTTTCAGGCTTCTGTACCTTCTTCCCGATGGCAGGGGTGAAATGAGTGTGTGGCCAGGGTGGTGTGGGTCTCTGATGATGCTGGCTGTATTTTTGAGGCAACGACACAGGTAAATCCCTTCGATGCTGTGGAGGTCAGAACCCGTGATGGACTGGGCAGTGTTTACAACTTTTGCAGTCTTCTTTGCTCCTGGGTGCTAGTTGCCGGACGACAGCCCACAGCTAGTTGCTGTGATGTAAACAGTCAATTTGCTCTCTACTCTACGCCTGTAGACATTCAAGAGAATCCTCTCTGACATACCAAATCTCCGCAATCTTCTTAGGAAGTAGTTGGTGTGCTTACTTTATATATAGAGTGAGTATAGAATGAATAGAGCAGGGGGCTGAGCACGCAGCCGTGAGGTGCTCCAGTGCTGATGGTTATTGAGGAAGAAGTGTTGCTGCCAATTTGTACAGACTGTGGTCTGTTGTTGAGGAACTTGAGGATCCAATTGCAGAGGAATGCGTAGATACCCAGTTCCGTGAACTTGGTAACCAGCTTATTTTGTGTATCAAAAATAATTTATTTAATAACGATCACGATACAAAAACCAAACCGTGGTAACACACCCACCACCATAGTACACAATAACCAAATTATCTACATTTTCAAATGACTATGTTACAATCCTTACAAATATACTAATTAACAAATATACAACTATGTCCCTCTCTAACACCACCCAGGCGCGGACATAACCCCGGTAAAGGGGCAAGCATCAGGCTCGGGCAAAGCCCTCTTCCGCCTGGTGCCATGATGGTCAGCTTGGCCAGGTCAAGGAGCAACCCAACCCAACCAGGACATCTTCAGCCCTGCTCACTCCCTAGATCCCGTCACCAGTCCTTCAGTCGCTGACAGCAGAGCCTCTCCTCCCCTTGCGGACCCTGGGTGGAGTGGTGGTGCTCCCTGCCATCCGGACCCTGGCTACAAGGGACGCTCTACTGGTCCCTCTACCCTCAACAGGAACGACGCTGCTCTTGGTTTTGGCGTCCTTCTCCAGGTCGGCCAAGAAGGACATGAGCTGATGCTGGTCGTTCACCTTCACCCCCTGCACCTCCTTGCCCCTCCCCCTCCTTTTCAGGATGAGGTTCAGCGAGCTGGTGAGCCCGTGTAAGTTTGGCCAGTGGAGGGAGGCCAGTCTGGGCCGATGTTGGGCTCCATTGGTGGCAACGATGAACTCGCGGATTTCCTCCACCGGAATGAGTGGAGTGGTGTTGGGGGAGCGAGAACATCCATTGATTCATTGTCCGAGGATTCCCCTTCCACCCGCTCACTGCAGATGGAGACACCATCCTCATCCCCAGACACACCCTTAGTGCTCGATGACTCCCGCCTCACCCTGTGCGGCAGTTGCCTCTGCCTCACCCGCTGATCTCTCCTCCACCACAGTCC
This sequence comes from Malacoraja senta, assembly GCA_038087875.1. Lineage (NCBI taxonomy): Eukaryota > Metazoa > Chordata > Chondrichthyes > Rajiformes > Rajidae > Malacoraja > Malacoraja senta. Next base: position 46,462,188 of record CM075979.1, on the reverse strand, counting down.
CAACCCTGAGGCCAGTGATAGAGGGGCCTTCCCCAGATGTACCCGGGGAGTCAAGACCATCGATAGTGGGGGAGACTATCCCTCCCCCAGTTGGGCCCAGAGTAGACTCTGGTGCACCAGACTCAGGGAGTCCCTCTGGAGCCAGGCTGGTTTCCACAACCCCCTCCCCACCTACAGTCTCTAACTCCAAGGGCATGCTCTGCGCCTCATCCTGGGTGGGTTGTTCCTGGGCTTCCTCGGGTGCCTGATGTGGGACTCTCTCCCCAACAGGGATCTCCCCCTGCTCCATATCACCCGAGTGGTCCCCACTGCCACCCTTCCCAGAATCCCCTTTAGAACATGGGACCGGGACCCGAACCAGAGGGCGGGAGTCTTCCTCCACCACAGGACTTCCCTCCTCCCTGGAGGATTCACGTTCGTCCCCTTCTGCTCCTCCCTAGAGAGATTCCTCATTCTTTTTTCCAAAGGGGAGGAGCTCACAGACACCGGGGTCACCTGAGCAACCTTCGCCCGCGGCACCCCCTCCTCCCACCCGATCCCCACCGCCCTCGGTTAGAATATGGGGCTTGCAGATGGGATGGGTGGAACGTTCTTGTCTCCGGGGGTTTCGTTCTCCAGGTGTTTCACATTCATCGCTACCTTGCCCCCTTCTTTTGACCCTCCCCACCCCCACTGTGCAACCCCAGGGTCCCCTGACTCAACTCTCTCTCTCAGGGGGGGTGGGAGCGGGGGGGGGGGGTTAATGGCACCGGAGGTGGAGGCCCCCCCCCGGGATTTGGGGCAATACCTCCGAATGTGCCCCACTTCCTTACAGGCATGGCACCTTGGGTGCTCCGATGTCCAGTACATGGTGAAATCACGCCCATGCTACTGGACACCGAAGCGCCCGTCAACTTCCTCCTCCCGGTCCAGCAACATCGTCAGCTGGCACCGGTGGGAAAGAACGTGCCGCAGCTCCTTCCTGCGGAACCCCTGGGTTATCGGGGTGATGTCTGTGATGACCTTACCCAGGGTGTGAAGGTGGGGAAGGAGGGCCTTGTTTGTGATGCAGGGCGGGATGTTGGACAGGACCACCCGCTGCGCGATGGTCGCCAAGGGCTCGACCTGCAGGAATGTTCCCCCCACTGTGACCCCTTTACTCACGGCCGCGTTCACCCCCTCAATGGACTCGTGGAAGGACACGGCCTCCCCAAACATCCTGCCCATGTACAGGACGCCTGCGGGCTTGGTCTCCATGGCCACGGCAGCCGTGCAGTCCTCCAGGTTCATCTGGGGGGCAAGTAGCACCTTACCCCATGCTCTAAAGGCAGGTTTCTCATGGGGAACCGGGCCCCAAGAGGAGCAGCTGAAGAAGCTGAAGCAGCCACCTGAGCATAGCTCCTGGAAGGCCCCAATCCCCCAGAACACTGACCCTGCATGGTACCAGACATTACAATTGTTAGCACTTACACAAAATAACAAACAGATATTGACAGTGCAAATGGCACAAAGCCAGTGTCCACACACAAACATGGAAACATTTCAAGGGAGGGAGCGAGTGATGTTGCCTCGGACAATGATAATGGTGGCTCCCACGAAACACCTGCTGCGTCACCACCTCTTTGCCCGGTTATCTCGGCTTTCCTGCGTTCCCTGGCGCTGCTGGCCTTCACAGTCCTTCCCAGTTGGTCTCCGCTGCTCCTTCAGCAACGAAAAGGGATTTGCCTGCAGTCTTTGATGTTGGAAACCTCCTATCTCCGAGAGAAAAGGAGGCCTCGTCAGCTACAGGCTCCAAGGCCGCAGAAAGAGATCGAGACGGTGCAGGTGTAGAAAACCTCCTACACCGCACGAAAGCCAGACCATCCAGGTCAGCACCGTCGAGGCATTAGGAGGGGGTTGTTCTGGACGCCTTCCATCACAATGAGGAATGTGGAGGAGTCACTGTGGTGGATGTTTATGTTAACATATGTTTTTTATGTTCTTCTGCTTTTTATTTGTATGACTGACTTGGCAAATGAAATTCCTCATATGTTGCAAAACATACTTGGCTAATAAAGTATTACTGTGATTGTGAGAAGAAGTGAGATTGCATCCTCCATTGTTGTGTAGGAAGGAATTGCAGATGCGGGTTTAAACCGAAGATAGACACAAGAAGCTGGAGTAACTCAGCAGGTCAGACAGCTTTTCTGGAGAAAAGGAATAGGTGACGTCTCTTCGGTCAGAGAGTCAATTCAATTCAATTCCTTTATTGTCATCTTGCAAGCAACAGTTGTGCAGTGCAAAACGAAAAGACGTTTCCCAGGGAATACCGGAGCATCGCACATGAAGTTTAAAACATTTCACACATAATAACAACACTAAAAACAATCCAGTCCCCGATGGAACAGTATAAAGTTAAAATAGATAAAAACAACGTTAAAATACAGTAAGACCAATCATAAACATGTCCGGGGTGGCTGATTTGAGTGGCCAGTGCCAGTTATTGAAGTGGCCAATGCCAGTTATTATAGTGTCTGTGCCAAGCTGCAGAATCAGGTGACTGTGAGTACAGAGTGGCTGTTTAGCAGCCTCACAGCATATGGCAGGAAGCTGTTTAGCAGTCTTGTAGTCCTGTTTAGCAGGTTTTGATGCTGCTACCCGAGCTTCGGGCTTCGGGCTCCGGGCTTCGGGCTTGACCCGAAACATCACCTATTCCTTTTCTCCAGCTGCCTGACCTGCTGAATTACTCCAGCTTCTTGTGTGCATCATCCATTGTTAATGGCTTAATGGGATTGTAAGAAACCTGCTGACTTACAACAGTATTTCATTTTGTGGCATTTTGTCAATGAATAACATTTTTAATCACCCCGAGTTAACCTAGTTTGACAAAATTCTGAGTGTTGAAATTCTTTTAGCTTGAACATAATTCACTGATCATCTATAATTATGCTTAGGACATGTCAAAAATAATGTATTGAGATCCTATACATCTGCTCTGGATTATATTATTACACAAATGACTATGATATTTAGAAATCGGAAGAAGCACGAGAATATTTATTTCAATTTTTCTTCATTGTATACATTCTTTAGAGACTTCAAAATAAAAGACACTGGATTTTCAGGCTTAAATTAAATGACACTTCAGACTGAGGTGTCATTGCCCAGCACATGCTTATATGAAGGGGAAATCATGTTTGACAAGCTACTGGAAGGGAGACAAAAATGGTGGCGAAACTCAGCGGGTGAGGCAGCATCTATGGAGCGAAGGAATAGGTGACGTTTCGGGTCGAGACCCTTCTTCAGACTGATGTGGGGGTGGGGGGATGGGAGGGAAGAAGAAAGGAAGAAGCGGAGACTGTGGGCAGTGGGAGAGCTGGGAAGGGGAGGGGAAGGAGGGTGAAGCAAGGACTATCTGAAATTGGAGGTCAATGTTCATACCACTGGGGTGTAAACTACCCAAGCAAAATATGAGGTGTTTCTCCTCCAATTTACAGTGGGACTCACTCTAGTCATGGAGGAGGCCCAGGACAGAAAGGTCGGATTTGGAATGTGAGGGGGAGTTGAAGTGCTGAGCCACCGGGAGATCAGGTTGGTTAATGCGAACTGTGCGGAGGTGTTGGGTGAAGCGATTGCCAAGCCTGCGCTTGGTCTCACCGATGTAGAGCAGTTGACACCTAGAGCAGCGGATGCAATAGATGAGGTTGGAGGAAGTGCAGGTGAACCTCTGCCTCACCTGGAAATATCTCACCTGGACAAGTTACTGGAGTTGTTGAGAATGTATTTGTTAAAATGGATGAGAGAATGAGTGGATGTGATGTATTTATATTTACACTTGGCTTTTGATAAAGTCCCATATTGGAAGTTAGTTAGAAAACAGTAGTGAGAAATAGATGAGTCTTTTCCAGGTGACAGGTGGTGTTTAGTGGATACGACAAGAATCCGTGTTTTGGTCCCAGCTATTCACCTAAGTTGCCAACTTCGTAAAATTGGGTGGGAGCTGTTAGGAGGATGCAAGGTGGCTTCAAGGTGGACAGGGGACCGGGGGTCAAATGAGATGGAGGAACTGATGGAAATCCAGGTTAGCCGGGAAGTGGTGTTAGGTAAATTGAATGGATTAAAGGCCGATAAATCCCCAGGGCCAGATAGGCTGCATCCCAGAGTACTTAAGGAAGTAGCCCCAGAAATAATGGATGCATTAGTGATAATTTTTCAAAACTCTTTAGATTCTGGAGTAGTTCCTGATGATTGGAGGGTAGCTAATGTAACCCCACTTTTTAAAAAGGGAGGGAGAGAGAAAACGGGGAATTACAGACCAGTTAGTCTAACATCGGTAGTGGGGAAACTGCTAGAGTCAGTTATTAAAGATGGGATAGCAACACATTTGGAAAATGGTGAAATCATTGGACAAGGTCAGCATGGATTTATGAAAGGTAAATCATGTCTGACGAATCTTATAGAATTTTTCGAGGATGTAACTAGTAGAGTGGATAAAGAAGAACCAGTGGATGTGTTATATCTGGACTTTCAGAAGGCTTTCGACAAGGTCCCACATAAGAGATTAATATACAAACTTAAAGCACATGGTATTGGGGTTCAGTATTGACGTGGATAGAGAACTGGCTGGCAGACAGGAAGCAAAGAGTAGGAGTACGCGGGTCCTTTTCAGAATGGCAGGCAGTGACTAGTGGGGTACCACAAGGCTCAGTGCTGGGACCTCAGCTATTTACAATATATATTAATGATCTGGACGAGGGAATTGAATGCAACATCTCCAAGTTTGCGGATGACACAAAGCTGGGGGGCAGTGTTAGCTGTGAGGAGGGTGCTAGGAGGGTGCTAGGAGGCTGCAAGATGACTTGGATAGGCTGTGTGAGTGGGCAAATGCATGGCAGATGCAGTATAATGTGGATAAATGTGAGGTTATCCACTTTGGTGGCAAAAACAGGAAAGTAGACTATTACCTGAATGGTGGCCGATTAGGAAAAGGGGAGATGCAACGAGACCTGGGTGTCATGGTACACCAGTCATTGAAAGTAGGCATGCAGGTGCAGCAGGCAGTGAAGAAAGCGAATGGTATGTTAGCATTCATAGCAAAAGGATTTGACTATAGGAGCAGGGAGGTTCTACTGCAGTTGTACAGGGTCTTGGTGAGACCACACCATATAACCATATAACCATATAACAATTTACAGCACGGAAACAGGCCATCTCGACCCTTCTAGTCCGTGCCGAACACGTATTCTCCCCTAGTCCCATATACCTGCGCTCAGACCATAACCCTCCATTCCTTTCCTGTCCATATAACTATCCAATTTATTTTTAAATGATAAAAACGAACCTGCCTCCACCACCTTCACTGGAAGCTCATTCCACACAGCCACCACTCTCTGAGTAAAGAAGTTCCCCCTCATGTTACCCCTAAACTTCTGTCCCTGGAGTATTGCGTGCAGTTTTGGTCTCCTAATCTGAGGAAGGACATTCTTGCCATAGAGGGAGTACAGAGCAGGTTCACCAGACTGTTTCCTGGGATGTCAGGACTTTCATATGAGGAAAGACTGGATAGACTCGGCTTGTACTCGCTGGAATTTAAAAGACTGAGGGTGGATCTTATAGAAACGTACAAAATTCTTAAGGGGTTGGACAGGCTAGATGCCGGAAGATTGTTCCCGATGTTGGGGGAGTCCAGAACAAGGGGTCACAGTTTAAGGATAAGGGGAAATCTTTTAGGACTGAGATGAGATAAACATTTTTTACGCAGAGAGTGGTGAATCTCTGGAATTCTCTGCCACAGAATGTAGTTGAGGCCAGTTCATTGCCTATATTTAAGAGGGAGTTAGATGTGGCCCTTGTGGCTAAAGGGATCAGGGGGTATGGAGAGAAAGCAGGTACAGGATACTGAGTTGGATGATCATCAGCCATGATCATATTGAATGGCGGTGCAGGCTCGAAGAGCCGAATGGCCTCCTCCTGCACCTATTTTCTATGTTTCTATGTTTCAAGAATTTTCAACAATTTGAGTGAATGCCAGATGCTGTATAACATGGATAAATCAAAGAAGCAAGATAGTATTTTAATGGCGATTGGTTGGAAAATGTCAATGTTCAATGATACTTGGGTGTTACTATTTAGTCAGATGCAATATGCAGTTATGAACAATATTCTTACGAAACAATGTTCTTCAATGCAAGGATTTTGAGCAGAAATGCAAGGATGTTTTATTATAGCTATTCTGGCCTTGGCATCGTTTCTAGAAAGGTAAGAAAAAAGTTTACTACATGGTTCCAGGATGGATATGAAGAGAGCTTGGGTTGATTATTCTGACAGGGTTCAACGAGCTGGTTACAGAGAGGATGATTCTTCTGGCTGCAGGGATCTTTAGGTGCAAGGATCTCTAGTACTAATTTAGGACTGAGTTGAGCAGAATTACTTTCACTGAATATGGCAAAGCTGTGGATTTCTTTTCGACAGAAGCATTTGAAGTCCCAAGATGGACACAAAGTTCTGGATTAACTGAGCGGGTCAGGTAGTATCTCTGGAGAAAATGAATGGGTGATGTTTCGGGTTGGGACTCTTCTTGAAACTGAAAGTAGGGGTGAAGAGCTAGAGGCAAGAAAAGGCTAGGACCAATCAAGGCCGGCCACAAATGACTTCAGGATGGGTAGTGCCCTGCTTGGCCCATTGTTGGCAGGATGGGTAGTACCCTGCTTGGCCCATTGTTGGCAGGATGGGTAGTGCCCTGCTTGGCCCATTGTTGGCAGGATGGGTAGTGCCCTGCTTGGCCCATTGTTGGCAGGATGGGTAGTGCCCTGCTTGGCCCATTGTTGACAGGATGGGTAGTGCCCTGCTTGGCCCATTGTTGGCAGGATGGGTAGCGCCCTGCTTGGCCCATTGTTGGCAGGATGGGTAGTGCCCTGCTTGGCCCATTGTTGGCAGGATGGGTAGTGCCCTGCTTGGCCCATTGTTGGCAAGGGAGGGTGTGATTTCAAGTGGGAAACAATGTGGTGAACTGTGGAACTGGTTAAAGGAGGGGAGGGGAGTGATGGTAGAAGTTTTTTAACAATCGATTGAAAGCTACCAAAATTGGTTGTAAGTTACCTAAGTGAGGGGGGGAGGGGGGAGAGACAAAATGGAAATTAAAGGATGGAGTTAAAGGGAAAGAGAGTATAGGAAAAGTTGAGAAAGACACCAGAATTAATGGGGGAAGAAAGCTCAGGGACAGGAGAGTATGGCCAAGTGAAATAGGAATCGATGTGAAAGATGAGGTGAGTAATGGATTAAAAGTATGAATGCATAAAGTATTGGAAATAAAATGGATCAGCTTGAGGCTCAGTTAGAAATTGGCAAGTATGATGTTGTGGGAATTACAGAGACATGGCTGCAAGAGGACCAGGGCTGGGAACTGAATATTCAGGGGTATATACCCTATCGAAAAGACAGACAGGTGGGCAGAGGGAGTGGAGTAGCTCTGTTGGTTAGGAAAGAAATTCAGTCCCTTGTAAGGGGTGACATAGAATCAGGAGATGTAGTCAGTTTGGAAAGAACTGATGAATTGTAAGGGTAAAACAACCCTAATGGAAGTATCTACAGGCCTCCAAACAGTAGCCTGGACATAGGGTGCAAGTTGAATCAAGAGTTAAAATTGGCATGTCGCAAAGGTAATGCTACGGCTGTTATAGGAGATTTTCCGAATGCCTTTGATAAGGTCCCACATAGGAAAATAGTGGTCAAAATTACAGCACATGGCATTGGGGGTACGGTACTGACATGGATAGAATATTGGTTGGTAGTCAGGAAACAAAAAGTAGGAATTAACGGGTCCCTTTCAGAATGGCAGGCAGTGACTAGTGGGGTACCGCAAGTCTCGGTGCTGGGACCGCAGTTATTTACAATATACATCATTGATTTAGATGAAGGGATTCAAAGTAACATTAGCAAATTTGCAGATGACACAAAGCTGGTTGGCAGTGTGAACTGTGAGGAGAATGCTATGAGAATGCAGGGTGATTTGGACAGGTTGGGTGAGTGGACAGATGCATGGCAGATGAAGTTTAATGTGGAAAAATGTGAGGTTATCCACTTTGGTAGCAAAAACAGGAAGGCAGATTGCTATCTAAAGGGTGTCAAGTTGGGAAAAGGGGAACTACAACGAGATCTCGGTGTCCTTGTTCAGCAGTCACTGAAAGTAAGCATGCAGTTACAGCAGGCAGTGAAGAAAGCTAATGGCATGTTGGCCTTCATAACAAGAGGCGTTGCGTATAAGAGCAAAGAGGTCCTTCTGCAGTTGTACAGAGCCCTAGTGAGACCACACCTGGAGTATTGTGTGCAGTTTTGGTCACCTAATTTGAGGAAGGACATTCTTGCTATTGAGGGAGTGCAGCGTTGGTTTACAAGGTTAATTCCTGGGATGGCGGGACTGTCATATGCTGAGAGAATGAAGCAGCTGGGCTTGTACACTCTGGAGTTTCGAAGGATGAGAGGGGATCTTATTGAAACATATAAGATTGTTAAGAGTTTGGACACGCTGGAGGCAGGAAACATGTTCCCGATGTTGGGGGAGTCCAGAACCAGGGGCCACTTTTTAAGAATAAGGGGTAAGCCATTTAGAACGGAGACAAGGAAACACTTTATCTCACAGAGAGTTGTGAGTGTGTGGAATTCTCTGCCTCAGAGGGCGGTGGAGGCAGGTTCTCTGGATGCTTTCAAGAGAGAGCTGGATAGGGCTCTTAAAGATAGTGGAGTCAGGGGATATGGGGAAAAGGCAGGAACGGGGTACTGATTGGGGATGATCAGCCATGATCACATTGAATGGTGGTGCTGGCTCGAAGGGCCGAATGGCCTACTCCTGCACCTATTGTCTATTGTCTATTGTCTATTGTCTATTGACTAGTGGGTCATATTTGCAGATGACACAGAGCTGGGTGGCCGTGTGAACTGTGAGGAGGATCCTACGAGGATGCAGGGTGAATTGGACAGGTTGGGTGAATGGGCAGATGCATGGCAGATGCAGTTTAACGTTGATAATTGTGAGGTTATCCACTTTGGTGGCAAAAACAGGAAGGCAGATTACTATCTGAATGGTGTCAAGTTAGGAAAAGGGGAAGTACAATGAGATCTGGGTGTCCTTGTTCAGCAGTCACTGAAAGTAAGCATGCAGGTACAGCAGGCAGTGAAGAAAGCTAATGGCATGTTGGCCTTCATAACAAGAGGCGTTGCATATAAGAGCAAAGTTGTACAGGGCCCTAGTGAGACCACACCTGGAGTATTGTGTGCAGTCTTGGTCACCAAATTTGAGGATGGATATTCTTGCTATTGAGGGAGTGCAGCGTAAGTTCATGAGTTTAATTCCCGGGATGGCGGGACTGTCATTTGTTGAAAGAAAGGCGCGACTGGGCTTGTATACACTGGAATTTAGAAGGATGAGAGGGAATCTTATTGAAACATGATTATTAAGGGATTGGACATGGCAGAGGCAGGAAACATGTTCCCGATGTTGAGGGGGCCCTGAACGGAGATGAGGAAAAACATTTTCACCGGGAGTTGTGAATCTGTGGAATTCTCTGCCTCAGAAGGCAGTGGAGGCCAATTCTCTGGATGCTTTCAAGAGAGAGTTAGATGGAGCACTTAAAGATAGCGGAGTCAAGGGATATGGGGTGAAGGCAGGAATACTGATTGTGGATGATCAGCCATGATCATAGTGAATGGCGGTGCTGGCTTGAAGGGCCGAATGGCCTACCCCTGCACCTATTGTTTATTGTCGATTGTCTATTGTCTATTGAAATACGAGGTGCTGTTCTTTCAATTTTCTTGTTGAATTACGCGGGGCAAGTTTTTCACAGAGAGAGTGAGTGGTGAGTGCCTAGAATGCGCTGTTGGGGGCAGTGGTTGCGGCAGATACAATGGTGATATTTACAAGGCGTTTGGATAGGTATATGTACATGCAGGGACTGGAGCGATATGAATTATGTGCAGGCCTTGTACATGTTTAGTTGTTCAATGTAACCTATATTTGATGTTTATTCATCCATAATTTGCCTCTGCAGTGAGTGGCTGGATAGACCATTTTAGAAACTAACAGAGAGTCAAGCACATATTCAGGTTCTGGGGTGCACAGTGGTGCCACTAGTAATAATAATAATAATAATACATTTTATTTATGGGCGCCTTTCAAATCTCAAGGACACCTTACATATTTTACAGTAAACGGAATGAAATAAATAGTAAAGACATCACAAGTACACAAATTAAAACAGAACTTTAAAAAAATCACAAAAATCAAAAAACCAGTATGGAAGAGAGAGCAGCGGCTGCTAATACGCGCCAGCGTCCACTCCCCCTTCTGGCAGCCATCTTGGACACAAAGTAAAACAATCAATTAACATTTAACATTTACACACAAAAATCATCCCCCCACAATGGTTACCACTGTGGGGGAAGGCACAATGTCCAGTCCCCAACCCCAGTTCTCCCAAAGACGGCATATTGAGGCCTCCACAGTTGCCTCTACGGAGGCCCGATGTTCCTGGCCGTTCTCACCGGGTGCAGTTGTCCCGGCGTCGGGAGAGTCCTCACAGCGGCTGGGACGGCTGGAACGGCCGGTCTCCTATTGGAGTCCGCGGCTTCCGAAGCCGACAAGGCCGCGCCGATTTGGAGCTCAGAGGCTCCCGATGTAGAGCAGTAGTGCCAGATATTCAGGTTCTGGGGTGCACAGTGGTGCCACTAGTAGAGCAGTTACCTTAGATCCAGTTTTCATTCTGACCACCAGTGTTGTCTATCTGGAGCCACATCCACCCTGTGATTGCATCACTTTCTACTCGGAGCTCCAACTTCTTCCTACATAGACCATAAGACATAGGAGCAGAATTAGGCCATTCGACCCATCGAGTCTGCTCCACCATTCGATCATAGCTGATCTATTTTTCCCACTCAACTTCATTCTCCTGCCTTATCCCTGTAACCTTTAACACCCTTACTAAACAAGAACCTATGCTTTAAAAACACCCAATGATTCAGCCCCCACTGGTGTCTGTGGCAATGAATGCCACAGATTCACCACCCTCTGGCTAAACAAATGTCTCATCTTCATTCTAAAGGTACTTTCATTTATTCTAAGGCTGTGCCCTCTGGTCCTACACTCTCCCACTACCGGAAACATCCTCCTCACATCCAATCTATCTAGGTCGGTTTCATTGTGAGCCCCCCTCATACTTCTAAACTCCAGCGAGTACAGGTCCAGAGCCAACAAACACACTATTATTAGTACAGATCCAGAGCCGACAAATTCATTAACCCTGTCATCCCTGTGATAATTCTCACAGACCTCCTCTGGACCATCTCCAACACCAGCATATTCTTTCTCAGATATTGGGTCAAAAACTGTTCACAATATTCCAAATATGACCAGCACCTTATAAAGCCTCAGCAAAACATCCTTGCTTTTATATTCTAGGCCTCCCCAAATGAATGCCTAGGACAAAAAATACTTTAATTCCCCTTCCCATTCCTACACTGACCTTTCTGTCCTGGGCCTCCTCCACTGTCAGAGTGAGGCCCAACACAAATTGGAGGAACAGCACCTGATATTTCGCTTGGGCAGCTGACACCCCAGCGGTATGAATATTGATTTCTCTAACTTCAAGGAACCCTTGCATCCCCTCTCTCTCCGTCTCTCCCCCAGCCTAGTCATTATACTAGCTTCAAAGCCGTCTTGTTGAGTCTTATCCACCGATACTCCTTTGTCTATTCTGTTTGGTACTTCCTCAAGGAATTACTACAGATCTGTCAGGCACGATCTCCCATTAACAAAACCACGTTGACTTCGGCCTATTTTATCATGTGCTTCCTTGTACCCCAAAACCTCATGCTTAATAATGGAGTCTAAAATTTTACAAACCATTGAAGTCAGACTTACTGGCCTATAATTTCCTTTAATAACATTCAAAAGACATACAGATTATTAGATTAATGGTCTACTGTAAACAATAGGCAATAGGTGCAGGAGTAGGCCATTCGGCCCTTCGAGCCAGCACTGCCATTCAATGTGATCATGGCTGACCATCCCCAATCAGTACCCTGTTCCTGCCTTCTCCCCATATTCTCTGACCGCTATTTTTAAGAGCCCTATCTAGCTCCCTCTTGAAAGCATCCAGATAACCTGCCTCCACCGCCCTCTGAGGCAGAGAATTCCACACTCACCATTCTCTGTGAGAAAAAGTGTTTCCTCGTCTCCGTTCTAAATGGCTTACTCCTTATTCTTAAACTGTGGCCCCGGGTTCTGGACTCCCGCAACATCGGGAACATGTTTCCTGCCTCTAGTGTGTCCAAACCCTTAACAATCTTATATGAGGGCGGCCTTCAAAAATCTTAATAAAAGAAAAGCGGCAGGGCCAGACGACCTCAGCCCCGCTGCTCTCAACCACTGTGCAGCTCAGCTGGCTCCTGTGTTCACCTCCATCTTTAACACTTCCCTCAGCCAATGTAGAGTCCCGCAGTGTTTTAAAGCATCCATTATCATCCCTGTGCCCAAGTCCTCCAAGGTGAGCTGTCTGAACGATTTTAGACCTGTTGCACTAACATCAGTTGCCATGAAGGCCTTTGAGCACATAGTCCTCACCCATCTGAAAACATACACTGTCCCCATCATGGACCCTTTTCAATTTGCATACAGCGCCAACCGGTCTGTGGAGGATGCTATCAACCTAGCTCTTCACTACTCCCTACATCATTTGGAATCACCGAACACTTATGCACGCATCCTGTTTATAGATTTTAGCTCGGCCTTTAATACTATACACCCAATTAAACTCTACAATAAACTGTTGGACATGGGCATTCACCTAGCCATGTGCCATTGGATTTTACATTTTCTTACAAACAGACAACAAAGAGTCAAGGTGGGTGAAAAACTCTCCAGCCCTCTGACTATCAATACAGGAGCCCCTCAAGGGTGCGTTCTGTCACCTCAGCTCTTCTCACTTTACAGCAACAACCTCACATCCCAATGCAGCTCAGTTAAAATTTTCAAATATGCAGACGACACGACAATAATTGGCCTCATCTCAGACAACAATGAATCACAATACCATCAAACAGTGGACAGCGCAGTCAAATGGTGCGCAGAAAACAACCTCCAGCTTAACACCTCAAAAACCTTAGAAACCATCATAGATTTCAGACGCAAACAAAACCTCAAACCCGCGGTCCATGTCAACTCCCATCCCATAACCTGCACGAACTTATTTAAGTTTCTGGGCACCTATATCTGCAATAATCTAAAATGGCACATCAATGCTGACCACATCATTAAGAAAGGACAACAACGCCTATACTTCCTCAGACAGCTCAAGAAGTTCAGAGTCCACAAACACCTCCTGGTACGCTTCTATCAATCCATCATTAAAAGCATCATCACCTCCTCAATCACAGTCTGGTACGGAAACACTGACAGTCACTCACTACACAGAATACAGCGCATTGTCTCCAAGGCCTCTAGGATCATCAACTCTCCCCTCCCCTCAATCCATTCCATTTACCTCCAACGTACCTCAAAACGGGCAACAAAGATCATCTCGGACCCCTCCCATCCAGCAAACCACCTTTTCCAGTCTCTCCCTTCAGGGAGGCGCCTTAGGTCACTTGCTACAAAATCCACCCGTTTTAAAAACAGTTTCTTCCCCTCAGCAATAAGAACACTTAATTCCCTCCAATAACTTAATAACTTTTTGACTTTGATGTATACAGTGTCTTGTCTATGGTTTTTGTCTGTTCTTTTGCACTATGAGATTTGTGATTTGTGATGTGCTTTATTATTATTGTTGTTAGTGTTAATGTGCTAAAGCAGTGTACCATCATGTACCGAACCCAATTACCACCAACCCTGGTCATGTGGCAAATAAAGTTTCTATTCTATTCTATTCTATGTTTCAATGAGATTCCATCTCATCCTTCTAAACTCCAGAGTGTACAAGCCCAGCTGCTCCATTCTCTCAGCATATGACAGTCCCGCCATCCCGGGAATTAACCTTGTAAACCTATGCTGCACTCCCTCAATAGCAAGAATGTCCTTCCTCAAATTAGGGGACCAAAACTGCACACAATACTTCAGGTGTGGTCTCACTAGGGCTCTGTACAACTGCAGAAGGACCTCTTTGCTCCTATATTCGATTCCTCTTGTTATAAAGGTCAACATGCCATTTGCTTTCTTCAATGTCTGCTGTACCTGCATGCTTACTTTCATAGACTGATGCACAAGGACCCCCAGATCCCATTGTACTTCCCCTTTTCCCAACTTGATGCCATTTAGATAGTAATCTGCCTTCCTGTTTTTGCTACCAAAGTGGATAACCTCACCTTTATCTGCATTAAACTTCATCTGCCATGCATCTGCCCGCTCCTCCAACCTGTCCAAGTCACCCTGCATTCTCATAGCATCCTCCTCACAGTTCACACTGCCACCCAGCTTTGTGTCATTTGCTAATGTTACTTTGAATCCCTTCATCCAAATCATTGATATATATTGTAAATAGCTGCGGTCCCAAGTCACCCTTGCGGTACCCCACTAGTTACTGCCTGCCATTCTGAAAGGGACCCGTTAATCCCTACTCTTTGTTTCCTGTCTGCCAACCACTTCTCTATCCATGTCAGAAATCTACCCCCAATACCATGTGCCCTAATTTTGCCCACTAATCTCCTATGTGGGACCTTATCAAATGCTTTCTGAAAGTCCGGGTACACTACATCCACTGGCTCTCCCTTGTCCATTTTAAAAGTTACATCTTCAAAAAATTCCAGAAGATTAGTCAAGCATGATTTCCCCTTCGTAAATCCATGCTGACTCAGACCGATCCTGTTACTGCTATCCAAATGTTCGGCTATCTCATCTTTTATAAGCACAAGGAATTGTAGGACATGAAGGAGAGTTGATGGGAATGTGGGGAGAATAAAATAGGATTACTGTAGAATTAGTGTAAATGGTTGATTGATCATCAGTACATACTTGATCGGCCCAAGGGCCTGTTTCCATGTGGTATGATTCTATGACGTTATGATATTAAGAATGCCCAAGCAGATGGGAATGACAGATATACTTCCCTGGAGGACCTTAATGAACCACAGAGGTTTATATGTCAATCTGATTGTTTAATGATTATGATCACCATACAGCCGTACAGCACGGAAACAGATCCTTAACCCAATTCATCCCTGCCTACCAAGATGTCCCAGCTAAGATAGTCCCATTTTTCAGCATTTGGCCCATATCCCTCTGGACTCGTCCTATCCGTGTACCCGTCAAAAAGTTTCTTAAATGTTGTTATTGCACCTGCCTCACCAAATTCATCTGATAGCTCGTTCCATATACCCACGACATTGTATGAAAAAAAAATTCCTTTTAAATATTTTCCTTTTCACCTTGAATTTCAGCCTTCTAGTTCTTGATTCCTCTAATGGAGACAATACTCTGGCCATTGATTTGATCCATTCCCCTCCTTTTGCAAATGTTACTGACGTAACTGTTACTCGCCATGATAAAAACAGAAAAGGTTGGAAGTACTCAAGCCTCATTGGTGGGATGAGAAACGGAGTTAATGTTTCAGAAGATCCTTCATCAAAACTATAAAGGAAATAAAATAAGGTCATTCTGGAGTATTGCATGCAGTTCTGGTCACTTCATTACAGGCAAGATGAAGAAGCATTGCAGAGGATGCAGAGGCAATTTACAAGAATGCTGCCTGGATTTGAGGGCTTCAGCTACACAGAGAGTTTGGAGAAGCTTGGATTGGTTTCTCTGGAATTTCAGGGGAGACGATAGAAGTATATAAAATGATGAGAGGCATAGATATGGTAGACAGTCTGAACCTTTTTGGAAATGTCCATCACCAGTGGGCATAGCTAGAAGGTGAGAGGGGGGAAGTTTAATGGAGATGTGCAGGGGCCTGGAATGCATTGCCAAGGGTGGTGGTGGAGAAGATCAAGGGTGGTGATGAAGATCAAGGGTGGTGGAGAAGATCAAGGGTGGTGGTGAAGAAGATCAAGGGTGGTGGTGGAGAAGATCAAGGGTGGTGGTGGAGAAGATCAAGGGTGGTGGAGAAGATCAAGGGTGGTGGAGAAGATCAAGGGTGGTGGTGGAGAAGATCAAGGGTGGTGGTGGAGAAGATCAAGGGTGGTGGTGGAGAAGATCAAGGGTGGTGGTGGAGAAGATCAAGGGTGGTGGTGATGAAGATCAAGGGTGGTGATGAAGACCAAGGGTGGTGGTGGAGAAGATCAAGGGTGGTGATGAAGACCAAGGGTGGTGGTGGAGAAGGTCAAGGGTGGTGGTGGAGAAGATCAAGGGTGGTGGTGATGAAGATCAAGGGTGGTGGTGGAGAAGGTCAAGGGTGGTGGTGGAGAAGATCAAGGGTGGTGATGATGAAGATCAAGGTGGTGGTGGAGAAGATCAAGGGTGGTGGTGATGAAGATTAAGGGTGGTGGTGGAGAAGATCAAGGGTGGTGGTGGAGAAGATCAAGGGTGATGGAGACGATACTATAAAGTCATTTATAATAACATGAATGTTCAGGAAATAGAGGCTCATGGAAGTGTAGGGAATACAGGGATATGGATCTTGTGCAGGTAGATGAGATCAGTTCAGCCAGGCATCATGTTCACCACAAACATTGTGGGCCAAAGAGCTTGTTCCTGTGCTGTACTGTACTATGTTCTATGTTCTAATTAGTTGTAGCGGAGGGTGGGGAATGTGGAAGTAGTCAAATAGCGTAACTCTGTCTTACCTGTTTGCGGTCATCGGCGGTGAAGCGCGGCGTCGCCGGTAGCGAGGACCGCGCGGCAACGGCGAGAGCGTCGAGCCTATCCACCGGAGCGCCACACGGATGCTGCGCGGGGGCCGAGTTAATTCAAACACGGCGGGTCCCACGTGCTTGCGGTAAGTAAATAAAAGGGCGGGCCGACTGCGATGACGTCGGCCCGCCGCACGTGACTCACCAGCGGCGGCTGTGGCAGTGGAGGTTTGACGCACGGCGCTCGAGCCATACTGGCGGCGGCCCGTGCGAGCGGCCGTGCCTCACTGGCGGCGGCACGTGCCTCACTGGCGGAGGCTGTGGCAGTGGAGGTTTGACGCACGGCGCTCGAGCCATACTGGCGGCGGCCCATGCGAGCTGCCGTGCCGCACTCGTGCATCACTGGTGGAGGTTGTGCGGTGAGTATTTAGTTTTGGACATTGTCGATTTTATTTTAGCACCGCGCGGTGTTGGGAACACCGCCGCACGGCCCGGGAATTGTACTTTCTCACGAGTGCGCGGTCTATGGCGGCAGATTCTTCCCGTTTCGCCGCCATAGACCGCAGACTCGTGAGACAGGCCTTGTGTAGTGTGAGGATGCAGAGGACACTAAAGTGGGTGGTATAGTGTAGAGTGAAGATGATTATAAAATATTACAGCGGTCTGTTGATCAGTTGGGCAAGTGGACTATATTCCCTGTTGTGCAGGCCATTGAGGACTTGCACTTACATAGAATAGTTTAAAATCATGAGGGGATAGATAGCATGAATATACCAAGTCTTTCACCCAGGGTAGGGAAATCAAAAACTACAGGATACAGTGCATTCAGAAAGTATTCACACCCCTTCACTTTTTCCACATTTTGTTACTTTACAGCCTTATTTTAAACTGGATTAAATTCTTTTTTTTAAATTATGAATCTACACACAATACCCCAGAAAGAAGAAGCGAAAACAGGTGTTTAGAAATTTTTGCAAAGTAATTAAAAATAAATAAATGAAATATCACATTTACATAAGTATTCAGACCCTTCACTATGACACTCAAAATTGAGCTTAGATGCATCCTGTTTTCATTGATTATCGTTGAGATGTTTCTACAACTTGATTGGTCCACCAGTGGTAAATTAAATGGATTGGACACGATTTGGAAAGGCACACACCTGTCTATATAAGGTCCCACAGTTGACAGTGCACGTCAGAGCAAAAACCAAGCCATGAAGACAAAGGAATTGTCCGTAGACCTCTGAGACAGGATTGTGTCGAGACACAGATCTGGGGAAGAGTATAAAACAATTTCTGCAGCATTGCAGGTCCCGAAGGGCACAGTGGCCTCCGTCATTCTTGAATGGAAGAACTATGGAACTACCAGGACTCTTCATAGAGCTGGCCACCCGGCCAAACTGAACAATCGGGAGAGAAGGGCCTTGGTCAGGGAGGTGACCAAGAACCCGATGCTCACTCTGACAGAGCTCCAGAGTTTCTCTGTGGAGATAGGAGAACCTTCCAGAAGGACAACTATGTCTGCAGCACTCCATCAATCAGGCCTTTATGGTAGAGTGGCCAGACAGAAGCCACTCCTCAGTAAAAGGCACATGACAGCCCGCTTGGAGTTTGCTAAAAGTCACCTAAACAAGATTCTTTGGTCTGATGAAACTAAGATTGAACTCTTTGGCCTGAATGCCAAGTGTCACGTCTGGAGGAAACCAGGCTCATCACCTGGCCAATACCATACCTACAGTGAAGCATGGTGGTGGCAGCATCATGCTGTTGGGATGTTTTTCAGTGGCAGGAACTGGGAGACTAGTCAGGATCGAGGGAAAGATGAATGGAGCAAAGTACAGAGAGATCCTCGATGAAAACCTGCTCCAAAGCGTTCTGGACCTCAGACTGGGGTGGAGGATCACCTTCCAACAGGACAATGATCCTAAGCACAAAGCCAAGGCAATGCAGGAGTGGCTTCATGAATGTATGTATGTGAATGTCCTTGAGTGGCCCAGACAGAGCCCGGACTTGAACCCGATTGAACATCTCTAGAGGGACCTGAAAATAGCTGTGCATCGACGCTCCCCATCCAACATGACAGAGCTTGAGAGGATCTGCAGAGAAGAATGGGAGAAATTATCCAAATACAGGTGTGCCAAGCTTGTAGCGTCATACCCAAGAAGACTTGAGGCTGTAATCGCTGCCAAAGGTGCCTCAACAAAGTACTGAGTTAAAGGGTCTGATTACTTATGTAAATGTGATATTTCAGTTACTTCTTTCTAATTACTTTGCAAAAATTTCTAAACACGTTTTTGCTTCTTCATTCTGGGGTATTGTGTGTAGATTGATGATAAAAAATGAATTTAATTCATTTTAGAATAAGGCTGTAACGTGACAGAATGTGGAAAAAGTGAAAGGGTCTGAATACTTTCTGAATGCACTCTATGTGCTTATGATGAACAGAGCAAGATTTAATACAAACCAAGTGGTAACATTTGCACTCAGACGGTGGTGGGTGTATGGAATGAGCTGCCAGAAGAGGTAGTTGAGGGATGTACCAGAACAGCATTTAAAAGAAACTTGGACAAGTGCATGGATAGGAAAGGTTTAGAGGGATACAGGCCAAACACACATAGAAGGTGAATTTTGGTCTGCATGGACCAAGAAAAAAAGGGGGGGGGGTGAGAGTGTGGACGAAAATGGGGGATTTGTAGGGAGGTGTAGTAGGAGGTTACCTCAATTAGAAAATTCAATGTTCATTCCATTGGTTCTAAGCTACCCAAGCAGAACATCAGGTGCTGTTACTCCAGTTTGCCTGTGGCTTCACTCTGGCAGTGTAACACAATGTGATTTATCTACCTTCATCTGTCCTAGGACATTCAGCACCTCCTCGAATATGACACAGACATTGCCATTTACTTTCCCAAGTTCCCTAGTCGTCATGTCTTTCTCCATGATAAACACATAGAAGAAATATTAATTGAGGACCTTGGCCATCCCTTGCTGCACCGTGCATGCCAGCCTTTTGTTCCTGCCTTTTAAAAGTTAAACCCATGTCCCTGGTTCCATATTTCAGGCTTCTGAGTGCATGTTCAGTAACTTAAGTACCATGCTGCTGTGGATATTGGATCCTGCAAAGGCTTGTTGCTTGGAAGCTCCGAGTTACCAATGATGATGTTGCAAGTAACTATCACATTTACAAGCTCCAGTTCTCAGGTCTCGATCTGAAAACTCGTTGGTGGATTTCATATCAATCATGTTAGAAAGTTGAACATATGAAATCACAAAAGTTACCCACCAATTTTTTTAAATGATAAATTGATCGAAAGCCTGGGTTTCAGGAATGAAAAGATAAATCTATTTTGAGACACAGCACAAGCACTGACTTGGAATTCAATGACTTTTCTAAATGCAAGCTGCTGGTAGATGAATATAGGATACGTCTGCCAAACTATATGAGTGTAAGATTAATTTCACACAGAACGTTAGCTGGTTTACATTTGGGAATTGGGAAGGGTAAACCATAGCAGCTGGAATTGTGAAATTACATTTCCTTGTTCTATTTTAACAGGCGGTGGGATTTGGTGTGGGCAGGGAAATCATGTCCGAGCCACTCCACCCCAGATGTTGTTTCCATGACATCTAAGTGGCCATGACTCCCAGACCCATATGCATGCTGTCTGTCAATCACCTACCAATGTGGAGCCGAAATGGGAACTGTCAGACAGGCAAGAGCAGCAGATCAGACAGTAGAAGGCCACTAATCCACACCGAGGAAAATGACAGCTCGGAGCAAGTTTACATGAGAGAGGTTAAAGAAACATGATAGGTAGAGTCATAGAGTCATACAGCGTGGAAACAGGCCCTGTACCCCACCTGCCCACACCGGCCAACATGACCCATCTACACTAGTCCCACCTGCCTGCGTTTGGCCCATATCCATCGAAACCCGTCCCATCCATGTACCTGTCGAAATGTTTCTTAAAGGTTGCGATAGTACCTTGTTCAACTACCTTCTCTGGCAGCTCTTTCCATACACCCGCCATGCTTTGTGTGAAAAAGTTAAGGGCCTGTTCCACTTGACGATTTTTTTGGCAACTGCCGGCGTCATTGACTGACCTATCGGGGTCGTTGAAAGATTTTGAACATTTCAAAATCCAGTGGTGACAAAAAAATGTTGCGACACTTGAGGAAACGCCGCGCATCAATACGTCATCACGCCGCATCACGCCGCGACTTTTTCAGTGACCTGATACGTCAGTCAATGATGCCGGCTGTCACTGAAAAAATCACCAAGTGGGACAGGCCCTTTATCGCTCAGGTTCCTATCAAATTTCCCCCTCCCCCCTCACCTTACACCTATGTCCTCTGGGCAAGAGAATCTGTGAGTCTACCCGATCTATTCCTCTCATGATTTTATACACCTCTAAAGGATCCCCCCTCATCCTCCTGCACTCCAAGGAACAGAGTCCTAGGCTGCTCAACCTCTCTCTGTAGCTCAGGCCCTCAAGTCCTGGCAACATTCTCATAAATCTTCTCTGCCCAAAACTGAACACAATACTCTAAATGCGGTCTTACCAACATCTTCTTACTGCAACGTGACCTTCCAACTTCTATATTCAATCCTCTAAATGATGGCCAATGTGCCAAACTACTTTTTGATCACCCTATCTACCCGTGATGCCTCTTTCAATAAACTATGTACCTGCACTCATAGATCCCTTTACTCTACAACACTCCACTGAGCCCTACATTTCATTGCGTAGATTCTGTCCATGTTAGTGTTCCCAAAGTGCAACACCTCACATCTTTCTGTATTAAATGTCATCAACCATTCCTTAGCTCACCTGCACAACTGATCAAGATCCTGCTGCAATTGTTTAGAAACATCTTCACTATCTACAATACCACCCACTTTTCTGTCATCTGCCAACTGGTTAACTATTCTCATTCAAATCATTGATATAGATGACAAACAACAGTGGTCCCTGCACCGAACCCTGAGGCACACCACTAGCCACAGACCTCCAGTCCGATAAACAACCTTCATCCTCTGCTTCCTTCCATGAAGCCAATTTTCCTTCTATTCCGCTATCACCTTGAATCCCATGGTATTTAACCTTCCTCATCAATTTTTTGGTCGCATCCTTAAATTTCTCAATCAGATTCATGAGACATGACCTCCCATGTACAAATCTATGTGGACTATCCCCAATCAGCCCTTGTCCATCGAAATGCCCCAGAATACTCTGGAGTAACTGCAGTTCCCAGGCTTTTCCCTGCAGCCCTTCTAGAATAGAGGCACTGCATTTGCCTCCCTCCAGTCTTCCCACACCTCGCCTGTATTTAATGACAACGCATAAATCTCAGCCAGGGCTCCTGCAAATTTCTCTCTAGCTTTCCACAGTGTCCTCACATATATCTGATCCGGCCAGGGAGATTCATCTACTTTCATAAGATAAGGAGGAAGATCCTAACCTCCCCGTGTGGGATCCGATGGACACTTCTGCCCCCTGTTCCAACAGGAGGGGAATGTGGAAAATTGGAAACGGAAATGCCAACTTCTCGCTCATATGGAATTCTAGGTAACAGGGAAGTCATGAAGGCTTCCATGTTCAGGCCCCATTGAAATTGCAGTCAGAAGCCGCTTAAAGTTCATAGACAAAAGGTGCTAGAGTAAGTCAGCGATGAGTCAGTGCTGCTGGAGAACATGGATAGGTGAAATTTTGGGTCGGGACCCTCCTTTTGATTGTAGGAACGGGGAATAAAGCTGTAAGAGAGGAGAGGCTGGACAAAACTGACAGGTAATATGTAAACACAGGCAAAGGCTGGTTTTGATAGGCTGATGGTTAGATAAAAGCCAGAGATGAAGAAGGATAAAACAAAAGGATTGAAGTGACATCTCCAACGATCACCGCCTCTCCTCCTCCCTTCACTGCTTCCCCGGTCACTCTGAGGCCGGGACAACTGAAGCTGCTGCTGCCGCACCTCTTCTACGCCTGGTCACAGGCCCTGCCACTGCCACTGCCACTAGATCCATTAACGCCACCGATCGCTGTCTCTCCCCGGCTGCCAGCATGCTGGAAGCATTAGCTCACCTGGGTTTCAAGCCCAGTTCAGGACAAGAGCCTCCATGCTGCAGGTTCCAACAAAATCACGTGGACTGGCTTTCCTGGGTTCTACTGCTCCCCCTTCCAACAGGGAACCTCTGTAATGGCACCAGTGGGTCCTGCTGCTCTTCCCCCTATTCCAACCATGCTGCTTCTCCCACCCACTGCCCTTACACCCCCTCCCCTCTCAACCCCCATCATTCCCCCGCAATACTTCACCCAAGCCCCCCCTCTGCCCCTCTCCCCACCGCTGACCCTAACCCCCACCCTTGTCATGTTTCCCTGACCTCCCTGACCTCCTTGACCTCTCAGCTTCAGAGGCACAACAGATAATAATAACAATAATAATAATAATAATAGATTTATTGTCATTGTAAATAAATACAACAAAATTGCAGGTGCACTGCCCGAGCGGAGCTCCAATGTATCAGATAAATAAAAACGACAATGGAAACAAGACAAATGGCAAGAAAACGGCCTTGCCCACACCTCAACTAGTTCTGGGCTGCTTTTTGCTGGTTACGTTGACCAATCCAAATGTACACTGGCACCACACCCCAACTCTTTCTCTGCTACAACGATGACTACATCAGGGCTGCATTCTGCACCCATGCAGAACTCGCTTATTTCATTAACTTCACCACAAATTTCCACCTAGCCCACAAATTCACCTGGACTATCTCTGAAACCTCTCTCCTCTTCTTGATATCGCTGTCTCTATCAGAGGGAACAGACTATTGATTGATGACAAACCTAGCCAACTATCCGTTCTCCAGGGATGCTGCCGGACCTGCTGAATTAATCCAGAGGAAGGAATGTAGGTGGATGGGGAGAGGAGAAATAGGTATAAATCCAGGAGGGACACAGGGGAGAGGGGGTGGGGTGGGGGTGGGGGAGAAATGGGAGGGTGAGGGGGAGGAGGGAGTTGTTAAAGGCTAACTACAAATGGAGAATTCAATGTTAGCTACCTCCAGTTTACGCGTGGCCTCACTCTGGCAATGGATGAGACCCAGGACAATATGGAAATGGGAACGGGAGTTAAAATGGCTATCAACAGGGAGATCCAGTGGGCTTTGCGGGACAGAGTACAAGTGTTGGGTGAAATGGTCGCCGAGTCTACGCTTGTTCTCACCAATGTATAGGAGGTCACACCAGGAACACCAAATGCTGTCGATGAGGTTAGAGGAGGTTCATGTGAACCGCTGTCTCACCTGCAAGGACTGCTGGGGTCCCTGGATGAAGGCGAGCAAAGATATACAGGTGTTACAGCTCCTGTGGTTGCAGGGGAAAGTACCTGGGGCTGGGGTGGTTTTTGAGGGAAGAGATGATTGAAACAATGAGTTGCGGAGGGAGTGTTTTCTGCAGAAGGCAGAAAGGGGTGTAGATGGTAAGATGTGGCTGGTGGTGGAGCTGGTGAGGTGAAAGATGAGGGGAATTCTATCCTTGTTTCATCTGGGGGTGGCGTGGAGGGCGAGAGCAGAACTCTATGTTACAGAGGAGTCACAGGTGAGGGATCCATCTGGGACACTAGGTGGACCCATGTTTAGAGAGTTGTCAGAGATAGTCACGGTGAACATGAGGGCAGGGTGGAAGTTAGTGGTGAAGTTAATGAAATCAACAAGTTCTGCACCGGTATAGGAGGAAGTCCTGATACAGTCTTCGATGTAGCAGAGAAAGAGTTGGAGGATGGTGCCAGTGTACAAAGACTGTTTAACAGATGGGCAGAGTTAGCTGGTCCCATGTGGGAGCCCATATCTACAACTTTATCTTGGAGAAAGTGAGAGGAGTCAAAAGAGAAGTTGTTGAGGATGAGGACAAGTTCCGCCAGGCATAGGAAAGTGTTAGTAGAGAAAGCGTGATTGGGTCAGTGTATAATGAAGAACCAGAGAACCTTGAGACCTTCCAGGTGGGGGATGGAGGTGTAAAGGGACTGGATGCTCATACTAAAGATGAGGTAAAAGGGTCTAGAAATTGAAAGTTATTGAAGTTGAATGGCATGTCAGGGCTCTCGCTTAACTTTTTTTCCCTGTTGCCAGCCGGGCAACCTTGACAGCTTTTTAGGTTGCCAAATGACAGTTTAGGTGGTCATTTATGATGGTTTGCATGACGTGTGCGATAATGTGCTCGGACGAAGTGCGTAGTTACCAGTCGGAATTATGCTCAATGAAGCATTCACATATTATGTTCAAGAAGGAACTGCAGATGCTGGAAAATCAAAGGTAGACAAAAGTGCTGGACAAACTCAGCGGGTGCAGCAGCATCTATGGAGTGAAGGAAATAGGCAACGTTTCAGGCCGAAACCCATCAGTCTGAAGAAGTGTTTCGGCCCGAAACGTTGCCTATTTCCTTCGCTCCATAGATGCTGCCACATCCGCTGAGTTTCTCCAGCACTTTTGTCTACATTCACATATTATTTCTGCTTCAAATAACTCACAAACTAAACATATTCACCAATCAAGACATGATATATACCACAATGACATGCAGTAAAATTATAATACAATATCTCAACTCTTTTTACACATTGCAATTAATGCAATTTCTATCAGTTCTTTCCACTTCCAAACAAAAATGTGGTTGGATTATTCAGCATATGATCAACCTGTGTCAATAAATCCTGGACCATGGTAACATATATGCTTAACTATACGCACTACAGATTGATGCAAACATGTTTTCTGTGAAGGACCGAAAATTACCATGACATGGCCATAGCATGGGTCGTTATTGCTATTGGTACAGAAACACTCTCGCTTCCCACATAATTTATCCATAACAAAATATTCAGGATGCAAGGAAATTTCTAAAGGCATTTTATGATAATAGCTGTTAAAACCGACTATACTCATCTGACAGGTTAAACATTACACTAACTGACAAGAGATGGCCAAAGGACATAACTGCAGCAAATGTTCTTTTGGTAATATGTTTAAAGGTGTCAAAACAAATAATAACATTGGGAATTAAAATACATTTGAATGCATTCCGTTATCAAACATAGTCAATGTTCGCTCTGAAGACCATGAAGCACAATAGGGTCAGGGGATGTGTGAATCAGTGCGGGGTGGATAGATGGCGGGGGGGGGGGGGGGTTGAGAAGGCAATCGGTGTGGAATGGAGGGATTGAGGCAGGTGAATTAGTACGTGTTGGTTGGAGTACGTAAAATTGTGAGGGGAGAGCACGGGGGATGTCAATGGTGTTGAATGGGGGGATCAGTACGGGATGAACGGGAGGGGATCAGTACAGGTTGAATGGGGGTAGACAAAAATGCTAGAGAAATTCAGCGGGTGAGGCAGCATCTATGGAGCTAGGAAATAGGCAACGTTTCGGGTCGAGACCCTTCTTCAGACTGTTCCCCCCAATCTTCTTGAATGGGGGGATCAGTACAGGATGGATGGGGGGGATCAGCACAGGATGAATGGGGGGGTATCAGTACAGGATGAATGGGGGGGGGGGTCAGGAGAGTGTGGATTGGAGGGTCTGTGCAGGATGAATGGGTGATCAGTACAGGATGAATGAAATGAGGGAATCAGTACAGGATGCATGAGCGGATTATAGGACGACAGATGGCGCAATGGGCTAAGTGTTCGGCTGGCAACCGGAAGGTAGCCGGTTCGAATCCCGCTTGGAGTGCATACTGTTGTTGTGTCCTTGGGCAAGACACTTCACCCACCTTTGCCTGCGTGTGAATGTGTGTGAATGTGTGTGAGTGATTGGTGGTGGTCGGAGGGGCCGTAGGCGCAAATTGGCAGCCACGCTTCCGTCAGTCTGCCCCAGGGCAGCTGTGGCTACAGAATTAGCTTACCACCACCGAGTGTGACTGAGGAGTGAATGAATAATGCGATGTAAAGCGCCTTGAGTATTAGAAAGGCGCTATATAAATCCCATCCATTATTATTCATTATTAGAACAGGATGAATGGGAGATCAGTAAAAGATGAATGGGGAGTCACTACAGGATGGATGGGGGGATTGGTCCAGGGTAAATGGAGGGTGGGTCAGTATGGGATGAATGGGAGGATCAGTGCAGTATGAATGGGGGGAGAAGTGCAGGATGGATGGGAAGGGGGGTCAGTACAGGATGAATTGGGGGACCAGTGTAGAATGGATGGGGGGGTGGCAGGAGAATCAATGCGAGGTGGGTAGGGTGATGAATAGATTGAGGGGTTGCTGGGGAGGGCAGCACAGGGGATGTCGGTGAGGACTGAATAGAGGAGGGAATGGGGATCAGTGCGGGATGGAGAGGAGGGGTCCCAGGATAAGAGGGGTGGAGGGGGCGTACCAGAGAGAGAGAGAGAAAGAGGGGGGGGAGGGGGCAGAGGAGGTGGGGAGGAAGAAGAGTAAGCGCTCCTCGGACATCGCCCCGCTGCCTTGGCCGTCCCTGTCCAACACCAAAGTGCGGTCGCCGCCTCCTCGCCACCGCCTCCCCATCTCCGCCAGCCAACAGGGAGGTGTGGGGCCTAGCGGTGCAGCTCAAAGATCCTATAGCTGTAGGATCTTTGGTGCAGCTGCTTCAGACGGCGGAAGGAGACCTCCCTCTCTCTCTCTCTCGCCCTCTCTCTCCCTCTCTCTCCCTCCCTCCCTCTCTCCCTCCTCCCGGCCTCGGCATGCGAGAGGTTGTTTTGAAAGCGCCGTTGGCGGATTTGTAAGCAGTGGCCGTTATCAGGGCAGATAGGAGCCACTGATGCAAATCCACCAACGGCGCTTTCAAAACAACCCCCTCTCACACGCCGAGGCCGGAGGAGGGAGGGAGGGAGGGAGGGAGGCCTCCTTCCGCGGGCGGGGTGCGGGAGGAAGAGGCGGTGGAGCCGCTCTCGCGGCCGCTGCTGCCGCTGTTCGGGCCCGTCATTCGCTCCGACATTTCATCACCACGCACCTGGTATCTTTGCCCCGGCACAGCCGTCACCGACACGAAACGTCACGTTCCTATTCTCCAGAGATGCTGCCTGACCCGCGGAGTTACTCCAGTTTTTTGTGTCTATCGGTATAAACCAGTATTTGCGTGCCAAGCTGGGCAAAATGAGTCGCGTTTAGGTTGCCCGGCGGCGCTTTGGGTGGTCAATGGCACCCGGGCAACCGCTAATTTCGAGCCCTGCATGTGAGGTGTAAAGAGCACATGTCGTGGGAAGGTACAGGAGGGGGAGATCGCCAGAGGGTGATGAGATCAGAAACAGTCAGGGGGATGATAGCCTAGTCTTTGTAGACGTTGGCCCAGGTAAAGGATTTTCACTGGTTTTAATTAGGCATCGTTGTCATTTGCTGAAAGCAAATTAAACATAAAGTAGGTGAAGGATATCAGCACTTAAGACAACCAAGTAATTTTAACTGACTGCCCGAAGCAAAAACTATTGGTGCTGGAAATCTGAAACAATAGAGGAAAATACTGGAAACACACAGCAGGTCAAGCAGTGTCAGAGATGAGAGCAACGTTTCAGATCAATGCTGCGTTCCGATGATCAAACAAAAATGTTAACTCTTCTCTCTGCAATTGTTCTGCCTGTCCTGTATTTTTGCATTTTTATACTGTTTGATTTCATCTTGACACAGTAGGTGGATGTGCTCTTGTGTTCCAGTGGCATTAATATTGCAGAATGTTATGTTAGTTTCCCTCTGTAGCTTGTATTTAATCCTTTCTGGGTGTATTCTTGTTTCATTCAATTTCAGGTGGCCGAAGGAATATCGTGCGTGAACTCAAACTTTAATCCAAAAATCAGGAATAAAAATCGTAGAATATAATTTTATAAAGTAAAATCTGACATGTTATTCACGTATAAGGTGGGATTATCATTAGAGTTCATTCCTCAGTTTAATTTATTGAAGTTATGAGTAAAGAAAATGAGGGATCAAAATCAATTAAATCAATTTATAGTTTTAATGTGAGTTGTTTACTGACTGATCTTGGTATCATGTTTGCTACGTACACTTTGGGCTGACGACTTGTTTAGAGATACAGCATGCAACCCACGCAGGTCACAGGGAGAACGTATAAACTCCGTACAGACAGCACCCAGGATCGAACCTGGGTCTCCGGTGCTGCATTCGCTGCAAGGCAGCATCATTACCACTGCGCCACTGTGCTGCCCTGTTCTTGTACTGTACTGTTCTATGTTCTATGTTCCATAATTAAGGAAAATCACCAGGCTTTTTATACAAATGTTAAAAACAAGAGGATTGCAAGGGGGAAGGTTGGACCGCTCAATGATAAAGGAGAGAGTTAAAGGACTAAGGGTAAGGGACTAAGCGAGTACTTTGCATCTGTGTTTATCGTGGAGAAGGATTTGGAAGACAGAGAGACAGTGTGGAGAATACAAATATGCTAGGGCAGTTCAAAATTGTGCTGGAGGTGGTGATGAGGCTCTTGAAGAGCATTAAGGTGGATCAGTCCCCAGGAAATGATAGAATCTATCCCAGGTTATTGAGGGAGGCAAAAGTGGAGATTGCAGAGGCCTTGGTGAAGATCTTTGTTTCTTCTCTGGCCACAGGCAAGGTCCCAGAGGACTGGAGAGTGGCCAAGTTATTCCTTTGCTTAAGAAGGGAAGCAAAGCAAATCCGGGAAGAATCAGCGGTAGTGAAATTATAGGAGATGATTCTTTGGGATAGTATTTACTCCCATTTGGAAGAGAGTCGGCTTTCTCGGGATAGCCAGCATAGCTTTGTACTCAGCAGGTCGTGTCTTTCTAACTTGAATTAGTTTTTGAGGTGACAAAGGAAATTGATGAAGGTAGAGTGGTGAATGTGGTATAGATGGGTCTAATTAAGGCTTTTGATAAGTTCCCTCATGTTAGGCTGATCCAGAAGATTAAGATGTAGGGGGTTCATGATGATTTTGTCTTATGGATTCAGTACTGGCTTATTCATAGCTGGAAGTCTATGACCAGTGCAGATCCGCAGGGGTCTGTGCTGGGATGTCTGTCGTTTGTGATATATATATATAAATGACACTGGACGTAAATGTAGATGGTTTGGTGAGTAACTGTGGCGACGATGCCAGAATTGGAGGAGTTGCAGACTGTGAGGAATGCTGTAATGATGATACAGCGGGATGTAGACCACTAGCAGAAATGGCCAGAGAAATGGCAGATGGATGTTAACCTGACCAGGTGTGATGTGTTGCACTTTGGGAGGTTGAATATTAGGGGAAAGTATACTGTTAATGGCATTTTGCTTAACAGCATTGATGTGCAGAGGGATCTTGGAGTCCAAGATCATAACTTACTAAAGGTGGCAGCACAAGTGGTAAAGAAGGTGTATAGTAGGAGCATTGAATATAAGAGTCATGACACAATTCTTTTAGGACTTTGGTTAGTCAATATTTGGAGTATTGCATGCAGTTCTGGTTGTCCCATTACAGGAATGATATGGCGGCTTTGGAGAGGGAGCAGAGGAGGTTTGCCAGAATGTTGCCTGGATTAAAGTGTTTCAGCAACAGGGAGCTGAGATTGTTTTCTGGAACATCAGAGGTTGAGGGAAGACTTGACAGAAGCATATAAAATGATGAGAGGTATAAATAGGGTAAACAGTCAGAATCGTTTTCCCAGGATGGAAGTGTCCAATACTAGAGGGCATATCTATAAGGTGAGAGGGGGTCAAGTTGAATGGAGATATGCGGGGCAAGTTTTTTTACAAAGAGAATGGTGGGTGCCTGGAAGACACTGTCGGGTGGTGCTGAAGGCTGTTAGGATAATGGCATATAGGAGGCTATTAGATAGGCACATGGAAGTGCAGGGAATGGAGGGATATGGATCCTGTACCTGGCAGATGAGATCAGTTTAACTTGGCATCATGTTCGGCCCAAACATTGTGGGCCAAAGGGCCTGATCCTGTGCTGTACTGTTCTACCATAAGGTGCAGTGAAATGAATTCACCATACATCGTTACAATTAAAAAAGGACATAATATACATCATAATTCAACGCAGACATCCACCACAGCATTCTTCATTGTGGTGGAAGGCAATACAGTTCAGACAGTCCTCCTCCTCCTCCCTTGTTCACCCATGGTGGGGGCTCTGACCCTCCGTAGTCGCCGCTACGGATGGCCCAAAGTTCGCAACGGCGACGTTGGGACAGGTCGAACACACCCCGTGGCCCGGAGCTCCAAAATTGGCCACCTTCTTACCGGAGACCGCGGCTTCCAGATGTTGTAGGCCGGCGGTCGGAAATCTTCTCCGGCGACCCACGGCGAGGGATCGCCTACTCCTCAATGGAAGGTCCGCTCCACGCTTGCCGCCAGAAACTCCACAGACCGAGAATCCAGGATGTGGTAGGCCGCAGGTCGGAGCTCTTCTCCGACGACCCCAGCAAGGTGGTCCGCGATGTTAAAGTCCCCCCTGCACCGCTGTCTGAGAAGCCTATCATGATGTTTGACTGCAATTAATTACTCCCAAGTAAAATATTCATCATTATTTAAAAGCACCATAATTGAACACCACTAATGCATTTTATTGGTCACATATGCAAGAATTACTATATCGGTTTCTATGCTTTGTCTCTAAACTATGCCAAACATCTTATCATTCAAATGACCAGGCTATCCTTCGATCGCAAGATTATTCAGATGTATATTCATTATTAATTTACGCATTTATTTTAATGATAATTCTAAAGGGAAAATATAAATCCATTCACTTGGCATTGCACTGAGTATATACTACAGTATATCACTGCTAAGTAGAAGCAGCCGCTCAAAGATTCTAGCTGATATTGTCTCCCACATGATTTGGCTAATTGAAAGTCTATTGTATTTTGACAAGCTGACTTTCAGCAAGCATTAAAGTTGTCTCATCTGGCAATTGGTTATGTAAATTTGAAGAGACAATTGAGATTTGAGCACAGGAAATAGTTTAACAGAAATTGAGAAAGTATGTGGATGACAGTTCATTCACATGCTGTATATATTTCATTTTTGTATCATCCACAACTGTTGCAAAGTCCTGCTTGGTATTTGTGAGAGATGCAAATAATTTCAAGTACAGTAATCACATTGGCCTCAAAGCTTATTTGCCCTCTCTACTGTTACATTTGCATTGAGACTTACAAATAGGGTGTGTATTTATTGATCATTGTGAGCTGCACCTTTCCTTGATCATCGCTGCTGGCTTTGATTTGTCCTTTTGCACACCTTTCCATCATTTTCACATTTCTCATTTTCCTCTCCCCTGACAGTGAGAAGAAGGGTCTCAACCTAAAACGTCAACTTCTTTTCTCTGGAGATATTGCCTGACCCGCTGAGTTACGTCAGCTAGACATCATGTTTGGCACAACCATTGTGAGCCTGTTCCTGTGCTGCACTCTTCTATGTTCCATGTAAATGTTATTCTAGTTTCTGCTTCACCTACCTCCTCTGGCAGCTTATTCCATATACGCACCACCGTTTGTGTGAAAAGTTGCCCCTCAGATTTCCATTCAATCTTTCCCCTCTCACCTTAACCCTATGTTAGGTTCTTGATTCCTCTACTCTGGGCAAGAGACTCAGTGCATCTGCCCAATTATGCCCTCATGACCTCTATCGGATCACCCCTCATCCTCCTACATTTCAAAGAATACACCCTAGCCTGCCCAGTCTATCCCTATAGCTCAGGGGCTCAAGTCCTGGCAACATCCTCGTAAATCTTCTCTGCACTCTTATAAGCTTAACAACATCAATGTATATTAATATGTTAATTAACAGTGTGAACGATGGCTGCCTCGCCAACGGTCTGTCTCGTCTTTTGTTGTTTTTAGTCTGTTGTTAAATGTTTGTTTTAGTGTATCTTTAGTTTTGCATTATGTGGGGTGGGGGGGTGGGGAAACGTTTTTTTTTCTTTTTCCTGACGGAGATGTGACTTTTTTCCACATCGTATCTCTGTCCGCGCTGCAGCCTAACATCATGGAACTGGCGGCCTCTTGCTGGGGATCAACTTTGGGAGCTCCAACCGCTGGAAACTGCAGACTTAACATCACAGAGCTGGCGCTCCCTTTGCCAGGGATTAATGTAGGAGCCTACGGACTTAACATCGTGGAGCTCGCGGTCCCTGGTTAGATACCGACTTGAGGAGCTTCAAGCCGCAGGAGCTTCGACTGCTCCGGGCGCGGGAGAAAAGGAGGAAAGAAGATAAGACTTGATTGCTTTCCATCACAGTGGGGCCACTGTGGTGGAGCCACTGTGGTGGATGTTTATGTTAATTGTTATGTAGTTTGTGTCTTGTTGCTTTTCTTGCTATGACTATGGCAAATCAAATTCTTTGTATGTTGCAAAACATACTTGGCTAATAAATCACATGTTACGGGTTTATAGTGTATTAAATTTAAAAGGTTTTTAAATAGTGTTTAAAGGTTTTTAAACACTATGGATGTGATTTAGTTTTTTACTAGGGCTGTATCCAATTTTCTCCTTTTTACCATCATAACCCCAACCCTTTTTATTTGGCAAGAGATAATTTCACAAGTCAGACAGTAGCAGAAGTTCTGAACCAAAAGTACTTGGAGTTCACCATTACTGTGGCAATTGAGGAGGAGCAGGGGCTGGAGAGGAAAGCTGCAAAATCAAAGAAAATCTTGAAGAGCCCTGCAGATACAAATTACAGCCACTTTATAAACATTGCCAGAGAAAGAGTTTTACATTGGTCCTGTAAGTACACATTGATCCATTCAGAGAGAGTGGAGGCTTCTGCAAGTCCACCATTCTCCATCAACAGAATGTGGGGTTCTACTGCTGATAAAACTTATCTCGAGAATGTCAGCAAGAGGGCAGAATGGTGGAAAATGTATTGTGACCCTTGAGCATTTCCTTTGCTGGCATTTCGCACGGATGGACAGCCCACGTGCCATGAGTTGACACAGTCCGTGGCTGGGGCCTGGGTCGGCACTACGGAGGCGTCTGGAGAGGACCCAGCAGCGTTAGTGTAGAGGTCGGACCGACAGACGAGGATGGACCATGTGGAAATGAGGAAGCCGCTGCCGGGGGAAGGAACAAAGGAGGACCCGGCCTGGGGGGACCGCCGTGAGGGGGGGGGGGAACAAATGGGACAGCATGGATACTGTGTATAATTTGTAACTTCGACAGTGCCCTTAACATAATCATAATACTTTATTATCCAAGTATGTTTTGCAACATACGAGGAATTTGATTTGCCATAGTCATACCAATACCTTATGTTGCGACTCTTGCATTCCTTGGGTAGACAAGCAAAGAATTTCACTGTGACTTGTCACATGTGACAATTAAGTATTCATGCATTCATTCATTCATTCATTTGTGTGCAGTGAGCAATGTTCCCAGAGGAGGACAGTTGAAAGGAAGTGGAAGACAGAGAGTGATGATGGGTGAGGTGGTTTGAGGGAGGAGAGGGCGTCATTCTCTGTGCAAATGAATGTTCATCATGATATCAGGTCAATTTGCAAATCAAAATCGAGACCTCTGCACTTTATTTTAGGTACTATGACTAATATTAATCAGAAATTAAAGAATTATTTGGTTAAACTGTATTCATAACACTTTATCTTATGTTAACTGTAACATCTTGCATTTCATTTAAAGCAAACGGGTCTTGGAAACCTCCTGTGATGATGGCCACATGAACCGACCAAGCAGTGAAGGTACAAATCACTCCATTTATGCTGGCAAGGACACAAAGTGCTGGAGTAACTCAACAGGTCAGGCAGCATTTCTGGAGAACATGGATAGATGACGTTTCAGGTCGAAACCCAAAACATCATCTATGCATGTTCTCAAGAACACGCGGGGGCGCTGCATGATGGCTGCCTCTGCTTACAGTCTGTTTTTAAAATCTTTTTTTAATTTTTAGTTTGTTTGGAGTATGTTTTGGAGGATTTTTTTGTGTGTTTTATGTGGCGGAGGGGGGTAGGGTAAGG
This sequence comes from Malacoraja senta, assembly GCA_038087875.1. Taxonomy (NCBI): domain Eukaryota; kingdom Metazoa; phylum Chordata; class Chondrichthyes; order Rajiformes; family Rajidae; genus Malacoraja; species Malacoraja senta. The sequence goes on along the minus strand of CM075979.1, from coordinate 46,427,514 downwards.
GGGAAACCGTTTTTCAGTCACTTCCTGGTGAGGATGCGACTATTCTCCGAGTCGTGTCCCCGCCCACCTCCTCGCGGCCTACCAACTGGATTGGCGCGGCCTTTCCTGACCAGAGCTTCAGCAGTGGCGGCGCAGCGCTGGATACATCGCAGAGCGGGCGATGCCTCACCTGGGATCGCCGTTTGATGTTGGGCCTGCTGCATCAACATCGCGGAGCTGTGGTTTGCGGAGCTCCCAGCGCGGGCGGCGCTGACCAACATCGCGGAGTCCTGGGACCCTTTGCCGAGGGCCGCCAGTGTTGAATTACCGCCCAGCTCGGCCTGTGGACTTTGGGAGCAGCGGACTCCGGTAGGAACTGGCCGATTCGGAGGTCGAAGCCACTGAGGATAACATCAATGAGGAGGTTGACTGAACTTTGGTGCCTTCCCTCACAGTGGGAAACTTTGATACCGCTGTGGGGATGTTTATGTTATTGACTATCGTGTTCTGTACTTTATTTTGTTTAATCATATGGCTGTAGGGGACAAAACATTTCATTGTCTCAGTACTTGTACTATGGACAATGACAATAAAGTTCAATCAAATCAAATCAAGAGATGCTGCCTGACCTGCTGAGTTACTCCTGCACGTTGTATCCTTTTGTGTGTCAACCAGCATCTGCACTTCTTTGTTTCTGCATTAATAATAGAGTCATGGGGAGTCATACAGTGTGGAAACACACCCTTCGACCCAACTTGCCCTCACCGGCATGTCCCAGCTATACCAGTCCCACCAGCCCACATTTGGTCCATATCCCTCCAAACCTGTCCTATCCATGTAACTGTCTCACTGTTTCTTAAATTTTGGGATAGCCCCTTACTCATCTAACTCCTCTGACAGCTTGTTCCATACACCCACCACACTGTGTGAAAAAGTTACCCCTCAGATTCCTATTAAATCTTTTCCCCTTCACCTTAAACCTATAAGACTGATAAACGGACTTTGTCCCCTGCCAAAGTATCGTGCACCAACCACCAACCTGGACACACTGCAGCAGAGCCACTGTCGTGCCGCTGCCGATCGGAACGCCTGTTGATGTTTAGTAGAGTAGAGTGTTAATTTGTTCATGATATATGTATTTTTGCTTCTATTTATTTTTTACTGCACACTGGAATGGACACTGGTTGAGGATCGTTTTTTTGTTTCCTCTGGGTATGCGAATACTCAGGAAATGACAATAAAGATATACAATACAATACAATGTCCTCTGGTCCTCGATTCACCTACTCCAGGCAAGAGACTCTGTGCATATACCCGATCTATTCCTCTCATGATTTTATACACCTCTATAAGATCACCCCTCATTCTCCTGCTCTCCAAGGAATAGAGTCCCAGCCTACTCAACCTCTTCCTATAGCTCACACCCTCTAGTCCTGGCAACATCCTCGTAAACATTATCTGTTCCCTTTCCAGCTCAACAACATATTTCTTATAACATGGTGCCCGGAACAGCACACAATATTCTAAATGCTGCATAACTAACGTCTTATACAACTGCAACATGACCTCCCAACTTCAATACTCAATACTCTGACAGATGAAGTCCAATGTGCCAAAAGCCTTTTTGACCACCCAGTCTATGGTACCTGTGACTCCACCTTCAAGGAACGATGCGCCTGCACTCCTAGATCCCTCTGCTCTACAACACTCCCCAGAGGCCTACCATTTATTGTGTAGGTCCTGCCCATGTTAGACTTCCCAAAATGCAACACCTCACATTTCTCTGTATTAAATTTCATCAACTATTCCTCAGCCCACCTGGCCAATCGATCCAGATCCTGCTGCAATCTTTCACAACCATCTTCAATATCTGAAAAACCACTCACTTTTGTATCATTGGCAAACTTGCTAATCTTGCCCTGTATGTTCTCATCCAAATGATTGATACAGTAATGGGCCCAGAACCGAACCCTGAGGCACACCACTAGTCACATGCCTCCAGTCCGAGAAGCAACTTTCCACCATTCTGCTTCCTTCCATGAAGCCAATTTTCTATCCATTTAGCTGTCTCTCCTTGGATCCCATGCGATCTATCCTTCCAGAGCAGCCTACCACGCGGAACCTTGTTGAATGCTTTGCTGAAGTCCATATATACCAAATCGACAGCTCTGCCCTCCTCAACCTTTTTAGTCACGTCTCCAAAAAGTTCAGATTTGTGAGACATGGCATTCCACATACAAATGCTGACTATCCCCAATCAGCCCTTGTCCGTCTAAATGCCTGCATATCCTATCCCTCAGAATACTCTCCAATAACTTTCCAACTACAGATGTTAAGCTCACTGACCTATAGTTCCCAGCATTTTTCCTGCAGCCTTTCTTAAATACAGGCACAACATTTGCCACAGTCTTCCCACACCTCTCCTGTATTTAAAGACGACTCGTAAATTTCAACCAATTTCCTCTCTGGTTTCCCACAATGTCCTCGGATATATCTGATCAGGCCCTGGAGATTTGTCTACCTTCATACACGACAGTACCTTCAGCACCTCTTCGATCGTAATACTGACTGCTCTCAAGACACTTCAATTGCCTGCCCCAAGTTCCTCCATCCTACTGTCTTTCTCCACGGTAAATATAGATGAGAAATACTCATTGTGGACCTTGCCCATCTCCTGTGGCTCCACAGAGTTGACCGCTTTGATTCCTGAAGGGTCCCACTCTCTCTCTAGTTATCCTTTTCGCCCTTATGTATTTATAATATCTCTTGGACGTGTCCTTGTGTCCTTCACGTAACTTTTCTTCAAGTAATCTCCTGTACATTTAATTACAGCACAACAGGAAAGCAGAGAGATTATTTTGGAAATTAAGACACCACGGTGGAACACTGAAAGCCTTTTAAATCAAAGCATAGAACAAAAAGAAATAAAGAGTAAGCAACAACTGGACACTCAGGTAACGATTTTTTATTTGTTGTTCCTAAGAATTTTTATAATTACATTTTGATGCTATTTCCCTTTTTCTCTTTTATCCCTTATTTTAGCTTAGTTTAGAGGCCCCATGGCCCTATGGCCCAGGGCTTATGAGAAGGGGGTGGAAGGTCCAAAAGTGGGCCCGGGAGCCAAAGGAGAGGGGCCGGGAATTTCCTGAAATCTCAGAAAATGTTTGCATATATTTTGTGAAGACTAGCATTCACATTTTGTGTGAGCCTTCATCATTTATACAATAAATAATATAAAATATATAATAAATAATCGCAGAAATTATGATCTAGCGGCGACCAGAAAGACGCAACGATTCTTTGGGCGACTGAGGAAACTACACACGACCATACAGGCGACACCATGGCGACTTGTTGCAGGGTGAAGTCTGTATGGTCGTGAGTAGTCGCCCAAAGCAGGGGCAGAAAACCCTGGGGGGGCAGAGGGGACACGTCTCCTCCATGTTTCAAGAGGTGGGGGACATCCCCCCCCCCCCAAGTTTTTGTAATACGGATTTTAAAACCCGGTGAAATCTCCGCTTTCCGCGAAACAGTGGGGGTGGGACTGCTGATCGAGGGCACCGATTGGACGAGAGAGATGTCGGTCAGCAGGCAATGGGGGCGGGACATGATAATTCAGCGCGATGATTGGAGGAGGGAGGGGGGGTGGGCCTGAGGATAGAGTGCGGTGATTGGAGGAGGGAGACGTGGCACAGACCTGCTCTTCATCCACAGCCAGCATCGATCCCGGCTGGGTCTCCGGCACTGTCCCGAGTGCCCCCCCCAGAGAGGTCGGGAGCAAAGATCCTCCGCTATAGGATCTTTGGTCGGTAGTCAGACGGGCGCTGTGCCCCCAGACCCACAGCCAGCGCAGAGAAGCAGCGCTAAACCAGGTCAACTCTGCCTGTCTCACCAGGTGAGCCGATAGCCCTTCCTGGACTTGCGGGAAATATGGCCAGCGCGGAGAAGCAGCGCTGGTATCCCATCAGTCCAGTCAGAGCTGTAATTAACCCGGTGAGACAGGCAGTTGAGCTGCATTTAGCGCTGGATTGAGCCTCCGAAGCCTCGCGCATGTGTGTGTGAGTGTGCGCGTGCGCGCGCGGCCACCAAAACATTGTGTCCCCCGTCCCCTCCATGTTTTGATAGCAAGTCCCGCTCTTGGCCCAAAGAGTCGTACCTAATTCTGGTCGCCGCTGGAGTTTCAACATGTTGAAAATTTTCGGCGACCTGCAACGACCTATGACAGATGCCAGAAGTCGCCGAAAAAGGTTGTGTAAGTGGGACAGGCCCTTGAGTGTGTGTCTGAGTGTGTGTTTTAGTGGGAGGGTGAATTTTGTAAATGCACAGTTAAAGCAATTCAATCTGTTGAACTTGTTAGCAGAGTACAGACTTGGTCACCCGTTTCCAAATGTGTGTTAGCTTAAGAATACTATTAACAATTCCAGCAACAGTAACTTCTGAAGAGAGGTCATTTAGCAAACTCAAGCTGATTAAGAATTATTTAAGGTCTACAATGTCTCAGGAACGTCTTGTGGATTTGGCCAGGCTAAGTATTGAATCAGTTTTTAAAAATGTACAAAAACATGTTGGGATGGGGATAGGTGATTGTGAGTGGGATATTTGTTATACTGATTGTATTGGGAAGGGTGATAATGGGGTGATGGGCTGTATATACGACTAAGAGATACTGTATAGTATATGAGGGTTTTTTCTTTTCTTTTTTCTTTTTTTCTCTCCTTTTTTGTATGGCTTTGTTAATATTTGATTAGTGTATAAATGTAAATAATTTGGTGTACATACAGCTGCTGGAGTACATATGGTGTACATATAGCTGCTAAATTTGTATAAGATCATTATAAGCAGGGTGGGAATTAATAAGCTTTGGCTTCTTCCTGCTCCTTTTCGGACACATACGATTTCATTTATTTATAGATATTGTTTATGACACTTTATAAATATTCTTGTTCTGTTTTTTTGTTTTTTTGTATGCTGTTTCACACTTGCTTTTTATTCTGCTCAAAATAAAGAATTAAGTAAATAAATAAATAAATCAAACATTGCCAGAACAATACATCTTCATACTGTGATTCAAAATGTTTCACACAAAAAAGGCCAGGAAACCTCTTTAAATAAAGTAGTATTTACTTTAAATAACTAAGCCTATCTACATTCTTTTACTTCTTACTGTCTTCTGATGATCTGATCTGCATTGAAATACAAAAGGTTGTTTCAATGTGAATTCTTTCTCCTTATATGTATTGTAGCATAAACAAAGATGGATGTTGAAAACAAATGTGCTTTCTTCTTTCTGATCTTTTTATTTTATTTATATTTATTTGTTTATCATGGAGGGAGAATAAGATTAAACGAGAACTTACCAGTTTGAAGTTTGATCTTTATTTTATGAGGACTTACGTTGGTGATTACGTGAAGAAGACCCGTCAGGGCGCATGCGCGTCAATCTTCAAAGCAGCGGTATGAAATCACAGATAACACAATATTTGAAGTAACATAATAAGATGAGCAACATGAGAACTACCATATGACCTTTCTATGAGAGCGGGTTGGGCGTGGCGGGCACGTAATCACCAACGTAACTCCTCATAAAATAAAGATCAAACTTCAAACTGGTAAGTTCTCGTTTAATCTTACTATTTTACTTCGGAGTCACATGAGTGACTACGTGAAGGGTTCAAAGCTCTGTGATTTTATACCGCAGATCCAAATCCCGGCTTCTCAATGCATTGATTGACTTCGGATGAGAAACAATCAATAATGCGTTAAACATGAAATGTTAATATCATGCAGTAACTATTGATTTGAATAATCAAAACAAACAGTAACCCCTCTATCCCAGGGGAAACTAAACAGAACTTAATACTGAATTTGCAAACAGCCTCTCGCCGATCGGCAATCGGCCGATGGTAAAACATTTTAAAAAGCAATTCATTCGACCACCCGGCACCTGTAAGAATATGGCCGATGGGAACATCCATCGCCCTAGCCGACGACGTTGCTGCTGCACTAGTGGAAAAGGAAATATACACTTCAGTGTTAATACCTGCCTGAATCAACATTTGCTTTAAACCACCTTGAGATAGTCTGCACTGACACTCTCCTGTGTGGCTTCATGTAACTGATAAACAATGCTGTTTCCACATTTCTTAAGGTCCTTGTAGCTTCAATGTAATGAAAATAAATGTGCCATTACACATAAACATGGATCAGTAGGTTATGCTGAAACACAATTTTAACAAACCTGTGACACCTGGCCTTGAACAGGGCGCAAATATATAACATAACATTCTCTTCAGCCACTCCCATCCTGTCTAGCAGAAGCTTTTGCAAAATCTGCACTTGCTATGCTGAACCAATGCCATGAGCATAACCACTTTCATGGTTAGTTTGGCAAATTCAGAGACGTGACAGGAACCTACTATCGAAGCATCTTGAGGACCACACTTACATCCCAGATCGCCATATACCTGGGTTTAGGAGGTTTAGAGTTGAAATTCTTTTCATCAATCGAGCTATGATATGATGAAACCCAATAGGATCTTTCCTGACCCCATCAAAACCATTCAAGGACAAAGCACTTAAAGCTGTATTAATGGTGCTATAAGTGAGCCCCTCATCATCGTAGAGTGTCGACAGGAACTCTAAAATATCCACAATACCTGCAGTACTATAGTCAATATTATTTTGTGCACAATATTGCTCCCATTTAAATTTTTTTAATTTATTTTAACATAAGTAATATACAGCTTTTGAGTACTCTTTCTCCAGGCTACATTGAGCATGTCCACCATTCGCCCAGACAGTCCTCGCGTCAGGTATGGCCTTCTTAAAACCTGGAACTTAACAAGTCAATACGGTCACATAACGGATGACTTTCACGTGTTAGCGAATGCTCCAGTCAATTCCTACGCTTGGGAACCACCAAAGGAGGTTGGATCCGTAACTGTAACATCAAAGGGAACCATGCTTGATTCGGCCAATTAGGTATTACAAGCACCTCCAAAGCGGCATCCTGCTTGATTTCTTGCAGACTCCGACCTATTAGGCAAAATGGTAGGAAAATATATAAAAACATACCACCTCAATGTAACGTCAAAGTATCAATTGCAACTGCCACCTGGTCTGGTTCCCATGAAACCTATTTAGGCTGCTGATGGTTGAACCTTGATGCAAAACAAATCGACATCTGGCATTCATATACAAGTACTATATTATTGAACACCTCCTGGTTCAACATCCAATCTGTGTTGTCATGGAACTTTCGTGACCTGGCGTCTGCTACTATGTTGAATCTACCTGGTTAATAAATAGCTGAAAACCAAATATCTTTTTCAATGCACCAGGCCCAAATTTGATTAGCCAATCTGTCACAAGATACCGACTTGATTCCACCGATGTGATTAATATATATGCCACTGCCGTAGTATTGTCAATCTGAAACTGAACATGCAGGTTACATTTGTTAGAGCAATAAGCCTTATCCATAAAAAGCTCTTAATAGTTAACTGAGGCGATCCAGAAGCCTGGATCGCCTCAGCGCAGAGGGAGAAGAAAGCGGGAAGAGACAGAGACTTTAAGACTTTTGCCTCCATCACAGTGAGGAGGTACCTGGTGAACTCACTGTGGTGGATGTTAATTTGTGTTTATTGTGTGTTTTGTCATTTATTATTATATGTATAACTGCAGGCAACGAAATTTCGTTCAGACCGAAAGGTCTGAATGACAAATAAAGGAATCTCGAATCTCTAATCTAATCTCTAATTGCCAATGTCTGCAGAAGCGATGCCTCTTGCTCAGTCCATCTGCCTCCACAGCTGAAACTCGTATCTGTGACACCCCACCCGAGTGCACTGACATTCATCTGCAAAATTATGGAAGGCTGGTTAAGCATTACTTTGCTATAACTCCTGGACACATGGTGAATCCACCATTGCAAATCAGAAACAGCCTTTGCTGATAACTGCATAGGTCTATTATAATGACCCGAATGTATCATTAATGCCTCCATTAGCTTGATACAGCTGTCAATTAGCTCTACCATTTTTCCCTGGGTAGAGTCACTTAATTGAATCAATTGTGACCCAAATAGTCAGGTGTTAATTTGGATTTCTCTGGATGAATAATGCCCAATCTTTAAAATTGGATTTAACAACTAACAGGTGTTACTTCAGGTGTTCTCTTGGATACCCCTGTAATCAAGATATCATCGAGATAAGCCATGAGCACCTGACCCTGGCCTCTCAGCATGCCTATTATAGGTTTTCACAATTTTACTGCCATAGTTTATCCATCCAGGTGAATTTCAAATATCCTCTATCCTGCAAATAAACAGACATTGAGTAATGCGCATCTTTAAGTTCTATAGTCGCCATATTGTATCCTCTTGACCCAGTTGCTTGGCAGTGACAATTCCATCTTACAATGTCTATACTACATCCCCCATCATTTTTTGGCCTGGGAAAATATTAGACATAAATTGATGGGGTTTGTGAACCTACTTTACAATTACACCTTTATCACATACGCTTCCAAGCGCAGTCTAAACATCCATCTGTTCTGTAAATGAAAACTGAATAGTTCTCCCAGGAACATGCTGAATGTGCAAATCACAATTTGGATTGAACTCCATTCGAAACCCTTGAATAACACTCTGTATAAACAGAGCTAAGGTAATTTGCTTCCATTCATCCCAGAAACAGATGTAATGTACCCCCAGATTTAAGTTGTGTCACATTTGATATGTGCACCTGAGAACCAGGCCCACCTACCTCCTTGGTACCTGGTGGACCACGTTGTCCCCGACTCCCTGGCGGGAAAGCCGACGTTTGACCGTGTTCCCGCTGCAAAATGCCACCTTCGCATCTGCATTGCCGGCCGACTTGTTCCTGGTCCAGCCTCGTTTGTAGGGGTACTTTCTTTTTTGGAAACTTGCCGACTGCCAGTGGCTTGATCAAGCCCACCGTCTTTGCCTCGTCATCCATGTCCTTGACACTCTTGGCGAGGTCCTCTCCGAAGAGTAGGTTGGCCGGCTGTATGTTGCTGGGCTGGCAGAGTACTGCAATCTTGGAAATAATGGTGGGCCGAATGGCACTTTCCCTGAGACAATTTATCTCAAAATGGATGCTACAAAGCAACCCTAGTACCTCTTGCTGCATCTCCGACATATGTCCTCCATCCACCGTTCTCGCGAACGCCGTGATTCCTGATCCAAGTAATTTCAGGATTCTCTGCAGCTTCATCTCCTGGGCACTGCACGCCCACGCCCATCTGGCTCCATATCACCCTGCTGGCACCTTCAGCAACTCGCAGTTACCCCGGTCTCCTGTTTCTTGGTGATTCCAGCCTCTGACTGGAGAGCGAATCGTGCTGCCAGAGATGGGAACTCTGACAACGGCCGTCTTCGCTAGTCAACGAAGTCTCCGTCAGAGTCGGGTCAGAACTGAGCTGACCCTCTGCAAGCGCCTTTTCAATGAGGGTGCTATCCAGCAGCCTCTATATCGTGGAGGCCAGCTCTTCTCCCAGTGGCACTCCATACTCTGACGGGACAACGAATCGTGCTGCCAGAGATGGACCTCTGACAACGGCCGTCTTTGCTAAGTTCCAAGTCTCCGTCAGAGTCGGGGTCAGAACTTAGCTGACCCTCTGCACTCACCTCATGCATGAGGGTGCTTTAAGCAGCCCTCTACCAGGTGCTGCCGGCGTGGCCTTTCTGCAGCCTGCCGCCCACACGACTCCTCCCCCCGGAGTGTGCGTTTCTGGAGCAACCTCTGTATGAGGTGCTCCATTTGGGAGAACCATTTAAAAAACGTCTCCAGCACCGTACAGGCTCGTTGTGGCCCAACTCAGTTGAGTCCGAGGGCCTCCCAGACTTCCCCGTGGCCTTACGCCCGACTGGCGTTGGCTTTGGTGCTTTTTAGCACTAAGTCTGAAGTAGCCCCGCTCCCGGTCTGCGACTGTGCAGGTGTACGAGGCAGCCGCTCACAGACCGCATTCCCGCGGCTATCCTATGCTTTACCTGCGGCTGCACTCCCCCTGCTCGTCTTCACCATGGTGCTGCCTGTAATAAAAAACACAGAGCACGGCACCACAGCAAAGGAACTTTTCACTCCAGCTAAGTTTCCAGCTCTGTCCTCCCGCTGGTCCGTGCGCCAATGCGTCAGACGTAATGACACGCATGCGCCCTGACGGGTCTTCTTCACGTAGTCACTCACGTGACTCCGAAGTAAAATAGGAGCATAAGGCCTCAAATGCAGAAAATCAACAGAGCGCTCCATTCCACCCCTCTCATCTTCCATACCCCTTTTTGGCCTTACAGGCTGCAGCTCATGGCATAAAACCTTAGTGGATAAAAACAGGATGACTAAGGGAGCCCGAAAGAAACATTGTACCCCTGATAAAATTCCTCTCAGAGGCCCTGCTTTGGCCCACTGAGTCCACACTGACCAGCAATCCCACACACTAACACTATCCTACACATACTAGGGACAATTTACATTTATACCAAGCCAATTAGTCTACATACCTGTATGTCTTTGGGAGGAAACTGAAGATCTTGGAGAAAACCCACGCAGGTCATGGGGAGAACGTACAAACTCCGTACAGACAAGCAGCCGTAGGAAGGATCGAACCCAGGTCTCTGGCGCTGCAAAGCAGTAACTGTACCGCTACTCCACCGTGCTGCCCTAAATAGACAAAGGACAAATGACAAACAAAGGAAAAAGGACATTTTTTGTCACATACACCAATTGGTGCAGTGAATTTTGAGTTGCCATTGCAGCACACCAATAAAATAAACACATTATAGAATTTAACATTAAACATAAAAAACATCCCCCCACAGCGGGATCAACGTTTCCCACTGTGAAGGAAGGCAGCAACGTTCAGTCCACTTCCTCCATGTTTACCCATGGTCGGGGCCTATTTGAGGCCTCCGCAGTCACCGCTACGGCGGCCCGATGTTTCAGGCCCTCTCGCCAGATGATGGAACTCCGGCGTCGGAAGAACACACTCAGCGGCTTGGAGTTTCGAAACGGCCGCTTCCTACCGGAGACCGCGGCTCCGATAGTCCACAGGCCGTGCTCGTCAGAGCTCCAACATTGCCGATCTCGGCGAAAGATCCCAGGCTCCGCGGTGTTTAAAGTCAGCGCCGCCCACAGCTGGTCGCTCCGCAACCTCAGCTCCACGATGTTGGAGTCGGTGGTCTCAGCACTCCGGAGCTTACCACACGGCAATCCTCGGTAAGGCATCGCGCGCTCCGCTATGGTGCTTCAGTGCTGCCCCGCCGCCAAAGCTGAAGCTCCGGCCAGTCTCCGGCAGGGAATGCCGCTCCAGTCCAGTTGATAGGCCGCGAGGAGGGGGCGAAGATGCAGATCGGAGGAAAGACGCCTCCCCCACAAACAGTTTCCCCCTTCCCCCCCCCCCCCACCGCCCACATAAAAAGACTAGAAGACCTCCAAAACAAAACTTTTTAACACAATAAAAAATATATATAAGGTGAAAGGATGAACAGCTGCAGGCGGGGCAGCCGTACTCAACGGCGCCACCAACACATTCTTGCTACTTCAGCTGTGATTTAGTTTAGTTTAGTTTAGTTTAGTTTAGTTTAGTTTAGTTTGAGATAGAGTGTGGAAATAGGCCCTTCAGCTCACCGAATCGGCACCGACCAGCGATCACTCCGTACACAAGCACTATCCTACACACTAAGGACAATTTACCATTTTTTACCGAAGCCAATTGACCTGCAACCCTGTATGTCTCTGGAATGTGGGAGGAAACCGGAGCACCCGGAGAAGACCCACACAGTCACAGAGAGAACATATAAACTCCATACAGACAGCAGCCGTAGTCTGGACTGAACTCGTGTCTCTGACACTGTATGGCAGCAACTCTACCATGTGCAGTATCGCAAATTCTAAATTATTCTAAAATTATTTTAGACCTGGGCTTGTGACAAACTGCTATGTTTCTCTGGCTATTTTGCTTGAATTCTGCATTTTTAAAAAATCTCTCTAAGCAAACGTCAATTGTGAAATGCAATTAAAATTTTTGACTTTTATGAATTAATTATGAAGCAAATATCTTAACTGCAGTTATTATTAGTTCTAGTCTCCTGTTTGCAGTTCACTACTAAATTGTATGTGAACAGGGGGTATTCTTCGGAGCAGCCCAGTTAGATGAAGCAAAATCATCAATCTCCTTCAACTGTGCTGCTTCTAAGTAAAATGACTTCTCTCAGTTGTAGCCCAATTTCAAACACATATGAGTCCATTGTGTAAAATAGTCATGCATTAAGCAGACACTCAGACCAATTGTCTGAATGTATACTCCTACTGGGAGCACACATTTGGAAAATTGACCTTTTTTGATTCAAAATGAATTGGTTAATGTTAGAAATGAAAATGTCAGGCAGGCACAGTAGGCATATGCTTTTCACGCTGGTTTAGGATTTAATGCTGAAACAGAGCAGAGGGAATTATGCCTCATAGATAAACCCTGTCAAGGGAGTGCTTGGTGCTTATATTGTATGCAGCAAATTGAAAAAACCATATTCCTTAGCAACAGCCTCATTATTGTCAGCAGAGCAATTCACCAAAATATATAACAGTACGTCTAAGAGATTTGCATTTCTGCATATAGCCACTTGCATCATTTATAGCGATAACACTCTTACAAGTGTATGAAGACTATAAAATAATTATGATATCAATACACTGGAGTTTCTTTCACAGATTTGACTGGTAAAATTACAATTTCATGAACAATTTTATTATAGATTCACAACAATAAATAATATAATAAAAAAAAGTCTCCACTGTACATACTTCTGTATATGGAAAACTGTCAAGCCTGTTTGTCCTGGTTACTGACATTAACTTGCAGCTTTAAGAAACTGTTTAGTCGTACAATATACATGGATTCAAACTCTTGAGAGTCATCACTGATGAAACTTTGAACATTTGGTGAACCTGAACCTTTTAATGCTGTAATATTTAATATTTAACCCTAGATTTTGTTTTTAAACCATGTGGATAACTTTATGTTTCTCAGTAGGAAATGTCTTTTGACTTTCATCTGCGCAAATTGCCCGATGTCTGGAAACATAGAAACATAGAAAATAGGTGCAGGAGGAGGCCATTTGGCCCTTTGAGCCAGCACCGCCATTCATTGTGATCATGGCTGATCATCCCCAATCAATAACCCTTGCCTGCCTTCTCCCCATATCCCTTGATTACACTAGCCCCTAGAGCTCTATCTAACTCTCTCTTAAATCCATCCAATGATTTGGCCTCCACTGCCCTCTGTGGCAGGGAATTCCACAAATTCACAACTCTCTGGGTGAAAACGTTTTTTCTCACCTCAGTCTTAAATGGCCTCCCCTTTATTCTAAGAATGTGGCCCCTGGTTCTGGACTCGCTCAACATTGGGAACTGGACAAGATGGCGGCGCCTGTCGGCAGCGGCCTCTGCAGTCCATATGTCTTTTTATTTTTATTTTTGTCCTGTTGAGTGGATGTCTTGGTTTTAGTTTTTATATTATTTTTAGCTGTGTATATATGTGGGGGGGGGGGGGGGTTGGTGGGGGAAACATTTAAATCTTTTCCCTGTACGGGGACCTGACTTTTTCCTTGTCGAGTCTCCTTTGTCATTGGGCCTAACATCGTGGAGCCGGCGGCCTCCAACCGGAATCGACCTGGTGCTCCAGTCGCGGAGCCTGCGGACTCACCATCGCGGAGCTGGCCAACTTCGGAGTGCGGAGCGCTGTGGTGGCGCGCGGCTGCGACCCAACTTTGGAGCTCGGAGGCTCCGGCTGCAGGCCTGTGGATGGTAACATCGGGAGCGCGCGGGGCCCTGGTGGGAGACCGCTTTTCGGAGCTCCCGCAACGGCAAATTTCACCCGCCCGAATCGAGGGGTTTAAATCGACCCGGAGCGGGGGGCGTTACATCGCCCGGCACGGCTTTAACGGTCGCGGGACTTACCATCGCCTGACCGGGGGGCTCTAACATTTAACATCAGGAGCCTCGATCAGCTCGATGCAGCAGTTTGGCTGCATGACTGCGGGAGAGGAATGGCCACAGAGAACGGAAGAGATAAGACTTTTGCCTTCCATCACAGTGAGGAAATGTTTGTGTGTAATTGTGTGTTTTTTGTTGTTTTTTTGTATTATGACTGCAGAAACGTAATTTTGTTTGAACTTATGTTAAAAAATTTAAATTTCAGAACTTAAACGATTCTGATTCTGATTTTTCCTGCATCTAGCTTGTCCAGTCCTTTTATAATTTTATATGTTTCTATAAGATCCCCCTCATCCTTCTAAACTCCAGTGAATACAAGCCTAATCTTTTCAATCTTATTTCGCCAATGGAGATATGATTGAAATGTATTGCACTCACATGAAATTTGCACACCATATTAATTGGAGTTGTTCATAAATTAACTTTGCACGCTTACAATAATCTCAGTAAAATCTGAACAACCAGGGTTGAAGACTTGATCACTGGCGGTTTCTACTAGTCACTTGTCACCACTTGGAACAACAATCATTGATAATTACCCTCTGTTTTCGGTTATCTAGCCAAGTGAGACATTGCCTGAAGTAAAGCAAGCCTTATAATAACAGTTTGCAGATGATACAAAAGTGGATGGTATTGCAGATAGTGGAGATAGTTGTCAAATATTACAGCAGGATCTTGATCAGTTGGCCAAGTGGCCTGAGGAATGGTTGATGGAATTTAATACAGAGAAATGTGAAATGTTGCATTATGGAAAGTCTAAAACGGGCAAAGCCTACACAGGGAATGGCAGGGGTCTGGGGAGCCATAGAGCCATAGAGTGATACAGTGTGGAAACAGGTCCTTCGGTCCAACTTGCCTAAACTGGCTAACAATGTCCCAGCTACCCTAGTCCTACTTATCTGCGTTTGGTCCATAACCCACCAAACCTGTCCTATCCGTGTACCTGTACAACTGTTTCTTAAACGATGGGATAGTCCCAGCCTGAACTACCTCCTCTGGCAGCTTGTTCCATACACAAAGGGCAAAGAACAAAGGACATTTATTGTCACATATACCAATTGGTGCAGTGAAATTTGAGTTACCATGCAGCACACATATAAGATAAACACAACACTTTAGAATTTAACATAAAACATTTTTAAAAATCCCCCCACAGTGGAATCAACGTTTCCCACTGTGAGGGAAGGCACCAAAGTTCAGTCCCCTTCCTCCGTTCACCCATGGTCGGGGCCTATTGAGGCCTCCACAGTCGCCGCTATGGGCCCTCGAATGGAAGAACACTCTCAGTGGCCCAGAGCCTCCAAATCATCCGCTTCCTACCAGAGACTGCAGCTTCCGAAGTCCACAGGCCAAGCTGGGCGGAGATTCAATGCTGGCGACCTCGGCGACAGATCCCAGGGCTCCGCGATGTTAAAATCACCGCTGTCCGCGGCTGGAAAGTCAACGCCGCCTGCGGCTGGCAAGTCAGCGCCACCAGCGGCTGGAAGCTCCGCAGACCACAGCTCCACGATGTTCAAAGTCGGCAGTCCCAGCACTCCGGAGCTTCAACACGGCGACCCCAGTAAGGCATCGCTCGCTCCGCAGTGGAATCCAGTGCTGCGCCGCCGCTGCTAAAGCTGAGGCTCTGGCCGGTCTCCGGCAAGAAAAGCCGTGCCAATCCAGGTGGTAGGCCGCGTGGAGGGGGGGCGAAGGTACGGCTCGGAGAGTAATCACATCCTCGACCAGGAAGTGACTAAGAAGACAGTTCCCCCCTCTCCCCACATAAAAGACCTCCAAAAACAAACTTTAAAACAGACTAAAAATAACAAAAAGAATGAAAGGACAGGACAGCTGCAGGCTAGGCAGCCACACCCACCACCCTCTGTGTGAAGAAGTTACCCCTCTGATTCCTATTCATTCTTTTCCCCTTCGCCTTGAACCTATGTCCTCTGGTCCTTGATTCCCCTACTCTGGGCAAAAGACTCTGCACCTACCTGATCTATTCCTCTCATGATTTTGTATACTTCTATAAGATCTCCCCTCATCCTACGCTCCATGGACTAGAGACCCAGTCTACTCAACCTCTCCCTATAGCTCACACCCTCCAGTCTTGGCAACATCCTCGTCAATCTTTTCTGAACCCTTTCAAGCTTGACAATATATTTTCTATAACATGGTGCCCAGAAATGAATACAATATTCTAAATGCGGTCTCACCAATGTCTTATACAACTGCAACATGACCTCCCAACTTCTATACTCAATACTCTGACTGATGAATTCCAAAGTGCCAAAAGCCTTCTTGACCACCTTATCTACCTGCGACTCGACCTTCTAGGAACCATGCACCTGTACTCCAAGATCCCTCTGCTCTACAACACTACCCAGAGGCCTACCATTTATGTGTAGATCCTGCCCTTTGTTCGACGTCCCAAAATGCAACACCTCACACTCTCTGTATTAAATTTGATCAACCATTCCTCTGCCCACCTGGCCGATCGATCAAGATCCTGCTGCAATCATTCACAACCACCTTCACTATCTGCAAAACCACTAAGCTTTGTATCATCAGTGTTGTAGAGCAGAAGGATCTTGGAGTGAAGGTACATTGCTCCTTGAAGGTGGCATCACAGGCAGATAGGGTGGTCAAAAAGCCTTTTGGCACATTGGTCTTCATCAGTCAGAGTATTGAATGTAGATGTAGGGAGGTCATGTTGCAGTTATTCAACATGTTGGTGAGGTCGCATTTAGAATATTATGTTCAGTTCTGGGCACCATTTTATAGGAAAGATGTTGTAAGTTGGAAAGGGTGCAGAGAAGATTTACAAGGATGTTGCCGAGACTCGAGGATCTGAGTTATAGGGAGAGGTTGAGCAGGCTGGGACTCTATTCCTTGTAGCGCAGGAGGATGAGGGATGATCTTATAGAGGTGTATAAAATCATGAGAGGAATAGATTGGGTGAATGCACAGAGTCTCAGGAATTTGAGGGGTAACTTGTTCATGCAAAGAGAATGGATTGAACATGCCAGAGAACCAGAGGGCATTGGTTTAAGTTGAAGGGGGCAAGATTTTATAGGAATCTGGGGAGTAACTTTTTCATGCAAAGAGAATGCCAGAGAAGGTAGTTGAGGCAGATGCTAGCTCCATTTTTAAGAAGCAAATTAGACTGGTGCATGGATAGGGCAGGTTTAGAGGGATATGGGCTAAACACAGGCAAGTGTGACTAGTGTAGATGGGACATGTTGGCAAGTGTGGCCAAAGAGCCTTTTTTCACACTTCTACAACAGTGATTGACCCATTTAAAGCAGAGCAGCTAATCAGAGGCTGTGGGCAAGAAAGAGCAAAGATGCTGCTGAAATGAATCAACTTATGTAAGAAGGAAGCAAGTGCAAAAAAAAGCAGAGAAGTTTCTTACCAAAAACAAATGATATTTGATTAGAAAATGAGCCCAGCTTGTTCCAGTGCTGCTAAAAGGGTTGAGAATTGCAATGTTGTTAAGGGCTTGTCCCACTTAAGCGATTTTTTCGGCGACTTGCCGGCATCCGTCATAGTCGCAGCAGGTCGCCCAGAAAAAGCTACGACTCTTTGGGCGATTACTCACGACCACACAGGCGTCACCTCGCGACATGTGAAAGCATGTGACTGAATTGTAATTAAATGCTTAGAAATTCATGCTCCATTGGCACAGTCAATGTGTTATTTATGATCATGAAGGAACTGCAGATGCTGGAAAATCGAAGGTAGACAAAAATGCTGGAGAAACTCAGTGGGTGAGGCAGCATCTATGGAGTGAAGGAAATAGGCAACGTTTCAGGTCGAAACCCTTCTTCAGACTGCTATGTGCTGTTTAGTTATCTGATATTTCATTTTATTGAAGTTAATAAAGATGAATAAATACCAAACTCTCCTTGTCCAGTACTCCCTTAAAAATGACCACTGATTTATTTGTGCATCAAATGATCAAACCCAAAGATGTAAGGTTCTCTTCTTGTAAATTGATAGTTACGGAGCTACTTTTATATCTTGTACATCCCAGAGTCTTAAAAGAGTAGTTGTCGAGATCACAAATGCCTTAATAACCCTTTTACAAAGTGCTATACATCCTTGTTCCTGTGGATTGGAAGGTAGCAAATGTGACCCCTGCTATTTAATAAGAAAGATAACTGGGAACTACTGGCCATTTAGCCTCATGTCAGTTGTATGGAAATTGCTGAAATCTGTTGTGAAGGATATGCTAAGTGGTCGGCCATTTAGGACAGGGATGAAGAGAAATGTCATCATTGTAATAGAAGATCAGCTATTATCTTGACGAATGGCAGAGTAGGTTCAAAGGGTTGGACTTCTGCTCCTGTTTCAGATCTCCTCATGACAGAGTAATGTTAAATTTAAACCCCAGTTCATTTTACATAGTCTGATTAATAATTGCTCAGTGGAGCAGCGGTAGCATTGGTGCCTTATAGCGACAGAGACTTGGGTTCGATCCTGACTAAAGGTGCTTTCTGTACGGAGTTTGTACGTTCTCCCTGTGACTGCATGGGTTTTCTCCGGGTGCTCTGGTTTCCTCCCACATTCAAAAGACATGCAGATTTGTAGGTTAATTGGCTTCTGTAAATTTATTCTGGTATGTGGAATGCAAAACTGGGATAACAGGTGGACTATATAGACTTGGTGGGCCGAAAGATGTGTTTCCACGCTGCAGAATCAAACTAAACTAAACTGCAAAACTTTTCTATGGTATTGTCAGGTGTTCTTGATAAATATCCATCAAGAAATTTTGATTACGGATGATCCAAGCTTCATCTTGCCATTGAGTTTGTACCCTTCTCAATGAATTAATTTCAAAACCATGTTTTATCATATTAATTTCATAATTTAATTATTTCATCACAACCAAAAAATGTAACTGTTTATTTGCAAATTCATCTGTTTCATTTCCCTAGATTATGTTTTCCCACACTGTTTCCTCAGTTGCTCTACTTTAAGAAGGATTGTTTGTTCCAATGACAATTTATATTCATTGATCTTTTCAAATTGACTGCTGTAGCTTGATTGCAATTCACATGAACCATCCAAGTGTCCAACATGTATTTTAGTTTATTGTCACACTGAAAAGCTTTTGTTGCATGCTAACCAGTCAGCGGAAAGACTATACATGTTTACAATTGAGCCATTCACAGTGTACAGATACATGATAAAAGGAATAACATTTCTTTCTTTTAAAATCTTTTTATTAGCTTTTTTTGCAAAAACAAAAACAAAACAAAAAACAAAACAAAAAGAATAACGATAAACATAACAATGATATTGATACATAGGGATCAGGATTACATTAATAACGGGTATAACCTAAATATGAGTCCAGTATCAAAATACACATTCAATATAGACCTCTCGGTCTCTATGGAAATATAGTTAAATGTTTAAAAGAAAACTTATATATGTAAAAAAAAAAGAGAAAAAGAAAAAAAAAGAGAAAAAAGGAAGAAACAAAACCCTCCTAAACTAGAAAAAAAAAGCAAAACAGAATCTGAGCTGAGAATTTCAACAATTTAAGTCTGTTTGTCGTCAAGTCCGTTCCACCATATAAAGGTAAAATAATTTTTATAACGGTTGGAGAGGGAGCAATTTATGTCGTGTGAAAATGTTGAATAAATCTTCCCCAAGTCTTATCAAATTTAACCAAGGGTTCAACAATGTCACTCCTGATTTTTTCTAAATTTAAACATGATATCGTTTCAGAGTACCAATGGAGTGTAGTCGGATGGTTAGAATCTTTCCATTTAAATAAAATAGATCATCTGGCGATTAATGTGGTAAAAGCAATCAGCCGATGGGCAGAATGGGACAAATGAATAGAATCTAACATTGGTAGCCCAAAAATTGTAGTAATAGGATTAAATCAATACCTAAAACTACAGAAATATTATCAAAGATTTCTTTCCAATATTTTTCCAAAAGTGGGCAGGACCAAAACATATGAGTCAGTGAGGCCACTTCAGAGTTACATCTGTCACAGGTAGGATTTATATGACCATAAAAACGAGCTAACTTATCTTTTGACATATGAGCTCTGTGAACCACCTTGAATTGTATCAGAGCGTGTCTTGCACACATTGAGGAAGTATTAACTAATTGAAGAATCCTCTCCCATTCCTCTATAGATAGAGACATTTGGAGTTCTCTTTCCCAGTCATTCTTAATTTTATCAAATATATCTATTTGTAATTTCAAAATCAACTCATAAATAGTAGTTATTAATGTCATTTCTGATAAGGGTTCAAATGTTTTAAAATGTCCGAGATTTCGGTTTGATGTGGTAATGGAAAAAAGGGTAGCCTTCAAAAAATGGCTAATTTGTAAATATCTAAAAAAGTGTGAATTAGGTAAATTATATTTATTGGAGAGTTGTTCGAAAGACATAAAACAACCATCTAAAAACAAATCACGAAAAGCTACTAATCCCTTTCTCTTCCATTACAGAAAGGCTTGATCAGTACTAGAAGGTTGGAAGAGAAAATTAGATATGATAGGACTCGATAAGATAAAATAATTTAGTCCAAAAAACGTACGAAATTGAAACCATATTCGAAATGTATGTCTTATTATTGGGTTAGTCGTATATTTATTCAATCTCGTAATTGTAAAAGGTAACGAGGCACCTAGAATAGAAGCCAATGATAGCCCTTGCATAGAATCACGTTCAAGATTTATCCATCCTGGGCATTGGGTATTTTCTAAATCTTTTGTCCAAAATGTTAAATAACGAACATTAACTGCCCAATAGTAGAATCCAAGGTTCGGCAATGCCAAACCACCAACTTTTTTTGATTTCTGTAAGTATTTTTTACTTAGTCTGGAATTTTTATTCTGCCATATATATGAAGAAATGTTGGAATCAATAACATCAAAGAAAGATTTGGCAATAAAAATTGGTATCGTCTGAAATAAATAAAAAAAATTAGGTAAGGTAAACATTTTAATAGCATTGATTCGGCCGATTAAAGATAAGGACATTGGTGACCATTTAGTAAACTGTTGTTTGATATGGTCAATTAAAGGCGTAAAATTCGCTTAAAATAAATCCTTGTGTTTCTTGGTAATTTGAAACTAGATTGTTTAATGGAAAAAGCTCACTCTTACTAAGATTTAGTATATAACCAGAGAAACTACTAAATTGATTAAGTAATGCTACTATTGCCAGAATAGATTTCTCAGGGTTAGAAATGAATAATAACAGATCATCTGCATAAAGAGATAGCTTATGTGTCTTATTCCCGCGGACAATACCAAAAATATAAGGGGATTCCCTAATAGCGGTGGTTAAAGGTTCCAAAGCAATATCAAATAGTAAAGGACTTAAAGGACAGCCCTGTCTAGTACCTCGAAAGAGCCTGAAGAAAGGAGATCTCTGATTATTGGTAAGTGCATAAGCCTGAGGTATATGATATATCAACTTGATCCAAGAAATAAATTTTGGACCAATCTTAATTTTTTCAAGTGTATTGAATAAGTATTCCCATTCTACTATCAAACGCCTTCTCACATCAGGTGAAATGACACATTCTGGGGTTTTATTTGATGCTGTATATACGATATTCGTTAATCTCCTAATGTTAAAGTATGAGTAATGATTTTTTAATAAAACCTGTCTGATCTTCAGAAATAATTTGCGGTAAAATAGTTTCTAATCTCATAGCTAATATTTTGGAAAGAATTTTGGAATCTACATTTAACAGTGATATAGGTCTATATGATGTCACTTCAGTAGGGTCTTTATCTTTTTTAAGAATTAAAGAAATAGATGCTTCATAAAAGGATTGTGGTAATCTATTCATTAAAAAGGCTTCTTTAAAAAACTTACATAGCCAGGGAGACAATAAACTTGAAAAGTACTTAAAAAATTCTACTGTAAACCCATCTAAACAGGGAGCTTTACCAGAATTCATTGAAAGGATTGCTTTCTGTATTTCTTCCTCGGTGATGGGTTTATCTAGCAACAGAGACTCATTATGTGGTAAATTTGGCAAGTTCAGTTTCTTTAAAAACTCATGCATTATATTGGAATCAGTAGGAAATTCTGATTGGTATAGGGAGGTATAAAATTCCTGAAAGGATTTATTAATTTCGTCATGGTCTACAGTTAGTGTGCCATCCCGTTTACTCACTTTTGTAATCTGACGTTTGTTCGACACTACTTTCAACTGATTAGCGAGTAATTTACCAGATTTTTCGCCATGTATATAAAATTGACTTTTGGTTTTAAGTAGCTGGTTCTCAATCGGTGATACTAATAACAAATCATATTTCAATTGAAGTTCAACTCTATTCTTATAAAGCTATAAACTAGGAGCTTTTGAATATTTTTTAATCAATTTCTTTAATCTCATCAGCCAATATACGTATTTCTTTTTGAGTTTGTTTTTTTAATCCCAAGGAGTATGAAATAATTTGTCCACGAATATGTGCCTTAAAAGCATCCCAGACTACACCATTGGATATTTCTTCAGTAGTTTGTTAAGAAGAAGAAATCAATCTGATCTTTAATAAAATTAACAAAATTTAAATCTTGAAGCAAAGTAGCATTAAATCGCCATTGTTTAGCACTAAACTTGGTATCAGGTAGTTTGATTGATAGTTTCAATGGTGCGTGATCAGAAATAGCAATTGCATCATACTCACATGCAGTGACCGATGAAGCTAGCCGAGAATCTATTATAAAGTAGTCAATCCTAGAATAACTATGATATACATGAGAAAAAAAAAGAAAATTCTTTGTAAGAATCTCCAAACTTCTAACACTCCAAAGTCAAGTAAAAAAGAATTGATAAAACGAGCTGATTTATTTGGAAGCACATGATCAGATGTAGATCTGTCAATCAAGGGGTTCAAACAACAGTTGAAATCTCCACCCATTATTAAAAAGTGTTCATTTAAATTAGGAAAGGATGCAATTAACTGTTTAAAAAACTCAGGGTGATCAATATTTGGTGCATAAACATTCACCATAGCAACTTTTGGGTTATAAAGAACACCAGTAATCACCAAATATCTACCATATGGATCAGAAATTGTTTTATAATGAACAAATGGAATTGAGGAGTCAATAAAAATAGAGACTCCTTTCACCTTAGCCTGTGAATTTGAATGAATGCTGTCCTCTCCAAAACTTGAAAAATCGTTGATTGTCATCTTGCCTTACATGAGTTTCCTGAACAAAAATAATCTGAGCATTTAGTCTACGAAGAACTTTAAAAAAAAATCCTCTTAATGGGATGGTTCAAGCCATTCACATTCCATGAAAGGAAGTTAATAACTTTATCCATATTATTTGTAAAAATCATGTGGGATTTAAAGGGTTCATTTCTTAAAGCCTAATAGTTGATGATACTGGAAGAAGAAAAATCTAGGGCGGAGCCAGAAGTGACGACATTTCAGACATTTTTGTAGTTAAGATTCTGCACAAATGAAAAACACTAAGAAACAAAAGACCCCACCTCACCCCCCCACCCACCCATTTAAAGCCCGAAACTGACCAATAGACAGTCAGTATGCTACGTAATACCTTACCTACCCCCATCTCTCCTAACAACAGCACCCAGCGTTAAAAAAAAGCAAATTTGCCACTCAATAGCCAAAACATGGTCAATGTTGTGGTTTTAAAAAAAAGTACATGTTGGCAGTGGAGCACAAGAGCAAGAGCTACTTCATATTATTTATCCAAGGTCCATAGAATAACTAACAGAGAAATTCTTAACAATTAATATATATAAAAGAAAAACAACTCGTCCAGTTAAATCCTTAATCATTACCAAACAATATATTGTCAAAATAGGAACAGTAAATCTCCAATTATAACTTAATCAGCTATCAATTGCTCCCGGTCAACTTCACCCTCATACGCCTCCAGAAAGCTGGAAGCGTCTTGAGGATTGTTAAAAAATCGAATTAAAGAATTTAATCCATTAAAGAGTGGTATACGCAGTCTAGCTGGATAAATTAAGGCTGGGCGCAACTTTTTCTTAAACAAATCAGACATTACATTATGGAAAGACTTTCTTATTTCCAAAAGCTCGTAACTATAATCAGGAACAAACCGAAACTTGCATCCTTCATATTCAACCACGCCCAACTTTTTTGCTGCCTCGAGAATATTCTCCTTCATTTGCAAGAAGTGAAACCGAACAATCAACTGTCTCGGTTTATTACCAGATTTGTTCCCAATGCTGTGTGCGTTATACAAAAATGGAAGATTTTCATAGTGCTCAATGTTGAAAGTCTCCTTTATAATTTTAGAAGCATTTTTATAACATGATCTCCTTCTTGACCTTCCGGCAAACCAACAATTCGCAAATTCAGTCGACGGCTTCTGTTTTCCAGATCCATATTTTTAATCTTGTATTGCTGGAGTGCTCGAGTATTTTCATTCATTCTCCGTTCCAGTTTTTCAATCTTCAAATCTCTCTCCTGGCCCAGGGTTCACAAGTTATCAATTTGTTCCTTCTGTTCATGAGATTCATCTTGTAACACAATCAGCTTGTCTTGAACTTCCTTCAATTTGCTCGAAACTCCTTTCACCATTTCTTCCAAACTGCAAAATCTTGTTTTCATTTCATTTTACAGTTCATCGTTCATTTTCGATATTGCTTCCAAAATACTAGTCAGAAGCTGTGGCTGCGGCTTTCCCACGTTCCTTCCTTGGGGAGCCTCCTTTCCCTCTTGTCTCCATCCTTTTCATGATTAAGGCGTATAAAAGTGTTATCAACACTTTATGAAAAGTTAGACCGTGCCTTGAAGTCAAGTAATAACAAGTAACATTGAAAGAGTGGTAAGTAAATGTTAAAAGTTAAGGGAGCAAATGAATTTGCAACCTTTACAGCATGCTGCCACTAGGAGAGTACGGAATAACATTTAGTGCAAGCTAAAGTACTGTATGGTCTGACCAAAGATAATCTGGGGGTCTCCAATGAGGTAGATAGCAGCTAAGGACCGCTCTCTAGTTGTTGATAGCATCGTTCATTTGCCTGATAACTGCTGGGACAAAACTGTCCCTGAATCTGGGGGTATACGTTGTCACACTTCTATACCTTTAACCTGATGGTAGAGCGGAGAAGAGGTAGTCACGGGGGGGGGGGGGGGGGGGTTGAGACATATCCTTGATTCTGCTGGTGGCCTTGCCGAGGCAGTGTGAAGAGTAGATGGAGTGGGTCAGGCAGCTACTTTGGAGAAAAAGTATGGGTGACGTTTCGGATCGGAACCTGAGCCTGAAGAAAAGTTCTGACCCAAAACGTCACCCATCCTTTTCCTCCCTTTTCACACAATGGGTGGTGGGTGTATGGAACAAGCTGCCAGAGGAGTAGTTGAGGCTGGGACTATCCCATCGTTTAAGAAACAGTTAGACAGGTACATGGATAGGACAGGTTTGGATGGATATGAACCAAGTGCAGGCAAGTGGGACGAGTGTAGCTGGAACATGGTTGGCCGGTGTGGGCAGGTCGGGCCATAGGGCCTATTTCCACACTGACTCCAGAGATGCAGCCTGACCCGCTGAGCTACGTCTGCACTTTATATCTATCAATGGAAGGGATGTTAGTTGGCGCGATGGTCTGGGCTGCGTCCACAATTCTTTGCAATTTCTTGCGGACTTGGGTTGGAGCTGTTCCCTAACCATGCTGTGATGCATCCTGATAAAATGCTTTCAATGGTGCATCTGTAGAAGTTGATGGGAATTGCTGGGGACATGCTGAACCTCTAAAGCCTTCGAAGGAAGTAGAGGCACTGGTGTGCTCTCTTGGCCATTGCTTCGATATGGGTGGTCCAGGACAAGTTGCTGGGGATATCCACTCTTATAAATGTGAAGCTTAAATGTCAATCACTACCTCCTTTGGCTTGCTGACATTGAGAGAAAGGTTGGTGTCTTGATAAAAGGTCACAGGTTTCTCAATCTCCTTCCTGCACTTATTTGATATCCAGCCCATTACGGTGGTGTCATCCGCAAATTTGTAAATTGAATTGGATTTGTGCTTTGCTGCATAGTCATGGAGTGAATAAGGCGGTTGAGAATGCATCCTTGTGGTGTATCAGTGTTGATGATTATCGTAGAGGATTATTTGACCCCAATCCTCACTGACTATGGTCTGTTGGTCAGGAACTAATGATGCAGACGTTGTGAGATTTGCATATAAACTTTTATACAAAGCACAACTATGATTTTTCTGAAATAACATTCATTGTTCATCGGAGGTGTGCTATTCATCGAATGCTATCAGATTTCACTTGCATAGTAATTGAGGGACCTATTATGTAGGGGAAATCATGCTTGACAAATCTTCTGGAATTTTTTGAGGATGTAACAAATAAAATAGACAAGGGAGAGCCAGTGGATGTACCCTGTAGTGTATCTGGACTTCCAGAAATCCTTTGATACAGTCCCACACAGGAGATTAGTGGGCAACATTAGAGCACTTGGTATTGGGGTAAGGTATTGACATGGATAAAAAATAGGCTGGCAGAGAGGAAACAAAGAGTAGGGATTAACGGGTCACTTTCATATGTGCTTTCAAGGCTCAGTGCTGGGACCGCAGCTATTTACAATATGCATTAATGATTTAGATGAAGGAATTAAAAGTAACATAAGCAAATTTGCAGATGACATAAAGATGAGTGGCAATGTGAACTGTGAAGAGGATGCTATGAGGATGCAGGGTGACTTGGGCAGGTTGGGCAGATGCATGGCGGATGCAGTGTAATGTGGGTAAATGTGAGGTTATCCACTTTAATGGCAAAAACAGAAAGGCAGATTATTATCTGAATGGTGTCAGGTTAGGAAAAGGGGAAGTACAATGAGACCTAGGTGTCCTTGTACATCAGTCACATAAAGTAGCATGCAGGTACAGCAAGCAGTGAAGAAAGCGAATGGCATGTTGATCTTCATAATGAGAGGAGTTGAGTATAGGGGCAAAGAGGTCCTTCTGCAGTTGTACAGGGCCCTGGTGAGACCACACGTGGAGTATTGTGTGCAGTTTTGGTCTCCTAATTTGAGGAAGGACATCCCTGCTATTGAGGGAGTACAGCATAGGTTCACAAGGTTAATTCCCGGGATGGCAGGACTGTCATATGATTAAAGAATGGAGCGACTGGGCTTGTATTCACTGGAATGTAGAAGGATGAGAGGGAATCTTATAGAAACATATAAAATTATTAATGCATTGGACACACTAGATGCAGGAAACATGTTCCCGATGTTGGGGGAGTCTAGAACCAGGGGCGCAGTTTAAGAATAAGGGGTAGGCCATTTAGAACTGAGATGCGAAAAACCCTTTTTACACAGAGAGTGGTGAATTTGTGGAATTCTCTGCCTCAGAAGGCAGTGGAGGCCGATTCACTGGATGCATTCAAAAGAGAGTTATAGCTCTTAGCGCTAGCGGAATCAAGGGATATGGGGAGAAGGCTGGAGCGGGGTAATGATAGTGGATGATCATCCATGATCACATTAAATGGCGGTGCTGGCTCAAAGGGCCGAATGGCCTACTCCTGCACTTATTGTCTATTTATCTATGTATCTATGCAGACTTCATGGAAATTTGGTTCCAAATAAAAATTAATAAAGTGCGTTGATTAAAGGTTTTCACTCTTATGTTATTAGTCTGTCAAATAAATGGTGCAATTTATGTGAAATGGCATTTTAAATCTTCTTTTCGTATTGAAATTATAAATAATATATTAGATATGCAAATTTCTGTCTTTATTAAATGTGACTTTCAGCTAATACTAAATAATGCAACAATTTCATTCTTTGTTTAGTGCACAATTTTAAATGTTTGCTGCAAAACAATCAGTTAACTTCAACCATTGAAAATGCTAATTCATTACGGAATGCAAAATCAGAAGACTTTTAATGTTTATTCTTCATTCATTTAAATTGCCACAAATGAATAGCTTCGCCTTTATGCAATGGCAGAAATCACACTCCTGAGTAAGAGAGTTTTTTTATTTAAGTCCCTTTCCTGAGCTTGACCACTTAATTATGAGTACTCTTATGTAGTGCTCCTTGAGTGGCTTTTTATCAGAGATGTCTTTATTCAGAAAATCTATTAGACTGAATTTTAATTCTATCTTATTTTTCGTTTAGTTTAGGGTTTTTTTAGTTTAGAGATACAGCACGGAAGCAGGCCCTTCGGCCCACCGGGTCCGCGCCGACCAGCGATCCCTGCACATTAACATTATCCTACACCCACTAGGGACAATGTTTACACTTATACCAAGCCAATTAACCTACGTCTTTGGAATGTGGGAGGAAACCGAAGATCTCGGAGAAAACCCACGCAGGTCACAGGGAGAACGTACAAACTCCATACAGACAGCACCCGTAATCGGGATCAAACCTGGGTCTCCGGCGCTGCATTCGCAGTAGGGCAGCAACTCTTCTGCTGTGCCACCGTGACTGGGTTGGTGTAAAATATTCCATGGCATTTGTTGAAAAATGAAGGAAGCCTTTGTTTTGCTTGAAGTCAGCAAGCCAAGCTCTCCCTATCACATGCATGTTCACCACCCTTCCCTCATCTCAGCTAAATCCTTAGAGCTTCCTGTATGGTTCATTCTCTTGGGACTTGGACAATCACTTTTGATTTGACCTACTGGAATCCAGCTTCAAATGCCACCCCTATAGCACTCTGCCCAATTCAGGTGGGCTACTGATTGGTGGCATGTGGATGAGGTGAGGGAGTTAAAGTAGCCGGTGCCACTTGGAATTTGTACCCCCACTGATCCCTACCTAAAACCCATGAGATTAATTTTCAACTTTAAACTTCTTGCGAATTCACATCTTCTGTATAATACAAAGGAACTTCTGAAAAATTATATCATTTATATTGGTTTTACAAAGAGTCATAGAGTCTATATATCGTTGAAACAGGCCATTTGGCCCAACTTGTCCATGTGACTTAGATGCATCATCTACATTCTGTAAGTCAACTGCATGTGTTTGGGCCATATTTCTCTAAATCTTTCTTAACCATGTACTTGTCCGAATGTGTTATAAATGTGGTTATCGTATCTATCTCAACTACCCCCTCTGGCAGCACAATGCATATACCCACCATCCTCTGAGTAAAAAAGTTGCCCCTCAGGTTCCTATTAAATCATTTCCCTCTCACCTTAACCTATGCCCTCTGGTTCTTCATTCCCCTATTTAGGGTTAAGGACTGAGTTCATTCACCCTATTTATTCCCCACGTGTTTTTATACACCTCTATAAGACCAGCCTCCTGCCCAACCTCTCCCTGCAGTTCAGGCCCTCAAGTCCTGGCAACATCCCTGGAAATATTTTCTCTACTCTTCCCAGGTTAATGACATCCTTCCTATAACAGGGTGACCAAAACTGAGCACAATACTCTAAATGTGGAGGAAGGAACTGCAGATGATGGTTTAGACTGAAGATAGACACAAAATGCTGGAATAACTCAGTGGGACAGGCAGCATCTCTGGATAGAAGGAATAGGTGATGATTTGAGTCAGGACTTGAAACGTCACCCATTCCTTCTAAGCAGAAATGCTGCCTGTCCCGCTGAGTTACTCCAGCATTTTGTATCTATCTTCACTCTAAATGCGGCCTCAACAACATGTTGTGCTAGTCTGATTTTGCCACGCATCTCTCTAAAACCATTGCCCAAGTTTGATTTTCTCATGGAGCCACAGTTTCTCACATGTAAGTTAGATAAGATGATAAAGGACCAATACCAATTTATGGATCAAAGAATAATTTGGTTGAGTGTTTGATTAATAGCTTAACCTTGGCATAGAGCACAGGTCATTTAATTGATGTAGTTAACTGGGCCATTATCTTGTTTGTGACTTGACTCAAATGTTCCCATCGACAGCAAAGCAGCAGTGGTCACCACTGACTTTAAAAAAGCAGCAATTGAAATAATAGTCTTAAAACAGAGAACAAAATAAAGATCAGATCCTC
Source organism: Malacoraja senta (assembly GCA_038087875.1). Lineage (NCBI taxonomy): Eukaryota > Metazoa > Chordata > Chondrichthyes > Rajiformes > Rajidae > Malacoraja > Malacoraja senta. Next base: position 46,397,584 of record CM075979.1, on the reverse strand, counting down.
TATGAAATTGAGTTCGATGCTTAAACAAATGAACCAAACTGAAGTATAAAATTCTAACATAAAAGGACAGGCACTAGAAATGTATCTAATTTTATTCCCTTGGCTGTCTGATTGTAATTAATACATGGTACTCCGTACATCACACACCAGAACGTTACATGTTTAGGACCTTTTGATGTGCTTGCAAATCATTAAAATTCTCATCAGATCAATAAGTTCTGAAGCCATCTCTGGAGAAAGTTGCCCTACACCACATCTTCTGGACTTTTACTTTTCACTGTGGATGGCAAGCTCCAGACATTATCCAATTCCTGGTGGAATATTGGTGAACACCCATCATTGTCCTTATTTCCATAGGTTTATAAGTTTCTGTTGCATTCCATCGTGTCTATGCCAGCTCATAAAGCAATCTCTTCAATCCCACTCCCCCACTTACTTTCATGTAGATATTCTCTCTCACACATACCCAGTAACAAGCCCTAATACACGCACCAGCTATCGGGTCAATTTACAGCGGTCAAAAATCTGCCAGCATGCTTTTAAAACATGGGAAGCATTCCATGCAGTCATAGAGGGAATGTGCAAATTTGGCATGAATGGAATGAGAGGTCAGAAATGAACACAGGTTACCTGCACTATCGTTACATCATTTCAATAGCAAAATCTGGGCCTTCATCCTTTTGGGCTGGGAATGTGTTTAAATAAATGTATTAGACTCATACAGAATGAAAACAAGCCCGTTGGCCCAACTTGGACATGCCAAACAAGATGCCCACTCTACACTAGTCCAACCTGCCAGCATTGCCCCATATACCTCTAAACTGTTCCTATCCATGTACCTGTCCAAATGTCGTTTAAATTATGCTATAGTACCTGCCTCAACTACCACCTCTGGCAACTTGTTTCATATACCCACCATCCTCTGTGTGAAGAAGATGTCTTGGGTGCCTATTCAAATCTTTCCCCTCTCACCTTAAACCCACAGTATGCCCCTGGTTCTCAATTCCACTTCTCAGGCTAAAAGACAGTGCATTTACAGTGCATTCAGAAAGTATTCAGAACCCTTCACTTTTTCCACATTTTGTTACTTTACAGCCTTATTCTGAAATGGATTAAATTCATTTTTTATCATCAATCTACACACAATACCCCATAATAAAAAAGCAAAAACTTTGCAAAGTAATTAAAAATAAATAGCTGAAATATTACATTTACATAAGTAATATTGTAAATAAGTAACCCTTTGCTATGACACTCAAAATTGAGCTTTGGCCCATTCTGCTTCCATTGATTACTCTTGAGATATTTCTACAACTTGATTGGAGTCCACCAGTGGTAAATTAAATTGATTGGACACGATTTGGAAAGGCACACACCTGTCTATATAAGGTGCCACAGTTGACAGTGCATGTCAGAGCAAAAACCAAGCCATGAAGACGAAGGAATTGTCCGTAGACCTCCGAGACAGGATTGTGTCGAGACACAGATCTGGGGAAATGTATAAAACAATTTCTGCAGCATTGCAGGCCCCGAAGAGCACAGTGGCCTCCGTCATTCTTAAATGGAAGAACTTTGGAACCACCAGGACTCTTCATAGAGCTGGCCGATATAAACCACAAACAGTAATGGGCACAGCACTGATCTCTGAGGCACACCACTTGCGTCTCGGACAACTTCAGACACTTAAGTTACTGCTCTTCCCAATATACTGAAAGTTGATCAAGGCACACTGAGGTCTGAGCTGTAAGGAGAGTTTGAGTAGAATGGGACTCTAATCCCTGTAGTGCAGGAGGATGAGGGGTGATCTTATAGAGGTGTATAAAATCATGAGAGGAATAGATCGGGCAGATGCACAGAGTAGAGTCATAGCATCATAGAGTGAAAGTATGGAAACAGGCCCTTCGGCCCAACTTGCCCAAACCAGCCAACATGTCCCAGCTACACTAGTCCCACCTGCCCGCATTTGGTCCATATCCCTCCAAATTTTGTGGGCGGCATGACCGACGTTGCAGCGGCCTCTGCAGTCCGTCTGTCTTTTTTTTCTTTTTTTTGTCCCGTTGAGTGTATAGTTTGTAGTGTTTTTTAAAATTGTTTTTAACTGTGTATGTGTGGGGGGCGGGGGAAACGTTTAAATCTCTTCCCTGTACGGGGGACCCGACCTTTTCTCTGTCAGGTCACCGCTATCGTTGGGGCCTAGCACCATGGAACGGCCTCCAACCGGAACGACCTGGGGGCTCCAGTCGTGGAGCCTGCGGACTCACCATCGTGGAGCTGGCCGGCTTCGGAGCTTGGAGAGCTGCGGTGGTGCGCGGCTGCGACCCGACTCTGGAGCTCGGAGGCTCCAACCGCAGGCCCTGTGGATGGTAACATCGGGAGCTCGCGGGTCCCTGGTGGGAAACCGCTTTTCGGGGCTCCTGCAATGGCAACTTCTCCCGCCCGAATTTTGCGGGGTTGACCTGGAGCAGGGCCTTACATCGCCCGGCGGGGCTTTAACAGCCGCGGGACTTACTAGCATCTGCCGTGGGCTCCAACGTCAAGACCCGGAGCGCGGCCTCGCATCACCCGGCGCAGCCTTAATGGCCGCGGGACTTACCATCGCCCGCCGGGGGCTTTGACTTTGACATCGGGAGAAGAATGGAGAGCAGGGGAGAGACAAGACTTTGCCTTCCATCACAGTGAGGAGGAGATTCACTGTGATGGATGTTTGTGTAAATTGTGTTGGTGTGTGGCTTGGATCTTTCTTGTTGTATGACTGCAGAAACCAAATGTCGTTTGAACTTCATTTGAGGTTCAAATGACAATAGATGGTATTGTATTGTATTGTATTGTAACCTGTCCTATCCATGTACCTGTCGAACAGTTTCTTAAATGTTGGGATAGTCCCTGCATCAACTACCTCCTCTGGAAGCTTGTTCCATACATCCGCCACCCTTTGTTTGAAAAAGTTACCCCTCAGATTCCTGTTAAATCGTTTCAACTAAAACCTATGTTCTCTGGTCCTCGATTCCCCTACTCCGGGCAAGAGACTCTGCGCATCTACCTAATCTATTCCTCTCTATAAGATCACCCCTCGTCCTCCCGTGCTTCAACTATAAAGTCCCGGCCTACTTGACCCGAAACGTCACCCATTCCTTCGCTCTAGAGATGCTTCCTGTCCCGCTGAGTTACTCCAGCTTTTTGTGTCTATCTTCGGTTTAAACCAGCATCTGCAGTTCCTTCCTAAACCTTTCCCTATAGCTCACATCCTCTAGACCTGGATACATTTTTGCAAATCTTCTCTGTACCTTTTCCAGCTTGACAACATCTTTCCTATAACACGGTGCCCAGAACTTAACACAATACTTCAAATGCAGCCTCACCAATGTCTTATACAACTGCAACATGACCTCCCAACTTCTATAATCGATACTGGCTGATGTAGGCCAATGTGCCAAAAGCCTTTTTGACTACCCTATCTACATGTGACTCCACCTGCACCTGCACTCCTTGATCCCTCTACAACATTACCCAGAGCCCTACCATTCAATGTGAAGGTCCTGCCCATGTTGCAACACCTCACATTTCGCTGTATTACATTCCATCAACCATGAATCCGAGGGGAACCAATATCCTGGCGGGGAGATTTGCAAAGGCTACTGCAGAGACTTTAAACTAGAACGGTTGGGGGGAGGGACTCAAATAGAGAAAGCTAATAGACAGTGTGTGAGGCAGGAGGCAGAGATGGGAAGCACTCAGACCCAACATATAGGGGGGGAAAGAAGAACAAAATAATAAACAGAGAATAAGAGGTGGTGGGTTTCTTAAATGTGTGAGCAGAGAGACAGAGGGGTGTAAAATGAGGGTAGAAGCAATAGGTAGCAAGGTGAAAAGTAAAAGTGGCAGGCGGACAAATCCAGGGCAAAAATCAAAAAGGGCTACTTTTCGACATAATTGTATAAGGGGTAAGAGCGTTGTAAAAACAAGCCTGAAGGCTGTGTGTCTCAATACAAGGAGCATTCGTAATAAGGTGGATGAGTTGAATGTGCAGATAGCTATTAATGATCATGATATAGTTGGGATCACGGAGATATGGCTCCAGGGTGACCAAGGCTGGGAGCTGAACATCCAGGGTTATTCAATATTCAGGAGGGATAGACAGAAAGGAAAAGCAGGTGGGGTAGCGTTGCTGGTTAGAGAGGAGATTAATGCAATGGAACGGAAGGACATTAGCTTGGAGGATGGGGAATCGATATGGGTAGAGCTGCGAAACACTAAGGGGCAGAAACGCTAGTGGGTGTTGTGTACAGGCCACCTAACAGTAGTAGTGGAGTTGGTGATGGCATCAAACAGGAAATTAGAAATGCGTGCAACAAAGGTAAAACAGTTATAATGGGTGACTTCAATCTACATATAGGTTGGGTGAATCAAATTGGCAGGGGTGCTGAGGAAGAGGATTTCTTGGAATGTATGCGGGATAGTTTTCTAAACCAACATGTAGAGGAACCAACGAGAGAGCAGCCTATTCTAGACTGGGTATTGAGTAATGAGGAAGGGTTAGTTAGCAGTCTTGTTGTGCGTGGCTTGGGCAAGAGTGACCTTCATTGGTTGAGTTCTTCATTAGGATGGAGAGTGACATTGTTAATTCAGAAACAAGGGTTCTGAACTTAAAGAAATGTAACTTTGTGGGTATGAAACGTGAATTGGCCAAGATTGACTGGCAATTGATTCTTAAAGGGTTGACGGTGGATATGCAATGGAAGGCATTTAAAGACTGCATGGATGAACTACAATGAATTGTTCATCCCAGTTTGGCAAAAAAATAAATCAGGGAAGGTAGTGCATCCGAGGATAACAAGGGAAATCAGGGATAGTATCAAAACAAAAGATGAACCGTACAAATTAGCCAGACAAAGCAGCCTAACAGAGGACTGGGAGAAATTCAGAGTCCAGCAGAGGAGGACAAAGGGCTGAATTAGGAAAGGGAAAATAGATTATGAAAGAAAACTGGCAGGGAACATAAAAACTGACTGCAAAAGTTTTTAAAGATATGTGAAGAGAAAGAGATTAGTTAAAACAAATATAGGTCCCTTGCAGTCAGAAACAGGTGAATTGATCATGGGGAACAAGGACATGGCAGACCATTTGAATAACTACTTTGGTTCTGTCTTCACTAAGGAAGACATAAATAATCTGCCGGAAATAGCAGGGGACCGCGGGTCAAATCAGATGGAGGAACTAAGTGAAATCCAGATTTAGCCGGGAAGTGGTGTTAGGTAAATTGAATGGATTAAAGGCCGATAAATCCCCAGGGCCAGATAGGCTGCATCCCAGAGTACTTAAGGAAGGAGCCCATGAAATAGTGGATGCATTAGTGATAATTTTTCAAAACTCCTTAGATTCTGGAGTAGTTCCTGAGGATTGGAGGGTAGCTAATGTAACCCCACTTTTTAAAAAGGGAGGGAGAGAGAAAACGGGGAATTACAGACCAGTTAGTCTAACATCGGTAGTGGGGAAACTGCTAGAGTCAGTTATTAAAGATGGGATAGCAGCACATTTGGAAAGTGGTGAAATCATTGGACAAAGTCAGCATAGATTTACGAAAGGCAAATCATGTCTGACGAACCTTATAGAATTTTTCGAGGATGTAACTAATAGAGTGGATAAGGGAGAACCAATGGATGTGTTATATCTGGACTTTTAGAAGGCTTTTGACAAGGTCCCACATAAGAGATTAGAATACAAACTTAAAGCACACGGTATTGGGGGTTTAGTATTGATGTGGATAGAGAACTGGCTGGCAAACAGGAAGCAAAGAGTAGGAGTAAACGGGTCCTTTTCAGAATGGCAGGCAGTGACTAGTGGGGTACCGCAAGGCTCAGTGCTGGGACCCCAGCTATTTACAATATATATTAATGATTTGGATGAGGGAATTGAATGCAACATCTCCAAGTTTGCGGATGACGCAAAGCTGGGGGGCAGTGTTAGCTGTGAGGAGGATGCTAGGAGGCTGCAAGGTGACTTGGATAGGCAGGGTGAGTGAGCAAATGCATGGCAGATGCAGTATAATGTGGATAAATGTGAGGTTATCCACTTTGGGGGCAAAAACAGGAAAGTAGACTATTATCTAAATGGTGGCCAATTAGGAAAAGGGGAGATGCAACGAGACCTGGTGTCATGGTACACCAGTCATTGAAAGTAGGCATGCAGGTGCAGCAGGCAGTGAAGAAAGCGAATGGTATGTTAGCATTCATAGCAAAAGGATTTGAGTATAGGAGCAGGGAGGTTCTACTGCAGTTGTACAGGGTCTTAGTGAGACCACACCTGGAGTATTGCGTACAGTTTTGGTCTCCAAGTCTGAGGAAAGACATTCTTGCCACAGAGGGAGTACAGAGAAGGTTCACCAGACTGATTCCTGGGATGTCAGGACTTTCATATGAAGAAAGACTGGATAGACTTGGCTTGTACTCGCTAGAATTTAGAAGATTGAGGGGGATCTTATAGAAACTTACAAAATTCTAAAGGGGTTGGACAGGCTAGATGCAGGAAGATTGTTCCCGATGTTGGGGAAGTCCAGGACAAGGGGTCACAGTTTAAGGATAAAGGGGAAATCCTTCAGGACCGAGATGTGAAAAACATTTTTTCACACAGAGAGTGGTGAATCTCTGGAACTCTCTGCCACAGAAGGTAGTTGAGGCCAGTTCATTGGCTATATTTAAGAGGGAGTTAGATGTGGCCCCTGTGGCTAAAGGGATCAGGGGGTATGGAGAGAAGGCAGGTACAGGACACTGAGTTGGATGATCAGCCATGATCATATTGAATGGCGGTGCAGGCTCGATGGGCCGAATGGCCTACTCCTGCACCTATTTTCTATGTTTCTATTCCTCGGCCCCCTTCCTATTCAATCAAGATCTTGCTGCAATTTTTCACAACAATCTTCGATATCTGCAAAACCACCCACGTGTATCATCGGCAAACTTGCTAATCCTGTATGTTCTGGTCCAAATGATTGTTATAGATGACAAACAATAACGGGCTCAGCACTGAACCCTGAGGCACACCACTAGTCACAGGCCTCCAGTCCGAGAAGCAAACGTCCACCATCACCCTCTGCTTCCTTCCACAAAGCCAATTTTTTATCCATTCAGCTATCTCTCCTTGGATACCATGCGATCTAACCTACCAGAACAGCCTACCATGCGGAACTTTGTTGAATGCTTTGCTGAAGTCCATAAGTACATTTCCAGCTCGGCCCTCATCGACCTTTTTGGTCACATCTTCAAAAAACTCAATCATATTTGTGAGACACGACCTCTCATAGATACATAGATACATAGAAAATAGGTGCAGGAGTAGGCCATTCGGCCCTTCGAGCCTGCACCGCCATTCAATATGATCATGGCTGATCATCCAACTCAGTATCCCGTACCGGCCTTCTCTCCATACCCCCTGATCCCCTTAGCCACAAGGGCCACATCTAACTCCCTCTTAAATATAGCCAATGAACTGGCGTCAACTACCCTCTGTGGCAGAGAGTTCCAGAGATTCACCACTCTCTGTGTGAAAAAGTTTTTCCTCATCTCGGTCTTAAAGGATTTCCCCCTTATCCTTAAGCTGTGACCCCTTGTCCTGGACTTCCCCAACATCGGGAACAATCTTCCTGCATCTAGCCTGTCCAACCCCATAAGAATTTTGTACGTTTCTATAAGATCCCCTCTCAATCTCCTAAATTCTAGCGAGTATAAGCCAAGTCTATCCAGTCTTTCTTCATATGAAAGTCCTGACATCCCAGGAATCAGTCTGGTGAACCTTCTCTGCACTCCCTCTATGGCTATAATGTCCTTCATGTACAAAACCATGCTGACTATCCCTTGTCCACCTAAATGCCTTTATATCCTATACTTCAGAATACTCTCTAGTAACTTTCCAACTGCAGATGTTAAGCTCACCAGCCTACAGTTCCCAGCATTTTCCCTGCAGCCCTTCTTGAAAAGAGGCACAACATTTGCCACCCTCCAGTCTTCCAGCACCTCTCCTGTACTTAAGGACGACTCGTAAATTTCAACCAGGGCACCCGCAATTTCCTCTCTGGGTTACCGCAATGTCCTCGGATATATCTGATCGGGCTCTGAAGAATTGTCTACTTTCATACACAATAGTACCTTCAGCACCTCTTCAACTGTAGCACTGACTGCTCTCAAGACACTTCCATTGATTGTCCCGTTTCTCCATCCTCCTGTCTTTCTCCTCGGTGAATACAAAGGAGAAATATTCACTGAGGACCTTGTCCATCTCCTGTGGCTCCACACAGAGATGACCGCATTGATTCCCAATCTCTACAGTCATAGAGTGATACTGTATGCAAACAGGCCCTCCGGCCCAACTTGCCCACACCGGCTAACATGTCGCAGCTCCATTAGTCCCACCTGCCTGCATTTGGTCCATATCCCTCCAATCCTGTCCTGCAGGTGAATCGAGGACCAGAGGACATAAGTTTAAGGTGAAGGGCAAAAGATTTAATAGGAATCTGAGGGGTAACTTTTATAGCTGCCAGAGGAGGTAGTTGAGGCTGGGACTATCCCATCGTTTAAGAAACAGTTGGATAGGTACATGGATAGGACAGTTTTGGAGGGATATGGACCAAGCGTAGGCAAATGGGACTAATGTAGCTGGGACATTGTTGGCCGGTGTGGGCGAGTTGGGCCGAAGGGCCTGTTTCCACACTGTATCGCTCTATGACTCTATATGACACAATTTCTTATGTGCAAAACCATGCTGACTATCCCTGATATGCCCCTGTCTATTGAAATGCATATGTATCTTATCCCTTGGAATACTCCCCAGTGACTTGCCTACTAGTGATATTCGGGTCACTGGTCTATAGTTCCCATGCTTTTCCTGGCAGCTTTTCTTAAATAGAGGCACAACTTTAAGACTTTTGCCTCCATCACAGTGAGGAGGTGCCTGGTGAACTCACTGTGGTGGATGTTAATTTGTCTTTATTGTGTGTTTTGTTATTTATTATTATATGTATGACTGCAGGCAACAAAATTTCGTTCAGAAAGGTCTGAATGACAAATAAAGGAATCTCTAATCTCTAAAAACATTAGCCACCCTCCAGTCCCCTGGCACCTCACCGGTGTCTAATGATCATTCATATATCTCAGCCAGGGTGCCTTAATTTTCTTCCCCAGCTTTCCACAGTGTCCTCGGTTATATCTGAACAGGGTCGGGAGATTTATCTACCTTCCTCAAGACTTTTCCGTTAACTGTACCAAGTAACCCCATCTTCATGTCTTTCTCTATGGTAAAAACAGAAGAGAAATACTAATTGAAGACCTTACCCATCTCCTGTGGTTCCTCACAGAGATGACTGCTTTGGTTTCTAAGAGGCCTATTTGTTCTCCTGTTACCCTCTTTCCCTAAATGTACTTATATCATCACTTTAGATTTTCCTTAGTATTATCTGCCAGAACTATCTCCCTTTTACCTTGCTATGTTCCTCTTTATGAATGCTCCTCTTGTAAACCTCATAGAACAGTTGTCGCTGGTCCCAAAGGCTCGCACAGGCACTTTGGTCACTTGCTCTTCCCAATATACAGGCCCTTGGAGGGCCTTCTTCATTTTGCGTGAGAACATTTTGCTGAACACATATGACAAATTCCCCAATTGCCTGATTACCCCCTTTTCAGCTTCAAGCATCTAGCGCCCCTAGATGAACCAACAGTATGTCCTATCTTCCTGTTCCTACCCTCACTAGCATGTGGCACCGGGAGTAATCTGGAGATCACTACCCTGGTGATCCTGCTTTTTCATCTTTTGAAGGACCACTTTTCACACCTATGTCTTTATCCTAACATGCACGACCCCTGACTGCTCACCTTCCACCTTGAGAATGCCATGCAGTCACTCCAACACATCCTGAATGCTGCCATGAGGGAGGCAGCACTTCATCCTGGAGTCTCCATTGCTGCCACAGAATCTCATATTTCCCCCCTAACTAATGAGTCTCCTACTACTGTGGTCTGCCTGACATTACCTTCCCCACTGTGCCTCAGAGTCAGGTTCAGTGTCACAGCCCTGACTGCTGCTGTGGCCAACTCCTCACAACAGTGAACCTTTCTTGAAGTGGAATGACCACAGGTATCATCTGCACTTTCTGTCAACTCCCTTTCCTCATGGTCATCCACCTGCTCGCTTCATGTACATGACCACCACTCCAATCTATGAAGCTTTCATTTCCCCAGATTATCCTAGCTGCAGCTGCAGCTCCAATTCCCTAATGCTGTGCCTGGACACAGTTCCCACTGGCGTAGTTATCAGGGACAGCAGCCATTTCCATGACTTCCCACATCCTGCGGGAGGATTCTACCTGCCATCACTAGTGTACTAAAAACCAAGAGAAAACCCACATAAAAGAAACAGCAGAATGGCCCTTTACCTCCTTCCCCCTTCTGCTCAGCCTCCATGTATCAGCCTCCTCGCTGAAGCCTCTTGAGCCAAAACCTCAAACCTACCCTCCACAGAGCATCTCTCTCAACACGGCCTCTCTCCCACAATGGCCCATTGATCAGTAGATTGATCCCACCGCTGATGGATGTGATTAGTTGGTTGGTTAGTGAGATGTTTATTTTCAAGGCAGTGTTTGTGAATATTTATTAAGTGAGAGTGATCACTAAATGTACACATATAATTTTACCATTGATGATTTTTACAGATGGATCCTCCATTGCATATCTCACTGACCAACCCAAGAGGCCAAGAAACTAATTTATCACAATTGGAAGGATTACATTATTATGTCAAAGAAGAGAATGAGAAGAATGCTGCTACAATCAGTGAATCACCAAACAATGAACAGGAAGACTTGGAAGTTAAACATACCATGTTTGCAAGCACAGAGAACAAGATAAAACAAGAAGAATCGGAATGTCTTGGAATCCCTTCAGCAAGTAACAGAAGTACTCTCAATCTCAAACTTCAGAGCCATGAGAGAGATATAAATGCAAAAGAAATAACAGATAGTACTAACGTTCCAACAAGCAATAACAATATAATAACCCAATCTTCTGAATTGTTTGCCATTAATGGATCACATTTGCAGCATGTAGACAGCGTTCCTTTTGCACTAAATAGAGATGATGCTGTTACATCACATGCAACTGATACATCAACTAATTCCAAATTAGAAATTAATAGACCCTTGGGAAACAACCTACACAAAATCCCTGCTAATGATATGCAAAACAACTTGGTAACCATTCCAGATGTTATGGGTGTATGTGGTAAGCTCACTAGTAACAGGTCACATCCTACAAAGTTAGTCAAAAATTCTGCAGACTCTGAAGATAAAAGTGGCGAAGATGTTAATTTGATTGGTAATGCATCATCATTTGGAGAATCAGAATCCTTCCATGATTCTGCAATATGCACCGACACTGATGATGTATTTGAGCCAGGGAGAATAAGTTCCTTGTTCCATGGCTCAGTCTCGTCAGAGGAAATGCAAATATTCAGTGCAAGAATAAGTGATGCACAAGTGTCAACCCAGTATTCCACTGAAGCAGACAATTTGGAAGCAATAAAGCTGGAAGATTTATTCACAAAAGCTCATTCACAGAAGAAGGGGACAGAAAGTGCACGCGTTCAAAATCCAACAAACAGAACTGGCAAAGTGATTACGTCCCTGACACAAGTTCCAGAGAATGATTCAACAGAAACAAAAGTTGCTGATGAACAAAAACAAGATAATGTAGGCGCCCTGCAAATTGCAGAGCAGTGTATTAGCATCCCGCCGTGTATGTTAGCTGATACAATGATAAAGGATGCAACTGAAGCAGCATTGCTTGCAATTACTGGAGATGAAGGGGTGACTTTTGGTGATGCAACTGAAGCAGCTGCATCACCAAGAGAAAAGGCATTAACAAATGATGAACAACATTTAAACCAGGAAGTGACCACAGTTTTGAATTTGCCATCAATGCATGGAGAGTCTTCAAACATTCATGTTGCTAATGAAGGAAATACAAAAAGGGTTTCAGAGCTTGGTGAACATGCAACAGAAACAAGCACGAGGCATGTGCAAGTGGGAAAGATCACTTCTCAAGCTGCGCAGAAAAACATGAAGGAAGAAACCAATTCAAGAGTACGTCTGCACACTAGAGCATCTCCGCTCCCTTTAGAAGATGCACTTCATAATGGCAAACAATCTTTACAACTGATACAGAATTTGACTGCAGCTTTTCAGATGCTTGAGGAAGATGCTAGAGGAGGCACAACTGCAACAAACACTGGTAACGGTGCAGCCAATTATGTGCAGATGGCTTCTGATCTTCAGGAAGATGCGCAGAAAAGATTATCTCATGAAATCACTGAGACAACTAAAAATATTTTTGAATTTCAAAATTGTGATGTGAAGAAAATGCACACAGTGTTTGGAAAGCAGATGGCTGTTGATGCTGCAGTGCCCATAGGAGAGGAGGGGCATGACAAGGAGAAAGACAATGAAAACGGAAAGTGTGTAAAGGTTAAACAGAATTGTAATGTTTCAGAAAGTGACTACTCACTTCATTACAGTGTATCAGATGTGAAGGAGTCTTTAGAGGGGGGCAGAGTCAATCTTGAGGAAGAAGGAAGATCTAACGTAGAGCACGATTTGTATGTCAAAGCGGATGAATCAATGAAATGTACCCAGATGTATAGTGTATCTCAGGTGGCAACAGAAACTGTGCTTAGTTGTGATCTGACAGCAGGAGAAGTAGATCATGATATGAGTGCAGAATGTGATAATGTTAAAAAGTATAGGAGTGGGGTAGATAATGAAACTGGTATGGAGAGCGAGGGTGCAACAAATACTTTTTCTGAATCACCAGGTGACAATTATTATTTTGAAAAGGGTGAAATGTTTCATAACACTCAACATATACCAACAAATAGGAGCACAAGCCAAGAAGCAACACAACCTAAAGTTAATATAAGTCTAGACTCAACCATGTGCACTATAAATGGTACTAAGGGGAAGAAAAATAAAGTATTCCCATTGCAACAGAATTCAGAGCTGAATAACCACCACAAATGCTTAGATCCTATCATGTTGAATAATACGCCAGTTAAAAAGGATGATGGAAAGGAAACAGACCCTGATGTTATGGGTGATATCCACCCAAATTCAGAACAGTTAAAATCCAGAGAATGTAATGAGGGACCACAAAAGGAGGAGCAGGTGGGTGAAGCTTTTGACAGTAATGTTGACAGTATTGATTCACAATTGGATAGTGAGTTATTCACAAATGAGGATACTTTGAAAAGCACACTATGGAAAGTTTGCTATTTTGTTTTGTTTGCTGTGTTTCTTGTTACTATTTATCATTATGATTTTATTGGGTGTTTTATACTTTACCTTTTTTCGTTGTATTGGTTGTATTGTGAAGGTGAAGAAAGCAGTGATTCTGTCAGAAAAGACTGATAAAAGAACTTGGATTTTTATTCAGTTGAGACAGTGGTTTCATTTAAAGAAAAACTGAAATTGGATTTCAGGATTGTTAACCAGTTGAACACTGAAGTAACCAATGCTTTTTTAAATGCATTTTATTTCACACATCAACATAATGATTACCAACATTTTTAACATTATTATAAAACTGAAACAATAACATTTTCAAAATATCATGCATTGTGTCCTTGGAATAAACAAAAAAAGTATTATTTTCCATTGTGATGCAAAACATTTTCATAGGCCTAAAAAATGTAATCAGTGAATCTAATAAAATGATATTGAAATGTCTTATTTACAATTGTCAAAGAACACTACCGAGGAGAAAAAATCTTACCCAACTTGGTTAAAGAACTTAGTGTTTCAGAAGGAACTGCAGATGCTGGAAAATCGAAGGTACACAAAAATGCTGGAGAAACTCAGCGGGTGCAGCAGCATCTATGGAGCGAAGGAAATAGGCAACGTTTCGGGCCGAAACCCTTCTTCAGACTGATGGGGGGAGGGGAGAAGAAAGGAAAAAGGCGGAGGAGGAGCCCGAGGGCTGAGGGGTAGGAGGAGACAGCCCAAGGGCTGAGGAAAGGGAGGAGACAGCAAGGGCTAACAAAATTGGGAGAATTCAATGTTCATGCCCCCAGGATGCAGACTCCCCAAGCGGAATATGAGGTGCTGTTCCTCCAATTTCTGGTGTTGCTCGCTCTGGCCATGGAGGAGACCCAGGGCAGAGAGGTCGGATACGGAATGGGAGGGAGAGTTGAAGTGCTGAGCCACCGGGAGGTCAGGTTGGTTATTGCGGACCGAGCGGAGGTGTTCGGCGAAACGATCGCCAAGCCTCCGCTTGGTCTCACCGATGTAGATCAGCTGACATCTAGAGCAGTGGATGCAATAGTTGAGGTTGGAGGAGATGCAGGTAAACCTCTGTCGCACCTGGAACGACTTCTTGGGTCCTTGAATGGAGTCGAGGGGGGAGGTGAAGGGACAAGTGTTGCATCTCTTGTGGTTGCAAGGGAAAGTACCCGGGGAGGGGGTGGTACGGGAGAGAAGGGAAGAATTGACAAGGGAGTTACATAGATACATAGATACATAGAAAATAGGTGCAGGAGTAGGCCATTCGGCCCTTCGAGCCTGCACCGCCATTCAATATGATCATGGCTGATCATCCAACTCAGTATCCCGTACCTGCCTTCTCTCCATACCCCCTGATCCCTTTAGCCACAAGGGCCACATCTAACTCCCTCTTAAATATAGCCAATGAACTGGCCTCAACTACCCTCTGTGGCAGAGAGTTCCAGAGATTCACCACTCTCTGTGTGAAAAAGTTTTTCCTCATCTCGGTCTTAAAGGATTTCCCCCTTATCCTTAAGCTGTGACCCCTTGTCCTGGACTTCCCCAACATCGGGAACAATCTTCCTGCATCTAGCCTGTCCAATCCCATAAGAATTTTGTACATTTCTATAAGATCCCCTCTCAATCTCCTAAATTCTAGCGAGTATAAGCCAAGTCTATCCAGTCTTTCTTCATATGAAAGTCCTGACATCCCAGGAATCAGTCTGGTGAACCTTCTCTGCACTCCCTCTATGGCTATAATGTCCTTCCTCAGATTTGGAGACCAAAACTGTACGCAATACTCCAGGTGTGGTCTCACCAAGACCCTGTATAACTGCAGTAGAACCTCCCTGCTCCTATACTCAAATCCTCTTGCTATGAAGGCCAACATACCATTCGCTTTCTTCACTGCCTGCTGCACCTGCATGCCTACTTTCAATGACTGGTGTACCATGACACCCAGGTCTCGCTGCATCTCCCCATTTCCTAATCGGCCACCATTTAGATAATAGTCTGCCTTCCCGTTTTTGCCACCAAAGTGGATAACCTCACATTTACGGAGGGAGCGGTCTTTGCGGAAGGCAGACATGGGGGGAGATGGGATGATGTGGCGAGTGGTGGGGTCACGTTGGAGGTGGCGAAACTGACGGAGGATTACTTGTTGTATGTGACGGCTGGTGGGGTGAAAGGTGAGGACTAGGGGGACTCTGCCTTTGTTGTGAATGGGGGGATGGGGAGAGAGAGCTGTTTCAGCAACTAAGTTACAGAGAAAGGTTGAACAAGTTAGGTCTTTATTCTTTGGAGCGCAGAAGGTTAAGAGGGGACTTGATAGAGGTCTTTAAAATTATGAGCGGGTTAGACAGAGTGGACGTGGATAAGCTTTTCCCATTGAGAGTAGGGAAGATTCAAACAAGGGGACATGACTTGAGAATTAAGGGACAGAAGTTTAGGGGTAACATTAGGGGGAACTTCTTTACTCAGAGAGTGGTAGCTGTGTGGAATGAGCTTCCAGTGGATGTGGTGGAGGCTGGTTCGATGTTATCCTTTAAAAATAGATTGGATGGGTATATGGACGAGAAAGGAATGGAGGGTTATGGTCTGAGTGCAGGTAGATGGGACTAGGGGGAAGTATTTATTTTTAATTTTTTTTTAAATATAAAAAATGTTCTGCACGGACTTGAAGGGCCGAGATGGCCTGTTTCCGTGCTGTTATGGTTATATGGTTATATGGTGCGAGCCTCATCTATGGTGGAGGAGGGGAACCCCCGTTCCCTGAAGAATGAGGACATTTCAGATGCCCTGGTGTGGAACACCTCATCCTGGGAGCAGATGTGGCGTAGACGGAGGAATTGGGAGTAGGGGATGGAGTCCTTACAGGAAGCAGGGTGGGAAGAAGTGTAGTCCAGATAGCCATGGGAGTCAGTGGGTTTATAGTGGATGTCGGTCAGAAGTCGATGGAGATAGTGAGGTCAAGGAATGGTAGGGAAGTGTCGTAAATGGTCCAGGTGTATTTGAGTGCCGGATGGAAGTTAGTGGTGAAGTGGATGAAGTCCTTCACCGACCTCACGTCGATGCTGCCGCCGACCTTCACCTGCCTACCGATGAAGCCCAGCCTCGCCGCTCCCCGAACATGGCCGCCGCACCGCATCCTACTCATCTCGTCGCCCCACCGACCATCCGCCCACCGGGACCTCCCACGCATCGCCTGCGGACCCCGACTCTACTACCGACGGACTCCTACCCTCGGGTCGCCGACCCTCGCCACTGCACCTCCCTCCAACCTCGCCAACCGCGACTCTACTACCCACGGACTCCTACCATCGGGTCCGCCGACCCTCGCCACTGCACCTCCCTCCAGCAGCCCGCAGCCGTCGCCTCACCTGCAAACTGGACTCTGTACTGGGCCTGAAGCCTCCACGCTGCTCACTCCCACTCTCCTGGGTTTGACCCCACTGGGTCCTAGCGCTAGTCTGCCTAACCCTGGTTACCCCAGTGGCAGTTCCACTGATTCTTCCCCATCCCTCTCCAACTATGGGACCACTTCTCTTCCACACCCACACCACTGCCCTCTCACCCCCCCACCCCCTGAACACCCACCACCTCCCCACCACACATTGCCTCGTCCCCATTCCACCCACCTGCCTTCCTCCGGCCCCAACCCCCATCCCTGCCGGGTGTTCACCATCCCCCCCGACCTCCCCCTCCGACATCGAACGGTCTGTCCTCAGCAGAGGTCTTACCTTTGTCCCCCTCCGTCCCCACCTCAATGTGTTCCGTGCCCTCCATGACTTGGAACGCTTCTACCGCTGCCTCCGCCTCACAGCGTTCTTCCATGGGAAGGAGTCCTCGCCCCCCATTTATGATCCCTTTTCCCGTCTCCAACGCACCCCCTCCTCGTGGAACCCCCTCATGGCCTTCCGGATTTAGGACTCTTTATCCAAAACTGCCGCCGTGACATCAATGGCCACAAGTTCTCCACTCCCCTGTCTCACCCCAATCTCTCCCCCCCTGAACGCACTGCCATCGACTCACTCCGCAACAACCTAGACTGGGTGATCAAACCCGCCGACAAGGGAGGTGCCGTGGTAGTCTGGCGCTTCGATCTCTACAAAGCTGTGGCCACTCGTCTGTGGGGTCATGGCCCCACAGACGAGCACCAGGCCACCATCTCCAGCACCATCACCAACTTCATCAACTCCCACGCCCTGCCCGACCGAGCCTCCAACCTCATCGTTCCCCAGCCCCGCACGGCCCGATTTTACCTTCTCCCCAAAATACACAAACCTGACCTGGTAGACCCATTGTCTCTGCCTGTTCGTGCCCCACCGAACTTATTTCCACATACCTTGACTCCATCCTATCCCCCCCTAGTTAAATCCCACCCTACCTATGTTCAAGACACCTCAGACACTCTCCGTCGTCTCCACGCATTCCATTCTCTAGGCCCTCACCCCCTCATCTTCACCATGAACGTCCAGTCACTCTACACCTCCATCCTCCACCAGGATGGTCTCAAAGCCCTCCAGTTCTTCCTCGACCAGAGAAGCAACCTATACCCGGCCACTGACACCCTCCTCCGCCAAGCGGAGCTGGTCCTTACCCTCAATAACTTCTTGTTTGCCTCCTCCCATTTCCTCCAAATACAAGGAGTAGCTATGGGCACACGCATGGGGCCCAGCTATGCCTGCCTCTTTGTCGGGTACGTCAAACATATAACCATATAACCATTACAGCACGGAAACAGGCCATCTCGGCCCTTCAAGTCTGTGCCGAACACTATTTTTTTCTTTCTTTTTTTCCCCCTTCTTCTTACTTCCCCCTAGTCCCATGTACCTGCACTCAGACTATAACCCTCCATTCCTTTCCCATCCATATACCCATCCAATCTATTTTTAAAGGATAAAATCGAAACTGCCTCCACCACTTCCACTGGAAGCTCATTCCACACAGCTACCACTCTATGAGTAAAGAAGTTCCCCCTAATGTTACCCCTAAACTTCTGTCCCTTAATTCTCAAGTCATGTCCCCTAGTTTGAATCTTCCCTACTCTCAATGGGAAAAGCTTATCCACGTCAACTCTGTCTAACCCGCTCATCATTTTAAAGACTTGATAAAGTCCCCCCTTAACCTACTGCGCTACAAAGAATAAAGACCTAACTTGTTCAACCTTTCTCTGTAACTTAGTTGCTGAAACCCAGGCAACATTCTAGTAAATCTCCTCTGTATTCTCTCTATTTTGTTGACATCCTTCCTATAATTTGGCGAACAAAATTGTACTCCATACTCCAGAATTGGCCTCACCAATGCCTTGTACAATTTTAACATTACATCCCAACTTCTATATTCAATGCTCTGATTTATAAAGGCCAACACACCAAAAGCTTTCTTTACCACCCTATCTACATGAGATTCCACCTTCAGGAACTATGCACAGTTATTCCTAAATCCCTCTGTTCAACTGCATTCCTCAATTCGCAACCATTTACCATGTACGTCCTATTTTGATTTGTCCTGCCGAGATGTAGCACCTCACATTTATCAGCATTAAACTCCATCTGCCATCTTTCAGCCCACTCTTCCAAATGGCCTAAATCTCTCTGTAGACTTTGAAAATCTACTTCATTATCCACAACTCCACCTATCTTAGTATCATCTGCATACTTACTAATCCATTTTCCACACCATCACCCAGATCATTGATGTACATGACAAACAACAGTGGACCCAACACAGACTCCTGAGGCTCCCCACTAGTCACCGGCCTCCAACCTGCAAACAGCCATCCACCATTACTCTCTGGCATCTCCCATTCAGCCACTGTTGAATCCATCTTGCTACTCCACCATTAATACCCAACAATTGAATCTTCTTAACCAACCTTCCATGAGGAACCTTGTCAAAGGCCTTACTGAAGTCCATATAGACAACATCCACTGCTTTACCCTCATCAATTTCCCTAGTAACCTCTTCAAACAATTCAAGAAGATTAGTCAAACATGACCTTCCAGGCACAAATCCATGTTGACTGTTCCTAATCAGACCCTGCTTATTCAGATGCTTATATATATTATCTCTAAGAATCCTTTCCATTAATTTGCCCACCACTGACGTCAAACTAACAGGTCTATAATTGCTAGGTTTACTCTTCGAACCCCTTTATAAACAACGGAACAAGTGTCCGCACCACCTCTTCTTTGAATCTCATTAGTTTCCATTGCTACTCTGCTTGTTTCCCTTACCTCACATAATTCCATATCCTTCTCCTTGGTGAATACCGAAGAAAATAAATTGTTCAAATCTCCCCCATCTCTTTTGGCTCTGCAGATAGCTGTCCACTCTGACTCTCTAATGGACTGATTTTATTCCTTGTTATCATTTTGCTATTAATATAGCTGTAGAAATCCATTGGATTTACTTTCACCTTACTTGCCAAAGCAACCTCATATCTTCTTTTAGCGTTTCTAATTTCTTTCTTAATATTCTTTTTACATTCTTTATACTCCTCATGCACCTCATTTACTCAATGCTGCCTATAATTATTGTAGATCTCTCTCTTTTTCCGAACCAAGTGTCCAATTTCCCTTGAAAAACCATGGCTCTTTCCATTTTTACTATTTCCTTTCATCCGAACAGGGACATAAAGATTCTGTACTCTTAAAATTTCACCCTTAAATGTCCTCCATTTTTCTTCTACATCCTTCCCATAAAACAACATGTCCCAATTCACTCCTTTTAAATCCTTTCGCATCTCCTCAAAGTTAGCCTTTCTCCAAACAAAAATCTCAACCCTAGGTCCAGTTCTGACCCTCTCCTAATTATATTGAAACTAATGGTATTGTGATTACTGGACCCGAAGTGCTCCCCAACGCATACCTCCGCCACTTGCCCTGTCTCATTTCCTAACAGGAGGTCCAGCACTGCCCTTCTCTAGTAGGTACCTCTATGTATTGCTGGAAAAAACTATCCTGCACACATTTTACAAACTCCAAACCATCCAGCCCTTTACAGAATGTGTTTCCCAGTCTATGTGTGGAAAATTGAAATCTCCCACAATCACTACCTTGTGCTTACTACTGATATCTGCTATCTCCTTACATATTTCCCTCTCCAGCGTTGCGTCCTCTCCTCAGCGAAGACTCTCGAGCCAAAGACTCATGGCACTTCCCTCACAAGGCCGCTCCCTCACTGCCGCTCCCTTAAAGCAGTCTTGCTTATATTGACATAAATTGCCTAATTTACCAATTTACAAACCAAATTCCTCTGTTTTAAACTGTTTTCCCCATGTTACTTACTCCCCTTCCCCCACGGGCTTCAGCCAATCAGCTCTTCTCCCTGCTATTCTTTGTTGCTGCTTGTCCAAGATCCAGGTAAGCTCTTATATAAAAGCAGTAAGATAATTCATAAAGCTTCTTCTTGTAAAATCACATCGTCTGACAACAGAAATATCAATTATTAGCACGCCGCCGGCGAAGGGCCGGCGGCGTGCTAATACCTAAAGAAAAGGATTCGTCAGACATCAGCCAATTCCGGCCAATATGTCTCCTCAACGTCGAGGGAAAAATCTTTTTTAGCATTGTATCACAAAGGCTGTCCACCTATCTGGTAACAAACAAGTACATTGATACATCTGTACAGAAAGCAGGAATTCCAGGATTTTCGGGCTGCTTGGAGCATACAAGCATGATCTGGCACCAGATCCAAGCAGCTAAGAAGGACAAGAGAGACCTACATGTGATCTTCCTCGATCTGGCCAATGCATTTGGTTCAGTTCCCCATGAACTCCTTTGGGAATCTTTTGCCTTTTTCCATGTACCAGAGCTCATCACCACACTGGTCAAGAAATATTACCAAGACCTGCAGCTGTGCTTCACAACAGCTGACTTCAGTACAACATGGCAGCGCTTGGAAGTAGGCATCATGGCAGGCTGCACAGTCTCACCCTTGGCCTTTACAATGGCCATGGAAGTCATCATCAGGGCCTCAAAATGGGTGGTGGGCGGTGAACGAACCAGGGCTGGGCTCCGTCTGCCACCCATCAGGGCATACATGGACGACATGACAACACTAACCACTACTGCAGCATGCACCAAGCGGCTACTTGGAAAGCTGCAGGAGAACATCAAGTGGGCCCGAATGAAAATCAAACCAAGTAAATCTCGAAGCATCTCCATAGTCAAGGGGGTGCTTAGAGACACAAGGTTCTGTATTGGTGACGACCCAATACCAACAGTGTCTGAGCAGCCAGTTAAAAGCCTGGGAAGATGGTATAACGCAAGTCTCAAGGACAAAGAGCAGGTGCAACAACTAAGGCAAGAAATTGTCAATGGACTGGAGAACATCAATCAGACCCTACTGCCTGGGAAACTGAAGCTCTGGTGCCTACAGTTTGGACTCCTTCCTCGGACAATGTGGCCACTGACCGTTTATGAAGCCCCAATAACAACTGTGGAGAAGATGGAGCGAACCATAACTTCATACGTGAAGAAATGGCTCGGTGTCCCACGATGTCTAACTAACATCGGCCTCTATGGCAAAGGGGTCCTGGAACTACCTCTCACTAGTCTAACAGAGGAATATAAGTGTTCTAAAGTAAGACTCCAGATGACACTGAGGGACTCTAGAGACAAGATCATCAGTGCTGTTGCGCCGCCCCTAGCAACTGGCCGGAAGTGGACACCATCTGATGCAGTACAGCAAGCTTCATCAGCCCTGAGGCACAAAGACATAGTGGGGCAAGTCCAGCAGGGAAGAGGAGGCTTTGGCCTTACGACAAGTAAACCAACTTGGCGAAAGGCCACAACATCAGAGCGGAGGACGTTGGTGGTTGAGGAGGTGCGGCGACAGGAGGAGGCCGCAAGAAGTGCAAAGGCGGTCTCTCTTGCCAAGCAGGGGCAATGGATGCAGTGGGAAGGTGTGGAGCGGAGGAAGATCAGCTGGAAAGAACTATGGGAAATGGAAGCAAGCAAGATCAGCTTCATCATCAGAGCGACATATGACGTGCTTCCATCACCAAAGAACCTCCATCAGTGGTACGGCGAGGATCCAACCTGTGCCATCTGCCCAACTCCAGCGACCCTCAAACACATCATGGTAGGCTGCAAGACCAGCCTCACGCAAGGGAGATACACGTGGCGGCATAATCAGGTACTAAAAAGCCTGGCATCAGCCCTTGAGAACAGGCGGTGTGCGACCAACTCCTTGCCTCCGAGAGCAAGCAACCCTCCCCTAAGGGTAATAACCTTTGTCCGAGAAGGACAGAAAACTTCTAAACTTCCTTCCACCAGATCAGAAGAAGGAAGCCAATGCAGGGCCCGTGACTGGAGGATGCTGGCGGACATCGGCCGACAACTAATTTTTCCACCTGAAATTGCTTCCACCACCCTCAGGCCAGACTTGGTGTTCTGGTCCCCTTCACAGAAGGCTGCTTACATCATAGAGCTCACAGTTCCATGGGAGAACTCTGTTGAGGAGGCCTATGAGCGTAAGAAGCTGCGCTACGCAGAGCTTGCAGCAGAGGCAACGCAGCGTGGCTGGAACACCAAAGTCTATCCAGTTGAAGTGGGATGCAGAGGATTTGTTGCGTCATCTACCATCAGACTGCTGAAGGAGCTTGGAATCCACGGTCAGGCTCTGCGGAAGACCATAAGATCACTCTCAGAGGCGGCTGAAAGAAGCAGCCGGTGGATTTGGCTCAAGCGGAAAGACCCATGCTGGGCCCCAAGTATGTCGGGGTGAATCTTTGGGACGGTTTGACACGGGACATGCGCTGAGGGTTGATCATCCTGCAGCGGGCCGCCCTTGTGGAGGGTGTATAGTGTTAAAAGGCCGAAACACCCAGTGATGCAAGGGTACACTACTGATGATGTGTCCTGTGCCCAACTGTCCTGAAGGTTACCCCCCCCACCCCCCCCCCGATGTTGAGCGTCTACCACTCTCAACAATCAAAGAATGTCGTGAAATGCTCCCCACCTATTGGCACAAGGGACTTCTTAACATCTTGTCCTGTGTATTTGATTCTGCTCTTCCAATTCTCGCTAACCATTTGGCGGTCTATAATACACCCCTATAAGTGTTGCTACACCTTTCCCATTTCTCAGTTCCACCCAAATAGCCTCCCTAGACGAGCCCTCTAATCTATCCTGCCAAAGCACTGCTGTAATATCTTCATTGACAAGCAATGCAACACCCCCACCTCTTGCCCCTCCAATTCTATCACCCTGAAGCAACGAAATCCTGGAATATTTATTTGCCAATCACAGCCCTCCTGCAACCATGTTTCACTGATCGCCACAACATCACACTTCCAGGTGTCAATCCAGGCTCTAAGCGCATCCACCTTTCTTACAATGCTCCTAGCATTAAAATATACACATTTAAGAAACCCACCACCACTTATTCTCTGTTTATTATATTTTTCTTCTTTCTCCCCTACATTTTGGGTCCGAGTGCTTCCCTTCTCTGCCTCCTGCCTCCCACATTTTCCACTAGCTTTCTCTATTTGAGTCCCTCCCCCCAACCGTTCTAGTTTAAAGTCTTCCCCAGTAGCCTTTGCAAATCTCCCCGCCAGGATATTGGTCCCCCTCGGGTTCAAGTGCAACCCGTCCTTTCTGTACAGGTCACACCTTCCCCAAAAGAGGTCCCAATGATCCAGAAATTTGAATCTCTGTCTGCTGCACCAGTTCCTCAGCCACGCATTTATCCTCCCACCTCATTCCATTCCTACTCTCACTGCCGCGTGGCACAGGTAGTAATCCTGAGATTGTTACCTTTGCGGTCTTCTCCTATATCTCCTCCCAACTCCCTAAATTCTCCTTTCAGGACCTCTTCTCTTTTTCTGCCTATGTCATTGGTACCTATATGTACCACAACATCAGGCTCCTCTCCCTCCGATTTCAGGATATCTTGGATGCGTTCAGACACATCACTGACCCTGGCACCAGGGAGGCAAACTACCATCCGGGTCTCCTGACTGCATCCACAGAATCGCCTGTCTGACCCCCTAACTATAGAGTCCCCTATTACTATTGCCCTCCTCTTCTTTTCCCTACCCTTCTGAGCAATAGGGCTGGTCTCTGTGCCAGAGGCCCGGCCGCTGTCGCTACCCCCAGGAAGGCTGTCCCTCCCAACAGTACTCAAACAGGAGTACTTATTGTCAAGGTGTACAGCCACCAGGGTACTCACTAGTCCCTGCCTCTGCCCCTTGCCCTTCCTAACCGTGACCCACTTGTCTGCCTCCCGTGGTCTTGGAGTGGCCACCTCCCTATAACTCCTTTCTATGACCTCCTCACTCTCCCTGATCAGACAGAGGTCATCGAGCTGCTACTCCAGGTTCCTAACACGGTCCCTTAGGAACCCCAATCCTTGTTCAATACGTACCAGGGCCCCATCCCCGACCTCTGCCTCCGCTACATCGACGACTGCTTTGGTGCTACCTCCTGCCCCCACACACAACTGACTGACTTCATCCACTTCACCACTAACTTCCATCCGGCACTCAAATACACCTGGACCATTTCCGACACTTCCCCACCATTTCTTGACCTCACTGTCTCCATCGCAGGTGATTAGACTTCTGACCGACATCCACTATAAAACCTACTGACTCCCATGGCTATCTGGACTACACTTCTTCCCACCCTGCTTCCTGTAAGGGCTCCATCCCCCACTCCCAATTCCTCCGTCTATGCCGCATCTTCTCCCAGGATGAGGCGTTCCACACCAGGGCATCTGAAATGTCCTCATTCTTCAGGGAATGGGGGTTCCCCTCCTCCAGCATAGATGAGGCTCGCACCAGGGTCTCTTCCATACCCCGCAACACTGCTCTCTCTCCCCATCCCCCCACTCGCAACAAGGGCAGAGTCCCCCTAGTCCTCACCTTTCACCCCACCATCCGTCACATACAACAAGTAATCCTCCGTCAGTTTCGCCACCTCCAACGTGACCCCACCACTCGACACATCTTCGCATCTCCCCGCTTGTCTGCCTTCCGCAAAGACCGCTCCCTCCGTAACTCCCTTGTCAATTCTTCCCTTCCCTCCCATACCACCCCCTCCCCGGGCACTTTCCCTTGCAACCAATAGAGATGCAACACTTGTCCCTTCACCTCCCCCCTACACTCCATTCAGGACCCAAACAGTCGTTTCAGGTGCAACAGAGGTTCACCTGCATCTCCTCCAACCTCGGGCTGTCTCCTCCCATTCCTCAGACCTCGGGCTCCTCCTCCACCTTTTTCCTTTCTTCTCCCACCCCCATCAGTCTGAAGAAGGGTTTCGGCCCGAAACGTTGCCTATTTCCTTCGCTCCATAGATGCTGCTGCACCCGCTGAGTTTCTCCAGCATTTTTGTGTACCTTTGGTTAAAGAACTGGTTGAATGGCATTTACATTTTATAGAAACTACTTAAAGGTTTCTTAATAAAATTAAATGACCATTTTATTTTCTCTAATAAATGCAAAGTAACACTTCCGATAATAATTTTAGACCATTTTTTTTGTTTTGCTGTTATAAGGTTCTGTTATTAGCTAGTCGAGTAATGGATACTTCTAGTCATTAATTGTTTTTTTTTCTCCAAATCAATGGGTAGCAATCTGCTTAGTTTTTTCTAAAATGTCAAACATTAAAGTTATTATAAACTTTAAACAAAACCTTTTATTTTTCTGTGCGCATTTTACATTTCATGGGCTTTCAATCAACAACCAGGACTGGTTTTATTTATTGACTTTATGTCCACTAGCCTGGTGCCTCTCACGTGTCTCTCATTCTCGCACATAGTCATTTTCTCCTCTGTGAAACACTGACTTCCGTTTCAAATTCACAGAAACATAGAAAATAAGTACAGGACTAGGCCATTTGGCCCTTCCAGCCCGCACTGCCATTCAATATGATCATGGCTGATCATCCAAAATCAGTACCCATTACTGCTTTTTCCACATATCCCTTGATTCCTTTACCCCAAGAGCTAATTCTGACTCTCTCTTGAAAACATCCAGTGAATTGGCCTCCACTGCCTTCTGTGGCAGAGAATTCCACAGGTTCACCACTCTCTGGGTAAAAACGTTTTTCTTCATCTCAGTCCTAAACCCGTTATTCTTAAACTGTGACCCCTGGTTCTGGACTCACCCAACATCGGGAACATTTTTCCTGCACCTAGCCTGTCCAATCCCTTAATAATTGTATATGTTTCTATAAGATTCCCTCTCATCCTCCTAAATTCCAGTGGATACAAGCCCAGTCAACACATTCTTTCAGTGTCAGTCCCGCCATCCTGGTGAACCTACGCTGCACTCCCCCAATAGCAAGAATGTCCTTCCTCAAATCAGGAGACCAAAACTACACACAATACTCCAGGTGTGGTCTCACCGTGGCCCTGCACAACTGCAGTAGGACCTCCTTGCTCCTAAACTCAAATCCTCTCGTAATGAAGGCCAACATGCCATTAGCTTTCTTCACTGCCTGCTGTACCTGCATGCTTACTTTCAGTGACTGATGAACAATGACACCCAGGTCTCATTGCACCTCCGCTTTTCCTAATCTGACACCATTCAGATAATAATCTGCCTTCTTGTTCTTGCCACCTCACATTTATCCACATAGTGGATAACCTCACATTTATCCACATAAACCTCTGCCTCTACATTCACTCCAAGCTAGGTTGCATCAAGCTCAATATCATGCAAAGACAACAAACCATTGTCATGCTCTACCTGAGGAAAACCAAATGATTCTGATGAGAACATACACGGCAAGACTAGCAAGTTTGGTAATACAGAGAAATGTGAGGCTCTGGGGATTATTGTACAGCAGAAGGATCAAGAAGTGCGGATGCAGCGTTCCTTGAAGATGCATCGGTGGTCAAAAAGGCTTTTGCCAATTGGCCTTTATCAGTCTGAGTATTGAGTATAGAAGTTGGGTCATGTTGCAGTTGTATAAGACATTGGCGAAACCGCATTTAGAGTATGGTGTTCAATTCTGGGTACCATATTATAGGAAAGATGTTGTCAAGCTGGAAAGGGTATAGAGAAGAATTACAAGGATGTTGCCAGAACTACAGGGTCTGAGTTATAGGGAGAGATTGAGAAGGCTGGGACTCTGTTCCCTGGAGCGCAGGAGGATGAGGGGTGATCTTATCTCTATACTTATAAAACTCTGATCTTGGATGTGTGTGTATTTGTGGCGATGTTCATGTGCGTTTTCACATCTCCTCGAAAACACGATGCACTAACAG
>CM075979.1:46348582-46369871 GCA_038087875.1 Malacoraja senta | reverse complement strand
TGGGCCGAATGGATTCTTGGGCTGGCAGCTCAGTCACTCAGGCCTAGTGGGCTGGCAGCTCAGTCACTCAGGCCTGGTGGGCTGGCAACTCAGTCACTCATGCCTGGTGGGCTGGAAGCTCAGTCACTCAGGGCTGGTGGGCTGGCAGCTGGTGGGCTGGCAGCTCAGAAACTGCCAGAAATTCTGCCCAAAACAGGCGAGAGACTCTATGAGAGAGAAGGGGAGAGGGTGGAGAATCAATTTTAGAAATTGTTCATCTTATTCTGCAGATCACAGCAATGAAGGAGGAAAGTCTATCCTGGCCGGGATCTCACAGGGAGCAAATGAAGGGAGGGATAAAAATACTGGGGTGAGGTTTAATACTTGCAGGAGGAATACTTACTGATGGGCCAAAGGGATTCATGGGCTAGTACAGGCCTGATGGGCCAAAGGGGCCCTTTAAAAAAAATCGGAGTGAAATCTCAGTGAAAGGCACTTTTTCTGGACTTTACCTGGCCTGGCACAGGCCTTTGGGCCAAAATGCTCCTCCTGGGCTAGTACGGGCATTTTGGGGAAAGGGATGGTTTCTCGGCTAATAGGGGCCTTGTGGGCCGAAATTAGGGATTTCAGGCAGGCCAAACAACTCATTTCATTTCCAATTGCATTGCAGTTTCAAGCACAGGGCAGGCGGAATAGCTCATTGCATTTTCATTTCACTTCCATTGCCATTGCAGTTTCAAGCACAGGGCAGGCCAAGCGAAAAAGCTCATTGCATTTTCACTTCACTTCCATTGCCATTGCACTTTCAAGCACAGGGCAAGCTCAAGCCAAACAGCTGATTGCATTTTCACTTCATTTCAATTGCCATTGCTGTTTCAAGCACAGGGCAGGCCAAACAACTCATTTCATTTTCATTAAGGGCTAACAAATCTTTTATTCAAGTACATTGCATACTCACAGTGTTCTGTAGTTTCCCAGCTCAGACAGAGAGTCGTGACCTCTCCCTCGCCATCTTGCAGACAGACTGAGCCACGCCCACGCTTCCGGGTATTATAGCCTCTCCCCCTCCCACCGGAAGGGGTGTGGCCTTCATAGCAGTGATTGACAGGAGAGAGAATCTCAAGATTTTTTAAACACTAATAAGTCTTTTATTTTTCATCGATGGGAAAAATCCTCGGGGCCTGAGCAGCCGAGGAGGACTCTGAGTAAGATGGCCAAAAAATCACAGCCATATGTGGTAGCGTTTATTCTAAAATCAAAGCACAGTGCAAACAGGAAGTGGTCAAGATGACACTTTTAATTATATAGATATACTTATGTATTTGTGCATTCATTTGTGTGTTTTTCTGTGAGTCTTATCTCCTCGAAAACCCGACGCGCTAACGGTGACATTTTTACCTATTCCGGTTGAGATTTACCTCATGATCTCAAAAATCACGTAATCTGAAAATTTGATTAATTATTTCTTGCGTTATATTTTCAAATTGTTCACAAATCAGAGATTATTTTAAAAAATCTAACGAGCTGATAACGTCACAATGGCTCTGCTCCTCGCGGCCACCTGCGCACAGTTTTCAAAGTGCGGCCACTAATTTTGCATGAGCTGCGAGTTCCGTTAACCCCCCAACTCAGTCATTTTGTCGCCGGATTGAAGCCGCTGAAAACGCAGTACGCTCGCACCTCGGCTCGGGTTTCCCGAGAGAACCGAAGAGATTCCGAGAGGAGCGGCCCGCTGCATACTCTTTTCCGCGCTTGCGCATCGCCTCAGCTTTCCTGAGAGCAACCGACAGCTGCCGAGGTGCACCCGAGTGATGACGTCACACACCGCAGCCCAGCCGCCCTTCTCCCCCCCCCCCCCCAGAGCTCTGGATTGAAGCCACTGAACATGCAGTAAAGGGGCTGTCCCACTGTGGCGACCTAATCTGCGAGTTTAGAAGAGTTTGCCCTTGACTCAAACTTGCAGCATGGTCGACACGTGGTCCTAGGTTGTCCTATGAGGTCATTTGAACTCTCCTTCATGCTTGAGGGAAGTACCCGCATACTCGCGGCCTCAGCTAGGTCGCGGAAAATTTTTCAGCATGTTGAAAAGATTTCCGCGAGTAAAAATGGGTCGGCATTGTTGTTTTTAACTCGTAGTGTAGTGGAGTGGGGTCGCCATTTAGTTACAGGCAATCGAGGGCAGCCGTAGGCAATCTCCTTCGCTGACCGGGCATTTTAATTCGCTCATTGGAGTTTTCAGGACCAAGGAAATCTGACTGGTAGGTTAAATGCCCGCTAAACTTTATTAAACATTGTCTGGCTTCTTAAAAGTGTCTCCACTCCTTCTCCCCCTCCTCTCCCCTCTCCCACTCTCTCACCCTCTCTCCCTTTCTCTCCCCCCACCCCCCCTCTGCGCTCTCTAAAGGACTTACCGTACACTGTGCCAGCCGTCATTTACCTTCCTCTTCATCGCGGGTCTGAATTTCAGACAGTGTTCCCCGCTTTCCCCGGCCCCCGCCTTTGCAATGTGTATGTGTGTGTGTGTGTGTGTGTGCGGTCGGTCGATCCAGCTCACGGTTTCATCGCTGACGGTCGATCCAGCTCGAGGTTTTCCAGGCGAGTGCCCTCGAGCTTGAAGGTCGTAGACACTCTTCTGAACTCGCGGATTAGGTCTCTGCAGTGGGACAGCCCCTTTATTTGGTTGGGTTTCCGAGGGCTTCAGTGGGACCTTGCCCAGAGTTGTCCCAGTGCTCGGGCAAGGCAGCTCTCCAGGATGGTTTTGACTGGGATGGTTTTACATTGTGAAGTTATCTGTGCCTGAGTTATTGATCAGAGTGAACAACCGCTCCTGTGAACACGTCTCACTGTGGAGTCTGTCACAGACAGATTCCACTGCTCGTTGGTCAATAATTGGATTGATCTCCTGAACCAGCAGCCGCGGATCTGCCAGCGTGTGTTCTTTCCGAACTGAACTCACTGTGGAATGATTCCATTAACAGAGCCACTCTGCTGCCGGATTCGAAATTGTCCCTGCCTTCCCTCTGGAACCGTCCTCGTCCCCATCAGATGCGGAGTTCCCAGAGCCCTGGTTAAGTCTGTGAAACCGGCCCCATCAGAGACTGCGGGCATGATTAACGAAAGAAAGGACCATTCTGCCTATTGTAGCGGGTGGCTGTTCGGGATGGGTGTGAGAAAGAGAGAGTGGAGGAGTTTGGGGTGAGATTTAATTTCCAGCGTCATGTAAATGATGGAACCACAAGGGTTGACATTGCAACGGAAATAGCGAGAGCGAGAGTTTGTTTCAACAGTTTGTTTATTTTCAGCTGAGTTAAAAATAATAAAAGACAAAGTGACCTGAATGATCACCGCACTTACTGCCAATGTCCTGCATACTGCCATTGATAAATTTACATTACTCTACCGCAAAGAGTGAATTAATCCAAATATATCACAGAAAACTATAAGTTTGTTTGCCGAAGTT
Organism: Malacoraja senta; assembly: GCA_038087875.1. Classification (NCBI taxonomy): domain Eukaryota; kingdom Metazoa; phylum Chordata; class Chondrichthyes; order Rajiformes; family Rajidae; genus Malacoraja; species Malacoraja senta. The sequence continues at coordinate 46,366,432 of CM075979.1, read as the reverse complement.
CTTACTAGGCACACCTATAACTGCAATGAGTGTATGACTGTTATACCACTTAAAGCAAATTTATGTCTACTGAACATAGCAGTTAGTTTGAGACACTGGTATAACAGTTATACGCTCCGAAACATAAAGGGATAAAACACCGAAGCATAAAGCAATAAAACCAACAAAATCATCGTAGTTTTATACAAATGAACCATAAATATACCTAGTTAATAGTTTTGAAAGCAGTATTTTCTTACCTCAAAGAAGCAAAACTGGAAAATACGGATGAAACGCAGGTCTGTATAGATGCAGCAGCTCAGCTGGCGAAGTGTTTATCACGAATGACCTATGACCTGGGCATGCACAGTTGAAATACCGAACTCACTTATTTTACCAAAGCCATTTAACCTACAAACCTGTACTTTGGAATGTGGGAGGAAACCGGGGCACCCGGAGAAAACTCACGCGTTCACGGAGAACGTGCAAACTCCACATGGACACACACACACACAGACAGACACACACACAAATGCATGCAGACACCCACCCACACACAACCCCCCCCCCACACACCCCTACACACATGCACACACACCCCAAACACCCACACACACTCATCCCCCTCCACACACACACACACACACCCATACACACCCTAACACACCAACCCCCACCCCCACACATATACACCCACACCCCCACACATACACACACACACATTCCACACACCCCACACACACACACACACACATACAAACAAGCCCCCCACACACCCCACACACCTATCCATACACACACACCCCACACCCACACAACCCCCACACACAAACAAACCCCACACACATTCACCCACACACACACATCCCACACACACACACACCACCCCACACGCACCCCCCCACACACACCCACATACAAACACACCCACATACACACACAAACACACCCCACACGCACCCGCACACCCTGACTCGCACACACATACCCCCATGCACACACAAACACACACCACACACACACACAAACACCCCACACCCGCACTCACACCCCCCCACACCCACACACCCCCATCCCCACACACACACACCCACACACACATCCCCACCACACACACACACACACACCCCACACCCACACACACACACACCCCACACACAAACACAAAACCACATAACACCCCACACCCACACACACACACACACACACACACACACACACACACCCCCCACACACACACACACACACACACACACACACCCCCGGCACACACACCCCACACCTACACACCCCCGACACACACACACACCCCACACACACACACCACCATCCCCCCACACACACACACCCCACATGCCCACCCCCCCGGCAACCGGATGAAGCAAAACATAAGAAGCAAGGAAAGGAGGATGGAGAAAGGAGAAATCAGAGAAAGAGGGGAAGAAGGCAGGAAATAAACAGCACGCTGTGATGAATACGATAAGAAGTCAGAAAAGAAAACGAGATAAATACAGAAAATGTAGGCAACGAACATCATTGACAGCACCGCAGCCGACTTCGTCACAGAGTGGGCAGCTGCACTGCGCGGTATTCCTAACCGAGTTCAGTATTCTGAAAAATGCAAGGAATCATGGGATTTGTCAAAGGTCACCGGCGATAAACACTCTCGGCAGCCGTGCAGCAGCATGGACACAGACCTGTGCTTCATCCGCAGCCAGGATCGATCCAGGGTCTCCGGTGCCACAATCGCTGCCCAGCTGCCACTGGACCAACCCCGTCCCCTACCGAGTGCCCCTTCCAGAGACATCTGGAATTAGACGCCCCCAGGCCCACAGCCAGCGCAGAGAAACAGAGCTAAATCCAGCTCAACTCTGCCTATCTTGCCGGGTTAATCTACAGCCCTGCCTGGACTGACGGGACACCAGCCCAGAGCCGTGGATTTAGCCCTGCTTCTCCACGCTGGCTGTAAGCCTGGGCCGTCGTTCTCGTAAGTCCAGGCGGGGCTGGGAGGTTAACCTCTGTGTGGAGCCACAGGAGATTGGCAAAGTCCTAAATGAGTATTTCTGTTCTGTATGTACCAAAGAGAAAGACAGTAGGACGGAGGAAATTAGAGCAATCACTGGAAGTGTCTTGAGAGCAGTAAGCGTTACCGTCGAAGAAGTAGTGAAGGTACTGCCGTGTTTGAAGGTAAACAAATCTCCAGGGCCTGATCCGATATATCCAAGGACATTGTGGAAAACTAGAGAGGAAATTGCGGGTGCCCTGGTTGAAATTTACGAGTCGTCCTTAAATACAGGAGAGGTGCTGGAAGACTGGAGGGTGGCAAATGTTGTGCCTCTATTCAAGAAGGGATGCAGGGAAAATGCTGGGAACTGTAGGCTGGAGAGCCTAACATCTGTAGTTGGTAAGTTACTGGAGAGTGTTCTGAGGCATAGGATATATGGGCATTTGAATGGGCAAGGGCTGATTAAGGACAATCAGCATGGTTTTGTACGTAGGAGGTTGTGTCTCACAAATCTGATTGATTTTTTGAAGACGTGACCAAAAATGTTGATGAAGGCAGAGCTGTAGATGTTGTGTACATGGACTTCAGTAAGGCGTTCGACAGGGTTCCGCATGATAGGCTGCTCTGGAAGGTTAGATCGCATGGGATCCAAGGAGAGATAGCTGAATGGATAGCAAATTGGCTATGTGATGGTGATGGTGATGGTGGAAGGTTGCTTCTCAGACTGGAGGCCTGTGACTAGTGGTGTGCCTCAGGGTTCGGCGCTGGGCCCGTTATTGTTTGTTATCTACATCAATGATTTGGATGAGAACGTACAGGGCAAAATTAGCAAGTTTGCTGATGATAGTTAGTGGTTATGCAGATAGTGAAGATGGTTGTGAATGATTACAGAGATTAGTATACAAACTTAAAGCACACGGTATTGGGGGTTCAGTATTGATGTGAATAGAGAACTGGCTGGCAAACAGGAAGCAAAGTGTAGGAGTAAACGGGTCCTTTTCACAATGGCAGGCAGTGACTAGTGGGGTACCGCAAGGCTCAGTGCTGGGACCCCAGCTATTTACAATATATATTAATGACCTGGATGAGGGAATTGAAGGCAATATCTCCAAGTTTGCGGATGACACTAAGCTGGGGGGCAGTGTTAGCTGTGAGGAGGATGCTAGGAGACTGCATGGTGACTTGGATAGGCTGGGTGAGTGGGCAAATGTTTGGCAGATGCAGTATAATGTGGATAAATGTGAGGTTATCCATTTTGGTGGCAAAAGCAGGAAAGCAGACTATTTTCTAAATGGTGGCCGACTAGGAAAAGGGGAGATGCAGCAAGACCTGGGTGTCATGGTACACCAGTCATTGAAAGTAGGCATGCAGGTGCAGCAGGCAGTGAAGAAAGCGAATGGTATGTTAGCTTTCATAGCAAAAGGATTTGAGTATAGGAGCAGGGAGGTTCTACTGCAGTTGTACAGGGTCTTGGTGAGACCACACCTGGAGTATTGTGTACAGTTTTGGTCTCCAAATCTGAGGAAGGACATTATTGCCATAGAGGGAGTGCAGAGAAGGTTCACCAGACTGATTCCTGGGATGTCAGGACTGTCTTATGAAGAAAGACTGGATAGACTTGGTTTATACTCTCTAGAATTTAGGAGATTGAGAGGGGATCTTATAGAAACTTACAAAATTCTTAAGGGGTTGGACAGGCTAGATGCAGGAAGATTGCTCCCGATGTTGGGGAAGTCCAGGACAAGGGGTCACAGCTTAAGGATAAGGGGGAAATCCTTTAAAACCGAGATGAGAAGAACTTTTTTCACACAGAGAGTGGTGATCTCTGGAACTCTCTGCCACAGAGGGTAGTCGAGGCCCGTTCATTGGCTATATTTAAGAGGGAGCTAGATGTGGCCCTTGTGGCTAAAGGGATCAGAGGGTATGGAGAGAAGGCAGGTACGGGATACTGAGTTGGATGATCAGCCATGATCATATTGAATGGCGGTGCAGGCTCGAAGGGCCGAATGGCCTACTCCTGCACCTAATTTCTATGTTTCTATGTTTCTATGTTTCTTCCTCTTTGGAATGAAATGATCCTGCATCTTCTGGATTATGCTAGAATTCGCTAGAATTTAGGAGATTGAGAGGGGATCTTATAGAAACGTACAAAATTCTTATGTGGTTGGACAGGCTAGATGCAGGAAGATTGTTCCCGATGTTGGGGAAGTCCAGGACAAGGGGTCACAGCTTAAGGATAAGGGGGAAATCCTTTGAGACCGAGATGAGGAAAAACTTTTTCACACAGAGAGTGGTGAATCTCTGGAACTCTCTGCCACAGAGGGTAGGTGAGGCCAGTTCATTGGCTATATTTAAGAGGGAGTTAGATGTGGCCCTTGTGGCTAAAGGGATCAGGGGGTATGGAGAGAAGGCAGGTACGGGATACTGAGTTGGATGATCAGCCATGATCATATTGAATGACGGTGCAGGCTCGAAGGGCCGAATGGCCTACTCCTGCACCTATTTTCTATGTATCTATTTATCTATGTATGCCCATAGTTTCCTGCCATTGCCATTGCTGTTCCACCATCATTCCTGCTGGGATCAATTTCCAGTCTACCTTGGACAGCTCCTCACTCTTGCCTTCAGAGTCCCCTTTGTTCAACTGCAACACTGACACTTCTGATTTAACCTTTTCCCTCTCAAATTGCAGATTAAAACTTATCATATTATGGTTACTACCTCCTAGCGGTTCCTTTACCTTGAGTTTCCTTATTAATTAGACAACACTATTCATTAGACAACACTAAATCCAGAATTGACTTCTCGCTGGTCCACTCCAATACAAGCTGCTCTAATAATCCATCTCGGAGGCACTCTACAAACTCCCTTTCTCGGGTCCAGAACCAACCTGATTTACCCAGTCTTCCTGCATATTGAAATCTCCCATAGCCACAGTGCCATTACCTTTGTTACATGCAATTTTAACTCCTGCTACAGCTTGCACCCTATATCCAGCCTACTGTTTGGGGGGCCTGTAGATAACTCCCATAAGTGACCTCTTACCTTTACAATTCCTCAATTCTATCCACAGCGACTCTACATCGTCAGTCCCTATGTCACATCTCACAAGGGATTTTTTTCGGCGACTGCCGGCGTCATTGACTGACGTACCAGGTCGCCGAAAAAACGCCAATTTGTACGACAAGCTACGACACAGTTGACTTCAAGCTGCGACAATTTACGTCATCCGGCGTCACAATTTTTTGGGACCTGGGACGACCACAACAGCAACAACCTACAACATCATGCGACCGCACAGACGTCAATGACAACCGAGGTCAACATACGTTCACCCGCGACACGACACTGCAAACTACGACACTGTCTGCAACATCTGAAGACAACAGAAGACCATTAACGTCATTTTGATCCGTATCTTGATGCAGGCACTGTCACCGGTTGACGTATGATAAGGTATGATGACGCAGGTTGTCGCAAAATAAATTTGCCGAGGTCATGACCTTGCGACATTGTACGTCACCTGGCAGCATCCTGGCGACAACCTACAACAGCACCTACGGCAGGAGACGACAGGCAATGTCAGGCAACGTCAAGCCCACTGTCGCTGCAAGGTTTTGAACATTTCAAAATCCAGCGGTGCCAAGAAAAAAGTGACGACGCTTGTGGAGACAGCTCACGACAACACAGGCATCAGCCCGCATCACACCGCGACCATGAGGCGACAGGGGCTTTAGTTCCCAGCCCCCATCCTCCTGCAGCCATGCAAGTACGAGGACAGCAACTTCACGCAGAGAGAAGGTGGTGGGGATATGGACCGAGCTGATAGAGGTGGACTTGAGGCAGACATTTAAAATACCTTTGGACAAGACCACAGATGGGAAAGGTTTGGAGGGATTTGGGGCAGTTGTGGGTTGGTGTGGCTAGTGTAGATGGGGATTTTGATTGGCGTGGGGGAGTTGGTCCGAGCACCTGTTTCCATGCTGTATAACACCATGAAGAAATGTAGTGTTGTTTTGAGATAGGAGGAGAAACGAATCCAAATCTATAGAATTCATACATGCAGCATTTGTAAAACAACGGCTGAAATAGCACGTGCATTATCTATTTTGTCTTTGAGGAAGGATACCAGTGTTTTGGGAAGTAGCTGAGAGCGGGTTCAATCGGTGAACTCCTGATACGAGTGAGTTGTGTACCATGACGTAAGATTGAGCGTGGAGTTTACAAGCGGATCAGTGTATACCGAGAGTCAATGACACAGTAAATGTGAAGAGAGTATACCTTCGTGGGGTAGAATCTGAAATCCGGGAAAATTCAAAGAAAATAATGTTTTTCTTACGTTTAGGGCGAAAATGAGACAACAATGTCCCTTCTTGTAGAGCGCCATGACTCTCTGCAATGCAGATGTTCAAATGTAATGAGGGCAGAGGATTAATTGTCCCAGGGAAAATGTAAACTCCGGCCAAGAAAGGGTTGAATGACTACCGGGGTTGGTGGAAGTATGGGGTCGAGGTTACAGTCAAATGATCATATTGGATGGCGAAGATAGACAAAATTGCTGGAGAAACTCAGCGAGTGCGGCAGCATAGAAACATAGAAAATAGATGCAGAAGTAGGCCATTCGGCCCTTCGAGCCTGCACCGCCATTCAATATGATCATGGCTGATCATCCAACTCAGTATCCTGTACCTGCCTTCTCTCCATACCCCCTGATCCCTTTAGCCACAAGCGCCACATCTAACTCCCTCTTAAATATAGCCAATGAACTGGCCTCAACTACCTTCTGTGGCAGAGAGTTCCAGAGATTCACCACTCTCTGTGTCAAAAATGTTTTTCTCATCTCGGTCCTAAAGGATTTCCCCTTAATCCTTAAACTGTGACCCCCTTGTCCTGGACTTCCCCAACATCAGGAACAATCTTCCTGCATCTAGCCTGTCCAACCCCCTAAGAATGTTGTAAGTTTCTATAAGATCCCCCCTCAATCTTCTAAATTCTAGCGAGTACAAGCCGAGTCTATTCATATGAAAGTCCTGACATCCCAGGAATCAGTCTGGTGAACCTTCTCTGTACTCACTCTATGGCCAGAATGTCTTTCCTCAGATTTGGAGACCAAAACTGTACGCAATACTCCAGGTGTGGTCTCACCAAGACCCTGTACAACTGCAGTAGAACGTTCCTGCTCCTATACTCAAATCCTTTTCCTATGAATGCTAACATACCATTCGCTTTCTTCACTGCCTGCTGCATCTGCATGCCTACTTTCAATGACTGGTGTACCATGACACCCACGTCTCGTTGCATCTTCCCTTTTCCTAATCGGCCACCATTTAGATAATAGTCTACTTTCCTGTTTTTGCCGCCAAAGTGGATAACCTCACATTTATCCACATTATACTGCATCTGCCATGTATTTGCCCACTAACCCAGCCTATCCAAGTCACCTTACAGCCTCCTAGCATCCTCCTCACAGCTAGCACTGACCCCCAGCTTCGTGTCATCTGCAAACCTGGGGATGTTGCATTCAATTCCCTCATCCAAATCATTAATATATATTGTAAATAGCTGGGGTATCAGCACTGAGCCTTGCGGTACCCCACTAGTCACTGCCTGCCATTCTGAAAAGGACCCGTTTATTCCTACTCTTTGCTTCCTGTTTGCCAGCCAGTTCTCTATCCACATCAATACTGAACCCCCAATACCGTGTGCTTTAAGTTTGTATACTAATCTCTTATGTGGGACCTTGTCGAAAGCCTTCTGAAAGTCCAGATATAACACATCCACTGGTTCTCCCTTATCCACTCTACTAGTTACATCCTCGATAAATTCTATAGGATTCGTCAGACATGATTTACCTTTGGTAAATCACCACTTTCCAAATGTGCTGCTATCCCATCTTTAATAACTGACTCTAGCAGTTTCCCCACTACCGATGTTAGACTAACTGGTCTGTAATTCCCCGTTTTCTCTTTCCCTCCCTTTTTAAAAAGTGGGGTTACATTAGCTACCCTCCAATCCTCAGGAACTACTCCAGAATCTAAAGAGTTTTGAAAAATTATCACTAATGCATCCACTATTTCTGGGGCTACTTCCTTAAGTACTCTGGGATGCAGCCTATCTGGCCCTGGGGATTTATCGGCCTTTAATCCATTCAATTTACCGAACACCACTTCCCGGCTAACCTGGATTTCACTCAGTTCCTCCATCTCATTTGACCCGCGGTCCCCTGTTATTTCCAGCAGATTATTTATGTCTTCCTTAGTGAAGACAGAACCAAAGTTATTCAATTGGTCTGCCATGTCCTTGTTCCCCATGATCAATTCACCTGTTTCTGACTGCAAGGGACCTACATTTGTTTTAACTAATCTCTTTCTCTTCACATATCTATAAAAACTTTTGTAGTCAGGTTTTATGTTCCCTGCCAGTTTTCTTTCATAATCTATTTTCCCTTTCCTAATTAAGCCCTTTGTCCTCCTCTGCTGGACTCTGAATTTCTCCCAGTCCTCTGCTAGCCTTCTTTTTCTGGCTAATTTGTACGCTTCATCTTTTGTTTTGATACTATCCCTGATTTCCCTTGTTATCCACGGATGCACTACCTTCCCTGATTTATTCTTTTGCCAAATTGGAATGAACAATTGTTGTAGTTCATCCATGCAGTCTTTAAATGCCTTCCATTGCATATCCACCGTCAACCCTTTAAGAAACAATTGCCAGTCAATCTTGGCCAATTCACGTCTCATACCCTCAAAGTTACCTTTCTTTAAATTCAGAACCCTTGTTTCTGAATTAACAATGTCACTCTCCATCCTAATGAAGAACTCAACCATATTATGGTCACTCTTGCCCAAGGGGCCATGCACAACAAGACTGCTAACTAACCCTTCCTCATTACTCAATACCCAGCCTAGAATAGCCTGTTCTCTCGTTGGTTCCTCTACATGTTGGTTTAGAAAACTATCCCGCATACATTCCAAGAAATCCTCTTCCTCAGCACCCCTGCTAATTTGATTCACCCAATCTATATGTAGATTGAAGTCACCCATTATAACTGTTTTACCTTTGATGCACGCATTTCTAATTTCCTGTTTGATGCCATCCCCAACTCCACTACTACTGTTAGGTGGCCTGTACAGAACACCCACTAGCGTTTTCTGCCCCTTAGTGTTTCGTAGCTCTACCCATATCGATTCCACATCCTCCAAGCTAATGTCCTTCCTTTCCATTGCGTTAATCTCCTCTCTAACCAGCAACGCTACCCCACCTCCTTTTCCTTTCTGTCTATCCCTCCTGAGTATTGAATATCCCTGGATGTTCAGCTCCCAGCCTTGGTCACCCTGGAGCCATGTCTCCATGATCCCAACTATATCATAATCATTAATTGCTATCTGCACGTTCAACTCATCCACCTTATTATGAATGCTCCTTGCATTGAGACACAAAGCCTTCAGGCTTGTTTTTACAACGCTCTTACCCCTTATACAATTATGTTGAAAAGTGGCCCTTTTTGATTTTTGCCCTGGATTTGTCTGCCTGCCACTTTTACTTTTCACCTTGCTACCTATTGCTTCTACCCTCATTTTATACCCCCTCTGTCTCTCTGCTCACACATTTAAGAACCCCACCACCTCTTATCCTATGTTTATTATTTTTTTCTTCTTTCCCCCCTACATGTTGGGTCTGAGTGCTTTCCTTCTCTGCCTCCTGCCTCATACACTGTCTGTTAGCTTTCTCTATTTGAGTCCCTCCCCCCAACCGTTCTAGTTTAAAGTCTCCGCAGTAGCCTTTGCAAATCTCCCTGCCAGGATATTGGACCCCCTCAGGTTCAAGTGCAACCCGTCCTTTTTGTGCAACCCGGGTTCAAGTGCAACCCGTCCTTTTTGTACAGGTCACACCTTCCAGAAACTTGAATCCCTGCCCTCTGCACCAGTCCTTCAGCCACGCATTTATCCTCCACCTCGATCCATTCCTACTCTCACTGTCGCGTGGCACAGGCAGTAATCCCGAGATTGTTACCTTTGCGGTCCTTCTCCTCAACTCTCCACCTAACTCCCTAAATTCTCCTTTCAGGACCTCTTCTCTTTTTCTACCTATGTCATTGGTACCTATATGTACCACGACCTCGGGCTCCTCTCCCTCCCATTTCAGGATATCTTCGACATGTTCAGACACATCCCAGACCCTGGCACCAGGGAGGCAAACTACCATCCAGGTCTCCTGACTGCGTCCACAGAATCGCCTGTCTGACCACCTAACTATAGAGTCCCCTATTACTACTGCCCTCCTCTTCTTTTCCTTACCCTTCTGAGCAACAGGGCCGGTCTCTGTACCGGAAGCCCGACCGCTGTTGCTACCCCCAGGTAGGCTGTGCCCCCCAACAGTACTCAAACAGGAGTACTTATTGTCAAGGGGTACTCTCTAGTCCCTGCCTCTGCCCCTCCTAACTGTGACCCACTTGCCTGCCTCCTGTGGTCTTGGAGTGACCACCTCTCTGTAACTCCTCTCTATGACTTCCTCGCTCTCCCTGACCAGACGGAGGTCATCGAGCTGCTGCTCCAGGTTCCTAATACGGTCCCTTAGGAGCCCTATCTCAATGCACCTGGCGCAGATGTGGACGTCTGGAAGGCTATCAGATTCCTTGACCTCCCACATCTGACATCCAAAACATTAAACTGCCCTGGCCCTCATACTCCCCCCTTACCCTGGATACAATACAAAGTGCAATACAAACTGCTGGAAGAAATCAGCAGGGATCTGACTTCCAATCAGCTGCTCCCTCTTGCCCGCTTCCACCAATCAGCGGCTTCCTCAAGCCCACTTGTTTTGAAATGCGAATGGAACATTACAGATTTGGGTTCCTCCTCCCTCTGCAACCGCTCCAACGGCTCCTGGGCCTTTGTAAAAAACAAGCCCCACGCTCGGGTTTTAACCCTACCGCTCGGACATTGCTCCTCCCTCTGCAACCGCTCCAACGGCTCCTTGGCCGATGACAAAAGCTCCATAGATGCTGCCGCACCTGCTGAGTTTCTCCAGCAATTTTGTCTACCTTCGATTCTTCAGCATCTGCAGTTCCTTCTTCAACATATTGGATGGCGAAGCAGACTGGCGGGGCATTTTAGCCTGAGGCCAACTCTTGAACTAATTCTTCAACCTGTGGACAGCCAGAAGCAGTGAGAGAGTCCATGGCAACTGCATTTGTGAATCAGAGGAACAACACTGTTGGCTAATGGGACATTGTTAGCCGATGTGGGTAAGTTGGGCCGAAGGGCCTGTTTCCACACTGTATCACTCTATAACACGAGTTGGAGAGTTGTGCCTGGAGTTTGAAACACAATTCCCTTTGCGGGAAGTATGTTGCTCCCATCTCTCATTAACGCCACAATTCCCAGTGTGAGAATTTCCCAATCAATTCCCTAAATTAACTCATCCTGGCACAACGGGGATTTCACAAGGATGACGCAATTATAAAATATTATAACATCATTATTTTAACTGGTCGAACCGCATTGTCCCCGTGGAGATTGCAATTTGTATAAAATCTCGGGTAAAGTCCGAACTCACAATTTTCTTCCGCGAGTTTACCTGCAGGGAAGGTGGCACATTGTTCGGCAAATAAAATGCTGGAAAGATATTACAATGTCGAGAAAATCCTGTACGTGATCATTGCCGCCATTGGAGTCCCTGGTAAGTGAGCAGAACAATTCAAGGTTCCTAACTCTGTGTTAACCGGGAGGAACGAGTTCATGACCGCGTTACAAGTCGGTGGGAAAAATCCTGTCAAGTAATTGTCCTGAAAAGACGCCTTTATGATTAGATGAGTTATGAATATAACTAAAGAATATACCAGTGTTTATAAGGTCCCACTCGGGGACCTTGTTCAGAGTTGCACCAACGTTCAAGACAACCGATTTCATGGACATGTATCAACATGTAGTCCGTCACAGGTACACAAAAATGCTGGAGTAACTCAGCGGGTGCAGCAGCATCTATGGAGCGAAGGAAATAGGCAACGTTTCGGGCCGAAACCCTTCTTCAGACAACATGTAGTCCGTCACAGCCGGGTTCCCCTGTCTGTTCAATCATTTCAACCGATTACGCGAGCTAATGGCTCCGGTGTACTGGACATGCTATCTGACAATTTACCGTGGTAATTAGTTATTTAGCGGAGCCGGTTATTGATTAATCTCCACACTGAACCTGGCATGGCCCCATCAGGTGCTGAGTTCGCAGAGCCCTGATGAACCGGAGCTGCTCATATTAATTCTGTGAGCGAATAGCTCTCATTACTTCCCATCGTTTCCCAAACCCATTCTCGGAAGGAGCCGCATTAGTAAATTTGCACCCACGTACCGACTCCAACACTTATTTATTTGAGTTGAATCCCGCGATACGGTAGTTCAGTAATGGTTCCCTTTTATCTCCAGTTAATTTAGTGGCGGTGGTGATCCTGTCCCGGGGAAAGTGCGGCCTGTCCGTCTGCACCACTCGTTACTTGGTGGCCATGGCAGTGGCGGATCTACTGACCATCACCGTCGTGGTCATTTTGTATCGGATGAATTATCATTTCTTTCCATTGAATTTCATGGACACCACCCCTGTGTGCAGGATTATCTATGCGCTAAGTTATACAGCCACGCATTATTCTGTCTGGTTCACCGTCACTTTTACCTTTGATCGGTTTGTCGCCATTTGTTGCCAGAAGCTGAAAACGAAATATTGCACCGGGAAAACAGCGGTCGCGGTTCTGGCAGCAACTGCTGTTCTGCTCTGTCTGAAAAATGTTCCTTACTATTTCGCGTATCAACCAAGATGGCTAATCGACAACGTACCGTGGCTCTGTGTACTGATAGACAGTTACTATACTGACCCCGGCTGGGTGGCATTTGACTGGTTCGATAAGGTTGTAACCCCCTTGATCCCTTTCGCTGTAATCCTGCTGCTCAACATTGTGACAGTCCGCCACATTTTAGTGGCCAGTCGGGTCCGCAAGAGGTTGAGGGGTCAAGGCAAGGGGGAGAACCGCAATGACCTGGAGATGGAGAGCAGGAGGAGGTCTGTGGTTCTACTCTTCACCCTCTCCGGCAGCTTCATCCTCCTGTGGATGACAACGGTCGCAGAATTCGTCTATTATCAGATGACCGGAAGAGGAATTGTTCGGAATGATCCTGAAATTATCATTCACGAAGTCGGGTATTTACTGAGTAATTTCAGCTGCTGCACGAACACATTTATTTACGCGGCGACCCAGTCCAAGTTCAGGGAGCAGGTGACGAGTGCTGTGAAATATCCGCTCACCTCACTTGTTTGGGTCATTGATAAAGCCGCGGCCGCGCTGTCGCCCGTAGAGGCAGCAGTTCCCCATGTTCGCGACTGATCTTACAGGTGTCACTTCCCGGGATAGACGGCACACTCCGCGACATCATGCCGATCACAGCGCTGGCAACACCCGAGCACCCTGCCTGCTCCATCCCAACGTCCCCACGCCGGGTAAAGCGCGTGTTATTATCACTCACCCCTCTACTCCTCGCCACCCACGTTCCCCATAATCAGTCTCTCTCTGTCGGGATGAATATTGATATCCTCGCATTTGATTCACATTAACACTGGTCAGTGGCCACCTGACCACAGCACACAAAGGCCGGTGACGCAGTACCCACAATTGGGAAGAATTTAGCAGCAGGTGTCGGTCTCCCGGGCTAATTAATCACGGACTTCAAATCCACTGTGCCTTATCCTCACTGTCCTCAGGTTGGCAAATATATCGTAGGTAGGAAAACATCTGAGATCATGCGGCGTGAGTACAGGGTGTTAGGCAACAGGTTAAAGAGCAGGACCAAGAGGGTAGCGATGACAGGATTACTCCTGGAGCCACGAGCTGGCGAGGGTAGGGTCAGGATGATGGATCAGTGAATATGCGGTTCAGGAGTTAGCGCAGGGCAGGGATTCAGATTTGCGAACCACTGGGATCTCTACTCCCTCATTAAAACCCGCCCGAATATCACTAGCGAATCTCCCTGCGACGACGTTGGACCCTTGCTGTTCAGATGCAACTCGTCCCTCATGTACAGGCCACCTCTGCCCCAGCAGTGATCCCCATATTGAATGGGGCTTGCTCACAGACAAAGGCTTAGATGGGGCCATTTGTGTGTCCAAAATGACGTCTTCAAATATTGTGTCGGCACTCCAACCCTAGAAGGGAATGCAATGGGCCTCACAATTGGAAATGAGCCAAGCCAGGTGGCAGGTGTTTCGTGGTTTCTGGTGTTTAATAAAGGTAATAAATTGAAGTATTAAACAAGAGCTCGGTTAGGGATAGGGTTAGAGTTAGGGATCACAGATGGGCTGCAAAATATTCTTCCTTCAATGCATGGATTTTAAACATTAACTAAACCAAGTGGGACCTGTTGGGTCCCGTCCCCTCAACTCGCGGTTGCGAGGGGAGGGGGCGGCCTGCGGCGTCACACACAAACTAACCAACCTCTCACTCACACACACTAACTACCCCCCCCCCACACACACACACACACTAACCACCCCCCCACACACACACACTAAACCACCACAATTATATTATATTAATATTATTCACTCACTCCTTTCACCTCATGCCCCGTCGTATCCACTCACGCATTGCCCCCAACTCGCAGGCGCGGCTAGAGACGGAGGGCGATAGAGAGAGAGGGACACAGGGGCACAGAGAGGGACATAGAGAGGGACATAGAGAGGGACTCAGAGAGGGGGACAGAGAGGACACTGGCACAGAGAAGGGCACAAAGAGGGACACAGAGAGGGGGACAGAGAGTAGCAATGTTACAAAATTTTGAGATTTAAAAAATAAAGTCTGCAATTTATCCCATCAGATAAAGCATAAAAAGAAGTTTAATTTGACACTTAATTCACTTTCATATCTTCAGTATTAAAAAAGTTATGGCCATTATCATACTCAGAAATTAGCATCTAGTTCCCTATTGCTTTTCCATTGACTTAACACAAAGGCTGTGATCGAGGACAGTTAAAAGCCCATAAATTTCTTAAAAATTATGGTAACTGAAAGAAATTTTCAGGTATTATAGATTGAAGCATTCTGAAACAAATATGAAACAATCTTACTTCGAAGACATGAAAGTAAAGCATATAATTAGTTAGTTACCTAATTGTAGCTAATTACAAAATTCAATTACTAGATCTAAACATCTATCAATTTCTTAAGAATAGATTAACATTTTTAAATAGCCTAAGTGTCCAAATAACATTCACACAATAATTCACAATATAACATAATTTTTAAATCTAATTTTCATGAATTTACAGGCCAAATGGAAGGAATTGAATGTTTAATACCTGTAAATTAATGGGCATTTAATTCATCTTGCGAGTGAGAATTTCTGGAACGCGATCTTTTGGAACGTTCATTTGCGGTGAATTTAACCCCGTATTGGCATGAAAAATACTGCCGTTAATTCGGGGAATAAAATCACCGTGTCGCATGACAAAATGTGAATTAAAGGCTTCTTAAGAAGCACTTTTATACATTTAAAGAAAGCACTTTCGTTTACCTGTCCATTGTGTGAAATCCGTCCCCGTTATTGGCGTTGACGCTTCAGGAGCTGCTTTTAAAATGACTGTAGCGCTGACATTGACGATTTAATTAAAAAAAAAAAATCACAAATCGCCGGTAGGAACGATTTTGTCAGCCAAGGTTTGTACTCCAACAAAATATTTCCAGGACAAGGGAGGAGAAACCGCGTTTTAACCCCGCCCCCCCCTTAAAGGCGCCAAAATCGCGCACACGGCCAGTGGCAGAATTACAGCGCGACTGAAGGTAAGTTTTGCAACATACCTACAGAGAGGGACACAGAGGCAGGGGAGCTTGCTGGCTTTTGGGGGTTCCTATTTGCGGCGTCTTTTGAGCGGGCGGCCCTGCTGCTGCGAGCGGGCGGACGGTCAAAAGCAGCGGAGGTCCGGCCGATCGTGGATTCTGCGACGGGAAAGCTCACCCACCTGCGTGACAGACGATCGGGCAGGGGAAACGGAGAGGAGGTCGTCCCCCATGACGGCCAGAGATTGCCAGGTGGGATCGGGACCACCAGCGAGGAAAAGGCGTCACGATTCCCCGAGTCCCTGCGATCAATGGATGAATCACAGGTCTGCATAGACGGCTTCTCCCAGAGGGAGTAAGGGCCGCCAGGGCCACCTTCCCATCCGCTGCCCCGCGCCGTGTGACGAAAACGGCCGCTGCCGCCATGTTCTAGAACCCGAGCCAAGGCGCGAGCGGACTTCGTGTTGAGCTGCTGCGCTGTGGGCGGGGCCGGGCGAGTGCTAGTTGACAGCACAGTGGGTTGGAAGGCGACAAAATGACCGTAAGTCGGGGGGGGGGGGTTAACGTAACTCGTCAGCTGCTTTCATCCAGAGCCGGGGGGAGGGGGAGCCATTGTAACCTCATCCAGCTTGTTAGATTTTAAAAATATGTCAGATTGTAAAGTGTGGGGGGTGGGGGCACGAGCAAAGGCATTGTGATGTCATCAGCTCGCATCAGCAGTTAGATATTTAAAAGATGTCAGATTGGTGAACAATTTTAGTAAAATTGGGAAATAATTAATCAAATTTACAGATGAGAGGATTTGAAATGATGAGGTAAATCTCTACCGGAATATGTAAACATTTCACCATTACCACATTGGGTTTTCGAGGAGATGTGAATCGCATACAAAATGACACACACAGACCCACACACAGAGTTTTATATTCTACTAAACTAAGTGGGTCCCAGCATCACACGGAAGGGCTGGTCACCCAACGCAATATTCCACCTCTCTACCAATTCCTATATTGCCGGCCAGTAGGGGGGGGGAGCTTTCTGTTGCGCTAGTTTGGGTGTTGAGGGCCGAAGGGACAGGTTTCCAGAGGGCTTGTATGGACATTGTGGGCCGAATGGATTCTTGGGCTGGCAGCTCAGTCACTGAGGCCTGGCAGTACAGTCACTCAGACCTGGCAGGCTGGCAGCTGAGAAACGGCCAGAAATTCTGCCCAAAACAGGTATCAGAGTCTGTGAGAGAGAAGGGGGAGAGGGTAGATGGATGGATTATTGGGCTGGCAATTCAGTCACTTACGGCTGGTGGGCTGGCAGTTCACTTACTCACGGCTGGTGGGCTGGCAGTGCAGTCACTCACGGCTGTGGGCTGGCAGTTCAGTCCCTTACAGCTGGAGGGCTGGCAGTTCACTTACTCACGGCTGGTGGGCTGGCAGTGCAGTCACTCACGGCTGGTGGGCTGGCAGTTCAGTCACTTACAGCTGGTGGGCTGGCAGTTCACTTGCGCACGGCTAGTGGGCTGGCAGTGCAGTCATTCACGGCTAGAGGGCTGGCAGTTCAGTCACTTACAGCTGGTGGACTGGCAGTTCACTTAATCATGGCTGGTGGGCTGGCAGTGCAGTCACTCACGCCTGGTATGCTGGCAGTTCCCTCAGTCACCCCTCCTCCCTTCACCCCCCACTCTGCTCCTTGCCATTCCCCTCCCCTCATGCATTCAGTCCATCTCTCCACAACCTCCCCCCATGCACTCTTAGTGGCTCTCCCACAGAGCATCCATTCCTGCCTATTAGGTTCCCATTGTGATGAAGAACACGCAGGCATGAAAAGTGGTAAAAGGATTTATTAAAGTTTAAAATGTGAATGACTTAAAATATAAGAACAATTTAAATGTTAAAGATGAGAATTATTAAGTTCTTGTTGTGTCTCTTGTTGCTGCTCACTGCGTCTTTATCTCTTTTTGCTGTTGATAAAAAAAAGACAATTTAAATATAGAGAGATTGAGCGGTGAAATTTTAACAAAGAAAATCGGAGAATTTATCTCAGAAGTCATCATTCAACGAAG
>CM075979.1:46323582-46343582 GCA_038087875.1 Malacoraja senta | reverse complement strand
TGTACTCTCAATTGAAGGAAGGTCGGCGAGCCCCCGGCAGGCCAAAGAAACGCTTCAAGGACAACATCAAGAACAGTCTGAAGAAATTCAACATCACATCAAGCAACTGGGAGTACATTGCACTAGACATGCACTCCTGGAGGAAATCCATGCAGGAAGGAGCTGCACGTCACGAAATAGAACTACGCCGTGTCACAGAGACAAAGTGACAGCACCGAAAAGGAGAGAGAGATGGGGGCTCGACGACTACCAACCACCACCAGTCTCCACTGCCCACGTTGCACCAAGGTGTGTGGATCGCAGACATCTGCAGACCCACAAGTAGACGACCATATGGAGAGGAGAGGACAGTCATACTCGTTTCGAGTGACCGCCAATGATGATCCCGACTTAAGCTTAATGGCTCCTACATGCCGGCCCCTAATTTTTCTACGTATATAACGAAGCAATTACTGATAAACATTAAAAAAAAAGGAGCTCTAAAAGATTAACATATATCAAAAAACAAAAGTAATATGCATTATATGTTAGTATTCAGACTTCTTTAACGATTCTTCCATCTTCACCTTCGCCTTCTTGGTTATCGGTCTTACCAAGACATTGTTCTTAGTCTGAAGTTGTACTGTGCACACCAAACCTTTAATGTCTGGTATGATCTCCTGTATCCTTCCCATCAACCAAGAACCTCGTGGTGCAGTAGAATCAACCAATTCTTGTGTCCACATTTTCCAAAAAAGATCTGCCATATATTGTACCTGTCTCCATCTGTGTCTCATATACAAATCTTCCTTCACAAAGAGCCCAGGATTGGATTGGATTGGTTTTCAACAAAAGAATATGATCATTTAAAATTGCTTCAATTTCACAAAATAAAGTTTGCAATCATTCATCGTACAGAACTTTTTTTTTTTTTTTTTTTGAAAATATTTTTTATTGGAGATAAGTACACAACCTATTAACATCATTACAGTCTTACATTTTTAAATTGATAATATTATCAATTATTATTACATTGTCTCCAATACCTTTTGCCTTTTTTTTTAAAACTAGATAGAACTGAAAAGATAGATGAAGTAAAGAAAGAAAAGAGAGAGAAGAAAAAGAGAAAAAAAAAACAAAAACAAAAAAAAAAAAAAAAAAAACAAAAAAAAAAGAGAAAGATAGTTAAAGAAGAATGGAAAAATTTATTAAAAATAAAAAACTTCATTCGAGATATATTCGTACATTTCAGAGTATAGCATTTCATCCATTCTTTAGCCCGAGTATTAGTCAGCTTCCTGTGCTGAACCATTCTGATCCTTTAAATAATCAATAAAGGGAGACCATGTTGCAACGAATAATTCCTGTTTGTCCAACAGGGAAAATCTGATTCTTTCCACGTTTAAGGTCTCCGTCATTTCTATAATCCACATTTTGATTGTGGGGGACGTAGGGCCTTTCCAAAATTTTAGAATTATTTTTTTTCCTGTTATTATACTATAATCAATAAAGTTTCTTTGTGTTGTTGTAAATGTTTGATTTAATTCTAATGTTCCGAGTATTATTAATTTTGGATCCGGGTCCAATTGTGTGCTGGTCACTTTAGATATTATACTAAAAATATTTACCCAGAATCTTTTAATTTTTATACAGTTTGCAAACAAATGAGATAAGGTAGCTTCTAAATGTTGACATTTATCACATATAGGTGAGATATGTTGAAAGATTTTATGTAATTTTGTTTTTGAATAATGTAACCTATGTATTACTTTAAATTGTATTAAAGAATGTCTGGCATTTAATGAACATTGATGTGTTGTAAACTTTCTTCCCAAGTATCTTTCGTTATTATTTGATTTAATTATTTTTCCCATGTTTGTCTGTGTAAGTCCGTCGATGGAATGTCACTGTCTAATAAGATATTATATATATAAGATATTAATTTTTCTGTATTAGGATGTTTATTCCAACATTCGTCAAGAATTTCTGAATTTCTAATTCGAAAATTTTGAGTATTCGATTTTACATAATCTCTGAGTTGAAGATATCTGAAATAATCATTTCCTATGAGTCCATGTCTGTTGCAACTCCTGAAATGTCAGAAAAGTGCCTTCCTTGTAAAGTTGTCCCATATTTTTAATTCCATAATTCTTCCATTGTGTAAAACCCCTGTCCAACCATGAGGGCTTAAACAAAGGGTTATTCACAATTGGGAGAAAAAGTGATAAATTATCTAATTTTAATGTCTTTTTTAATTGTTTCCAAATTCGTATGGCACTAAATATTATAGGGATTTCCCTATAATTTTTTTTGTTTAATTTAGATGTAGCAAATAATATCGAACCGATATCAAAAGGCAAACAATCTTCCTTTTCCATTTTTAACCAATCTGGTTGTTGATCTATTTCTTCCAACCAGAAATTCATATTTTTAATATTAACTGCCCAAAAATAAAACAGAAAGTTGGGTAAAACCAAGCCTCCATTTATTTTTGATTTACACAAATGTCTTTTGTTTATCCTATGATTCTTATAATCCCAGATAAAATCATTAACAATGGAGTCCAATTTTTAAAAAAAGTTTTTTGACAAATATATCGGAATTGTCTGGAAAAGGTATAATATTTGCGGTAAAAAAATCATTTTTATGGCATTAATTTTGCCAACCATTGAGATAGGAAGTATTTTCCAGTATTGAATATTCTTATGTAGTTTATTCAGTAATGGGGGAAAATTTGCTTTAAATAATGATGTATATATCTTAGTTACATAAATACCTAGGTATTTAAATTTTTCATTTACTATTTTAAATGGAAATTGTTGTATTATCTGTTTGTTATGTTCCCTTATTGGCATAATTTCACTTTTATTCCAATTTATTCTGTATCCTGAGAGTGAACCAAATTGGGTTATTAGCTCTAATAAGTTTGGAATACTAATTTCTGGTTTTGTAATGTAAATTAGTACATCATCTGCGTATAGAGAAATTTTATTCACTGTGTCCTTTGTAATATACCCATATATTTCCGGATGACCCCTAACTCTTTCTGCGAGTGGCTCAATAGCAAGCGCAAATAATAATGGAGATAACGGGCATCCTTGTCTACAACCTCTAGATAGGCTGAATTTAGATGACAACCTTTGGTTTGTTAATATTCTAGCCGTAGGATTTGTATATAACAGTTTTATCCATGTGCAGAATTTCTCCCCTAGCTGCATATTTTCTGTAAATCACTTCGAAGCATATAAGATTTACACACATCTTTATTCAGCACATTAACTTAGCAGCATTACAGATCTAGGTGTTGTCAGTTCATCCTGGCTGCTTCAACTAACGGTGCTGGGAATGGGCGTTAGTATAATTGTTATAATGGGGCGGAGTTAGTGATGCTAGATAAGTGTGATTGATTCACATGCATCATCAATCTACATCCTTTCCCCTAAAGATTAAAAGCATATTAAACATACTCGCCATACCTGTCTGGTGGTCTACTAACACGGCCCGAACGCGTGCGGACCCAACCATCCCCTCCCTCAACTGAAGGATGAGGCGGGGAGGTTGAAGGTGAAAACCGCACGGGAGAGGATTGTGGTGACCGAGGGGGGAAACATGCGGTGGGTGAAACCCCGTGGTTATTGGAGACCGATAGACGTGGGGGAGTGGCAGGCATGCGGGGACGGGCGGGAGACATCGCGGAAGGTGGCTGGAACTGGAGCGGCGGAGCATAGGGATCGGCAGGCGGCGGTCGGGGCTCCTTCACAGCAAGCAGGTGTTGACGACTTCTCCGGTAAACCGCTCCCTCACAGTCCACAAGGTACGATCGCGGCTCATCAGTCGGGCGCACAACAACGCCCAGACGAGAATGTCCAGTTGGAGTTCGTAGACGGACGACCTGGCCCGGCAGTAGAGGCTGGAGTGGTCTGCTGGAACTGTCGTATGACCGTTTCTGGGTATCGTGCTTCTCTTGGAGACGTTGCTGGATAGTGGCGGGCTTCAACACCCGAGGAACCAGCTGCTGTTGTGCGATGGGGACCGGAGACCTCGTCACCCTCGATAGCAGCCGCTGTGCTGGTGACCCCAAGACTCCGTCTCTCGGAATGTTTCTGAGGTTCAGCAGATCGAGATAGACGTCAGAGTTTGAAATGCGCGCTCCCTCCAGCAAGTGCTTGGCGCTCCTGACAGCGCGTTCAGCGAGTCCATTACTCTGTGGATGCTCGGGACTGCTTGTGATGTGCTGAAAGTTCCATCGGTCAGCGAAAAGCTTGAACGAGTGGCTGGTGAACTGTGGACCATTGTCGGTTCTCAGAATAGGAGGAATGCCATGGTCTGAGAAATGTCTTTTCAGAATCTTGATGACCATCACCGACGTGAGGGAGGTCAGTTGGTCAAGTTCGAACCAGTTGGAGTACGAGTCGACCAGAACGAGGTAGTGCTTACCGCGCCATTCGAAAATGTCCGCAGCCATCGACAACCATGACAGGGCTGGTGAAGGTTGTTGCAGAAGGGGCTGCCGCTGCTGATGAGGTGCAAGATTGTTGCAAGTGGGGCAGGAGGCTACACGGTCTCGGATGTACGTGGCCATTCCAGGCCAGTAGAACAGATCCCGGGCGCGTGCCAGTGTGGAGTCGGCTCCTGGGTGACCGCCGTGTACCTCTTTGAAGTACTCGTCTTGTAGCGATGCAGGTACAACTACCTTGTGGCCCTTGACGACTACACCATCCTGAACCACCAGTTCATCGCGGACCAAGAAGTACGGCTGCACCTCAGTGGGCATGTTGGATTGTTTGCCTGGCCAGCCTGTCTTGATGATGGACGAGAGGGCTTGAAGTGTAGCATTCTTGGCAGTGTGCGCGGCCAGGGAGCGCAGTTGCTTGCTGGAGATTAGACCGACACCGAGAACAGTGAAATTCTCCTGTTCGTGTGGGTGTTGTTCGCAAGATGTTCGAGGGGCACGAGAGAGTGTGTCAGCAACATGCATGTCCTTGCCCTTTTTGTAGGTAATAGAGAAGTCGTACCGCTGCAGCTGCATCATCATGCGCTGCAAACGAGCTGGGGCGGCGTGGATAGGCTTGTTCAAGATTGTCACCAGTGGCTGGTGATCCGTCTCAACCATGAACGTGTTGCCAAAGACGAAGTCGTGGAATTTGGAGCAGGCAAAGACGACCGCCAGCAGTTCCTTTTCGATTTGCGCGTAGTGCTGCTCCGTGTCGGTCATGGTGCGAGAGGCATACGCGACGGGTAGTAGGGTACCATCATCAGACGGTTGTAGGCAGGCTGCGCCGAGCCCGAATTTCGAGGCATCGCAGGTGATCACCACCGGACGTTTCAGGTCGAAGAAAGTCAGGGTCGGTGCACTAGTCAGTTTTGATTTCAGAACATCGAAGGCATCCTGATGTTGCTGGAACCATGACCATGCAGTGTCCTTTTTTGTCAGCTGCCGCAATGTGGAGCTTAATTCGCTGAGGTTAGGTATGAACTTTCCGAGATAGTTTACCATACCCAGGAAACGTTGCAGGTCTTTCACGTCAGTAGGTGCAGGCATTTCTGTGATGGCAGAAGTCTTCTTCGGATCCGGTTTGAGGCCGTCAGGGGTGAAGATGTGGCCGACATAGGAGACCTCTGGAACCCTGAACTTGCACTTGTCAGGATTGAGTTTGAGGTTGATCTGGACAGCACGCTCCAAAACGAGCCTGAGATTGTGGTCATGTTCCGCCGCGTCCTTGCCATAGACCAGAATATCATCGACAATAATGGCACAAGGCAGACCCTCGAACAATTGTTCCATAGTTCTTTGGAAGACTTCGCTGGCAGAGTTGATCCCGAATGGCATTCTCAAAAACTTAAATCTGCCGAATGGGGTAGCAAATGTGGTGAGGTTTGATGACCTCTTTTCCAGCGGTATCTGCCAGAATGAGTTCTTTGCATCTAGGACGGAAAATAGGGTGGCCGTTCCGATCTTTGCTGCAACATCCTCTACTGTCTTCATGGGATGGTGTGGGCGCTTAATGGCAGTGTTCAGGTCTTTTGGATTAATGCACAGGCGGATTTCATCCTTTCCCTTCTTGACTGTGGCAATCATGGTTGAGACCCAGTCGGTGGGGTCACTGACTGCTTCAATTACGCCTTTGGAGACCATGTCCTTCAGCATAGAGTGAACCCTGTCAGTCATGGCAAATGACAATCTGTGTGGGTTTCGGACAACGGGTGTCACGTCGGGGTCGATTGTAATCTTGTAGGACACAGGCAACTTGCCAAGGTTGTTGTCGAAAAGACCAGGGAAGTCACTCAGTGGATCAAAGGAAACTTGCAGTTTGTGGACAGTTTTGTCAAAGGAAATCAGCCCTAGTTCCTGACAGGCACGATTGCCAAGCAGGGTAACCGAATTAAAGTTCAGCACATGGAAAGTTAATTCCCTAGTTGTTTTCTTCAGTACACATTTCAAGTCGGCTTTGCCCAGAGGAAATAGCACCTCCCCGCCAAAAGCATGCAAAGTGGACGCGTCCTGGACAAGTGGCTCGTTAGCCCTGATCCTGTTAAAAAGGTTGATTGACATTGTATTGACTCTGGCCCCCGTGTCAAGTTTCGCGCCAAAAGCAACCTTGTTTACAGATATCGTAACCGTAGGATCAGAGTTCTTGGCAGCAGCATTCTGTAACATGTAAACAGTAGGATCCTCTTGCGAGTCAAATGAAGTACATTCGGGGGCGGCGTCGAGCTGGAAATGGGGAGTCAATGTGTTACTGTCTCGTTGCAAAAAATTGAGATTAGACCTAGGACTGGGCACATTCCTTCCTCGGGCCCTGATAGCAGCCCGACAGGCTGAGGCAAAGTGATTTAGCTTTTTGCAGTAATTACAAGCCTTCCCGAGGGCGGGGCAGGTGGATTGCCTGCTGTGTATATAGCCGCAGTTAGGACATTTCTGTGAAGGAACGCTGAGAGCTGCCTGGCTATCTTGGATCTTAGATCGGCTGTTATCTCTGTATGTCCGCTGCCTAGTGAGGCCCGTCAGATTGATGGTATTGCTTTCATGTGGAATGTCTATAGGATCAACAAGTTCAGCCGTTCTACACGCATGCGCTGCGTCGTTTAGCGACAACTCTGGCAGTCTCAATAGCTCTGATCTGAGCTTTTGATCGGTGATACCATTCACTAAAATATCCCTCGTTAACTGATCAGTCAACTGATCCGCAGGCATTTCCTGAAATCGACAACGTTGTGCTAGATACATTAAAGAGGAAATATATGCATCCGCTCGTTCCCCGTGAAGTTGACGACGAGAGAAAAACCTTGCCCTGTCCAAAATGTGATTTGAGGGCAGGTCACAGATCTGAGCCAATTTATGCAGCAAAACATTGGGGTCGGCGGGAGACTCCGCTGGTGTAATTACCTGGCCCTGGGCATCAAGGATAGCCGGAGCATAGCGGAATGTTCTGGATCGACGAAGGGCACCAGGTCCCGCAAGGTTGAGCAGAAGAGAAGCCTTAACAGCATCTGGTTCATTTCGGTGTACAATGTTGATGTAGTGCTGGTAATCAATTTCAAACGTGGCCCAGCGTTCGCTGATATCGGCATCAAAGACAAGAGGCTCAGGCTTCCGACAAGAAGAAGCCATCGTGAAGTAATGCAATACTCACAAAATAGAAAATAAAAAACCGTTATACAAGAGGAGTGGGTATGACCACATCTGACGCCATGTAAATCACTTCGAAGCATATAAGATTTACACACATCTTTATTCAGCACATTAACTTAGCAGCATTACAGATCTAGGTGTTGTCAGTTCATCCTGGCTGCTTCAACTAACGGTGCTGGGAATGGGCGTTAGTATAATTGTTATAATGGGGCGGAGTTAGTGATGCCAACTAAGTGTGATTGATTCACATGCATCATCAATCTACATTTTCCATCACCGAAAATAAATAAGACCATTCAACCTGATCAAATGCTTTTTCAGCGTCAAGTGAGATTATTGCTAGATCTTCATTAATAATTCTCTTAGAATAAATAATATTAAATAATCTTCTTAGATTATAATATGAGTACCGTTTCTGAATAAAGCCTGTTTGGTCAGGGTGTATTAATTTATTCATCACTGTACTTAATCTATGCGCTAGTATTTTAGTTAATATTTTCTGATCTGTATTTAAAAGTGCAATTGCTCCATATGATCCCGGATCTTCCGGATCTTTATCAGCTTTAGGAATAAGTGTTATTATAGATTCATTTAAAGTATCTGGAAGTTTCTGTTGAGTATAGATATGCTCATACAGCCTTTGTAAACATGGGCAGAGCAAGTCATAAAATGTTTAATAAAATTCAGAGCCTAAACCATCTGGTCCTACTGCTTTACCATTTTTTAAAGAGCCAATAGACTCCTCAATATCCTTTATCGTAATCTCCCTTTCTAATAATTCTCTATCGTTTGAATCTAAACCTTTTAAATTACATTTTAGTAAAAAATCTGCTATTCCTTCTGATTGTGCTACAGTTTTAGTTGAATAAAGGTTATGATAGTATTGGAGAAATCTTTCATTTATGTCCTTGGGCATTTTTTCATAATTCTCCTGTCTCTGTTCTAATTTTATGAACCATTTTTCGTAACTGACGTGCTAATAGTTTTTGTGGTTTGTCTCCAAATTCAAAATGTAATTGTTTGGTTTTTTGATAAAGTTTTATTACTTGTTCTGAATACATTTTATTTAATTTATATTTCAATACAGCAATTTTATTATGTTATAAAATAGAGGGCATTCTAGCATTTTCTATGTCTAATTGCTTGATTTCACTTTCCAATGTTTGTTGTTTAATCCTGTTCTCTTTATTATAAAATACTTGAGTAGAAATTAATGCACCTCGAACAAACGCTTTAAACGTTTACCACATAAGAGAAGTAGGTGTGTCAGGGTTGTCATTTACCTCAAAAAATATTTGAATCTGTTTAATAATATATTCCTGGCATGATCTTTCGTTCAAAATTTGTGGGTTAAATCTCCAATATGTTTGTTTCTCGGACATTCCATTTAATTTAATCATGAATGTTACAGGTGCGTGATCTGAGATTATAATATTATGGTATTTTGAGTTATAAGTAAATGGGATAAACGTGGAGTCAACTAAAAAATAATCTATTCTTGAGTATGTTTTGTGTACTGGTGAGTAAAATGAATATTCCCGTCCAGTTGGATTTTCTATTCTCCAGACATCCTTAATATTAGTGGTATTAATAAATGAATTTAGAAATACACTTGATTGAGATTTTACTTTTTTTTGCCTTGATGACCTATCTAAGTATGAATCTAATGTACAATTGAAGTCTCCTCCAATTATTCATTTATATTGTGTAAATTCAGGAATTTTATTAAATGTTTTATTAAAAAACATAGGGTTATCAAAATTAGGCCCATATACATTAAGAAGTATCACTTTTTCTCCATTTAACTCTCCAACTAATATAATATATCTACCATCAATATCCGCTATTGTTGATGAATTCGTAAAAGGTATTCCTTTACGAATTAATATTGCAACTCCTCTGGACTTATGGGAAAAAGAGGAATGATATGATTCAGCGATCCACTTAGCTTTAAGTCTATGTTGAGATTCCTTTTTAAGGTGTGTTTCTTGAAGGAATATTATATCTGTTTTGATTAAATTTAGATGTGCCAAAACTTTACCTCTCTTAATTGGTTCATTGATTCCCTTCACATTCCAACTACAAAATGTTATTCCCTGACCCCCTCTTGTCATATTAACATCTTGCATATTGTTTCTAAGGTGGTCTATAACCGAGCAGAAGGTGCAACACATAAAACCTGACCCTGCTCCCGAACCTCAAATAGATGAATTTAAAATCATATACATCGCTCTTCCGAACACATCTCCTTGTATTAGTCTTGTTTTTCCATTCAAACATTAAGTTATAAAAATATTTAAAGTGAAAAAAGTGATAGAATTGGTTAGTATAGGGTGAAAGAAAAAAAACTACATCTACAATTAGTGTAGTTAGTGATAGCCACACTAACGTGGCTAGAATTCTAAAGACTTCCGTAGCCTTTGTAAAAAAAAATTCCCAGCTCCGTGCCCGGAAAAAAAGAAGATTATTTCTAACAATCAAATAACTTCTTTGGGAGTAACAAACATATATACATACCCATACATACACACACACATACATACACATATACATATATATATATATATATATATATATATATATATATATATATATATATATACCCATATGCATACATACATAAGCACGTATCCCTGCAGAAAAGTCCGAGAACAGCATAAATTCACAACGTTATTATTCTCTACATATCATATTAATATCTTCGCTAAATCTATAAATTTAATTTTAAATTGAAAAATAAAGAGAAAAACCGTCAAACCTTATTATGACGTAGGCTGAATTACCTCTTGCATATCTTCCTATATAATATAAGTATGTAATTCATTTCTACGTTAACCAAAGACTGTTAGTTGTTAATCATTGTTATCAATCATACCCAGTATTAAATTTTTATGAGTAATATAAATGTTAATAATTTTAGTAGTAATATAGATATTTAATAAGTATTAGTTGTTACATATATAGTTAGATATGAATATACAGATAATAATAGTGATTAATAAAAATAAAAAAAATAAAAAAACCACGGTTTGCTCCAATGTCCACCGTCCATTTCGGTTTTCGAATGTCCTTAAAGCTCTTAAAAGAACTTTAAAGGTCCTTTTAGATCTGGCGGTCCCGTTAATCCTTGACTCCTGAGGAGTAATGTAAATTCTTCAGTCTGTGGTCACGTTCCCGATTTCTTTGGCATATTCCAGTGCTTTTTCGTGGTCTGTAAAAAATTGCTCCTTGTTCTTGTAGGTGACTCTTAGTCTTGCGGGGTAAAGCAGGCCGTATCTCAAATCAGGTACATTCTTCAGTATTCTTTTTGTCTCAGTGAACAGCGCCCTTTTCTTGAAGACCTCTGCCGGATAATCTCGGTAAATACTGAACCTCACACCTTCGAAATAGAGCTGTCCGCTTCGGACGATTTTCTTCATTATATCGTCAAATTCATGATCCAGTTGCACCTTTACGATAATTTGTCTTGGATGGGCATCATCTTGTGTACGACGCCGCTGCGCTCTATGAGCTCGACCGAGTGAAGGTTTTTGATCCAATTTTAAGGCTTTTTGTAGTAGGTCTGCCACAAAATCCTGAGGGCCCATTTCCCTCTCACTTCCTTCTTTCACCCCCACAATTCTTAGATTTTTATGTCTTTGACGCCCCTCCAAATCGGTACATTTATCACTTAATTTGATCACCATACCGGAGAGGCGTTGGTTTTCAATAAGGAGTCGACTTACAGTTTCCTCACTTGTTGCCGCCCATTTCTCAAGTTCGGTTATCTCTGTTCTATGTTGATCGAGTTCTTGATGAATGGGGGCCACCTCCATTTTAACGTTCGCTTCCACCGAAACGAGCCTGGCTTCCAGCACTTCCATCTGTTCCTTGACCTCTTCCTCCCTCGACCTCTTCCAGACTTCCAGTATTTCTTGAACGGTAGAAAGCATTTCTGCTTTAAAATCTACCTTAAAAGAGTTAAGTTCCTCTTTAAAATTCTCTCCAAAGGTTTTCAACTCAGCAGCGAGAAAAGTTTTAAGATCATCCATTTCAGACTTTTTCTGCTTTGATTTCTTCGGAGGGTCTTCCTGGGTCGTCATTGTAACTGAGGCCGAGGCCTCAGTTAGGCCTTCCTCTTCCATCGGTGGTTTCCCTTTAACGTTTTTTTTTGGTGTCCCACGGGGGGGGGGGGGGGGGGTACGTTGTAACGACATACCGTCAAAGTCGCGCGCCTGATGACGTCACGCGGCAGGCAACCATTCAGATCGCGATCGCTGCAGGTAAGAACCGATTTTCTCCCGTTTTCAGTTTCTTCGGCACGGAGCTAGTTGGCACTGGACTCAAGCCTCCATAGCGCCACCGGAAGTCTCATCGTACAGAACTTGTAGCACATTTCGAACCATGCGGATCAACCGTTCCCAAACACCGCCTTCATGGGATCCCGCTGGAGGATTAAGATCCCATTTTATCCCATTCTGATCCATAACCAGCCGTCTACCCAGCCCACTATAAAAGTGGATGATACCACACTTGAAAACGTTGACCACTTCCCCTACCTTGGCTGCATTCTTTCATCAAAAGCTGACATCGACTCTGAGGTCGACCATCGCCTGAGTTGGGCCAGTGGAGCCTACGCCAGATTTGGGAAAAGAGTCTTTGAAGACGGAGACCTAAAGGCTCAAACAAAACTGCTGGTCTACAGAGCCGTTGTCCTCTCCACCCTGTTGTATGGAGCCGAGTCATGGACCACCTACAGCAGATCTCAAAAGATCAGCATTTTCTTCTGATTTAAGCCTTTAAGTGCCTCTCTCAATTCTCTTTCTGCTCCAACAAAATTCGTACCATTATCTGATCTTAACGATAGAACTTGACCTCATCGACAGATAAATCTCCGTAATGCGTGAATACAGGAGTGAGTCTGTGTCAAGTGTAGATACAACTTCAAGATGTACTGCTCTGCTCGCCATGCAAGTGAAGGTTACACCATATCTTTTTTTTTTATCATACTTCGTCCTCTCTTAACCTCTTTAGGACCAAAATAATCTACCCCTACATCTGTAAATAAGTCTGCCATTTACTGTTCTCCAACTTTTCCACGCTGTCGTCTAAATTTAACAGAATATTTTATTATCTTTCTTGCAGCAGAGTTAGCTTTGATAATCCAATATTTCTTACGAAGTTTTGACAACATATCATTTCTTCCTCCATGTCCAATCTGTTCATGGATATGTAGTAACAGTAATGTTGAAATATGAAAGTCCTTCGAGAGAGTAATAGGATGCTTAGTCTCTTCAGGCATTGCTAGTGTATTCAGGCGACCACCTACTCTCAGAAGTCCTTCTTCCAATACCGGATCAAGCTTGTACAATTAACTGCCTCTTTTGACACCCTCCTCCATCCGCGTCCCTCCTCGTCCCACCGCCAGTCCCCCCCACACGCCTCCCGCCCAAACTCCCCTTACCTGCCACCCCCCGCAACACACCGCCCTCCCCCACACCCCCCACAACCATCCCACCCCACACCCCCCTCCGACACACACCCACCCCGCCACACAGCGGCGGGCCATGCCAGCAGCAGCGGTAGGCCATGGCAGCAGCAGGCCACGCCCCCCCCTCACCGACAAGTCCCGCCTAGAACCGTCCCCATCGCCAGCTGTAGGACGCTTCCCCCCTCCACCAGCCCCTCCTAAAGCCTTCCCCCTCCCCCAGCTGCAGGACGCTCCCCGCCGGCCCCTGTCTGAAGCTGTTCCCCCTCCCCTGGCTAAAGAACGCTTCCTGCCAGCCCCCGCCTGAAGCCACTCCCAGCTGCATACACGTGTAGTCCAAGAAAAGTCCATTCGGCCAAAAAATGTCCTACTAACCCTGCAGAACAGTCCCTGCGGCCCACAACACCTGTAATAGCCCATTAAAAGTCCCTTCAGCCCATAATATCCATACTAGCCCTCTGGAAACCAGTCCCTTTGGGCCACAACACCCGTACTAGCCCTACAGAAAGCCAACCCCTACCGACACTGCCTAAAGTCCTCCCCTTCCCCCGGCTGCAGGATGCTCTCCACTGGCTCCCACCTGAAGCTGGTGGGGAGCGAGCAGTAGGCCATGGCAGCGGTTGGCCACAACCGCGAGAGACCACGGCAGCGGCAGCGGTTGGCCACAACAGCGATAGACCACGGCAGCAGCAGCAGTAGGCCATGGCAGTGGTTGGCCACAACAGCGATAGACCACGGCAGCAGCAGCAGTAGGCCATGGCAGCGGTTGGCCACAACAGCGATAGACCACGGCAGCAGCAGCAGTAGGCCATGGCAGCGGTTGGCCACAACAGCGATAGACCACGGCAGCAGCAGCAGTAGGCAGCGGCAGCGGTTGGCCATGACAGCTATAGGCAGTGGCAGGGGTAGGCAGTGGCATTGGCATTGGTAGCCCATGGCAGCGGTTGGCCAAGGCAGCGGCAAGGGTAGGCAGCGGCATGGGTAGGCAGCAGCAGGCTATGGCAGTGTTAGGCCACGGCAGCGCTTCCCCCTCCAACAGGCCCTGCCTGAAGCCATCCCCCTCCCCAGATTGCAAGACGCACCCCCCACACCCACCAGTCCATGACAGTCCACGTCTGATGCCGTCCCCCTCCCCTGGCGGCAGGACACCCCCCACCCTCAAAGGCCCCCGAAAGTCCCCACCTGAAGCCATCCCTCACCCCCGGCTGTAGGACGCTCCCGTCCCCCCCCCACCACCATCCCCGACAGCCCCCTCCTAAAGTCGTCCCAATCCCCCGCTGCTGGACGGGCCCCCCCCCCACCGGCCCCTGCCTGTAGCAGTCCCGCCTCAGCTGCAGGACGCTTCCCCCCACCAGTCTCTGACAGCCCCTGCCTGAAGCCGCCCCCTCCCCTGGCTGCATGATGCTCTCCCCCCCCCACACTGACCCCCAACAGCCCCCGCCTGATGCCATCCACCTCACCAGGTGTAGGATGCTACAGGCCAAGGCAGCGCTCTCCCCATCCCCACCGACCCCCGACAGCCCCCGCCTGATACCGTCCACCTCACCAGGTGTAGGATGCTCCCACCCCCACCGGCCCTTCAGGCGGGGACCAGTGGGGGGAAGCATCCTACAGCGGGGGAGGGGAATGGCTTCAGGAGGAGGCTGTTGGGGGTGGGGGGGGTGGTGTGGGAGCATCCTACAGGCCAAGGCAGCGCTCTCCCCATCCCCAACGGCCACCGACAGTCCCCGCCTGAAGCCGTCCCCCTCCCCCGCTGCAGGATGCTTCCCCCCACTGGTCCCCGCCTGAAGCCGTCCCTCTCCCTGGCTGCAGAACGCAACAAGAAAGAATGGACTGAATAAATCTCATCTATAATATTTAAATTGTTGTTATATTTTAAGAGTTATTCGCATTTTAAGCTGTAATAAATCCCTTTTCCACTTGCCGTGCCCGTCAGCTGCACCTGCGCAGTAATACCTGCATGTTCTACGTCACAATGGGAACCCAATGGGTGGGAATGGCTGCGTGCCGGAGAGCCGCTATGAGTGGAGGGCAGGGTGGGGGGTTGAGGGGGGATGGAGTGAGAACGTTGGGGGGGGGGGCTAGCGGCGGTGTGGGTGGGGGTGGTGAGGGGAGGAGGGGGGATCAGGGGCGTCACAACAGGAACCTGTCTGCCGCGACTGTGCAGTTGGGGGCTATGTGTGAGTGGTGCGATATTGCGTTGGGGGAACCAGACCTCCCAACGGGTCCCATTTAGTCTACTAATGAACAAATATAGGAATGTATACAGTTTCTTCAGACAGCTCTTCATTCGCTTTTTCTTTATGGTGAATGTTTTGACAAATCCCATGATTCCTTGCATTTTTCAGAATACCAAACTCGCTTATACTACAAAGGCAGGGTCCTTTAAAGCTGCATCATTATAGATGCATCGACTAATGGAAGTAAGCATACCAAACGCCTTCATTATCAATTCTTCAGACTGTTTATAGGGGAGGGAGGAAAGCTGGAAAAAGGGGGAAGCAGGACAAAGTGTGGCAGGTAATAGGTTAACATACAGTAGGCCGAGGGCTTTTGATGGGCAGATGATTAGAACAAAGGCCAAACAAGTAATAGTCAGTGGGTTGGATAAAATATAGCTAAAATAAAACAATTTAAAAAAAAAAAAAATTTAATGTTCGGCACGGACTTGAAAGGCCGAGATGGCCTGTTTCCGTGCTGTTATGGTTATATGGTTATATGGTTATATAATTCCTCCAGTTTGATGACCTCAAAAAGATCATCCACACATTTATCTCCTCCCGCCTAGATTACTGCAACTCCCTTTACACTGGCATCAGCCAATCTTCCCTGTCCCGCCTGCAACTGGTCCAAAACGCCGCAGCGAGACTCCTGACGGGCACCCGAAAAAGGGACCACATCACCCCGATCCTGGCCTCTCTCCACTGGCTCCCTGTGTGGTTCCGAATAAATTTCAAGATCCTTCTTTATGTTTACAAAGCCCTTAACGGGCTTGCCCCCACCTACATCAAAAGTCTGCTTACGCACCACACCACCTCCAGGTCCCTCAGATCAGCCGACGGGGTTACTGAACATCCCGCAGTCTAGGCATAAGCTCAGGGGCGACCGCGCCTTTGCGGTTGCAGCTCCTAGACTGTGGAACAGCATCCCTCTTCCCATCTGAACTGCCCCCTCCATCGACTCTTTTAAGTCGAGACTTAAAACTCATCTTTCGTCTCAAGCCTTTCTTGATGTCCTCTGAGGGAGGGCTATATGTATGTATTTATGTATGTACTTAATCTATGAACCACTGTTGTATGACATTAGTACCTCCCCCAATGTAAAGCACTTTGGTCAACGAGAGTTGTTTTTTAAATGTGCTATAGAAATAAAAGAGTCTTGACTTGACTTGACTTGGATCCCTTCTTAGTGTGTAAAAGGCCTGTCTCACCAGTCTGCGGTCATTGGCGGCGAAACAGGAAGAATCTACCGCTCCTGGGCCGCCATAGATCGCGCACTCGGTCAAACGCACAATTCCGTGGCCGTGCGGCGTTGTTCCCACGGTGCTAAAGTAAAACCAACACTGTTCAAAAAACTTTTCGTACCACACAGCCTCCGCCAGTGAGGCACGAGTGCAGCACGGCCGCCGCCACAGCCGCCGCCAGTGTGGCACGAGCGCCGTGCGTCGAACTTGCACCACCACAGCCTCCGCCATTGAGGCACGATCGCCGCCACAGCCGCCGCCACAGCCTCCGCCAGTGAGGCACGTCCGCGATCAGCCGCCGCCACAGCCCCGCACATCCGAAATGACGTCATCGCAGTCGGCCCGCCCTTTTTTTTTAACTTACCGCAAGCTCGTGGGACCAGCTGTATTTAAATCACTCGGCCCCCGCGCAGCATGCCGTGCGGTCCCCTCTACCGGCAACGCCGCGCTTCACCGCCGATGACCGCAACACCGTGAGACAGAGCCTTTAGAGTGCAGTGCAGAGAACACAGTGAGAGAACAGAACACAGTGCACCTGAATAGCAACAGTGTAGCATGGCTACTTCAATTGAAGGAAATGTGACCCAGTTAGATTCGGGGTATAATTTTGAGGAATGGACCAAAGTCTTAGAGGCTTGGTTCATTTTCAATGATATCACTGCAGAGGAGAAGAAGAGAGCATGGTTCATTGTCGGCTTAGGAAGCCAGGGTTATCACACCTTACGTGCATTGCTGCAGCCAGCAAAGCCCACGAGTACAACGTACGAGGAATGTAAGGAGGCATTAATTGCTCATTTCTCGCCAAAACCTCCAAGGGCATTCAGAGACAAGGAGCCTGAACTAAAGGCATGGAGTCCCTCAAGGGCATCCAGAAACAAGATTCAAGTCCAAGAAATGCTGGAGATGTGGCGGCAGCCGGCGAGGTATAAATTCAGAGATAGTAGGTGTTTCAAGTGCTTGGGAACGGGTCACACCAAAAGCTAGTGTGATGCTGTTAGAGCTGACCAACAACAGTACAGGGCACATGTACTGGACAGAAGTCAAATGCAAAGGTACATTGCGATCCAGAGGGCAACCCTATCTATTCAAGCTGCCTTCAGGGGTATGAGGATACAGAGAGAGATCCGGGACAAACAGAAGGCAGCAACGGTAATACAAGCAGCATTTAGAATGCACTGAGTATACCATCCATACAAGGCAATGAGATTAGATGTTATAATAGTACAAACCCATTATAGGGCACAACTTCAAATGAAAACTGATCGCAAAACTTACGTGAAGGTACGCAGCAGCGTTTTGCTGCTTCAGGCTGCCTACCGAGGAATGGTTGTTCGAAAGCAATTGCGGTGCATGCACAAATCTGCCAAGATCATACAGACTTATTATCAAATGCATAAACAGCGGCAGTATTTCAAGAAACTACGCTGGTCCGCCACTCTTGTACAGCAATGATACCGGGCTTGCCAGAGAAGAGATGCCCACGTAAGACATTATAATAGTTTGAGAAAAGCAGTGGTATGTATTCAGGCCTTCTACAGCGGGGTCAAAGCCAGAGAATTGGTTGGAAAAATCAAGGCAGCACGCCATATTAATTCATTCTTAATGATGTGCATATCAAGAAAACATTTCTTGATTCAAAAGGTGGCAATAGTCACTCTGCAAGGTTCATTCTGTGGGTACCGATCAAGGGTACGGTACAGAGCTATACAACAAGCAGTCATTTCAATCCAGAAATGGTACAAAGCATGCACAATAGGGAATTTCCAGGTTGTGCAATATCAGTCAATGAGGTGTGCAACCATTACCATTCAGGCTGCCTACAAGGATATGGTGGTTGGGCAGTGGGTTAAGCAAAAGCGGCCTGCTCTAAAAGTTCAGTCAGTACTCCGTATGATTGGGTATAGGAAAGACTTCCTCAAACTGAAATATACAGCAATTGTAGTGCAGTCTCACTACCTTGCTTATGAAGCAAGAAAACTATACAAATCTACTGTTGTATTGCAAAGACAATATAGATCCTACTTCTTGATGAAGAATCAGAGATGTGACGTAAGAAGACAAATAGATGAACAACAGAAAATGCTTAAACGATACAAAGAACGATTAAATATATGTGTGACAATGAGTAAAAAGCTGCTAATAGAAAAGTCGAAACAAGAGAGGCTTGCCGGTCGAGACAAAAGTATGCGGGACCGATTACGACTAGGACACTTCATTACAGTCCGGCATGGAGCCTCCTTCACTGAGCAATGGACAGATGGTTATGCATTGCAGAATCTTATTAAATAATAAGAGCAGATAAATACGCAGCGCGAGGAAATTGAGCGACAGAGGAAGCTGCTAGCAAAACGAAAAACTGCAGCCAGGTGTCAGATGCCAACTACAAATAATAAACAGAAACAGAGGAAAACAAAGCGAATATATGAAGCAGAAAATGAAATGTTAACTTTAGCAGAATGTCAGCAACAGGAAGAAATCTTCAAATTAAGATTAGGACATTTAAAAAGATGGGGGGAGGGGAGGGAGGAGGGGGAGGAGATGGAGAGGGGGGGAGAGGTGTGAGGAGAGAGGTGTGAAGAGAGAGGGGGAGGAGAGAGGGGGAAGAGGGGGGAGGAGGAAGGGTGGAGATGGGGAGAGATTGGGGAGGGGAGGAGAGGGGGGGTGGGAGAGAGCGGGAGATGGGGAGGGGGAGGAGAGCGGGGAGGGGGAAAGGGGAGTGAGGGGTAGGGGGGGTGGGATGTGAGAGTGGTGGGGGAGGGGTGGAGAGAGGGGCTAGGGAAGGGGGAGAGAGGGATAGGGGAAGGGGAGGGGGAGGGGCGAGAGATAGGTGGAGGGGGGTTGAAGGGGAGAGAGGGATGGGGAGAGGGGGGAGGGAGGAGGAGGGCGAGGGAGTGGAGGAGGGAGAGTGGGAGGAGATGGGGAGAGTGGTGAGGAGAGAGGGGTGATGAGGGAAGGGTGAGGAGAGAGGGGTGATGGAGGGGTGAGGAAAGAGGATGTGAGGAGTGAAGAGTGAGGAGAGAGGGATGAGGAGAATAGGGAATGGGAGAGAGAGGGGGGAGAGAAGAGCGAGGGGTGAGGATGGATGGGTGAGGAGAGAAGGGGAGGACAGAGGGAGAGGAGACAGGGGGAGGCGAGTGGGGGAAGAGAGGGGGAGGAGAGAGCGGGAGGAGAGAGGGGTGAGGCGAGATGGTTGAGGAAGGGGGTGAGGGAGGGGAGAGGGTGAGAGGGGAGAGAGTGGGGAGGGGAGGGGAGGGACGGGGAGGGGGAGAGAGGGGGTGAGGATGGGGGAGGGGAGGAGAGCAGGGAGGGTGAAGGGTAGACAGGGGTACGGGGAAGTGGGGGAGAGAGGGGTTGGTGAGGGGGGTAGAGAAGGAGGGGAGCGGAAAGGGAGAGGAGAGGGGAAGAGGGGAGGGAGCGAAGGTAGGGGAAGAGGGGGAAGGGGAAAGGAGAGGGGAGGG
>CM075979.1:46282868-46323382 GCA_038087875.1 Malacoraja senta | reverse complement strand
GGCGCTGCTGGTCTACCCAACTATTGCTGCTGTGTTGTGTTTGCCAACATTGTGCTTTCCCATAGAATGACCTTGAAGACTGCATTCCCAGGCAGTGATCACAGGTGCGAGGAAACTTGTTATCGAGTGGCTATGGGATGTACGACTCCATTTCACATTTTGGCTGAAATTAAACAACCGTTACACTACACATGGGGAAATTGAACTAGCATAAATTGGGCATCTTAGTCGACATGGATGAGTTAGGCTGAAGGGCCTGTTCCTATGCTGTATAACTACCCTTTTACTCCTTCCTTCAAGCCAACTTTGAATCCAATTGGCTACCTTGTTTCGGGTTCCATCTGATCCCACCTTCCAGACAAGCCTACCATGTAGGACCTTGTCTATACCCTTGGTAAAGTCCTTATCGATAAAGTCCGAAGATAGACACAAAGATAGATGCTGGAGTAACTCAGCATCTCTGGAGAGAACGAATGGGTGACGTTTCGGGTTGAGAACCTTCTTCCCCAAATCAATTCTCCTGATGACCTCTCAAAAAATTCATCAGATTTGTGAGACACGATTTCCCAGTAACAAAGACCCCTGATCAGTCCCTGCCTATCTAAATGCTGGCAGATCCTGTTCCTAAGAGTCCCCTCCAACAATTTTCCCACCACTGATGTTGGTCCTGCAGTTCTCTGGCTTGTCTTTGTTGACCTTAAATAACAGTACATCATTAGTCAAGCTCCAGTCTACTAACACTTCACTCATGGCCAGTGATGATGCAAATATCGCAATGTACAGTAGAGAGCATGTTGACTGGTTGCATTATGGCCTGGTTCAACAGCATGAACGCCCAGGGACAACTCAGATTACAAAAAAGTGGTGAACACTAACTTAAATCCATCCAAATTAGATTCCATGGATTCCAAGGAGAGTTAGCCATCTGGATAGAACAAATGGTATTGTGGAAGGAAGCAGAGGGTGATTGGTTTTTGGACTTGAGGTCTGTAACTAGTAGTGTGCCGCAGGGTTCAGTGCTGTCCCTTTGTTATTTAGCATCAATATCAATCATTTGGATGAGAATTTGTAATAGAAACATAGAAACATAGACAATAGGTGCAGGAGTAGGCCATTCGGCTCTTCGAGCCATTCAATATGATCATGGCTGATCATCCAACTCAGTATCCTGTACCTGCCTTCCCTCCATACCCCCCCTGATCCCGTTAGCCACAAGGGCCACATCTAACTCCCTCTTAAATATAGCCAATGAACTGGCCTCAACTACCTTCTGTGGCAGAGAGTTCCAGAGATTCACCACTCTCTGTGTGAAAAAAGTTGTTCTCATCTCGGTCCTAAAGGATTTCCCCCTTATCCTTAAACTGTGACCCCTTGTCCTGGACTTCCCCAACATCGGGAACAATCTTCCTGCATCTAACCTGTCCAACCCCTTGAGAATTTTGTACGTTTCTATAAGATCCCCCCTCAATCTCCTAAATTCTAGCGAGTACAAGCCGAGTCTATCCAGTCTTTCGTCATATAAAAGTCCTGACATCCCAGGAATCAGTCTGGTGAACCTTCTCTGCACTCCCTCTATGGCAAGAATGTCCTTCCTCAGATTAGGAGACCAAAACTGTACGCAATACTGCAGGTGTGGTCTCACCAAGACCCTGTACAACTGCAGTAGAACCTCCCTGCTCCTATACTCAAATCCTTTTGCTATGAATGCTAACATACCATTCGCTTTCTTCACTGCCTGCTGCACCTGCATGCCTACTTTCAATGACTGGTGTACCATGACACCAGGTCTCGTTGCATCTCCCCTTTTCCTAATTGGCCACCATTTAGATAATAGTCTACTTTCCTGTTTTTGCCCCCAAAGTGGATAACCTCACATTTATCCACATTACATTGCATCTGCCATGCATTTGCCCACTCACCCAGCCTATCCAAGTCACCTTGCAGCCTCCTAGCGTCCTCCTCACAGCTAACACTGCCCCCCAGCTTCATGTCATCTGCAAACTTGGAGATGTTGCATTCAATTCCCTCGTCCAAATCATTAATATATATTGTAAATAGCTGGGGTCCCAGCACTGAGCCTTGCGGTACCCCACTAGTCACTGCCTGCCATTCTGAAAAGGACCCGTTTACTCCTACTCTTTGCTTCCTGTTTGCCAGCCAGTTCTCTATCCACATCAATACTGAACCCCCAATACCGTGTGCTTTAAGTTTGTATACTAATCTCTTATGTGGCACCTTGTCGAAAGCCTTCTGAAAGTCCAGATATAACACATCCACTGGTTCTCACCTATCCACTCTACTAGTTACATCCTCGAAACATTCTATAAGATTCGTCAGACATGATTTACCTTTCGTAAATCCATGCTGACTTTGTCCAATGATTTCACCACTTTTCAAATGTGCTGCTATCCCATTTTTGATAACTGACTCTAGCAGTTTCCCCACTACCGATGTTAGACTAACTGGTCTGTAATTCCCCGTTTTCTCTTTCCCTCCCTTTTAAAAAAGTGGGGTTACATTAGCTACCCTCCCATCCTCAGGAACTACTCCAGAATCTAAAAAGTTTTGAAAAATTATCACTAATGCATCCACTATTTCTGGAGCTACTTCCTTAAGTACTCTGGGATGCAGCCTATCTGGCCCTGGGGATTTATCGGCCTTTAATCCATTCAATTTACCTAACACCACTTCCCGGCTCACCTGGATTTCACTCAGTTCCTCCATCTCCTTTGACCCCTGCTATTTCCGGCAGATTATTTATGTCTTCCTTAGTGAAGACGGAACCAAAGAACCTATTCAATTGGTCTGCCATGTCCTTGTTCCCCATGATCAATTCACCTGTTTCTGGCTGCAAGGGACCTACATTTGTTTTAACTAATCTCTTTCTCTTCACATATCTATACAAACGTTTGCAGTCAGTTTTAATGTTCCCTGCCAGTTTTCTTTCATAATCTATTTTCCCTTTCCTAATTAAGCCCTTTGTCCTCCTCTGCTGGTCTTTGAATTTCTCTCATTCCTCTGGTCGGCTGTTTTTTCTGGCTAATTTGTACGCTTCATCTTTTGCTTTGATGCTATCCCTGATTTCCTTTGTTATCCATGGATGCACTACCTTCCCTGATTTATTCTTTTGCCAAACTGGGATGAACAATTTTTGTAGTTCATCCATGCAGTCTTTAAATGCCTTCCATTGCATATCCACCGTCAACCCTTTTAGAATTAATCGCCTGTCAATCTTGGCCAATTCACGTCTCATACCCGCAAAGT
This sequence comes from Malacoraja senta, assembly GCA_038087875.1. Taxonomy (NCBI): domain Eukaryota; kingdom Metazoa; phylum Chordata; class Chondrichthyes; order Rajiformes; family Rajidae; genus Malacoraja; species Malacoraja senta. Next base: position 46,320,118 of record CM075979.1, on the reverse strand, counting down.
TACCTTTCTTTAAGTTCAGAACCATTGTTTCTGAATTAACCATGTCACTCTCCATCCTAATGAAGAACTCAAGCATATTATGGTCACTCTTGCCCAAGGGGCCACGCACAACAAGACTGTTAACTAACCCTTCCTCATTATTCAATACCCAGTCTAGAATAGCCTGCTCTCTCGTTGGTTCCTCTACATGTTGGTTTAGAAAACCATCCCGCATACATTCCAAGAAATCCTCTTCCTCAGCACCCCTGCCAATTTGATTCACCCAATCTATATGTAGATTGAAGTCACCCATTATAACTATTTTACCTTTGTTGCACGCATTTCTAATTTCCTGTTTGATGTCATCCCCAACTTCACTACTACTGCTAGGTGGCCTGTACACAACTCCCACTAGCGTTTTCTGCCCCTTAGTATTTCGCAACTCTACCCATATCGATTCCACATCCTCCAAGCTAATGTCCTTCCTTTCCATTGCATTAATCTCCTCTCTAACCAGCAACGCTACCCCACCTCCTTTTCATTTCTGTCTATCTCTCCTGAATATTGAATATCCCTGGATGTTCAGCTCCCAGCCTTGGTCTCCCTGGAGCCATGTCTCCGTGATCCCAACTATATCATAATCATTAATAGCTATCTGCACGTTCAACTCATCCACCTTATTACGAATGCTCCTTGCATTGAGACACAAAGCCTTCAGGCTTGTTTTTACAACGCTCTTACCGCTTATACAATTTTGTTGAAAAGTGGGCCTGTTTGATTTTTGCTCTGGATTTGTCTGCCTGCCACTTTTACTTTTCACCTTGCTACCTATTGCTTTTACCCCCATTTTACACCCCTCTGTCTCTCTGCTCACACATTTAAGAACCCCACCACCTCTTATTCTCTGTTTATTATTGTTTTCTTTTTACCCTACATGTTGGGTCTGAGTGCTTCCCTTCTCTGCCTCCTGCCTCACACACTGTCTACTAGCTTTCTCTATTTGAGTCCCTCCCCCCAACCGTTCTAGTTTAAAGTCTCCACAGTAGCCTTTGCAGATCTCCCCGCCAGGATATTGGTCCCCCTCGGGTTCAAGTGCAACCCGTCCTTTTTGTACAGGTCGCACCTTCCACAAAAGAGGTCCCAATGATCCAGAAACTTGAATCCCTGCCCACTACACCAGTCCCTCAGCCACGCATTTATCCTCCACCTCGCTCCATTCCTACTCTCACTGTCGCGTGGCACAGGCAGTAATCCCGAGATTGTTACCTTTGCGGTCCTTCTTTTTAACTCTCCTCCTAACTCCCTAAATTCTCCTTTCAGGACCTCTTCTCTTTTTCTACCTATGTCATTGGTACCTATATGTACCACGACCTCGGGCTCCTCTCCCTCCCATTTCAGGATATCTTGGACATGTTCAGACACATCCCAGACCCTGGCACCAGGGAGGCAAACTACCATCCGGGTCTCCCGACTGCGTCCACAGAATCACCTGTCTGACCCCCTAACTATAGAGTCCCCTATTACTATTGCCCTCCTCTTCTTTTCCTTACCCTTCCGAGCAACAGCGCCGGTCTCTGTATCGGAGGCCCGGCCCGCTGTTGCTCCCCCCAGGTAGGCTGTCCCCCCCAACAGTACTCAAACAGGAATACTTATTGTCAAGGTGTACAGCTACCGGGGTACTCTCTAGTCCCTGCCTGTTCCCCTTGCCCCTCCTAACCATGACCCACTTGCCTGCCTCCTGTGGTCTTGGAGTGACCACCTCTCTGTAACTCCTCTCAATGACTTCCTCGCTCTCCCTGACCAGACGGAGGTCATCGAGCTGCTGCACCAGGTTCCTAATACGGTCTCTTAGGAGCCCCATCTCGACGCACCTGGCGCAGATGTGGACGTCTGGAAGGCTATCAGATTCCTTGACCTCCCACATCTGACATCCAGAACAACAAACTGCCCTGGCCCTCATACTCCCCTTACCTAGGATACAATACATCTGACATCCAGAACAGTAAACTGCCCTGGCCCTCATACTCCCCTTACCCTGGATACAATACATCTGACATCCAGAACAGTAAACTGCCCTGGCCCTCATACTCCCCTTACCCTGGATACAATACATCTGACATCCAGAACAGTAAACTGCCCTGGCCCTCATACTCCCCTCTTACCTAGGATACAATACAAAGTACAGTACAATCAGCAAGGATCCGACTCCCAATCAGCTGCTCCCTCTTGTCTGCTTCCACCAATCAGCGGCTTCCTCAAGCCCACTTGTTTTGAAATGTGAATGGAACGTTGGAACGTTACAGATTTCGGTTCCTGCGACCTCTCCAACGGCTCTTGGGCCTCTGTAAGAAGCAAGCCCCGCGCTCGAGTTTATCTCCTACCGCTCGGGTGTAGCTCCTCCCTCTGCGACCTCTCCAACGGCTCTCGGGCCCTCTGTATGATGTAATGCATGATCAGTACGTTTGCAGATGACACTGAGTGGTATTGTAGATAGCGAAGATGGTTGTAAAAAATGCAGCATGATCTTGATTGGTTGGGCAGGTAGGCAGCAGAATGGTTAATGAAGTTTAATGCGAGGTGTATCATTGTGGGAAGTCTAACCAGGTCAGGACCAATACAGTGATTGGAAGGGTTCTAGAGAGTGTTGTAGAGAAGAGGGATCGAGGAGCGCAGGTACAGTTCCTTGGAAGTGGCGTCAGATAGATAGGGTGACAATAGACAATAGACAATAGGTGCAGGAGTATGCCATTCGGCCATTCGGCCCTTCGAGCCATTCAATGGGATCATGGCTGATCATCCCCAATCAGTACCCCGTTCCTGCCTTCTCCCCATATCCCCTGACTCCGCTATCTTTAAGAGCCCTATCTAGCTCTCTCTTGAAAGTATCCAGAGAACCGGCCTCCACCGCCCTCTGAGGCTGAGAATTCCACAGACTCACACCTCTCTGTGACAAAAAGTGATTCCTCGTCTCCGTTCTAAATGGCTTACCCCTTATTCTTAAATTGTGGCCCCTGGTTCTGGACTCCCCCAACATTGGGAACATGTTTCCTGCCTCTAGTGTGTCCAAACCCTTAACAATCTTATATGTTTCAATAAGATCCCCTCTCATCCTTCTGAACTCCAGAGTGTACAAACCCAGCCGCTCCATTCTCTCATCATATGGCAGTCCCACCATCCTTTAACCTTGTAAACCTACGCTACACTCCCTCAATAGCAAGAATGTCCTTCCTCAAATTAGGGGACCAAAACTGCACACAATACTCCAGGTGTGGTCTCACTAGGGCTCTGTGCAACTGCAGAAGGACATCTTTGCTCCTATACTCGATTCCTCTTGTTTTAAAGGCCAACATGCCATTTGCTTTCTTCACTGCCTGCTGTACCTGTATGCTTAAAGGCCTGTCTCACGAGTCTGCGGTCATTGGCGGCGAAACAGGAAGAATCTACCGCTCCTGGGCCGCCATAGACCGCGCACTCGGTCAAACGCACAATTCCGGGGCCGTGCGGCGTTGTTCCCAACACCGCACGGTGCTAAAATAAAACCAACACTGTTCAAAAAACTTTTCCTACCGCACAGCCTCCGCCAGTGTGGCACGAATGCAGCACGGCCGCCGCCACAGCCGCCGCCAGTGTGGCACGAGCGCCGTGCCTCGAACTTGCACCGCCACAGCCTCCGCCAGTGAGGCACGACCGCCGCCACAGCCGCCGCCACAGCCGCCGCCACAGCCTCCGCCAGTGAGGCACATGTGCGGCACGGCCGCCGCCACAGCGCCACGATCAGCACGGCCGCCGCCACAGCCCCGCAGATCCGAAATGACGGCATCGCAGTCGGCCCGCCCTTTTTTTTAACTTACCGCAAGCTGCTGGGACCAGCCGTACTTAAATCACTCGGCCCCCGCGCAGCACCCGTGCGGCGCTCCCGTGGCATAGGCTCGGCGCTCTCGCCGTTGCCGTGCGGTCCCCTCTACCGGCGACGCCGCACTTCACCGCCGATGACCGCAACACCGTGAGACAGAGCCTACTTTCAAAGACTGATGAACCGGTGGTCAAGAAGGTTTTCAGTACATTGCCTCTCATGAGTCAGAGTATAGAGTATGGAAGTTGGGAGGTTATGTTACAATTGTACAAGACATTGGTGAGGCCGCATTTGGAGTATTGTGTTTAGATTTGGTCACTTTGTTATTGGAATAATGTTGTTTAGCTGGAAAGGGTGCTGAGAGGTTTTACAAGGATGTTGCTGAGACTCAATAGTCTGAGCTATAGGAAGAGGTTGAGCAGGCTATCACATTGTTCCTTGGAGTGCAGAAGGATGAGGGTGATCTTACAGAGGTGTATAACATCATGAGAAGAATAGATAGGTTAACTGAGTCTTTTACCCAGAGTAAAGAGAATCAAAACCAAGAGGACATCGGTTTAAGGTGAGGGGGAAAGATTTATAGGAACCCAAGGGGAAACTCTTTACACAAAGAGTGGTAGGTATATGGAATGAGCTTCCAGAAGAAATAGTTTAGGCAGGTTAAAAACATTTGGACAGGTAAATGGATAGGATTGTTTTAGAAGGATATGGGCCATAAGCATGCAGATGGGACAAATGTAGATGAGTCGTGTTGATTGCAGAGGGCATGTTGGGCCAAAAGGACTTTTCATGCTGTGTGACTGTATGAAGGTTCAGTTCATCATAGGTACTGACCTCCCCAACATTGAAGGGATCTACAGTATAGGAGTCACTGTCTCAAAAAGGCAGCCAACATCATCAATTCCATGGAGTGTTGGAGGATGAGGGGCGTTCTTTTGGAGGTATACAAAGTCATGAGAGGAATAGATCGGGTAGATGCACAGAGTCTCTTGCCCGAGTAGGGGAATCGAGGACCACAGGATGTAGAACAAATGTAGGTCCCTTGCAGTCAGAAACAGGTGAATTGATCATGGGGAACAAGGATATGGCGGACCAATTGAATAACTACTTTGGTTCCGTCTTCACTAAGGAAGACATAAATAATCTGCCGGAAATAGCAGGGGGCTGCGGGTCAAAGGAGATGGAGGAACTGAGTGAAATCCAGGTTAGTCGGGAAGTGGTGTTGGGTAAATTGAATGGATTAAAGGCCGATAAATCACCAGGGCCAGATAGGTTGCATCCCAGAGTACTTAAGGAAGTAGCTCCAGAAATAGTGGATGCATTAGTGATAATTTTTCAAAATTCTTTAGATTCTGGAGTAGTTCCTGAGGATTGGAGGGTAGCAAACGTAACCCCACTTTTTAAGAAAGGAGGGAGAGAGAAAACGGGGAATTACAGACCAGTTAGTCTAATATCGGTAGTGGGGAAACTGCTAGAGTCAGTTATTAAAGATGGGATAGCAGCACATTTGGAAAGTGGTGAAATCATTGAACAAAGTCAGCATGGATTTACGAAAGGTAAATCGTGTCTGACGAATCTTATAGAATTTTTCGAGGATGTAACTAGTAGAGTGGATAGGGGAGAACCAGTGGATGTGTTGTATCTGGACTTTCAGAAGGCTTTCGACAAGGTACCACATAAGAGATTAGGATACAAACTTAAATTACACGGTATTGGGGGTTCAGTATTGATGTGGATAGAGAACTGGCTGGCAAACAGGAAGCAAAGAGTAGGAGTAAACGGGTCCTTTTCACAATGGCAGGCAGTGACTAGTGGGGTACCGCAAGGCTCAGTGCTGATACCCCAGCTATTTACAATATATATTAATGATTTGGATGAGGGAATTGAATGCAACATCCCCAGGTTTGCGGATGACACTAAGCTGGGGGGCAGTGTTAGCTGTGAGGAGGATGCTAGGAGACTGCAAGGTGACTTGGATAGGCTGGGTGAGTGGGCAAATATTTGGCAGATGCAGTATAATGTGGATAAATGTGAGGTTATCCACTTTGGTGGCAAAAACGGGAAGGCAGACTATTATCTAAATGGTGGCCGATTAGGAAATGGGGAGGTGCAGCGAGACCTGGGTGTCATGGTACACCAGTCATTGAAAGTAGGCATGCAGGTGCAGCAGGCAGTGAAGAAAGCGAATGGTATGTTGGCCTTCATAGCAAGAGGATTTGAGTATAGGAGCCGGGAGGTTCTACTGCAGTTGTACAGGGTCTTGGTGAGACCACACCTGGAGTATTGCGTACAGTTTTGGTCTCCAAATCTGAGGAAGGACATTATAGCCATAGAGGGAGTGCAGAGAAGGTTCACCAGACTGATTCCTGGGATGTCAGGACTTTCATATGAAGAAAGACTGGATAGACTTGGCTTATACTCGCTAGAATTTAGGAGATTGAGAGGGGATCTTATAGAAACGTACAAAATTCTTATGGGGTTGGACAGGCTAGATGCAGGAAGATTGTTCCCGATGTTGGGGAAGTCCAGGACAAGGGGTCACAGCTTAAGGATAAGGGGGAAATCCTTTAAGACCGAGATGAGGAAAAACTTTTTCACACAGCGAGTGGTGAATCTCTGGAACTCTCTGCCACAGAGGGTAATTGACGCCAGTTCATTGGCTATATTTAAGAGGGAGTTAGATGTGGCCCTTGTGGCTAAAGGGATCAGGGGGTATGGAGAGAAGGCAGGTACAGGATACTGAGTTGGATGATCAGCCATGATCATATTGAATGGCGGTGCAGGCTCGAAGGGCCGAATGGCCTACTCCTGCACCTATTTTCTATGTTTCTATGTTTCTATGTTTCTATACGTTCAAGGTGAAGGGGAAAAGATTTAATAGGAATCTGAAGGGTAACTTTTTCACACAAAGGGTGATGGGTATATGGAACAAGTTTCCACAGGAGGTAGTTGAGTCTGGGACTATCCCATCGTTTAAGAAACAGTTAGACAGGTACATGGATAGGACAGGTTTGGAGGGCTATGGACCAAGCACAGGCAGGTGGGACTAGTGTAGCTGGGACATTGTTGGCCGGTGTGGGCAAATTGGGCCGAAGGGCCTGTTTCACTCTATGACTATGACCCACATCACACTGGCTACACTCTCAGTTATCTCCTGCCAAAGAGAAGAAGGTATAAGAATCTGAAAAGTGTAACTTGCACGTTCAGAAGCAGCCTCTTGCCATCGACCATCAGGCTGTTGTATACTGCAAACCCCAACTAAGCTCCAACATACTAGCTTGGTTGCACTAGTGATTTGGGGTTTGATTTGGGGATTTTTTTGGCATGATATTGTTTTTTTTTTTTAATTTATTGAACTTCCTTTTTTATATTTGTTTATAATATTATCTATTTGAGTACAAACCTGTTTTGCTGCTGCAAGTAAGAATTCTATTGTTCCAATTCAGGATATATAACAATTAAACACTCTTGACTTGAAATTTCTCTGCAAGGGCTTTTGCAATTGTATCCCTAACTTCCCACAGTGTCGACAATGTAATTGGTCAGGCCTGTGGTATTTAGTCACCTAATTTGCTTTAAATCTGCCAATTCCCACATGATAGTAAATTGTACATGATCAAATATGTCACAACTCCACTTTTCAATTGCTGAGCTTCCATAATCGTAGTTTTGTTTATTTTAGAGATACAGCATGGAAACAGGCCCTTCACCTACCGAATCCACACCAACCAGCGATCCCCACACATTAACACTTGGGACAATTTTTTACATTTTACATTTATACCAAGCCAATTAGCCTACAAAGCTGCACGTCTTTGGGATGTGGAAGGAAACTGGAGCAACTGGAGTAAACCCACATAGTCACAGGGAGAAGGTACAAACTCCACACAGTGAGCACCCGAGATCAGTATTGAGCCTAGGTCCCTAGCGCTGCAAGGCAGCAACTCAACCATTGTGCCACTGTGCTGACCAAAGGTGAAAATTAAGAAAAAGGTCCTTCTGATTTACTATGGATGCAGCACACACGTACCAATGCTCTTCTCAGACTTCATTTTTACTTCATGGTCATAGTCATACAGTGTGGAAACAGGCCCTTTGGCCTAACTTGCCCACACTAACCAACATGCCCAATCTGCACTAGTCCCACTTTCCTGCGTTTGGCCTATATCCCTCTAAGCTGAGGGAGGGTTTCGGCCTGAACCGTTGCCTATTTCCTTCGCTCCATAGATGCTGCTGCACCCGCTGAGTTTCTCCAGCATTTTTGTGTACCTTCTCTCTAAGCTTGTTCTATCCATATACCTGTCCAATTGCTTCTTAAACGTTGTGATAGTCCCTGCCTCAACTACCTCCTTTGGCAGCTCATTCCTTACACCAACCACCATTTGTGTAAAAAAGTTACCCCTCAGATTCCAAAAAATCTTTACCCCTTCACCTTAATTTTTTGTCCTCTGGTCCTCGATTCACCTACTCTGGGCAAGAGACTCTGGGCATCTACCCAATATATTCCTATCATGAGTTTATACACCTCTATTTTGCTCAAATTTAATTACAACGCAGACCGGAAGTGGTCAAGTTAAGAGTTTTAGTAGATAGATAGATAGATAGATAGATAGATAGATAGATAGATAGATAGATAGATAGATAGATAGATAGATAGATAGATAGATAGATAGATAGATAGATAGATAGATAGATAGATAGATAGATAGATAGATAGATAGATAGATAGATAGATAGATAGATAGATAGATAGATAGATAGATCTATTCATGCTAACATTAGTTTGAGTCTTTTAGGACCTGCCAAAATGCAACCTTAACTTTCATTACATGAATTCCAAACAACTTGGTGGATAGTTTCATAGAAAAAATATATAAATAAAAAATAACTTGGGTTATTTAAATGAATGTGGAAAATTCAACAGATGCATACAGGGACTTAGATTGAATCCCAAAGTGTCCCATTATGTAGTTGCAGCATTTTTTTTAAAGAGATGGACTTCTCCTAAGGAAGAGTCAACCACTTGACTTTCAATAGCAGTTTATTGCAGTTACTTTGCTTACATAACTTAAAACTCTCAAAACAAATTTAAATCAAAATCAGTGTTAAATTATTTTGCATATTATGTCTGAAGAAGGGTCTCGACCTGAAACGTCACCCATTCATTCTCTCCAGAGATGCTGCCTGGCCCGCTGAGATACTCCAGCATTTTGTGTCTATAAGATGATTTGAGTTGTCTGTAATGCAGCTGAGCTAAAAGGATTTGTAGGGTTAAGCCCTGAAAAAGGCTGCACTGTTGGAGGTGCCATCATGTGACTGAGCCATCTGCCTTTGGAGGTGGCGGTAGAAAAGCCCATGCCACTATTTGAAAAGGAGCAGGGGAATGATTTCAGGTACATTATTTCAGTAAATTTTTGGGCTCGTGCTGTGTGCAAATTCACTGCAACATTTATCATGGTGACTACACTTCATAAAGTATATAATTGACTGTAAAGTCGCTTTTGGATATCCTGAGGTCAGTAAAGTGTTTTGAAAGTGTAAGTCTTTTTTTCAATATCATTCAAGGTTCTTGGATTCATCCATAAAACATTGTTAACACAGCTAGAATCCCATTTATCTCAAAGCCTTTTGTTTATGCAAGAAAAAAGACACAAAAATTAACATTGCTTAGATTGAATCTTGGTTTCCAAGATGATTAGACACTTGAAACATAGAAATATAGAATCATAGAGTATGGAAACAGGCCATTTTGGCCCAATTTTCTCAAGCTGACCAAGATGTCCCATCTACACTAGTCCCAGCTGCCTCATTTCATCCATATCCCTCTCAACCTTTCCTATCCATGTAACTGTCCAAATCTCTTTTAACTGTTGTTATAGTACCTCCCTCCTCTGGTAGCTCATTCCATACACCCACCCTTCTCTGTGCATCTGTAAATTGCTTGTTTCTAAGCTTCCCCCCAAAACACTGAATCAAGCACTTGAAACAACTAAATGTTATTTTAACAAAAGCGCATTACAGTTCATCTACTGCACCTATCCCACCACGGGATCGATCATCGTATCTGCCTGTTCAAGCCCTCTAGGCCTCGCTCAGACAGAGACACTCCAGAAGTTCATGCAGTCCCGAGTGCTCTCTCAGAAGATCGATGCTGGACCTCGAGGCAGTGAACTTTTATATGTCCCGGGACCTCGAGGGGCCGAACCACATGGGGGTGGTCTCTTAATAACCCAATTACAAATATCGATTAACCCTATACATAACAGACATTTCCCTTACCCAATAATAGACAATAGACAATAGGTGAAGGAGTAGGCCATTCGTAGGAGTAGGCTGCTCAATACATTATATTCAAACCGGACTTCGCAAGGAAGCCAACTTAGAAACATTTACCCTGATATGCAAGAAACCCAGACAAGGCTCAATACCTCATCCAATCAACACTCGGCAAAGTTGAACTCTGCAATATGATTTACAATTATTTACAGGGTGTATGTCTGGTTTGCAGCCATCCAATTGGCAGGGTCTGCAGATGTTCTTATTCTTTTCATGCACATTGTATCTAGGCTCTACACACACAGGCACCACTCCACAGCTTCTCCCAGCTCTACAGAGAGCAATTCCAAATTGACCAAATCTCCCAGCAGCCCTGAAGCTTTTACCCCATTTTGAAGTCCTAGCCTCTCCAATTTAGCCAGAATTAACATTCTTTCCTTTTGATCATATATATGATAACCCATCATTTATGATAACCAAAATGGTTCAATAATCAACTAACCAGATATATATAAATGTGTCCATTACATTTCCCAACCACCAATAACACAAAATGATGGTGTTTCTTCCCAGAATTTTCTCAAGCGTCCCGAGTTTTCATGGGCATAACGTCACAAGTTCTGTCTGAGGAGTCTTCACCTACCGAGTTTTCATGGGCGCGAATTTCCTCTATCCGTGTTGCTGCTCAGTCTTCCATCACCTTCCACAGTCAAACCTAAAACCTAAAGATTCCGAAAAACTTGGGACAAAGCATGTTACGATCATGCACTCATGCTTCCTCATACATTCTCTATAGTTCTGCAATACTATTCCTATTTGAACCTATTATATTACCCTATTACTAGAACCTTATTCCTATTCTGTTCCCTAATATACTCTTTATTATTCTAGGATTGACACTAATTAGCCTTCTTCATACTCACATGATGTTATAACATGTATATCTGTTGACGGGTAATCATATAAATTTCAGCTGTGTTCAGTCCAGATTTCCCTACAGGCGTGACTCTAATTTGAAGCAAACCATGATAAATGTTCCAATTCAACCAAATTCAGTCTCAGCCTTCAATTCACTATTTCAAATTTCAATGTCCATCTCATCCTTTTCATTCCACAGCATTGTAGCCGATAATACAATTCCATTCAATTCCTGTGGAATTCCCAGCTGTTCAAATTTAAACAATCAATTTCCTTTGCTGTTAATTTTTTCCTAAATCCAATCAAGACTGCGAATCCAGGGACAATTTCTTTCCACCTTGATAATAGAAGCCACTTTACCATCAAGGGTTAAACAATTCAAATCCATCGGGCAAATATGCATCGGCTCTGCTATTCTCAATAACCATATAACCATATAACCATATAACAATTACAGCACGGAAACAGGCCATCTCGACCCTTCTAGTCTGTGCTGAACACGTATTCTCCCCTAGTCCCATATACCTGCACTCAGACCATAACCCTCCATTCCTTTCCCGTCCATATAACTATCCAATTTATTTTTAAATGATAAAAACGAACCTGCCTCCACCACCTTCACTGGAAGCTCATTCCACACAGCCACCACTCTCTGAGTAAAGAAGTTCCCCCTCATGTTACCCCTAAACTTCTGACCCTTAATTCTCAAGTCATGTCCCCTTGTTTGAATCTTCCCTACTCTCAATGGGACAAGCTTATCCACGTCAACTCTGTCTATCCCTCTCATCATTTTAAAGACCTCTATCAAGTCCCCCCTTAACCTTCTGCGCTCCAAAGAATAAAGCCCTAACTTGTTCAACCTTTCCCTGTAACCTAGTTGTTGAAACCCAGGCAACATTCTAGTAAATCTCCTCTGTACTCTCTCTATTTTGTTGACATCCTTCCTATAATTAGGCGACCAAAATTGTACACCATACTCCAGAATTGGCCTCACCAATGCCTTGTACAATTTTAACATTACATCCCAACTTCTATACTCAATGCTCTGATTTATAAAAGCCAGCACACCAAAAGCTTTCTTTACCACCCTATCTACATGAGATTTCACTTTCAGGGAACTGTGCACAGTTATTCCAAGATCCCTCTGTTCACCTGCATTCTTCAATTCCCTACCATTTACCATGTACGTCCTATTTTGATTTGTCCTGCCAAGATGTAGCACCTCACACTTATCAGCATTAAACTCCATCTGCCATCTTTCAGCCCACTCTTCCAACCGGCATAAATCTCTCTGTAGACTTTGAAAATCTACTTCATTATCCACAGCCCCACCTATCTTAGTATCATCTGCATACTTACTAATCCAATTTACCACACCATCATCCAGATCATTGATGTACATGACAAACAACAGTGGACCCAACACAGATCCCTGTGGCACCCCACTAGTCACTGGCCTCCAACCTGACAAACAACCATCCACCATTACTCTCTGGCATCTCCCATTCAGCCACTGTTGAATCCATCTTGCTACTCCACCATTAATACCCAACCATTAACCCTTCTTAACCAACCTTCCATGAGGAACCTTGTCAAAGGCCTTACTGAAGTCCATATATACAACATCCACGGCTTAACCCTCATCAATTTTCCGAGTAACCTCTACAAAAAATTCAAGAAGATTAGTCAAACATGACCTTCCAGGCACAAATCCATGTTGACTGTTCCTAATCAGCCCCTGTTTATCCAGATGCTTATATATATTATCTCTAAGTATCCTTTCCATTAATTTGCCCACCACTGACGTCAAACTAACAGGTCTATAATTTCTAGGTTTACTCTTAGACCCCTTTTTAAACAATGGAACAACATGCGCAGTACGCCAATCCTCCGGGCACTATTGCCGTTTCCAATGACATTTGAAATATTTCTGTCATAGCCCCTGCTATTTCTACACTAACTTCCCTCAATGTCCTAGGGAATATCCTGTATGGACCTGGAGACTTATCCACTTTTATATTTTTCAAAAGTGTCAGTACTTCCTCTTCTTTGAATCTCATAGTTTCCATAGCTATTCTACTTGTTTCCCTTACCTCACATAATTCAATATCCTTCTCCTTGGTGAATACCGAAGAAAAGAAATTGTTCAATATCTCCCCCATCTCTTTTGGCTCTGCAGATATCTGTCCACTCTGACTCTCTAATGGACCAATTTTATCCCTCGTTATCCTTTTGCTATTAATATAGCTGTAGAAACCCTTTGGATTTACTTTCACCTTATTTGCCAAAGCAACCTCATATCTTCTTTTAGCTTTTCTAATTTCTTTCTTAAGACTCTTTTTACATTTTGTATACTCCTCAAGCACCTCATTTACTCCATGCTGCCTATAATTATTGTAGATCTCTCTCTTTTTCCGAACTAAGTGTCCAATTTCCCTTGAAAACCCTTGAAAACCATGGCTCTTTCCAATTTTTACTATTTCCTTTCAACCGAACAGGGACATAAAGATTCTGTACTCTTAAAATTTCACCTTTTAAATACAGATCAGAAAATATTAACTAAAATACTAGCGCATAGATTATGTACAGTGATGAATAAATTAATACACCCTGACCAAACAGGCTTTATTCAGAAACGGTACTCATATTATAATCTAAGAAGATTATTTAATATTATTTAATCTAAGAGAATTATTAATGAAGATCTAGCAATAATCTCACTTGACGCTGAAAAAGCATTTGATCAGGTTGAATGGTCTTATTTATTTTCGGTGATGGAAAATATGCAGCTAGGGGAGAAATTCTGCACATGGATAAAACTGTTATATACAAACCCTACGGCTAGAATATTAACAAACCAAAGGTTGTCATCTAAATTCAGCCTATCTAGAGGTTGTAGACAAGGATGCCCGTTATCTCCATTATTATTTGCGCTTGCTATTGAGCCACTCGCAGAAAGAGTTAGGGGTCATCCGGAAATACATGGGTATAACACAAAGGACACAGTGAATAAAATGTCTCTATACGCAGATGATGTACTAATTTACATTACAAAACCAGAAATTAGTATTCCAAACTTATTAAAGCTAATAACCCAATTTGGTTCGCTCTCAGGATACAGAATAAATTGGAATAAAAGTGAAATTATGCCAATAAGGGAACACAACAAACAGATAATACAACAATTTCCATTTAAAATAGTAAACGAAAAATTTAAATACCTAGGTATTTACGTAACTAAGATATATACATCATTATTTAAAGCAAATTTTTCCCCATTACTGAACAAACTACATAAGAATATTCAATATTGGAAAACAATTCCTATCTCAATGGTTGGCAAAATTAATGCCATAAAAATGATTTTTTTACCGCAAATATTATACCTTTTCCAGACAATTCCGATATATTTGTCAAAAAACTTTAAAAAAAAATTGGATTCCATTGTTAATGATTTTATCTGGGATTATAAGAATCATAGGATAAACAAAAGACATTTGTGTAAATCAAAAATAAATGGAGGCTTGGTTTTACCCAACTTTCTGTTTTATTTTTGGGCAGTTAATATTAAAAATATGAATTTCTGGTTGGAAGAAATAGATCAACAACCAGATTGGTTAAAAATGGAAAAGGAAGATTGTTTACCTTTTGATATCGGCTCGATATTATTTGCTACGTTTAAATTAAACAAAAAAATTTATAGGGAAAACCCTATAATATTTAGTGCCATACGAATTTGGAAACAATTAAAAAAGACATTAAAATTAGATAATTTATCACTTTTTCTTCCAATTGTGAATAACCCTTTGTTTAAGCCCTCATGGTTGGAAAGGGGTTTTACACAATGGAAGAATTATGGAATTAAAAATATGGGACAACTTTACAAGGAAGGCACTTTTCTGACATTTCAGGAGTTGCAACAGACTTATGGACTCCGAGGAAATGATTTTTTCAGATATCTTCAACTCAGAGATTATGTAAAATCCAATACTCAAAATGTTCGAATTAGAAATTCAGAAATTCTTGATGAATGTTGGAATAAACATCCTAATACAGAAAAATTAATATCTTATATATATAATATTTTATTAGACAGTGACATTCCATCGACGGACTTACACAGACAAACATGGGAAAAATAATTAAATCAAATAATAACGAAAGATACTTGGGAAGAAAGTTTACAACACATACATCAATGTTCATTAAATGCCAGACATTCTTTAATACAATTTAAAGTAATACATAGGTTACATTATTCAAAAACAAAATTACATAAAATCTTTCAACATATCTCACCTATATGTGATAAATGTCAACATTTAGAAGCGAACTTATCTCATATGTTTGCAAACTGTATAAAAATAAAAAAATTCTGGGTAAATATTTTTAGTATAATATCTAAAGTGACCAGCACACAATTGGACCCGGATCCAAAATTAATAATACTCGGAACATTAGAATTAAATCAAACATTTACAGCAACACAAAGAAACTTTATTGATTATAGTATAATAACGGGAAAAAAATTAATTCTAAAATTTTGGAAAGGCCCTATAACCCCTACAATCAAAATGTGGATTATAGAAATGACGGAGACCTTAAACGTGGAAAGAATCAGATTTTCCCTGTTGGACAAACAGGAATTATTCGTTGGAACATGGTCTCCCTTTATTGATTATTTAAAGGGTCAGAATGGTTCAGCACAGGAACCTGACTAACACTCGGGCTAAAGAATGGATGAAATGCTATACTCTGAAATGTACGAATATATCTCGAATGAAGTTTTTTATTTTAATAAATTTTTCCATTCATCTTTAACTATCTTTTTCTTTTCTGTTTTTTTTTGTGTGTTTTTTTTCTCTTTTTTTTTTTTTTTTTCTTTCTCTCTCTTTTCTTCTCTCTCTTTTCTTTCTTTACTTCATCTATCTTTTTAGTTCTATCTAGTTTAAAAAAAAATTAAAAAAAGGCAAAAGGTATTGGAGACAATGTAATAATAATTGACAATATTATCAATTCAAAAATGTAAGACTGTAATGATGTTAATAGGTTGTGTACTTATCTCCAATAAAAAATATTTTCAAAAAAAAAAAAGTCCTCCATTTCTCTTCCACATCTTTCCCATAAAACAAACTGTCCCAATTTACTCCTTTTAAATCCTTTCGCATCTCCTCAAAGTTAGCCTTTCTCCAATCAAAAATCTCAACCCTAGGTCCAGTTCTGACCCTCTCCATAATTAGATTGAAACTAATGGTATTGTGATCACTGGTCCCAAACTGTTCCTACAATACCTATTCAAGTTTCTCCCTACAATTTACTAAGTCTTTCCTCCAGTACCTCTTCTTATTTATGTATATCTCCTCACTATGGTAACTCGTTACAATGTTGATTCTCTTCTATGTTGGCACTTTACTATGTTGGCTTTGTTCTCTGTCTAGGGGTTTTCGCTGGTACTAGTTCTTAACTACTAAATAATTCCTTAGTCCGATCTCTTAAAGGGAAGTCCTGCTGCTCACAGTTCCTCTTCTGACCATTTCCAATTCCAATTTCAATTTCAATTTCAATTCCCATTTAAATTTTCAATTTTAAGTCCAATTTTAATCCCAATTTTGATTCCAACTCTCATATTCCCTAAATAATTCCTTATTGCCAGATCTTCCCAAGTTCCATCCTTCTTGATGTCCTTTGAACAATCCTTCCCATCTTTGTCTGCCTTTCTGGGGATGACATAATAACAATGTCAGTTAACAATCAAACTCCAATTATTCCTAAGCCAGATTCCACAAGTCTGTTCCAAATCTCAATTTTTTCAAGTCCCTCCAAATCATCACCATACAATTTTGAGACCAAATCCAAAATTTATAAATTTATTTCTAATAACCATAAATTAGATGCAAATTAGGTATTTTACTCCAAACCACAGAGGAATGTTTCTATTTGAAGTCAGTCCTTTAAAGTGGGGCTTGTCCCGGAAGTCGTTATGTCGTCGGTGTTGTTTCTTTCAAAGATGATTAAAGTGTCCTTTACTCTCCCTCATTTTCTTTCTCCAATAGCCAGGTGATATTAAAGTTGGGCACTAGGGTAGATTTCCTTCTTCTTCTTTTCTGATGGTAGTTTCAGTTCCTAGGGAGTAGGGATACTGAGGAGAAGCTTGCTCTGTCTGCTGGCCTTCCCGAAACTCTTAAAGGGGCAGGACAGTATCAGTTCCTCCTGCTGGTCACCTGTTTCTGGGAAGCTACATTACTTTTTGCTGTCTTCTTCCCGTTCTTAAGGCGTCTGTGCATTCTTTTACCTCACTCCCCAGATAGTGTCTCGTTGATATCCTGCAGGCACAAACTCAGTAACACAATAATATAATATCTTCTTTCCCCACTGCCTTCTTCTTCCTCTGTCGTGTTTCTTTTAGACCTGCAGCTCCGTTGAGGCGAGCCAGGCCAACGTGTCATCGTCCAGGTCAATCAGACCTCGTTCACCATTCGGTGGCCGGTGTTTGGGGCAACTGGTGACTATGTGCTCCACTGTCTGTGGTTGGGTCCCCACACTCGCAGGAGGCGCTGCCCACGAGGCCCCACCTCTTCATCGCTACTCCATAGCGTCCGATGCCTGTCCTCAAGCGGTTGAGGGTTGTCCACTGCTTTCGGGGCAGGTCCTGGCCAGGGACGTCCATGGGGTCATCGATGTAATGGTGTAGCCTAGATGGTTCCGCTGACTTCCAATGGTCTCTCCAACTTGTCTTGAACCAGGCAACCATCGAAGCGTCAGCCGGTGTTGTGCAGAGCAGCTCTTGGGCTTGCGTGGCAAAGGGGTGCCGTGACTTGAGGCGCACTCGTCGTGGTGTCTCTGTGACGATCTGATGGAGGAGGTGGGATTCACTGGTCTGTGCCTTTCGAGAGAGGGCCAGCGTGGCTGCTTCTCGTCTGATGTTGGCTGGGGTGATGCCAGCGAGGACGGGCAGTTGGTTTACTGGGGTGGCTCATAGGCATCCAGTGACAGTCCCCACTCCCGTTCCTCCTGCACAGTAAGTTTGTTTCTTCTCTCCCTATTGCTATTTCCATTCCTTAGTTGCCATCCCTTCTCATGCTAGCTGCTATGTTTCCCTGTCATAGAAACATAGAAACATAGAAAATAGGTGCAGGAGGAGGCTATTCGGCCCTTCAAGCCTGCACCGTCATTCATTGTGATCATGGCTGATCGTCCCCAATCAATAACCCGTGCCTGCCTTCTCCCCATATCCCTTGATTCCACTAGCCCCTAGAGCTCTATCTAACTCTCTCTTAAATCCATTCAGTGATTTGGCCTCCATTGCCCTCTGTGACAGGGAATTCCACAATTTCACAACTCTCTGGGTGAAACATTTTTTCTCACCTCAGTCCTAAATGGCCTCCCCTTTATTCTAAGACTGTGGCCCCTGGTTCTGGACTCGCTCAACATTGGGAACATTTTTCCTGCATCCAGTCCTTTTATAATTTTATATGTTTCTATAAGATTCCCCCTCATCCTTCTAAACTCCAGTGAATACAAGCCTAGTCTTTTCAATCTTTCCTCATATGACAGTCCCGCCATCCCAGGGATCAATCTCGTGAACCTACCCTGCACTGCCTCAATCACAAGGATGTCCTTCCTCAAATTAGGAGACCAAAACTGTACACAATACTCCAGATGTGGTCTCACCAGAGCCCTATACAACTGCAGAAGAATCTCTCTACTCCTGTACTGAAATCCTCTTGTTATGAAGGCCAATGTAATGAGAGGTGGTAGGTTTATAATAGATGTCAGTTGATAGCCTGTCCCCTGTTTCAGTTTAATTGAATGTCACCTGTACCAAGATATAGTGAAAAGCTTTGGTTGCATGCTAACCAGCCAGGGGAAACAGAGATATCAAGAAAGACAGAGAGATCAAGAGGAAGGTGTCAGAAATATTCCAGGTGAATTTGAGGGCAGGGTAGAGGTTAGTGGTGAAGTTAATTGAATCCACCCAAATACAGATGAAGGAGGCAGCCCCGATGCAGTCATTGATGTAGCGGGGGAATAGTTGGAGGATGGTGCAAGGGCGCAACTGAAACAAGGATTTTTTGACGTAACTGACAAAAAGGCAGGCATAGCTGGTGCCACTGTGCCCATGACTACACCTGAGGCATCTGAGGGGTAACTTTTTCACAAAAAGTTTGGTGGGTGTATGAAACAAGCTGCCAAAGGAGCTAGTTGAGGCTGGGACAATCCCAATGTTTAAGAAGCAGTGGATAGGACAAGTTTTGAGGGATATGGACCAGGTGCAGGCAGGTGGAACTAGTGTAGTTGGGACATGTTGGAACGGTGTAGGGAAGTTGAGCCGAAGGGCCTGTTTCCACACTGTATGTCTCTATGACCTATAACAGGAAATGTTACGAGAGACAACCAAATTAATGGGACGGAAAGTTCAAGAAGGGATAAGAGAGTAAGGTCAGGTGAAATAGGAGGGGAGGTGAATACCGAATTAAAAGTGTTATATATGAATGCTCAAAGTAAAAGAAATAAAGTGGATGAGCTTGGGGTTCAGTTATAGATTGGAATGTATGATGTTGTGGGAATTACTGCATGACTGGCTGCATGAAGCATGGCTCGTGCTACTCATGGCTGCATGAAGATCGGAGCTAGGAACTGAATATTCAGGTTTATACGTCATATCGAAAAGACAGACAGGTGGGCAGAGGGGGTGGGGTGGCTCTGTTGGTAAGGAATGAAATTCAGTCCTTTGCGAGGGGTGACAGAATCAGAAGATGTAGAGTCATTGTGGATAGAAGTGAGAAATTGTAAGGGCAAAAAGACCCTAATGGGAATTATCTACAGGCCTCCAAACAGTAGCCTGGATATAGGGTGCAAGTTGCATCAGGAGTTAAAATTGGCATGTAACAAAAGTAATGCTAAGGTGGTTATTTCAATATGCAGGTAGACTGGGAAAATCAGATTGGTACTGGACCTCAAGAAAGCGAGTTTGTAGAGAGCCTCCGATATGGATTCTTAGAGCAGCTTGTAATGGAGCCTACAAGAGAGACGGCAATTCTGGATTTAGTGCTGTGTAATGAACCAGATTTGATAAGGGAACTCGAGGTAAAGGAGCCATTAGGAGATAGTGACCATAATATGATGTTTTAATCTGCAATTTGAGAGGGAGAAGGTAAAATCAGAAATGTCAGTATTGCAGTTTGACAAAGGGGACCATGGGGACATGAGGGAGGAGCTGGCCAAAGTTGACTGAAAAGGGACTCCAGCATGGGCAACGGTGGAATAGTAATGGCAGGAATTTCTGGGAATAATCTAGAAGATGCAGGATCATTTCATTTTAAAGTGGAGGAAAGATTCTAAGGGGAGTAAGAGGCAACCGTGGCTGACAAGGGAAGTCAAGGACAGTATAAAAATAAAAGAGAAGACGTATAACATAGCAAAGATGAGCGGGAAGCCAGAGGATTGGGAAACTTTTAAAGAACAACGGAAGGTAACAAAAAAGGCAATACGGGGAGAAAAGATGAAGTACGAAGGTAATCTAGCCAAGAATATAAAGGAAGATAGCTTGTGAAAAGGAAAAAATTAGTTAAGAATAAATGTGGGTAGCTTGAAGACAGAAACAGGTGAATTTATTATGGGGAACAAGGAAATAGCAGACGGGGTGAACAGGTGCTTTGGTTCTAAGGAAGATATAAACAATCTCCCAGATGTACTAGGTGACAGAGGATCCAGGGTGATGGAGGAACTGAAGGAAATTCACATTAGTCAGGAAATGGTGTTGGGTAGACTGATGGGACTGAAGGCTGATAAATCCCCAGGGCCTGATGGTCTGCATCCCAGGGTACTCAAGGAGATGGCTCTTGAAATCGTGGATGCATTGATGATCATTTTCCAATGTTCTATAGATTCTGGATCAGTTCCTGTGGATAGCAGGGTAGCTAATGATATCCCACTTTTTAAGAAAGGGGGGAGAGAGAATGCAGGGAATTACAGACAAGTTTGCCTGACAGGTGGGGAAGATGTTGGAGTCAATTATTAAAGATGAAATATTGGCGCATTTGGATAGCAGTAACAGGATCGGTCCAAGTCAGCATGGATTTACGAAGGGGAAATCTTGCTTCAATAATCTTCTGGAATTTTTTGAAGATGTAACAAGTAAAATGGACAAAGGAGAGCCAGTGGATGTAGTGTACCTGGACTTTCAGAAAGCCTTTGATAAGGTCCCACACAGGAGATTCGTGGGCAAAATTAGAGCACATGGTATTGGGGTCGGGTATTAGATACATAGATACATAGAAAATAGGTGCAGGAGTAGGCCATTCGGCCCTTCGAGCCTGCACCGCCATTCAATATGATCATGGCTGATCATCCAACTCAGTATCCCGTACCTGCCTTCTCTCCATACCCCCTGATCCCTTTAGCCACAAGGGCCACATCTAACTCCCTCTTAAATATAGCCAATGAACTGGCCTCAACTACCCTCTGTGGCAGAGAGTTCCAGAGATTCACCACTCTCTGTGTGAAAAAGTTTTTCCTCATCTCGGTCTTAAAGGATTTCCCCCTTATCCTTAAGCTGTGACCCCTTGTCCTGGACTTCCCCAACATCGGGAACAATCTTCCTGCATCTAGCCTGTCCAACCCCATAAGAATTTTGTACGTTTCTATAAGATCCCCTCTCAATCTCCTAAATTCTAGCGAGTATAAGCCAAGTCTGTCCAGTCTTTCTTCATATGAAAGTCCTGACATCCCAGGAATCAGTCTGGTGAACCTTCTCTGCACTCCCTCTATGGCTATAATGTCCTTCCTCAGATTTGGAGACCAAAACTGTACGCAATACTCCAGGTGTGGTCTCACCAAGACCCTGTACAACTGCAGTAGAACCTCCCTGCTCCTATACTCAAATCCTCTTGACATGGATAGAAAATTGGTTGGCAGACAGGAAACAATGAATAGGGATTAACGGGTCCCTTTCAGAATGTCTGGCAGTGACCAGTGGGGTGCCGCAAGGCTCAGTGCTGGGACCTCAGCTATGTACAATATAATGATTTAGATGAAGGAATTAAAAGTACCATTAGCAAATTTGCAGATGACACAAAGCTGGGTGGCAGTGTGAACTGTGAAGAGGATGCTATGAGGATGCAGGGTGACTTGGATAGGTGGGGTGTGTGGCAGATGCATGGGAGATGCAGTATAATGTGGATACATGTGAGGTTATCCACTTTGGTGGCAAGAACAGGAACGCAGATTATTATCTGAATGGTGTCAAATTTAGAAAAGGGGAAAGGCATTGAGACCTGGGTGTTCTTGTACATCAGTCACTGAAAGTAAGCATGCACGTACAGCAGGCAGTGAAGAAAGCTAATGGCATGTTGGCCTTCATAACGAGAGGATTTGAGTATTGGAGCAAGGAGGTCCTTCTGCAGTCGTACAGGGCCCTGGTGAGACCACACCTGGAGTATTGTGTGCAGTTTTGGTCTCCTAATGTGAGGAAGGACATTCTTGCTATTGATGGAGTGCAGCGTAGGTTCACGAGGTTAATCCCTGGGATGGCGGGATTGTCATATGATGAAAGAATGGAAAGACTGATCTTGTATTCACTGGAATTTAGAAGGATGAGAGGTGATCTTATAGAAACATGTACAATTATTAAAGGATTGGGCACGCTAGATGCAGGAAACATGTTCCCGATGTTGGGGGAGTCCAGCAGCAACAGTTTAAGAATAAACTGTTGAAGGCTAGAAGGTCCGAATTGCCTACTCCTGCACCTATTTGTCCTGTGTCTATATGTATCTATAACTTGGTAGAAGTGACAGGAGTCAAAGAGAAGGTGTTGTGGGCCAAGCGAAGGAGAGGAGAGTGCAAGTAGAGGGAAATTGATTGAGTCGCTGTTGGAGGAAGAAACGGACGGCCTTCCTGATAGGTAATGGAGGTGTAGTAATAGTAATAGTAATAGTAATAGTAATTTTATTGTCAATTCACATAATGTAACAAGTAGTTACACAGAGGATTGAAATTGCGTTTCTCCATACTCCAATGTGCAAGTAATATTTATAAAACAGACAGACAGTGTACCAATAAAAGTAGACAATGGACATATACATTATATAAAATATTCATTAATAAAAGGTGCAATATAGCATGCTGTGCAAGTAGCATACTGCAGACATTGTGTTAAAGTTAATTTGGCAATCAGTTGGTCTTTGTGTAATGTTCATGGAATTTTCTTTAGTGTGTTGAGAAGTCTGATGGCCTGAGGGAAAAAGCTGTTTTTGAATCTTGTGGTTTTGCTCCGCATGCTGTAGAGGGACTGGATTCCCATGATGAATAGTTATTAAAGAGGTGAAGGGTGTTCGAGGTCTCGGGTATAAGTGGGAAGGGATACGATGGAATAGAGTTATGTGGTTATAAGTTTTGTTCAATCATCTTTAATGGATAAGCTCTGATTCCTAATTAATAATTCCAGGGTCTAGATTCTCCCCCTAAAACAAATCATCCTCACAGCAATTCACTTACTATTCCCCTCAGCACACATACATTCAAATAAAATAATTTCTCATTCTACTATCTTCAATGAGTATGAACCTTTTAACAAAAACTATATTTTAATTTTTGAAATAAAGGGCTAGATATATGTATCTTTCCAATTGTGCCTGAAAACGTTGCCACAACATTGGTAGACCATGCTCACCAATTTAAGAGATTGGGCATACAACAATCCCCAACTTTTTAAGCCACTTTTGAATGCAGCAGTATGAGAGATGATTTTATTGGGATGTATATGATGCTGAGAGGATTAACAAAGAAAATGTTGAGAACATGTTTCCTTCTTGCATGCAAATACAACAAGCAGCAAAAACAGCAAATTGAATGCATTCGCAATACATATTTGAGGCATGTTATCCACTGTAAATTTACACACTGATCTGGGGATCTATAAGAAAAGCAAAGGGTTACTAAGACCTGATGAAATGACTGTTATTGCTCTGTATTCTGGTCATTTATTACCACCCCTTCATCAGCATCAACTTAAGAACTGAGAGCCTCACTGTTGAAATCAATCCCTCTGTCTATTTAAATCTAATGGGGCCAGATTAATTAATTTCTCTAATGCATAGAAATAATTTTAAATCTGTAAAAGTAAAGACTCCGAATAATAGCATTTTATTAAGCTTTACATCTCATTTTCCAAATCATAAACAGCTTCTCAATGAAATAATGTTATTTCAACGAGTAAAGAGGGCAGAAATAGAGTATTTCTCATTTAACCCTATCAGCACAATCTACTCCATTATTGACTTATTAGGTACATTCAGTGTTCCTTGTGGTGACATACTAACCATTTTATGCTTTAAAACTTATGACTGAGTCATACTTTCACACAGTATTCTGAAAATGAATCCAAAAACAACAGCAGAAAAATAAAATGTATCTCTATCAATTCTAATATATGTACTTGCATTGAGTGATTTATGTGAGAGTCGGGTCAGCAATATGTCGATAAAAATCAAATGGAAACTTGTTGGTACCTGACATCTGTAAATGCCCTTCAAGAACCATGTCTGATTTGAGTATTTTGCTTGTCACGGCAGCTTGAACTATGCTTAACCTAAGTGGAACTTACTGGGCACTTGATAGACAATCACAGATGGAAGCTGCATCATATCAGGCAAGTAAGAAGGTCACAGCTACTCCTGCTGATACTAAAAGTGTCCTGTGACTGTATTATTTCTTTGAATGCTCAGTTTTACAAAGCAACAAATTCAAATAAAAGAGATGTCAGATCTTGTATGTCCTTACTCCTGACTTATGGGATATGAACTGATCCAACTGAGGGGCATATTATTCCTGAATCAAGAAAAAAACCATTCACTGCAAAAAAGTTTAAAACTGTGTGAAAAATCCCTCACCAGATAAGAGAAGCTCGCAGTCATGTTTGTTTAAAAACTTTTCCATGGTGATTTGAGCATCAAAGAGTAAAGATTTCTATGGATGATGCATCTGTCTAATCTATCTTCAGTGTACCAAACGCAAACCTTTTATAATATTCAATGTGGACAATATTTTTTGTTAACTGGAGCATTCTGAAAAGTATGGTACCAGATAATTTTTAATCACTTAGAGCTAATAAATTCAATATATTTACCACTCACTTCCATGGATTAGGAGTTGTTGTTTATTTGGAACGGACTTTAAATAATACTCGGACACGGGAGTAAACTAACAAACTATTTATTTCAGGTCGCCACCTAGAGTCTCCCCTGTACATGCGTACCATTGAGCAAGATATCCAATATGTTAATTATATTTAATAAATAACACTCCTCCCCCTTTAACTTGGAGGCAGTTAACACAATTTCACCTTCACGGTATATGCTCTTTACCTAAAATATAATTGATTAATACATTGTTGCAAAATTGTATTATTAAATCATCTTACAATACCCCCTCATAACTGTAATAATCTTATCTATCTATCTATCTTCTATATACTTTTAAAACTCTCTGGCTGTCGTCCGTCTGTACGTCCGACGGCCTGCTTGACTTTGCCGCGCGGCCTTTGATACGGCCCCTGGCCCACACGGCGCGCGGAAAGGCCCACGTTTTTTGCCATTTCCAAAGAGATGACATTTATCTTTACGAATAGCCACTCCTGATTAAATTCGGTCCTGTTTATGTACACTTTTTAAAAATAAAATCCATCCCCCCCCAACCCCAATGTGATTTTCTCCGATTGTCTCCGATTTTTTCCGAAAACGACGCCATCTTTTTTTCCCCGATTTTCTCCGAAAACGACGCCATCTTTTTTTCGCCGATTTTCTCCGATTTTTTCCGAAAACGACGCCATCTTTTTTTCAGCACATTTTCACCCCGGGGTCTGAAGCACGTTCGGGAACAACACCCCGGGGTGTCAAGCACTTTCGGGGACCAGACCCAACGGGTCTGCACTTGGTCTAGTATACTTTTAAAACTCTCTGGCTGCCGTCCGTCTGTACGTCTGTACGTCTGTACGTCTGTACGTCTGTACGTCTGTACGTCTGTACGTACAACGTTCTGCTTGACTTGTCCCGCCTTTGATACCGCCCCGCGCCCGTGCGGCGCGCGGAAACGCCGATATTTTTTACCGTTTCTAAAGAGGTTACGTTTATCTTTACGAATAGACGATCCTGATTAAATTTGGTCGTGTTTAGGTACGCTTTTTAAAATAAAATACCTCTCTCCCCCCCCAAACCAAACATTTCAAAATGTTTAAAAAAACAGCTCAGCCGTAGAATGTTAGTAAAGATTCCGTTGTGTGATGTCACAATGCACAATGGTCACAGATGTCCAATCGGAATGGATCCATTTACATATGCCTTTGTGGCAGCCCCAGCCCCGGCCCCTCCCCCCCCAACCCCCGCAGCATTGGGCATTGTGACATCACAAAACGGAACCTTCATTAACATTCTATTGCTGAGAGCTGTTTGTTTAACATTTTGAAATTTCCCCATTCCCTATCACCCCCACACACATGGCGACGCCCTGCGACACGTGTGACAAATCGAAATGAATCCGTTTACATATGCCTGTGCAGCACCCACAGCCCAAGCCCCTCCCCCCCAACCCCACAGCCTGTGTCGAAGGGCGTCGTCACGTGTGTGGCAATAGAGAAAGAGGATTGGGGGTGATAGGGAATGGGTAACAGATGGACTGTCCCAACCCCTCCTACTTCAACTCTCCCTCCACACTATTCCCCCTCTCTCCTCTCCCCCTCCCTCCCCTCCCACACCCTCTCTTCCCCCTCCACTACCCCTCTTCACCCCCATCTCCCAGCCACCCCCTTCACCTCTCTCTTGCACCACTCCCTGCTACCCCTCTGCCCCTCACTCTCCCCCCTCCCCTCCTCTCCCCACCCCGTCTCCCTCTCCCCCACTCCCCCCGCCTGTGTGTTTGGGGGGTGGTTAGTGTGAGTGTGATGCCGCAGCCGCAGCCCACCCACACACCAAACACAAGGTAAACAAAAAAATGAAGTATAAACTCAGCGGGTGCAGCAGCATCTTTGGATCGAAGGAAATAGGCAATGTTTCATAACAAAACACGTCTGAAGATGGGTTTCGGCCACAAACATTGACTATTTCCTTCGCTCCATAGATGCTGCTGCACCCGCTGAGTTTCACCAGCTTTTTTTGTGTACCAGTCTCTCTGTCTCTCCCCTCTCTCTCTCTCTCTGCCCTTCTCTCTTCACAGCCCGCAGCTCAACTCATGAACACCCACTCAACCCCCCCCCCTTCACCTATCTCCCACATCCTCTCCTTCCTCTCTCCACCCTCTCCTCTCTCCCCCTCCTCTCTCCCCTCCTCCCCCACCCTTCCTCTCCCCCCTTCCTCTCCACCCTCCTCCTCCCCCTCTTCAAATTTGTTTGGGGGGTGGTTAGTGTGTGTGATCCCGCACCCCCCCCACCCCCCCCACCCCGCAAACACGCGTTGGGGAAACAGCCCACAAACAGTCTCTCTGTATTTAAGAAGGAACTGCAGATGCTGAAAAATCGAAGGTACACACAAAAAAAATGGATAAACTCAGCGGGTGCATCAAAATCTATGGATCTATGGAAATAGGCAACGTTTCGGGACAAAACACGTCTGAAGATGGGCTTCGGCCCATAGCGTTGACTATTTCATTCGCTCCATAGATGCTGCTGCAGCCGCTGAGTTTCTCCAGCTTTTTTTTGTGTACCGGTCTCTCTGTCTGTCCTCTCTCTCTCTCTCTGCCCTTCTCTCTTCACACCCCGCTGCTCGATTCATGCATGCATGCTCCAAACCCTCCCTCTTCACCTCTTTCCCCAATCCTCTCCCTTCCTCTCTCCACCCCCTCCTCTCTCCCCATCCTCTCTCCCCTCCTCTCCCACCCTTCCTCTCCCCCCTCCTCCTCCCCCTCTTCAATTTAAAAAAAATATAACATTAAATTTTCTCTCTCTGCCCCCCCCCTCTAGACACACCTGAGAGGTGAGGGCTATGCGTCAGTGGATAGGGTGGAGATGGGATAAAAGAAGCAAATTAAAAATTAAGATAATATCAAGGGTTGTGATGAGTTTGTGTGTTTGTGGGTGCCAGATTCCCACCCCGCAACCGTGCTTTGGTGGAAAGGGGGTGGTTAGTGTGACGCCACAGCACCCACCCCCCCCCACCCGCAAACGCACGTTCGGTGTCCAGACCCAACGGGTCTGCACTTGGTCTAGTATACTTTTAAAACTCTCTGGCTGTCGTCCGTCTGTACGTCTGTACGTCCAACGTTCTGTACGTCTGTACGTCCAACGTTCTGCTTGACTTGTCCTGCCTTTGATACCGCCCCGCGCCCGCGCGGCACGCGGAAACGCCGATATTTTTTACCGTTTCTAAAGAGGTTACGTTTATCTTTACGAATAGACGATCCTGATTAAATTTGGTCGTGTTTAGGTACGCTTTTTAAAATAAAATACCTCTCTCCCCCCCCAAACCAAACATTTCAAAATGTTTAAAAGAACAGCTCAGCCGTAGAATGTTAGTAAAGATTCCGTTGTGTGATGTCACAATGCACAATGGTCACAGATGTCCAATCGGAATGGATCCATTTACATATGCCTTTGCAGCGACCCAAGCCCCGGCCCCTCCCCCCAACCCCCGCAGCATTGGGCATTGTGACATCACAAAACGGAACCTTCATTAACATTCTATTGCTGAGAGCTGTTTGTTTAACATTTTGAAATTCCCCCATTCCCTATCACCCCCCACACACGTGGCGACGCCCTGCGACACGTGTGACAAATCGAAATGAATCCATTTACATATGCCTTGGCAGCACCCACAGCCCAAGCCCCTCCCCCCAACCCCACAGCCTGCGTCGAAAGGCGTCGCCACGTGTGTGGGGGGATAGGGAATGGGGAGATTTCAAAATGTTTAAAAAAAAACAGCTCTCAGCAATGGAATGTTAATGAAGGTTCCGTTTTGTGATGTCACAATGCCCAATGCTCAAAGATGTCCAATCGGAATGAACCAATTTACATATGCCTGCAGCAGCAACAGCACCAGCCCTCCCCCCCCCCCCTACAGCCTGTGTCGAAGGGCGTCGTCACGTGTGTGGCAATAGAGAAAGAGGATTGGGGGTGATAGGGAATGGGTAACAGATGGACTGTCCCTACCCCTCCTACTTCAACTCTCCCTCCACACTCTTTCCCCTCTCTGCTCTACCCCTCCCTCCCCTCCCACACCTCTCTTGCCCCTCCACCACCCCTCTTCACCCCCATCTCCCCCCTTCCCCCTTCCCCTCTCTCTTGCACCACTCCCCGTTACCCCTCTGCCCCTCACTCCCCACTGTTCCCCTCTCCCTCCCCCTCCCCTCTCTCCCTCTCTTCCCCCTACTCCTCTCCCCTTCCCCTCATCCCCTCCCCCCCTCCCTGCCCTCCCTGCTCTCCTCCCACTCCCCACTCTCCTCCCCCCTCCCTCTCACCCACCCCTGATCTCCTCTCTCTCCCCAATCTCTCCCCTTTCCTCTTCCCCCTCTCCCCTCCCTCCCCCCTCTCCTCTTCTCTCCCCACCCGTCTCCCTCTCCCCTCTTCCTCTCCCCACCACGTCTTCCTCTCCACCCTCCCCCGCCTGTGTTTGGGGGGTGGTTAGTGTGAGTGTGATGCCGCAGCCCACCCCCCCCTCCCGCAAACGCGCGTTGGGAAAACAGCCCGCCAACAGTCTCTCTGTCTTTAAAATATTAATATAATATCAAGGGGTGTGATGAGTGTGTGTGTTTGTGGGTGCCAGATTCACACCCCGCAAACCCTGCTTTGGAGGTACAGACCCAACGGGTGGTTAGTGTGACGTCACAGCCCCCCGCCCCAAACGCACGTTCGGTGTCCAGACCCAACGGGTCTGCACTTGGTCTGCACTCCCCACTCTTCCCCTCTCCCTCCCACCTCTCTCCCTCCACCCTCCTCTCTCCCTCTCTTCCCCCTACTCCTCTCCCCTTCCCCTCATCCCCTCCCCCCTCTCCCCCCTTCCTGCCCTCCCTGCTCTCCTCCCACTCCAAACTCTCCTCACCCTCCCTCTCACCCACCCTGATCTCCTCTCCTTCCCCAATCTCTCCCCTTTCCTCCTCGCCCTCTCCCCTCCGTCCCCCTCTTCCCTCCCCTCCCTCCCCTCTTCTCTCCCCACCCCGTCTCCTTCTCTCCCCCTCCCCTCCTCTCCCCAACCCCGTCTCCCTCTCCCCCACTCCCCCGCCTGTGTGTTTGGGGGGTGGTTAGTGTGAGTGTGATGCTGCAGCCGCAAGCCCCCCCCCCCACCAAACGCAAGGTAAACAAAAAAATGAAGTATAAACTCAGCGGGTGCAGCAGCATCTTTGGATCGAAGGAAATAGGCAATGTTTCATAACAAAACACGTCTGAAGATGGGTTTCAGCCACAAACATTGCCTATTTCCTTCGCTCCATAGATGCTGCTGCACCCGCTGAATTTCACCATCTTTTTTGGGTGTACCAGTCTCTCTGTCTCTCCCCTCTCTCTCTCTCTCTGCCCTTCTCTCTTCACAGCCCGCAGCTTAACTCATGAACACCAGCTCAAAACACCCTCCTTCACCTATCTCCAACATCCTCTCCTTACTCTCTCCACACCCACCTCTCTATCCCCCTTCCTCGCACCCCTTCCTCTCTCCCCCCTTCCTCTCCACCCTCCTCCTCCCCCTCTTCAATTTTTTTTAATTCTAACATTAAATTTTCACTCTCTGCCCCCCCCCCTCTAGACGCACCTGAGAGGTGAGGGCTATTCGTCAGTGGATAGGGTGGAGATGGGATAAAAGAAGCAAATTAAAAAATTAAGATAATATCAAGGGTTGTTATGAGTGTGTGTGTTCGTGGGTGCCAGATTCCCACCCCGCAACCGTGCTTTGGAGCAAAGGGGTGGTTACTGTGACGCCACAGCACCCCCCCCACCCGCAAACGCACGTTCGGTGTCCAGACCCAACGGGTCTGCACTTGGTCTAGTAACTATTAAAACTCTCGTTCGTTGGTTTGTTTGGAACGGGTTCTTTCGCGAAAATTTGTTTAAGCTGTTTGTGAATTTACTCCTCCACCCTTTGCCGTAACGGAGACATTTTTACATATTCCTGTAGAGTTTTTCCTCCTCCACATTTCGTTTTCCAAAATGAGAACATTTGGTTATTAATTTCCCTGCTTTTTTTGTAAAAAACTTCAAAAATTTAAAATCAAGCAGCTGCATGAGTCACAAGGCCATGTCCAATCACAATTGATCTCATTTACCTATGATATGACATCACAATGGGACAGGGCTGGGAGATTGGAACCTTCAGGTGGTCAAACAGCTGCTGCATGAGTCACTGAGCCATCTCACACATGTACAATCACAATCAATCTCATTTACATATGCCGTCACAAAGGGACAGGTGTTGGAGATTGGAACCTTCACGTGGAATAAGATCAAATAGAGCAAGTTGTCCTACCCCCCTCTCTATCTACCCCCTCCCTCTCCAAACCCCTCCACACCCCCTCCCCCTCCACCTCCACCTCTACCCTCCTATCCTTCCCCCTCTCCACTCTCCACTCTCCCCTCTCCTCCATACCATCCTCTTCTCCCCCTTCCACTTCTCCCTTCCTCTTCTCTCCCCCTCCACCACTCCCCCCTCCACCTCCTCTTCTCCCCCTCCTCTTCTCTCCCTGCTCCACCTCCCCTCCTCTTCTCTCCCCCCTCCAACTCCTCCTCTTCTCTCTCCCTCCCCCTCACTCACCCCCTCCTCTCTCCCCCTCCCTCCCCCCTCTCCCCTCTACTCTCTCTCTCTCTCCCCTCTACTCTCTCTCTCCCCCTCCCTCGCTCCATCCATTCCACCCCCTGCCTTTCCCCCTCTCCCCTTCTCTCTCTCCCCCTTCTCTCTCCCCACTTCTCTTTCCACCAAGGTTCAGCTGGGAGCTGGGAGCTGGGATGCTCAGCTGGGAGCTGGGAGCTGAACATCCAGGTATATTCAATATTCAGGAGGGATAGCCAGAAAGGAAAAGGAGGTGGGGTAGCGTTGTTGGTTAGAGAGGAGATTAACGCAATAGAATGGAAGGATATTAGCTTGGAGGATGTGGAATCGATATGGGTAGAGCTGCAAAACACTAAGGGGCAGAAAAAGCTAGTGGGAGTTGTGTACAGGCAACCTAACAGCAGTAGTGGAGTTGGGGATGGCATCAAACAGGAAATTAGTAATGCGTGCAACAAAGGTAAACAATTATAATGGGTGACTTCAATCTACATATAGATTGGGTGAATCAAATGGCAGGGGTTGCTGAGGAAGAGGATTTCTTGGAATGTATGCGGGATAGTTATCTAAACCAACATGTAGAGGAACCAACGAGAGAGCAGGCTATTCTAGACAGGGTATTGAGTAATGAGGAAGGGTTAGTTAGCAGTCTTGTTGTGCGTGGCCCCTTGGGCAAGAGTGACCATAATATGGTTGAGTTCTTCATTAGGATGGAGAGTGACATAATTAATTCAGAAACAAGGGTTCTGAACTTAAAGAAAGGTAACTTTGAGGGTATGAGACATGAATTGGCCAAGATACACTGGAAATTGATTATTAAAGGGTTGACGGTGGATAGGCAATGGAAGGCATTTAAAGACTGCATGGATGAACTACAAAAATTGTTCATCCCAGTTTGGCAAAAGAATAAATCAGGGAAGGTAGTGCATCTGTGGATAACAAGGGAAATCAGGGATAGTATCAAAACAAAAGATGAAGCATACAAATTAGCCAGAAAAGCAGCATACCAGAGGACTGGGAGAAATTCAGTCCAGCAGAGTAGGACAAAGGGATTAATTAGGAAAGGGTAAATAGAATATGAAAGAAAACTGGCAGGGAACATAAAAACTGACTGCAAAAGTTTTTATAGATATGTGAAGAAAAAAAGATTAGTTAAAACAAATGTAGGTCCCTTGCAGTCAGAAACAGGTGAATTGATCATGGGGAACAAGGACATGGCAGACCAATTGAACAACTACTTTGATTCTGTCTTCACTAAGGAAGACATAAATAATCTGCCAGAAATTGCAGGGACCGGGGGTCAAATGAGATGGAACTGTGTGAAATCCAGGTTACCCGGGAAGTGGTGTTAGGTAAATTGAATGGATTAAAGGCTGATAAATCCCCAGGGCCAGACAGGCTGCATCCAAGTGTACTTAAGGAAGTATTCCCAGAAATAGTGGATGCATTAGTGATAATTTTTCAAAACTCTTTAGATTCTGGAGTAGTTCCTGAGGATTGGAGGGTAGCTAATGTAACCCCACTTTTTAAAAATGGAGGGAGAGAGAAAACGGGGAATTACAGACCAGTTAGTCTAACATCGGTAGTGGGGAAAATGCTAGTCAGTTATTAAAGATGGAATTGCAGCACATTTGGAAAGTGGTGAAATCATTGGACAAAGTCAGCATGGATTTATGAAAGGTAAATCATGTCTGACGAATCTTATAGAATTTTATCGAGGATGTAACTAGTAGAGTGGATAAGGGAGAACCAGTGGATGTGTTATGTGTGGACTTTCAGAACGCTTTCGACAAGGTCCCATATAAGAGATTAGTATGCAAATTTAAAGTACACGGTATTGGGTCAGTATTGATGTGGATAGAGAACTGGCTGGCAGACAGGAAGCAAAGAGTAGGAGTAAACGGGTCATTTCAGAATGGCAGGCAGTGACTAGTGGGGTACCGCAAGGCTCGGTGCTGGGACCCCAGCTATTTACAATATATATTAATGATTTGGACGAGGGAATTGAATGCAACATCTCCAAGTTTGCGGATGACTCGAAGCTGGGGGGCAGTGTTATCTGTGAGGAGGATGCTAGGAGGCTGCAAGGAGACTTGGATAGGTTGGGTGAGTGGGCAAATGCATGGTAGATGCAATATAATGCGGATATATGTGAGGTTATCCACTTTGGTGGCAAAAACAGGAAAGTAGACTATTATCTGAATGGTGGCCGATTAGGAAAAGGGGAGATGCAACGAGACGTGGTGTCATGGTACACCAGTCATTGAAAGTAGGCATGCAGGTGCAGCAGGCAGTGCAGAAAGCGAATGGTATGTTAGCATTCATAGCAAAAGGATTTGAGTATAGGAGCAGGGAGGTTTTACTGCAGTTGTACAGGGTCTTGGTGAGACCACACCTGGAGTATTGCGTACAGTTTTGGTCTCCTAATCTGAGAAAATACATTCTTGCCATACAGGGAGTACAGAGAAGGTTCACCAGACTGATTCCTGGGATGTCAGGACTTTCATATGAAGAAAGACCTGGATAGACTCCGGGCTTGAACTCACTAAAATTTAGAAGGTTGAGGGGGGGATCTTATAGAAACTTACAGAATTCTTAAGGGGTTGGACAGGCTAGATGCAGGAAGATTGTTCCCGATGTGGGGAAGTCCAGAACAAGGGGTCACAGTTTAAGGATAAGGGGGAAGTCTTTTAGGACCGAGATAGATAAATATTTTTCACACAGAGAGTGGTGAATCTCTGGATTCTCTGCCACAGAAGGTAGTTGAGGCCAGTTATTGGCTATATTTAAGAGGGAGTAAGATGTGGCCCTGTGGCTAAAGGGATCAGGGGGTACGGAGAGAAGGCAGGTACGGGATACTGAATTGGATGATCAGCCATGATTCATATTGAATGGCCTAATCCTGCACCTATTTTCTATGTTTCTATGCTCTCTCCTCCTCCTACTCTCTCCCTCCTCTCTCTCCCCCTCTTCTCTCTCCGCCTCCACTCCCTCCTTTTCCTCTCTCACCCTCCAATCTCTCTCTACCCCCCCCTCTCACCCTCCCCCTCTCAGCCCACCCTCCTTCTACCCACATCCACTCCTTCTCCACCCTCCACCTCTATTCTCCTCCCCCTCTCCACACTCCCCTCTCCTCCCCCTCTCCACCTTCCCCCCCTCCACCTCTCCACCCTCCACCTCTCCCCCACACCTCCCCCTCTCCTCTTCTCTCCGCTCCAACTCTCCCCCTCCCTCTCCTCCCTCCCCTCACTCACCCCCTCCTCTCTCTCTCCCTCCCTCCCCCTCTACTCTATCCCAACCTTCTACTCTCTCTCTCCCCCCTCTAATCTATCTCTCCCCCTCTAATCTCTCTCTCCCTCCTGAATCTCTCTCTCCCCCCTCCTCCCGCCCTTCCACCCCTGCCTTTCCCCCACTCCCGCTTCTCTCTCCCCCTTCTCTCGCCCCCCTTCTCTCTCTCCCCCCCTTCCCCCCCCCTTCTCTCTCTCCCCTTTCTCTCTCTCCCCTTGCTCTCTCTCCCCCTCTCTCTCTCCCCCTTCTCTCTCTCCCCTTCTCTCTCTCCCCCCTTCTCTCTCCCCCATTCTCCCTCCCCATCTCCCTCTCCCCTTCTCTCTCTCTCCCTCCACTCTCTCCCCCTCCACTCTCTCCCCCTCCACTCTCTCCCACGCCTCTCTCTCCCCTCCAATCTCTCTCCACATATCCCCCCCTCTCCTCCTCTCCCCTCTTCCCCTCCCCCTCTTCCCCTACCCTCTCTCCCTCCCCTCTCCTTTCCCCCTCCCCCTCTTCCTCTACCCTCTCTCCCTCCCCTCTCCTTTCCCCTTCCCCCTCTTCCCCTACCTTCGCTCCCTCCCCTCTTCCCCTCCCTCTCCCTTTCCGCTCCCCATCCTTCTCTACCCCCTCACCAACCCCTCTCTCCCCACTTCCCGTACCCCTGTCTACCCCTTCACCCTCCCTGCTCTCCTCCCCTCCCCCATCCTCACCCCCTCTCTCCCCCTCCCCGTCCCTCCCCTCCCCTCCCCACTCTCTCCCCTCTCACCCTCTCCCCTCCCTCACCCCCTTTCCTCAACCATCTCGCCTCACCCCTCTCTCCTCCCGCTCTCTCCTCCCCCTCTCTTCCCCCACTCGCCTCCCCCTGTCTCCTCTCCCTCTGTCCTCCCCTTCTCTCCTCACCCATCCATCCTCACCCTCGCTCTTCTCTCCCCCCTCTCTCTCCCATTCCCTATTCTCCTCATCCCTCTCTCCTCACTCTTCACTCCTCACATCCTCTTTCCTCACCCCTCCATCACCCCTCTCTCCTCACCCTTCCCTCATCACCCCTCTCTCCTCACCACTCTCCCCATCTCCTCCCACTCTCCTCCTCCACTCCCTCGCCCTCCTCCTCCCTCCCCCTCTCCCCATCCCTCTCTCCCCTTCAACCCCCCTCCACCTATCTCTCGCCCCTCCCCCTCCCCTTCCCCTATCCCTCTCTCCCCCTTCCCTAGCCCCTCTCTCCACCCCTCCCCCACCACTCTCACATCCCACCCCCCCTACCCTCACTCCCCTTTCCCCCTCCCCGCTCTCCTCCCCCTCCCCATCTCCCGCTCTCTCCACCCCCCTCCCTCCCCTCCCCAATCTCTCCCCATCTCCACCCTTCCTCCTCCCCCTCTTCCCCCTCTCTCCTCCCCCTCTCTCTTCACACCTCTCTCCTCACACCTCTCCCCCCTCTCCATCTCCTCCCCCTCCTCCCTCCCCTCCCCCCATCTTTTTAAATGTCCTAATCTTAATTTGAAGATTTCTTCCTGTTGCTGACATTCTGCTAAAGTTAACATTTCATTTTCTGCTTCATATATTCGCTTTGTTTTCCTCTGTTTCTGTTTATTATTTGTAGTTGGCATCTGACACCTGGCTGCAGTTTTTCGTTTTGCTAGCAGCTTCCTCTGTCGCTCAATTTCCTCGCGCTGCGTATTTATCTGCTCTTATTATTTAATAAGATTCTGCAATGCATAACCATCTGTCCATTGCTCAGTGAAGGAGGCTCCATGCCGGACTGTAATGAAGTGTCCTAGTCGTAATCGGTCCCGCATACTTTTGTCTCGACCGGCAAGCCTCTCTTGTTTCGACTTTTCTATTAGCAGCTTTTTACTCATTGTCACACATATATTTAATCGTTCTTTGTATCGTTTAAGCATTTTCTGTTGTTCATCTATTTGTCTTCTTACGTCACATCTCTGATTCTTCATCAAGAAGTAGGATCTATATTGTCTTTGCAATACAACAGTAGATTTGTATAGTTTTCTTGCTTCATAAGCAAGGTAGTGAGACTGCACTACAATTGCTGTATATTTCAGTTTGAGGAAGTCTTTCCTATACCCAATCATACGGAGTACTGACTGAACTTTTAGAGCAGGCCGCTTTTGCTTAACCCACTGCCCAACCACCATATCCTTGTAGGCAGCCTGAATGGTAATGGTTGCACACCTCATTGACATGATATTGCACAACCTGGAAATTCCCTA
>CM075979.1:46222733-46282668 GCA_038087875.1 Malacoraja senta | reverse complement strand
TATTGAGGTCTTTCCCAAATAACAGAGCATCCGTCTCTGCAGCTGGGGCTCTGCACAACCCAGCAAATTTGGGATTGAGGGCAGGTCTTATGTTTTCGCGCCGGAGATTGTTAATTTCAAATTGTGTGTTGCACATCAGTGCCAGCACATCCTGCTGGCAGGTATCCATCTCCGTACTATCCACAGAACGAGCAAAGGCTGTTATGGCCGACGTCAGGAGCCTTAGGATCCGTTGTAGTTTAACTTCATGGTTACGCATGTTTGACCCCACGTGCCCCCAGATCTGGCTGTTCACAGTCTTCACTCTGAGGGCCTCACAGTTCTCTGGTGCTGTGTACAGTTCAAGCGCCTCTAGCAGTACCTTCTCCTGCAAGGGCTTATTTGATAGATGATTTATGCTGGCCGCCATTTTTGGTTCCAGCGGTCTTCCAGCACGTGGGGTTGCTACATAACGGTCCACGACACCCAGCAGCTCTTCCTGCTCCTGCACCCCTTGCATACCGCCGAATTCGTCCGCCAGCCCCTGTTCCAGACCAGCCCAACCCTGGTCACCAATGCTAGCCTCCAGTAATGAGGGAGCAGAGGGCAGTGCACAAGACACTGTGGAGGAGGTGCCTGACCTACCTCCGCGGGAACGCTCCTTCTGCGCATCCCGCTGGAGCATCTGCTCCAAGAGCTGTTGTAAGCTCTGGCGGCTATCTCTCCTCCGTGTAGGTGGAGACATGTCCCCATCCGACGAATCAGAAATGACCGGCCGGATACTTTTTCTCATGGCTTTCCTCCCTGTCCGCTGTGCAGGCATTAGCGGGACTGGGCTCGGCTCGGTCTCGGGGATAGCGGAGCGCTCTATGTGCGTTCCTGCCGCCTGTTGCTGTCCCCCTGCGATTGAACGCTCCTCTGGTGGAGATGAGCTGGGGGCAGTTCTCTTCGAGAGTCTTTTCTTTTGTGAACTCATTTCGTAAGTACACGCTTTAACTCTCCTTCTCCGTTAGATAACTTCAGCATACTTACCCAACGGTCCGTCTTTTAAACTGCAGCCGGAGAGCCTTCCTCCAGCTGCCGCCGCTGTTGCACTGCTGGCGTAATGCCGCGCCTGCGCACTGAGCGGGTTCTTCACGAAGTCACTCACGTGACTCCGAAGTAAAATTATAAATGGACTGGACAAGCTAAATGCAGGAAAAATGTTCCCAATGTTGGGCGAGTCCAGAACCAGGGGCCACAGTCTTAGAATAAAGGGGAGGTCATTTAAGACTGAGATGAGAAAAAACTTTTTCACACAGAGTTGTGAATTTGTGGAATTCCCTGCCACAGAGGGCAGTGAGACCAAATCACTGGATGGATTTAAGAGAGAGTTAGATAAAGCTCTAGGGGCTAGTGGAATTAAGGGATATGGGGAGAAGGCAGGCATGGGTTATTGATTGGGGACAATCAGTCATGATTGCAATAAATAGCTGTGCACGCTCGAAGGGACGAATGGCCTCCTCCTGCACCTATTTTCTATGTTTCTATGGATGTCCAGTCACTCTATACCTGCATCCCCCACCAGGTGGGTCTTAAAGCCCTCCGTTTCTTCCTCGACCACAGAACCAACCAATCCCCGACCACTGATACTCTCCTCCGCCGAGCGGAGCTGGTCCTTACCCTCAACAACGTTTCCTTTGACTCCTCCCATTTTCTCAAAATCCAAGGCGTAGCTATAGGCACGCGCATGGGCCCCAGCTATGCCTGCCTCTTTGTAGGGTACCTTGAACAATCCTTGTTCGAGGCGTACCCGGGCCCTATACCCGAACTCCACCTCCGCTACATCGATGACTGCATTGGTGCTACCTCTTGCACCCATGCACTGTAAAAACTGTTCAAACGCATAGTGTCTTCACTCTAGTTTATTGCATACATTGTATTCGTATACACACATATTGCCCTAGCTGTTCGTGGTCCGTTACCGGAGCTAGAGAGCGAGCTAGGGGTGGGAAGGTTACATTTATACTGAAGGTAATGGGGAGTGGTTAGTAGTAGTGAGGTCATTATGTTAAAGGAACATACACGGCTCTACATCCTTCCCCTTGAAAAGGGAAACATAGCAATGATGACAGTGAGACCACGACTCATACGCTAGGCACAAACCCGCGCGTACATCGTCAGGAAAAACTTGAAACATTCAAGCAAACTCCCCGTAATGTTCAGGCGGCTTGACCAGACGCCCGGAGCGGGTATGCAGCCCGCCTCCCCCCCCCTCCGAAGGTAGAGCAGGTACCGGGGCAGGAGTGGCGATAGGTGAGCCGAAAGGGGAGTGAGCAGGAGAGGGAGTACGAGGAGACCGGGGAGGAGACAAGGGCACTGCAACGGGCACGCGAGCGGGAGAGGGCTGACGGGGGGGGCCAGGAGGAGCAGCGGGAGAACGGGGCGCCAAGGGCAGAGGAGCGGGAGGCAACGAGGTGGCAACCGGGGGAGCAAAAGGGGCTGTGGGAGGCGGAGCGGGCTCGTTGACAGGCAGCAAATGCTGGCGGGACCGGCGGTAGATTGTGCCCTCGTAGTCAACCAGGTAAGAGAGCGGAGAGTCGGCAAAGCCGATGACAACAGCCAAGCGGTGGTGTCCGGAGGGGGACTGCATCCGGACGACCTGGCCCTTGAAGAGGGGCTGAAGGGGACGGCATGACTTGTCGTGGGAGCGCTTCTGGACGACCTGTTTCTGGGTAATACGCTTCCGGACAGCAGCAGGGCTGCGGACTGCGGGCTGTAGGGACCGCTGGGAGACAGGGATCGGAGGGCGAGTGGTGCGGGACATGAGCCGCTGAGCGGGTGAGCCCATGGCAGGGTCGCGACTAATATTTCGGAGATTCAGTAGAGCGAGATAAAAATCCGAATGCGACAGTCTGCAATGTTCCAGCAGCTCCTTGGCACTGCGGACGGCGCGCTCAGCAAGGCCGTTGCTCTGCGGGTACTCCGGGCTGCTGGTGATGTGGCGAAAGTTGTAGGCGGCGGCGAATGCGCGGAACTCAGCACTCGTGAACTGGCCCCCGTTGTCAGACTGCACAGTCACAGGAATGCCAAAGGTCGCAAAGAGGGGTTGCAACTTCCCGATGACCACAGCAGAAGTGAGGGAGCGCAGACGCTCAATCTCGAACCAGCTGGAGTAAGAGTCGACCAG
Source organism: Malacoraja senta (assembly GCA_038087875.1). Classification (NCBI taxonomy): domain Eukaryota; kingdom Metazoa; phylum Chordata; class Chondrichthyes; order Rajiformes; family Rajidae; genus Malacoraja; species Malacoraja senta. The sequence goes on along the minus strand of CM075979.1, from coordinate 46,279,520 downwards.
GACCAGGAAATGTTTGCCACGCCACTCAAATATGTCCGTAGCGACTGCCATCCACGCCAGGGCGGGGGCAGGCTGTTGCAGGAGTGGCTGGCGTTGCTGGTGCGGAGAGAGCGTATTGCAGGTTGAGCAGGCAGAGACCCTCTCCCGGATGTCCTGTGCCATGCCGGGCCAATAAAATTGGCTCTGGGCCTGGGACAGGGTGGCATCAGCTCCGGGATGGCCGTTGTGGGCAGTTTGGAAATAGTGGTCCCGCAGAGCAGCAGGCACCACAACCTTGTGGCCCTTTACCACCACGCCGTCCTGCAGCACAAGTTCGTCCCGGACTAGGAAGTAGGGCGCAGCACCAGCCGGCAAGGGTGAGCGACGGTCAGGCCAGCCGCGACGGATGACGTCTATAAGCTGTTGCAGGGCAGGATCATTGGCAGTGTGATGAATCAGGGACTGCATCTGCTGGGAAGGCATGAAGTTGACGTTTAGCACCATCAGGTCGGATGACTCGTACGGGTGGCGGGCAGTAGACGCCAGCGGTGCGCGGGACAGCGTGTCGGCCACAAACATGTCCTTGCCCTTGCAGTACACGATTTGAAACGTAAAGCGTTGGAGTTGCAGCATCATACGCTGCAAACGGGAAGAGGCAACGTGGATCGGTTTGTTCAAGATCGTGACCAGCGGCTGGTGGTCGGTTTCGATAGTGAAGGTGTTACCCAGAATGTAGTCCCTGAACTTCGAGCAGGCGAACACCACGGCAAGGAGCTCCTTCTCGATCTGAGCGTAGCGTTGCTCAGTGGGAGTCATGGTGCGGGAGGCGTAGGAGACAGGTAGTTGCAGGCGGTCGTGGATCTGCAGGCAGGCAGCACTGAGACCGAAACTTGATGCATCGCAGGTAATGACGATAGGGCGCTTTAAGTCGAAGAACTTCAGAGTGGGGGTGCGAACCAGCCGGGATTTTAAGTCATCGAAGGCTGCCTGATGCAGCGGGTACCAAACCCAGGCAGTGTCCATCTTGGTCAGTTCCCTCAGGGGCGCACTCAGCTCGCTGAGGTCGGGAATAAATTTCCCCAGGTAGTTCATCATGCCCAAGAAGCGCTGCAGGCTTGGCACGTTGACCGGAGCTGGCATCTCTGAGACCGCAGCTGTCTTCTGTGGGTCTGGTTTCAGACCCTCAGCTGTAAAAACGTGGCCCACGTAGGTGACCTCCGGGACGCGGAAACGGCACTTCTTGGGGTTCAGTTTGAGGTTGATCTCCCGAGCCCGATCCAGGACCAGGCGGAGGTGGAGGTCGTGCTCAGCGACGTCCCTCCCGTATACCAAAATGTCATCGACGATGATAGCACACGGCAGACCTGCAAATAGCTGTTCCATGGTGCGCTGGAAAACCTCGCTGGCAGAATTGATCCCGAAAGGCATGCGGAGGAAACGGAACCTGCCGAAAGGTGTACCAAACGTGGTCAGTAAAGATGAACGTTCATCCAGCGGAATCTGCCAGAAAGAGTTCTTGGCATCGAGGACAGAGAATACAGTGGCTGGGCCAACCTTCGCAGCGACATCCTCCACCGTTCGCATGGGGTAGTGCGGACGCTTGATGGTCCTTGGGGTTGATACAGATCCGAATCTCACTCTTGTCCTTCTTAGCAGCAACGACCATGGTGGAGACCCACACGGGTGGCATCACTCACCTCCTTGATGATGCCCATGGCCACCATCTGGCGTAGAGTGGACTCCACCTTGTCCTTCATAGCAAAGGAGACGCGGTGAGGCGGGTGGACTACCGGATGGACCTCCGGGTCCACCTCGATTTCGTACTTGCAGGGTAGTTTGCCCAATACACCGTCAAAACGGTCGGGGTACTCGCACATGGGATCCATGGGGGTCTGCACCGGGTGGATGTCGTGGTGGAAGGACACCAAACCGAGGTCCTGGCACGCACTGGCGCCCAACAGAGTAACATTCTCAGATTCCAGCAGATGGAAAGTGAGGGGCCGAGAGGCCTTCAGAACTGAGCAGATAAGGGTGGCCTTGCCGACTGGGAATAGCATGCTCCCCCCATATGCACGGAGGCGGGAGTGATCAGCGGTAATGTTCTCACCAGCTCTTATCTGCTGAAAAAGGCTTAACGACATAACATTCGTAAACGCGCCCGTGTCTACCTTAGCAGAGAAGGTCTTCCCATTCACAGTAACTCGAACTGATGGATCAGCTATCAAAGCATGTGCACCCAGGACTGAAAAAACAAGTGATTCATCATGGGAGGAGCTGTTATCAGAATCAGGGAGTTCGACTGGAAGGTATTCGGAGCCATAAACACTATCAGTAGGAGTCAGGTTGTGTAGACTCTTTCTCTGAGCAGGGACAGGCTGGCCCCTGGAACGGCATGCTGCGGAGAAGTGATTAAGCTTCCTGCACAAATTACAAGTCTTACCCAGAGCAGGGCAAACATCAAATTGATGACTGACAAAGTTGCAGTTTGGGCATCGGCGAGGGTTGACCCTCGCAGGCGCGGGAGTGCTACGCTGGCGTGGCGGGCCATCGCGCCGCGGGCGTCCAGCAGCACCAGCATAGTTAATGTCCTCAGCTTTAGGGGGAGATACGGCGTCGACAGCAGCAGACATGCGAGAGGCATGCAAAGCGTTGTTTAAATTGAGGTCCGGCTTTCTCAGAAGCTCAGCCCGTAGCTTCGCGTCCTGTAGACCGTGAACTAGGACATCTCTGACCATCTGGTCGGGGGTCAACGTCTCCAGGTGGCAACGCCGTGCCAGGTGACGCAACAATGCCACGAAGGTGTCGATGTGCTCCCCGGGTTTCTGGCGCCTGCTGAAAAACTTGAACCGCTCTATAATGCAATTGGTGGGAATGTCACACAGCGCGGCAAATTTATTGATGAGACATACGGGGTCCTCTGCATGCTCACCATCGGCGTACTCAAAAGATTCAAAATGTTCCATGGCCTCCGGGCCAGCCAGGTTGAGGAGCAGATGTGCTTTAACCGCAGGGGTAATATTGGGATGAGCGATGGCGACATAGTGCTGAAAGTCGCGCCGGAAAATAGTCCACCGGTGGACGATGTCGGAGTCAAACACCAGAACGTCAGGCTTTCGACACGAGCTGGCCATAGTACATAAATGGTTGGAAAGGAAAATAAACACTTGGAGAAAAGAAAACAAACCCGATGAACAGGAGACGCAGGGTTAACTTCTTGACACCATGTAAAGACTGTTCAAACGCATAGTGTCTTCACTCTAGTTTATTGCATACATTGTATTCGTATACACACATATTGCCCTAGCTGTTCGTGGTCCGTTACCGGAGCTAGAGAGCGAGCTAGGGGTGGGAAGGTTACATTTATACTGAAGCTAATGGGGAGTGGTTAGTAGTAGTGAGGTCATTATGTTAAAGGAACATACACGGCTCTACATGCACAACTCATTGACTTCATCCATTTCACCACTAACTTCCATCCGGCACTCAAATTCACCTGGACCATTTCCAACATCTCCTTACCGTTTCTAGACCTCACTATCTCCATCGCCATTAACAAACTACTGATCGACATCTACTATAAACCCACTGACTCCCATCGCTCTCACCAGGGTTTCTTCTATATCCCGTAGCTCCGCTCTCACTCCCATCCCCCCACTCATAACAAGGACAGAGTCCCCCTTGTCCTACCCCACCAGCCGTCACATACAACAGATAATCTTCCGACATTTTCACCGCCTCCAATGGGATCCCACCACTTGCCACATCTTCCCATCTCCTCCCCTTTCGGTTTTCGGCAGAGACCGCTCCCTCCGTAACTCCCTGGTCAATTTGTCCCTTTCCACCCAAACCACCCCCTCCCCTGGTACTTTCCCTTGCAACTGCAGGAAATGCTACACGTTTCGCTTTACCTCCCCACTTGACTCCATGCAAGGACCTAAGCAGTTTTTCCAGGTGCGGCAGAGGTTCACCTGCACCTCCTCCAATCTCATCTATTGCATCCGCTGCTCTAGGTGTCAGCTGCTCTACATCGGTGAGACCAAGAGTAGGCTTGGCGATCGCTTCGCCCAACACCTCTGCTCAGTTCGCAATAACCAATCTGATCTCCCGGTGGCTCAGCACTTCAACTCCCCCTCCCATTCCGAATCCGACCTTTCTGTCCTGGGCCTCCTCCATGGCCAGAGTGAGTCCCACCGCAAATTGGAGGAGCAGCACCTCATATTTCGCTGGGGTAGTTTTAACCCCAGCGGTACGGATATTTACTTCTCAAATTTCAGGAAGTCCTTCATTTCTCCCTCTTTCCCTTCCGCTTCCTAGCTCTCCCACAGCCCACTGTCTCCGCCTCTTTCTTTCTTCTTCCCGCCCCCCCGCCCCCCCGCCCCCTACCCCCACATCAGTCTGAAGAAGGGTCTCGACCCGAACGTCACCTATTCCTTCGCTCCATAGATGCTGCCTCACCTGCTGAGTTTCTCCAACATTTTTGTCTACAACAATTTGATTAATATTTTTGGTGATATAAGTTGGTCATTCTGATCATAGCCCTATATTAATAATCCTCAAAGCAATACTCTCTTACTTTCACATCCTTTATAATGTCCCAAAGTATCCAGCAAAGTGCCTTACCTAAATTGGGCATGAACCACACTTCCTTCAAACAGTCACTGTCAGTTTACTGGGGAATCAATGTCAGATTCCAATGTCTGACAAAATTGCAGAAGTTAACAACAATTATTATGGAAAGTAATTGTGATTAATGTTAAAAGAAAAATTAGTTCATGAGCGAACATAAGTCTGTGCTCTTGAACCAAAGCCTGCATTGTTCCACCATTGCCCTGGCTAGCAATGCACCGTGCCATCACTACAATGCTCCTAATGAAATATGGTTACTATGAAGAAATAGATTGGTTGCTTTGGACATACAAAGGTGATCGTCATCACAGAGTTCCCATTCTTCAGTGTAAATTATTCTCTCCTTATTTCGTAAATTATAACTTATTTTTTCTGTCTCTTTGGTCATTTCCTCGCTTGTAGATCATAAAGTCTTGCTGGTGGAGACAACTGGAAAAAGAAAGTCAAAAATAAACCTAATTACATTTTTTCAAGTCAGATAAGTGGTTGACCTGTAAAATATGGAAGTTAGTTACATAATATGCAATATGTTCTATGAGTTGAATTGAAATGACATGGTGGTAGTCAGATGGTCATTATCTCATATCAATTATTTACTGTAATGCACAGGAGTCACTCATTTTGAATTTCACTTTTACAAACAGAATTACCTGTTGCTCTTTTGATTCTTTTTACCAACACTGTGCCTTCCTTCGTTTCTTCAGTGGCTCCTCCCAAATCTCTTTTGTCCTCCCCTGTATATGACGTGACCTTTGATGAGATATTTTGTTGAAACTGATTCATAAGGACACAAATAAATTGTTTCTACTTCTTCTCGATTATTTCTTCCATCGCATTAATAACTGAGATACTCAACTCAACTAGTAATACAAGCAGTAACTGCCTAGTGTGCAATATTTCATTGAGCTCTCACCTTTCATACTCTACTCTGAAATGAAGTTTGATATTGTCAGCAAATGTGGGAAAATGTGGGAATAATTGATCTCTTTCAACAATATATATTTGCGAATGTTAGCACCTGACTCCACAGCAGTGATGATGATTTTTCTAAACAACTGTCATTTCTGTCTTGTAGAAAATAAAATGCTAATGTAGAGCCACTCTGTTAATTCATAAAAGCGTATTCTCACTTCTCCTTTATGCTGGGAATAATTTCTGTTCTTACCTTTATGACAAGCTTTCTTTTGATATTCTTGCCATTTCATTCTTAAAAGGATGCCTAAAGATTCTGAATCCTTGGGGGGGAAAAGTGACACATCAGTGCTGCTTTGAAGCAATAGTTTGGAAATTCTGGATATATCTAATGTAATTGAATTTAAAAAAGCAACATATCACAAAAGTAAAAATTAGGAGAAGTAAACTTGAATTTCATGAATAACACATTTGGAAAAATATATTGAAGTATTCCACGACTCCAAAGATAAGAATACAATTTCCCTTGCAACAGATTCCATAGGCTAACGGCCAAATTGATTAGAATCAATTATATTTGAAAAAACGCATTTAATATTTCAAACAGATTTAAATTACGTTGTGGATTTTTTGTCAGAAGTTTAGGTGTCCAATCCTCATTTGACTCACTGGATTCGTATACTTGGGTTTGATGCCTTCTGCTCCGATTGGTCATAAATTCTGGCTTTGGTACGTCTAATCCTGTGAAAAATAAAACATGCTAATCATCTGTTATGGCCAACTTCAGGTATTTATGTTCATTGAACTTACCAGTGCAAAATATCTGTGGAAACATCGCTTTGGAATGTTATCGTTATTACTATTCCCTCCAGTGTATTCATGCTTATTCAATTGATCATGTCTACTTGATGAAGACAGCAAACAGCCTTAAAATTATTTTAAAATATTTATAATTTAATTTTTTTTATAAAAGAGCCTTATAAAGAATAATCAACCAGCACGAAGAATATGATGGATGAGTATGTGTCTAGAAATTGGTCAGAAATCGCAATAACCAATCTTTCAGTTTCACACATCTGTGTGGTAAGTGAAATAGATCAGAATCCTTCTTTCCATTCCTCCAGGTTTAAAGTAATGGCTCATTCTTGCTGCCTGTACTGACACTTTGGGTAAATGGATTGAATAATGAACAACCTGGACAATCCACTTCTTCATCAATGGGAACATTGACTGTAAACAAGCACCAGAGACAGTGTGTGATTTAAACACATCTTTAATCAGCACTGAAACTTAGCAGCGTTGAGGACAATAGATTGTCAGTACATCCTAGCAGCTCAGACTGGCAGTGCCGGGAACAAGCGTTAGTATAAGAGTTATAGTGGAGTGGAGTTAGTGATGCTGGCTTATGTGTGATTGGTTCACATGCATCATCAATCTACATCCTTCCCCCTAAAGATTAAATGTGGAAAGGGCACCCATACCATGAAGTTAAACATACTCGCCATATCTGTCTGGTGGTCTACTAACACGGCCCGAGTGTGTGCGGGCCCAACCATCCCCTCCTTCACCTGAAGGATTAGACGGCGAGCCTGGAGGCGAGAATGGCACGGGAGAGGCTTGTGGTGACTGAAAGGGGAAACATGCGGTAGGTGAAACCTCGTGGTTAGTGGAGACCGAGGGACGTGGGGGGTGCAAAGCATGCGGGGACGGGTGGGAGACATTGCAAAAGGCGGCTGGAACTGGAGCGGCGGAGCATAGGGATCAGCAGGCGGTGGTCGGGGCTCCCTCACAGCAAGCAGGTGTTGTCGACTTCTCCGGTATACCGCTCCCTCACAGTCCACAAGGTAGGATCGTGGCTCGTCAGTCGGGCGTACAACAGTGCCCAGACGAGAATGTCCAGTTGAAGTTCGTAGACGGATGACCTGGCCTGGCAGTAGAGGCATGAGTGGTCTGCTGGAACTGTCGTATGACCGTGTCTGGATGTCATGCTTCTCTTGGAGATGTTTCTGAATAGTGGCGGGCTTCAACACCCGAGGGACCAGCTGCTGTTGTGCGATGGGGACCGGAGACCTCGTCACTCTCGACAGTGGACACTGTGCCGGCGATCCCAAGGTTCCGTCTCTGGCGATGTTTCTGAGATTCAGGAGATCGAGATAGACGTCTGACTTTGAAATGCGCGCTCCCTCCACCAAGTGCTTGGCGCTTCTGACAGTGCGTTCAGCGAGTCCATTACTCTGTGGATACTCGGGACTGCTTGTGACGTGCTGGAAGTTCCATCGGTCTGCGAAAAGCTTGAACAAGTGGCTGGTGAACTGCCTACCGTTGTCGGTTCTCAGGATGACAGGAGCGCCATTGGCTGAGAAGTGTCTTTTCAGCTACTTGATGACCATCTCAGATGTGAGGGAGGTCAGTTGGTCTAGTTCAAACCAGTTAGAAAAGGAGTGGACCAGAACGAGGTAATGCTTTCCGCACCATTCGAAAATGTCCGCAGCCAGCGACGACCAAGGCAGTGCTGGTGGAGGTTGTTGCAGAAGGGGTTGCCGCTGCTGATGAGGCGCAAGGTTGTTGCAAGTGGGGCAAGAGGCTATGCGGTCCTGGATGTACGTGGCCATTCCCGGCCAGTAGAACAGACCACGAGCACGTACCAGTGTGGAGTCGGCACCTGGGTGACCGCTGTGTGCCTCTTTGAAGTATTTGTCTCATGGCGATGAGGGTATCACTAACTTGTGACCCTTAACAGCAACACCATCCTGAACCACCAGTTCATCACGGACCAAGAAGAACGGCTGCACCTCTGTGGGCGTGTCGGATTGTTTGTCTGGCCAGCCTGTTTTGATGATGGATGAGCGGGTCCTGTTTTGATGATGGATGAGAGGGTTTGAAGCGTATCGTCAGTGGCAGTGTGCGCGGCCAGGGTGCACAGTTGCTTGCTGGAGATTAGACCGACACCGAGAGCCGTGAAATTCTCCCGTTCATGGGGGTGTTGTTCGCAAGAAGCTCAAGGTGCACGAGAGAGTGTGTCAGCGACATGCATGTCCTTACCCTTTGTGTAGGTAATAGAGAAGTCGTACCGCTGTAGCTGCATCATCATGCGCTGCAAGCGAGCATGGATAGGCTTGTTCAGGATTGTCACCAGTGGTTGGTGGTCCGTCTCGACCGTGAACGTGTTGCCATAGACGAAGTTGTGGAATTTGGAGCAGGCAAAGATGACAGCCAGCAGTTCCTTTTCGATTTGCGCGTAGTGCTGCTCCGTGTCGGTCATGGTGCGAGAGGCATACGCGGCAGTTAGTAGGGTGCCATCATCAGATGGTTGCAAGCAGGCTGCGCCAAGCCCAAATTTCGAGGCATCGCAGGTGATTGCCACCGGACGTTTCAGGTCGAAAAAAGTCAGGGTCGGTACACTGGTCAGTTTGGATTTTAGAACATCAAAGGCAACCTGGTGTTGTTGGAACCATGACCATGCAGTGTCCTTTTTGGTCAGCTGCCGCAGTGTCGAGCTTAGTTCGCTGAGGTTCGGTATGAACTTTCCGAGATAGTTTACCATGCCCAGGAAACGTTGCAGGTCTTTCACGTCTGTGGGGGCAGGCATTTCTGTGATGGCAGTAGTTTTCTTCGGATCGGGTTTGACGCCATCAGGGGTGAAGATGTGGCCGATGTAGGAGACCACTGGAACCCTGAACTTGCACTTGTCAGGATTGAGCTTAAGGTTGATCTTGACATCACGCTCCAAGATGAGCCTGAGATTGTGATCGTGTTCCGCTGCGTCTTTACCATAGACTAGGATGTCGTCGACAATAATGGCACAAGGCAGGTCCTCGAATAATTTCTCCATAGTTCTTTGGAAGACTTCACTGGCGGAGTTGATTCCGAATGGCATTCTCAGAAACTTATATCTGCCGAATGTGGTGAGGTTTGATGACTTCTTGTCCAGCGGTATCCGCCAGAAAGAGTTCTTTGCATCGAGGACAGAAAATACGGTGGCCATTTCGACCTTTGCCGCAACATCCGCGACTGTCTTCATGGGATGGTGTGGGCGCTTAATGGCAGTGTTCAGGTCTTTGGGATTGATGCACAGGCGGATTTCATTTTTTTCCTTCTTGACTGGGGCAATCATGGTTGAGTCCCAGTCGGTGGGGTCACTGACTGCTTCAATTACGCCTTTGGAGACCATGTCCTTCAGCATAGAGTGAACCCTGTCAGTCATGGCAAATGACAATCGGTGCGGGGGTCGGATGACGGGTGTCACATCGGGGTCAGTAATAATCTTGTAGGTCATAGGCAACTTGCCTAGGTTGTTGTCGAAAAGATCAGGGAATTCACTCAGCGGGTCCAACGCGATTTGCAGCTTGTGGACGGTTTTGTCAAAGGAAATCAGCCCCAGTTCCTGACAGGCACGATTGCCAAGCAGAGTAACTGAATTAAAGTTCAAGACATAGAAGGTCAATTCCTTCGTTGTTTTCTTTAGTACACATTTCAAGTTGGTTTTGCCCAAGGGAACCAGCACCTCACCTCCAAAAGCATGTAAAGTGGATTTGTCCTTGATGAGTGGCTCGTTAGTTCTAATTTTGTTAAAGAGGTTGATTGACATAATGTTGACCTTCGCGCCCGTGTCTAATTTCGTGCCAAAATCTACATTGTTTACAGATATCATCACGGTTGGATCAGAATTCTTGGCAGTGACTTCCGGTGGCGCCATGTTTGATTAACAGACGTGCACTTAGCTCCTCTCCCGAAAAATTTCACGATTTATCGTGTAAAACGTGTCCAGAAATCGTGATTGGATTTAAAAACCTTACCGAAGCTTCTGGTCGCCGCGCTGATGACGTCATCATTAAGCGCGATGTTTTAAACGGTGGTTTAAAGCCCTTTAAATGAGTAAACTGTCTCCAGCTGAGAGCCCTCAGAGAACAGTGAAAAAGCTGCTGAGAGACCAGAAGAAGTCTGAAGCAGGTTACCTCTGAAGTCTCTGAAGTCTCTGAAGTGGCTGTAGAAATGGATACAAGAGCTAAGAAAGAGTTTGATGACTTGAAGAAATTAGTGAAAAATATGAAAGATGAGATTTTGGATGAAAATAAAATTATGATGGAAAATATGAAGGAAAATATGGGAAATATGATGGAAAAAATGGAAAAGATGATGAGGGATTTAAATGCTGGTAATCAGAAGGCTATGGATGCTAGCAATCAGAAGGTGATTGATTCACTGGACATTATGAATAAACGAATTGAGGATGTGAAAGATGGACTATCGGAGAGAATGGACAAGATGGATGAAACCACTATGGACAAGTTCACGGCTGTGCTTGAAACAGTAGCTGCAAGTATGCGCACAATTACGGAATTGGAGAAAAACACGGCTCGAGTGGTTGAAGACATGGCGAAAATGAGGCAAGAACATGAGCAAATGAGGCAAGAAAATGAACAAACTTCACTACAGATGGTGATTCAACTCAGTAAAGTCTCAGAAAAATGCCTGGACCTGGAAGCTCGCTCTAGACTTCAGAATTTGAGAATTGTTGGAGTCTCAGAGGGAGCCGAGGGGGAGGATGTGCGTGAGTTTGCCATGGGCTTGCTTAAACAACTGCTTAATCTTTCGAAAGAACCGAAAATCGAAGTGGCTCATCGTGTCCCAAGATTTAAACAAAGATCTGGTGCGGGAAAAACTTATCCACAACATATTATTGTGAAATTTCGGGATATTTTAGAACTGGAAGATGTTATGAGCAAAATCAAACACGGTGTGCAACTGCGACTGGACAATGACACTATCAAGATATTCAGGGACTACCCGTATGAAATTGTGCAAAAAAGAAACAAATTCGAGAAGGTTAAGGATCTTTTAAGAGGGAGAGAAGGGATCAGATATGGTTTTTTATCCAGCGAAAATGCGTATTTCCTTCAAGGGTTCTGAAAAGTCATTTGTTAAGCCTGAAGACGCGTTCAAATATGCCCAAACTATCATTGAAAAATAGAAATCAAATGGGGGTTTGGCAGATCTGAACCATTCTAAGCAATGCTTTGTCTGGGGATAGCTAGACTTATCTTTGGAATGTTGAATCAAGGACACTTTCTGTTCAAAACGAGTAAACAGCTGAACAGATGGGAATGGTATATACCAGAAGCATTTACTGGTTTATTAGATTATAATATTAAAACCAATTGTAAGAACTTATCCTATTAACTTAATAAGTTATTCATGTTAGATTAGAATACTAACAAAAATAAAAATAAAAAATAACAAACTAACATACGAATATGAATTTTTAATAAATTGAAACCTTATCTATAAGTGGGAGGAGGGGATGAGAAACGAGCACCTGGCTTAGGCCCAGGGGCACGTCTCGTTAACCCCTTCAACCAACAGTTGATTCTTATTGAAGTCAAAAGTATCGGTTTAATAATTAGTAGCTAAAATTGCGATATATATATGATATGTTATAATGAAATATATAGGGTAAAATTGTATTATATATCTGAATGTGAGGCCCCGTTTTAATATTTTAATATGTTATGATTAACCAAGAGAGCGGAGCTATTTGTTTAACAACACAATGGAAGTCAAAACAAGGTTTTTTCCCACCTACAGGTGGGACACTCGCTACAGTGCCGACTATATTAGACACTGTATTTTCACTTTTTTCATTTTTTTTTTTATTACCACATAAACTCACATGTTTGTGTTTTGTGTTTAGTGATAAGCGTAAAATGGATATACCAACAAAACTTAAAAATTCAAAAGTTCCCCCAATTCCCAAAGACCTGGGATATGGATGCACCACAAGACTTAAAGGTACTATAATTATTCAAAATGCATAACACTAAACAAAAGAACCTAGGAGGAATCTAATTTTGTAGTTGGAATACAAGAGGTATTAACGAACCTATTAAAAGGGGTAAGATATTAGCTCAGCTGAAACTGTACAACTCTGACATTATCTTCTTACAAGAAACACACTTAAAATCTCAGGATCAAGTTAGGTTGAGGGCGAAATGGATAGGTCAAACATACCATTCTTCATTCACTTCGAAATCTAGAGGCACATCAATCATTATAAGAAAAGGTATACCATTTAAAGCAAAGAATATCATAACAGATATAGAAGGGAGATACTTAATAGTTAATGGAGAAATTCATGATACTCCACTTACCTTGGTAAATATATATGCCCCTAACTTTGACAACCCCCACTTTTTCAATAAAATTTTCAACATAATTGCAGAGTTTAACTATCAAAATGTTATAATAGGAGGAGACTTTAACTGTGTTCTAGATCTGTACTTAGATAAATCAAGCCAAAAGCAGAGAGGGAATATGAAAACGAAAACCGGGGAACTTCTCAATACTTATATAAACAATACTAATATAGCAGATGTTTGGAGAATTGTTAATCCAACCGGCAGGGAATACTCGTTTTATTCAATGGTACATAAGACATACTCACGTATAGATTACTTCCTGCTGGATACAAAATTGATCCCCCAAACATTTAACCCAACATACCACACAAATTCGATTTCAGACCATTCTCCACTCACTTTCTTTTTAAAACTGGAAGGAATGTTTAAGAATAAATCGTTTTGGAGATTTAATTCTCAAATTCTAAAAGATCCACAAGCGAGTATATATTTAAAAGAACAAATGGATGCCTTTTTTCAAATAAATGATACTCCAGACATATCGTCTACTGTATTATGGGAATCTTTTAAAGCATACATTAGGGGTATTATAATTTCATATCAAGCTTTTCAAAATAAAAAGAATAAGAGTGAACAAAGACAGTTAGAAGAACTTATTAGACAAATGGATATAGATAATGCTAAAGATCCATCAATAGATAAACATAATAAAATAATAATTTTGAAATTTAAATTAAATAAATTATTATCTGCCAAACTTATAAGACTTTTTCAAATTACAAAACAAGAGCACTTTGAATTTGGGAATAAACCGCATAAACTTTAGGCTCGCCAGCTAAAAAAACGAGAAAAGGAACATACTATACCAAAGATTAAATCAGATAAAGGGGAATTATTTTCAACACTGAAGGATATTAATAAAAGATTTGCGCAATTTTATGAGAATTTGTATACATCTAAAACGACAATTGACTCCAATAATATCACAAAGTTTTTGGATAATTGTAATCTTCCAAAGTTAGAGCTGAAGGAACAAGAGGAATTGGGTGCACAAATTTCAATTAAGGAATTAGAAGATACGATAAACTCACTAAAGAATGGAAAAACACCAGGCCCTGATGGATTTACTAATGCATTTTATAAAAGCTTTTATGATAAAATAATACCAAGATTACAAAAAATGTACCAATATGCTTTTAAAAAACAAATACTACCTGATACATTAGCGGAATCAACGATTACACTAATACTTAAGAAAGACAAAGATTTAGAAGAACCGGGTTCATATAGAGCTATAGCATTGTTAAACACAGATCAAAAAATATTAGCGAAAACATTAGCTAGAAGATTAAGTAAATACATTAGTAAATTAATAAACCCAGATCAGACGGGGTTTATCCCTAAGAGATACTCATCTAACAATATGAGACGTTTACTCAACATAATGCACTCACACAAATCTGAAGATCAAGAATTATCAATTATTTTGCTGGATGCTGAAAAAGCAATTGACCAAGTAGAATGGAATTATATGGATAAAGTATTACAAAAATTCCAACTGGGAGAGAATTTTATTCTATGGAACAAGTTACTATATAATAAACCTACAACTAGAATACTAACTAATAACATATTATCCTCGAAATTCCAACTATCAAGGGGAAATAAACAAGGATACTCATTATCACCACAGCTGTTTGCTTTCATTATTGAACCGCTAGCAGAAAAAATTAGAATACACCCTGATATCCATGGATATAATACTAAAGATTCATATAATAAAATATCTTTATACGCGGATGATATATTACTGTACATTACAAAACCTCAAATCACTATACCAAATATATTAAATTTAATTGAAGACTTTGGATCTTTTTCTGGATATAGAATAAATTGGAATAAAAGTGAAATTATGTCAATAAAACCGAAAGATTCAACACATCTTTTAAAATTCCCTTTTAAAATAGCTACAGAAAAATTTAAATACTTGGGAATCAAAATTACTAGAACATATCAAGGTATGTTTAAGGCAAATTTTGATCCCCTACTTAATAAATTAAACACACTAATTAAATTCTGGAAAACGCTCCCGATGTCTTTAATAGGCCGAATAAATGCAATAAAAATGATCTTTCTACCACAAATTTTATACCTATTTCAATTGATTCCTATATACTTATCAAAGAAGTTTAAAAAAAAACTCGACTCAGATATCACTAATTTTTTATGGGACTATAAATCACATAGAATACAAAAAACTCATCTGAATAAACCTAAAGTATTAGGGGGTTTAGCACTACCTAATTTTATGTATTATTATTGGTCAGTAAATATTAAAAATATGATTCAACTGATGGATAACTCCGCTCAGCAAGTGGACTGGATTGTAATGGAAAAAGAGGATTGCTCCTCTGGAAACATTGGAGCGATCCTCTTCTCTCCAATGAAACTGAATAATATAAATTATAATAAGAACCCAATTATTCATAGTACAATCCGAATTTGGAAACAAATAAAACAGAATTTAAAATTAAGAAATTTATCACTTTTATTACCCATAGTTAATAACCCTTCATTTAATCCCTATATTATAGATAAAGCTTTTACACATTGGGATAGACTAGGAATTAAAACGCTCAGTGATTTTATGAAACTGGAAAATTACTTTCATTTCAACAATTACAAATAAAATATAAATTCGTAAATAATCAATATTTTAAATATTTTCAAATATGCAACTATTTGAAAAAATATACAAAAGATCATTATAATAACCCAGCAGATGTATTGGATGAGGCAATGCAGATAAAAGCTGAATCAGCAAACTTAATATCATATTTGTATAATATTATCTTAAATGTACAAATACCATCTACGGAGGGTATCAGAAGAGACTGGGAACAAGAGTTAGCTATTAAAATTTCAAAGGAAAGTTGGAATGAACACTTATTAAACGTGCATAAATGTTTGATTAATGTAAGACACACTTTAATACAATTTAAAATTTTACATACATTATATTATTCCAAAACTAAAATTCATAAAATGTTCCCAAATGTATCATCTATTTGTGATAAATGTCAATCCCAAGAAGCTACTATAGCGCACTCATTCGTTTTCTGTACAAAAATTCAAAAATTTTGGAATGAAATTTTCGAAATCTTTACAAAATTATTTAAAATAAAACTGATACCCAAAGCAGAATGGATTATCTTCGGAATAACGGAAGATGGTCCAGAACTAAATGTGTTTCAAAAGAAACTAATAGACTATGGGTTAATAACTGGAAAAAAGCTAATCCTAAAATTTTGGAAGAAGGCTCCAATACCAACTATAAACATGTGGATTTCAAATATGTTCGAAACATTACACCTAGAAGAGATAAGACTCCTCCTAGCAAGTAAACCAGATCACTTCCACCTGACGTGGTCTGCATTTATAGAATTATTACAAATATAGGGTGCAAAGGTACCTTAAAAAAATTGAGGTCAGGTAATGGGGGATGATAGTTGAAGAGTCGGTATGTCCCATTTGCGTAATGCTCATAAAAAATATTTGTTTCTCTCTTTTTCCTCTTTCTCTTTCTCCTTCTTTTCTAGGGTCTATTTCTTAACTCTTTTTCTTTTGTTTTTAATTTTGTTCTTATAGGGTCTTCGTCCTTTTTTGTTGTCACATTTTCTACACTCTCACTTTTTCCTTCACTTTCTTCTTTCTTTCAATCTTATCCTTTCCTTTTACTAGTGTAAAAAACAAATGGAGTACATTAATTGTAAGAAGACATAAGTGGCGAGTACTAATGTATGTGGTTGTAATGTAATGTACTTCTAATAAATAAAAAATTTAAAAAAAAAAAAAATTCTTGGCAGCAGCAGCTGTAACGAGTAAACAGCCGGATCGTCTTGCGAGTTAATTGGGCTGTATTCGGCCTGGTATTGGGGAGTGAGTGTGTTGCTGTCTCATTGCAAAAAATTGAGATTAGACTTGGAGCTGGGCGAATTCTTTCCTCGGGCCCGAATTGCAGCCCGACAGACAGAGGCTAAGTGATTTAGCTTTTTGCACTAATTGCATGCTTTCCCGAGGTTGGGGCAGGCTGATTGTCTGTTGTGTAAGTAATTGCAGTTGGGACATCTCTTCGGAGGACCGCTGTGAGCTGCCTGACTAGCTTGGGTCATAAATCGGCTGTTATCTGTGTATGTTCGCTGCCTAGTGAGGCCCGTCAGATTGATGGTTTTGGTTTCATGCGAACTGTCTATGAGGTCGACAAATTCGGAAGTTCTGCATGCGTGCACAGCTTCCTCAAGTGTTAAATCTGGCCATCTCAGGAGCTCTGATCTGAGCTTTAGATCGCTAATGCCATTCACTAAAATGGCCCTCGTTAACTGATCAGTTAGCTGATCAACCGGCATATTCTGGAATCGGCAGCGCTGGGCTAAATACATCAAGTCTGAGATAAACGAGTCAACTCGTTCCCCAGGGAGCTGACGACGAGAGAAAAACTTTGCCCTGTCCAAAATGTGAGTTGAGGGCAGGTCACAGGTCAGCAGAACATTAGGGTCTTCAGGAAATTCCGCTGGGGTTATTACCTGGTCGTGGGCATCACGGATTGCCAGAGCATAACAGAATGTTCTGGATTGACGAAGGGCATCTGGGCCGGCAAGGTTGAGCAGGAGAGAGGCTTTGACAGCATCTGGTTCATTTCGGTGTGCAATGTTCATGTAGTGCTGGTAATCAATTTCAAACGTGGCCCAGCGTTCGCTGATATCCGCATCAAAGACAAGAGGGTCAGGCTTTCGACAAGAAGAAGCCATCGTAAAGTAAAACAAAAACTCACCAAAGATAAAATAAAACCTGTTATACAAAAGGAGTGGATAAGACCACTTCTGACGCCATGTAAACAAGCACCAGAGACAGTGTGTGATTTAAACACATCTTTAATCAGCACTGAAACTTAGCAGCATTGAGGACAATAGATTGTCAGTACATCCTAGCTGCTCATTGACCTTTGTCCAATCTCTGATTTCAGGACTGTGACTAGTTGCAACATTAAAAAGCATAACTGGGCCCCAATGTCTATGGGTTTGTGTTATCCATGGTCACCATCTTCTGAATGACATCAAGCTTTGGTATTGATTGTAAAGTTAGTCCAATTTGAGATCACTGATGGGAATTTTTGAATATTGGCAAGGAACTTCACCAGGAGGAAATAGTAATTAGAAGCAAAACTGTACATCTCCTGCTGCCAATAATCTGCGACTAATCACAAGTCTGCTGGGTGTGCTCATTTCATCAAAAGTGGCATTACAAATCTTACGGGTTGACGCACCTTGACTTTGCAAGGCATTAACATATCAGGCAGTTTATGTCTTGGGACCTTTCCAATTTTCCAATGACCAGTGTGTGTGCACATAACAATGAGGGCAGGAACAGAGACAGCAACATTTAATTCTAAACATTATCTTTCACACATTTGTTTATTGATCTAAATAATGAAGGCATCACAGGCAGAGCTGGCATTTCCTGTTCTTTCCAAATTGCCCCTTGTGTGACATGGAACAGAACTTGGAGGTTGTGGTGCTCCCATGCACCTATTGCCATATAACCATATAACCATATAACAATTACAGCACGGAAACAGGCCATCTCGGCCCTTCTAGTCCATGCCGAACACTTACTCTCACAACATCAACCAACTCCAACTGGTCCAGAACGCTGCCGCCCGACTCATTACCCACACCAAATCCTGGCACCACATCACCCCAGTTCTCAAAGAACTTCACTGGCTTCCCATTTCCCACCGGATCATCTATAAAATCCTGGTCCTCACCTACAAAGCCCTCAACCACTTGGCCCCCCCTTATCTCACTGACCTCCTCTCCCCCTACCAACCCTCACGGTCCCTCAGATCCACATCAGCTGGTCTCCTCTCCATTCTGAAATCAAACCTCTGCACTTTTGGAGGCAGAGCCTTCTCCAAGGCAGCTCCCAGGCTCTGGAATTCCCTCCCACAACTGATCCGAAATTCTGAGTCCC
This sequence comes from Malacoraja senta, assembly GCA_038087875.1. Lineage (NCBI taxonomy): Eukaryota > Metazoa > Chordata > Chondrichthyes > Rajiformes > Rajidae > Malacoraja > Malacoraja senta. The sequence continues at coordinate 46,260,834 of CM075979.1, read as the reverse complement.
TCACCATCTTCCAGTCCCGCCTCAAGACCCATCTCTTCACCTCTGCATACCCTTAGTCACATGTCACCTTCCCCTTTGCATCTCTGTCTTACTGCTCTATTTTTTTTTTAAAATGTTGACTCTCAATGTAAAGCGACTTTGAGTCCTTGAAAAGCGCTATATAAATAAAATGTATTATTATTATTATTAGTCCCATCTACCTGCACTCAGACCATAACCTTCCATTCCTTTCCCATCCATATACCTATCCAATTTATTTATAAATGATAAAATCGAACCTGCCTCCACCACTTCCACTGGAAGCTCATTCCACACAGCTACCACTCTCTGAGTAAAGAAGTTCCCCCTCATGTTACCCCTAAACTTCTGTCCCTTAATTCTCAAATCTTGTCCTCTTGTTTGAATCTTCCCTACTCTCAATGCAAAAAGCTTATCCACATCAACTCTGTCTATCCCTCTCATCATTTTAAAGACCTCCATCAAGTCCCCCCTTCTGCGCTCCAAAGAATAAAGACCTAACTTGTTCAACATTTCTCTGTAACTTGGGTGCTGAAACCAAGGCAACATTCGAGTAAATCTCCTCTGTATTCTCTCTATTTTGTTGACATCTTCCCTATAATTTGGCGACCAAAACTACACACCATACTCCAGAATTGGCCACACCAATGCCTTGTACAATTTTAACATTACATCCCAACTTCTATATTCAATGCTCTGATTTATAAAGGCCAGCACACCAAAAGCTTTCTTTACCACCCTATCTACATGAGATTCCACCTTCAGGGAACTATGCACAGTTATTCCTACATCCATCTGTTCAACTGCATTCCTCAATTCGCTACCATTTACCATGTATGTCCTATTTGATTTGTTCTGCCAAGATGTAGCACCTCACACTTATCAGCATTAAACTCCATTTACCATCTTTCAGCCCACTCTTCCAAATGGCCCAAATCTCTCTATAGACTTTGAAAATCTACTTCATTATCCACAACACCACCTATCTTAGTATCATCTGCATACTTACTAATCCAATTTACCACACCATCTTCCAGTTCATTGATGTATATGACAAACAGCAGTGGACCCATCACAGATCCCTGAGGCACCCCACTAGTCACCGGCCTCCAACCTGACAAACATCCATCCACCATTGCTCTCTGGCATCTCCCATTCAGCCACTTGCTACTCCACCATTAACACCCAACAATTGAACCTTCTTAACCAACCTTCCATGTGGGACCTTGTCAAAGGCATTACTGAAGTCCATATAGACAACATCCACCACTTTACCCTCATCAATTTCCTTAGTAACCTCTTCAAATAATTCAAGAAGATTAGTCAAACATGACCTTCCAGGCACAAATCCATGTTGACTGTGCCTAATCAGACCCTGTTTATCCAGATGCTTATATATATTATCTCTAAGTATCCTTTCCATTAATTTGCCCACCACTGATGTCAAACTAACAGGTCTATAATTGCTAGGTTTACTCTTAGAACCCTTTTTAAACAATAGAACAACATGCGCAGTACGCCAATCCTCCGGCACTATTCCCGTTTCTAATGACATTTGAAATATTTCTGTCATAGCCCCTGCTATTTCTACACTAACTTCCCTCAATGTCCAAGGGAATATCCTGTCAGGACCTGGAGCCTTATCCACTTTTATATTTTTCAAAGGTGTCAGTACTTCCTCTTCTTTGAATCTCATTGTTTCCATAGCTACACTACTTGTTTCCCTTACCTCACATAATTCAATATCCTTCTCCTTGGTGAAGACCGAAAAAAATAAATTGTTCAATATCTCCCCCATCTCTTTTGGCTCTGCAGATAGCTGTCCACTCTGACTCTCTAATGGACCAATTTTATCCCTTGTTATCCTTTTGCTATTAATATAGCTGTAGAACCCCTTTGGATTTACTTTCACCTTACCTGCCAAAGCAACCTCATATCTTCTTTAAGTTTTTTCTAATTTTTTTTCTTAAGATTCTTTTAACATTCTTTATACTCCTCAAGCACCTAATTTACTCCATGCTGCCTCGAATTATTGTAGATCTCTCTCTTTTTCCGAACCAAGTTGTCCAATTTCCCTTGAAAACCATGGCTCTTTCCAATTATTACTCTTTCCTTTCAACCGACCAAGGACATAAAGAATCTGTACTCTTAAAATTTTACCTTTAAATGCCCTCCATTTATCTTCTACATCCTTCCCATAAAACAACATGTCCCAAATCACTCCTTTTAAATGCTTTCGCATCTCCTCAAAGTTAGCCTTTCTCCAATCAAAAATCTCAAACCTTGGTCCAGTTCTGACCTTCTCCATAATTATATTGAAACTAATGGTATTGTGATCACTGGACCCAAAGTGCTCCCCAACACATACCTCTGCATACCTGTCTCATTTCCTAACAGGAGGTCCAACACTGCCCCTTCTCTAGTAGGTACCTCCATGTATTGCTGCAAAAAACTATCCTGTACACATTTTACAAACTCCAAACCATCCAGCCCTTTTACAGAATGTGTTTCCCAGTCTATGTGTGGAAAATTGAAATCTCCCACAATCACTACCTTGTGCTTACTACTAATATCTGCTATATCCTTACATATTTGCTCTTCCAATTCTCGCTCCCCATTAGCCGGTCTATAATACACCCCTATAAGTGGTGCTACACCCTTCCCATTTCTCAGTTCCACCCAAATAGCCTCCCTAGATGAGCTCTCTAATCTATCCTGCCAAAGCACTGCTGTAATATCTTCCCTGACAAGCAATGCAACACCACCACCTCTTGTCTCTCCAACTCTATCACACCTGAAGCAACAAAATCCTGGAATATTTAGTTTCCAATCACAGCCATCCTGCAACCATGTTTCACTAATCGCCTCAACATCATACTTCCAGGTGTCAATCCAGGATCTAAGCTCATCCACATTTCTTACAATGCTCCTAGTATTAAAATATACACATTTAAGAAACCCACCACCTCTCATTCTCTGCTTATTATCTTTTTCTTCTTTCTCCCCTACATGTTGGGTCTGAGTGCTTCCCTTCACTGCCTCCTGCCTCACACACTGTCTACTAGCTTTCTCTATTTGAGTCCCTCCCCCAACCGTTCTAGTTTAAAGTCTTCCCAGTGCTATTGTTTTCAGGGATGGGAGAGACATGTATATTGAAGATGCATTTTTCCTCTAATAGGTCAATTTATCTTAAATGTAGAAGAGCTTACAATACCATGCATGCCTTACAATAAAAATGTACAGCACTGTAAAAATTGATACCTTTATTATTGTTTAAGAAGGAACTGCAGATGCTGGAAAATCGAAGGTAGACAAAAATGCTGGAGAAATTCTCCAGCATTTGTGTCTACCTTTATTATTGTGGTAAGTCTAGATCTCTAAAAGAATACTTTCTAATTTACTTGCCCATGTAACAAAATGTCTCGATCTTGAAGCTCGGTCAAGACGGCAGAATTTAAGGATAGTGGGAGAAGGAAAGGAGACTGGAATGGACGCTCGGGATTTCACTGCCAACTTACTTGAACAAGTATTCAAGCTGTCTGAAAAACTGAAAGTAGATGTTGCTCACCTGTTCAGAGAGCACATTCGAGGCCAGGAGCCTCTCCAAGACAGATTATAGTGAAACTTCACGACATTGCAGCTCTTGAAGACATTATGAAAAAAATCCCATTCGCAAAAAATGTGATGTTTGAAGGTGAAATCATTCGATGCCTTAGAGACTACCCAGCAGAAGTGGCTATGAAACATGCCCTTTTTACAAAGACAAGAATGATCCTCAAAGGAATTCCTAACTTAAGTTATGGGATAATTTATCCTGCAAAAATGAGGATCAGATATAATGATTTGGAGTGTTTCTTTATTGATCCAGAAGAAGCATTTAAATACGCACAAGAGCTAACAAAGGATATTAAAGGATAAGTAAAATATCACGGTTAGCCGGAGGTTAACTTTTATATATATATCTGGTGAGGGGAAACTGAGAAATTATGACTTTTAAAATAAATATAAGCACAAATGTTTTCGTTAAGATGGCCGACAATTTTACGCGTGCTGAAGTCTAGACACCTTATCGACTTTGGAATGTAAACTCATGTTCATTATTGACTTTTAAAAAAAAGGAGAAAACAGAAAATTAAATCATTATTCGGTTATGCTAGTACATTTTAGATTAGTATACATAAGTTAGTCCAGTTATTTATGTGTTAGTATATAATTATTGATATCTTTTTATTAGTGAATTACTACGTTCAGCTCCATTTAATTTAATTTTTCTGTGCTGCGTAATTCCGTTTTATTAAATCTTTCGTTCAAAAAAAAGATTTAATAAAACGGAACTACGCAGCACAGAAAAATTAAATTAAATGGAGCTGAACGTAATAATTCACTAATAAAAAGATATCAATAATTATATACTAACACATAAATAACTGGACTAACTTATGTATACTAATCTAAAATGTACTAGCATAACCGAATAATGATTTAATTTTCTGTTTTCTCCTTTTTTTAAAAAGTCAATAATGAACATGCTGTAGATTTATGATCGCTAGTTAATGATGGATTATTATACTAATATACTAATATAATAAAATATGTGTAATTGATTCGGTAAGACAAATTCCCAGTTACGCTCAAGATAAACTAACAAGGGAGGGAAACAGTTGGCAAGCGGCCAAGTATTTTGGTTAACCCCTTCCAACCAGCAGTTTCTTACTTAAATATACTGGGCTTTGTCTGCTAAGCTAAATACAGTAATTATTAGTAAAAAGTAAATACTCGTCCAGTTTAAGATTTCAGTAAAACTACATGCTCGATGGTTTTCTCTATATTACCCGGTTTTGAACTGTTCTTTTCTTTTTTACAATACTGGTTTAAGGGTACGGAGCTTAATGTAACTTAACATCGACGGAAGGTTTCAAGAATTTTTCTCCCACCATTTGGTGTGTTTTTTTTAGCAGTATTTTTTAAAATAAATACTGTATTATTACAATGTTTATGTTATTTAGCACATCTTTTGATTTTTCTTTAAGGGCACATTTACAAGGGATATACCAACAGAGTTTAGCAGCTGTGAGCACCCACCCAACACCCAGAAGCTTGAGGTATTGTGTTGCACCATCTGACATAAAGGTACCAATGTAATTTTACTTCGGAGTCACGTGAGTGACTACGTGAAGAAGCCCGTCAGTGCACCTGCGCGTCATTACGTCAGACGCCTTGACGCAAACGGACGTGAGGAGCAGTGCTCCTCGAGTGGTTTGTAGTTTTTCAACTACAAGGTAAGTAAAAACTTTTTTACAGGTTTTCCAGGTCCGTTTACTGTGGGTCTATGGCGATTTTTTCCACAGACGCCATGGGAAAAAACGGACAGGGGGAAGAGGCGAGCGACATAGCCGACAGAAGTCGGGAAAGTCGGGAGTCCGCGGTTAGAGACCAACCGCCTCTAAACCCCGGTACAGTCGCCAGCGGTGAGCATAGCGACTGTGGACCTGGGGCTGGTGAAAACACAGTCAGTGCCTGTCGGGCAAAAGACAAAGTTTAAATCCCAACGGAGGGAGTCCCAGGCAATGAAGAAGCTCCAGGGCTAGATACTGCTTTAGAGCGTATTGCCCAAATAGAAAGCCTTTTACACAGGCTGTTGGAGCAACGTTCACTCAGTGAGGAGTGTTCTGAAAGCCAAGCTGCTGGAAACAGCTCAAACAGCTCCTGGTACAGGGCTAGATACTGCTTTCGAGCGTATTGCCCAAATAGAAGCCTTTTTCATAGGTTGTTGGAGCAAAAGTTCACTCAGGAAGGAGTGTACTGTAATCCAAGCTGCAGGAGCAGCTTAACAGCACCTGGCTCAGGGCTGATGGAATGCACCCTCAGGAATGAGGAGCGTGCTACGGGTCATGAGATTTCAGACCCCGACTCTGACGGTGAGGCTGTACAAGGCGATGAAAGGCAGCTGCCAGATGTTCCAACCCTGGTAGTAGGATTCGCTGCCCCGTCAGGGTCAGGAGAGCCATTAGGAAGAACTGGCCTCCTTAATAAATTACTTGGTTTACCATTAGCTGGAACAGCATGAAATGGATGAGACTGCAAGAGTATCTGGAATTAGTTGCAGAGAATATTAAAGCTGCTGGGTTCTGGAATAACTGCTTTTACCAGAATAGCAGGTAACAACCAAAAGATGACGAAGTTGCATCAGCAAGCACTGGGGTTGCTATGCAGCACCCACTTCGAGAAGTGCTATACGGTCTACTATGAATCCGAAATTCGCAGCACTCTGCAAACCAAGTAATATACAAATTACCCAACTTACTCTTTGGAGAGATCTCGGGAGACGTATTAAAGAGTTGGAAGATGAAGCGAAAACAGGATTGATGAAGACATCAATGGTTGTGAAGTCTGTAAAGAGGAAGTATCCTTTCAGACGTCATACGGATCCTGGACCAAGTCGCTCATCAACGCAGGGACGTAGTTGGCGGCCTGCAGCGGGAGCAAGAACCAGTGGGCGTGCTTCCGGGAGAACCCAGGAATCTCAGGGTACTGAAATGACTCAAGAGGTAGGTGGACCTGGTTCTCATGGGAACATACTAACTGGATTAAGTCCAAAAGTTGGAGGCAGGTTACATTTCTTCTATAATAATTGGAAGAAAATTACTTCAGATGTGGTAATCCTGAATAATATACAAGGATTTCGAATTGAATTCAATCCAAATTATGATTTGCCTGTTCAGCATGTTCCTAGCCGAACTCTGCACTTTGTACAAAAAGAAGTGATGGAGGTTCAGGTTGCAATTGAAACCCTATATAAAAAAAAAAAAGGGGTTATTGAAAAATCAGTCTACCAAAGTCACCAATTTGTGTCAAAAATATTCCCTCGATCAAAAAAGGATGGAGGATGTAGGATTCTTGTAGATTTGATAAATCTGAATCCTTTTGTGCAATTTAGACATTTTAAAATGGAAACATTTGTGACTGCCAAACAGCTTATTTCAGAAGCATGTTATATGGCAACTATAGACTTGAAAGATGCATATTATTCAGTGTCTGTTCATTCAGAAGATAGGAAGTATCTTAAATTTAAATGGATGAACCAGTTGTGGCAGTTCAAAGCTCTGCCTAATGGGTTAATATCTGCACTCAGAATATTCACAAAAATTGTTAAAACCAATTCTGGGCTTGCTGAGTAGCCAGGGGCATGTACTAATGGCATATTTGGATGATGTCTTGATTATAGGAAAGACAAAACAGTCAACAGAAGTATCTGTTGCAGTTGTGAAATCAACTTTTGAAAAGTTGGGGTTTCTAATTCATCCACAGAAATCTAGGTTAACACCATGTACCTCTATTAATTATTTGGGGTTCACAATTGATTCAGTCCAAATGAATATCACTTTGCCCAGGGAAAAGGGTGGATTTGATTAAAGATTGCAGTAATCTCCTAAACGAGCAAAAACCTTCAATTAGACAGGTGGCTCGTGTACTGGGAAAATTAGTAGCAGCATTCCCAGCAGTCCAATTTGGACCATTACATTATCAACAGCTGCAGAGACTTAAAGAACAGGCACCGAGAATGCATGTTGGTCATTTTGATAGAACCATGCAACTAACAACAAATGCTGTTTCTGGTCTGCAGTGGTGGATTCTACATGTCTCAAGCAGTTCCAGCAAAGTGCTGATTGAACAACCTTCCATGATATTACAAACTGATGCCAGTGCACCAGGATGGGGTGCAACTGACTTAACATCTAGCTGAGGAGGCAGATGGAATCAGGAAGAGTCATTGTTACTGCAGACATGGGGAATTAACTATTTGGAGCTTCTAGGATGTTTCTATGGGCTCCAAGCTTATTGTTCTAACACAACTAATAAGCATGTTCAAGTTCAAATTGATAACACAACAGTAGTCGTTTATATTAATGATATGGAATTAAGTCGGTGTCTTGTGACAAAATGGTTAATCAACTTTGGGCTTGGTGTATTGAAAAGAACATTTGGATTTCAGCTATCTAACTACCAGGTAGAATGAACGATAGCAGACACCAAGTCACGAAAAGTTCCATGATAATAAAGAATGGATGTTGAATCAAGAGGTATTCAATGATATAGTCATCAGATTTGGAATGACCGACATCGACTTGAATCATCAGCTATCGAGATATGTCTCATGGAAACCAGATCCAGGAGCAGTGGCGATTGATGCTTTCTCGCTACATTGGGGTGGTATGTTTTCATATATATTTCCACCTTTCTGCCTCATAAGCCAATGTTTGCTTAAAATCAGGCAAGATGCTGCTTCAAGGGTATTGGTAGTACCAGATTGGCCTACACAGCCATGGTATCCGTTGATATTAGAATTAACAACACAAATGTTGATGAAAGTCCCAAAAAAGAGTAATTTATTGCTGCTCCCTGTACAGGGGAACAACATCCATTATATGATCGTTTGGATTTGTTGATTTGCAGGTTTTAAGAATGCCTTTTCTGGGACGAGGACTGTCTGAGCATACTGTGGACATGCTTACGGCAGCCTGGAGGAAGAGCACTCAAAAACAGTACCTTTCTTATATTAAGAAATGGGAAAAGTTCTGGGTACAAAAGAATGTGCAATAAAGTACTGCAGATATTTCAAATGTTTAGAATTTCTGTCAAAACTTTATTATGATGAAGGTCTGAGTTGTAGTGCAATTAATTCAGCCAGAAGTGCATTGTCCTCATATTTGGTTCTGGATTCAGAAAGAAACTCAATTGGGTCACACCCAATTGTTTCCAGACTAATGAAAGGAATCTTTAATTCCAAACCACCGAAACCTAGGTACGTGACAATCTGGGATGTAAGTGTGGTACTGAAACTACTTCGTGATGGTTATCAAGTGTGTCTTTACCTTTGGTCAAGCTCAGTATGAAAGTATTCATGTTTATGGCATGAGTGACAGCACAACGAGTGCAAACACTTGGAAAATTACAAATAGATAGTATGGAAGTAACTGAAGACAAGGTTACATTCTATATCTATGACCTAATAAAGCAAATTAGGCCAGGTGTGACAGGATTTAAAATTATGCTGGCAGCATATCCAAATGATCCATGTCTTTGTATTAAGACATATTTATTACAATACATTGAGGTCACAAAGAATTTGAGAATACGGAAACTGGGTTTTTGATCACACACAAGAAACCACACAAGAGAGTTTCAATACAGACTATTTCCAGATGGATAAAAGAAGTCTTAACAGCTGCTGGTATTAACACTTATGTTTTTACGTCTCACTCGACTAGGGCAGCAGAAATGTCGGCGGCCAGGGCAAAAGACGGCCCCGTCGACCATATCCTCGCAGCCGCCGGGTGGTCCAATGAGTTGATGTTTCAACATTTTTACCATCGGCCTATTGTTAATGCGGGGTTGTTTGCAGAAACTATTTTAAGTTCTGTGTAAATTCCTCTGGTTTAAAGGGGATCTGATTCATTTCATTCTTGAAATGAATTACTGCATTTGTGGTACAAATGTTATTATGAATGCATGATTGATTATTCTCGTTCCGAGTCAATCTATGCAGTGAGAAGCCGGGATTGATCCACGGCATGAAATCACAAAGCTTTAAAATCTTCACGTAGTCACTCACGTGACTCCGAAGTAAAATAGTAAGATTAAACGAGAACTTACGTAAGTTTGAAGTTTGATCTTTATTTTATGAGGAGTTACGTAGGTGATTACGTGCCCGCCACGACCCTACCCTCTATCATAAAGGTCAGATGGAAGTTCTTGTATTACTCGTTTTAGTATGAGACTATATTACTTCGGTTCTTGTTTTTTGTGATTTCACACCGCTGCTTTGAAGATTGATGCGCAGGCGCACTGACGGGCTTCTTCACGTAATCACCTACGTAACTCCTCATAAAATAAAGATCAAACTTCAAACTTAGGTAAGTTCTCGTTTAATCTTACTATTTATAATGCAAGACGATGCGCAAAAGAAAATTGGAGGAATTACGTTTTGTAGCTGGAACATAAAGGGCGCTAATGAGCCAATTAAAAGGGGTAAGATTCTTGCTCAATTAAAATCACTTAATGCCGATATAATATTTCTACAGGAAACACACTTGAAAGCTCAAGCTCAGACCAGGCTGAAGGCAAATTGGATCGGTCAAACATATCACTCCTCCTATCTCTCTAAATCTAGGGGTACCGCAATTATAATTCGTAAAGGCATACCATTTAAACATAAGAATACCATCGCAGACAAAGAGGGGAGGTGTGTCATAATTACTGGAAAGATACACTCTACTCCACTCACCATGGTAAATATTTAGCTCCTAATTTTGATAATCCGCAATTTTTTAATAAAATCCTGAATATAATTTCTGAGTACAATTACCAAAATGTGATAATTGGGGGAGATTTCAATTGGGTTCTGGATCAATATCAGGATAAATCTGCCCAACAAAAGAGACTTAATATAAAATCAAAATCCAGTGAACTTTTAAATACAGATGTATGGAGGATTGGAAACCCGGCCGGAAGGGAATACTCCTTTTATTCACCAGTTCATAAAACCTATACATGTATTGACTACTTCCTAGTGGACACAAAATTAATTCCCTTTACTAATCCTAAATATCATAATAGTGTCATCTCTGATCTTTCTCCGTTAACCTTCTTCTTAAAATTAGAAGGAATGTTCAATAAAAAATCGTTCTGGTGGTTCCATCCCCAAATTTTAAACAACCCGGATGGTTGTATATACCTAAAACAACAGATGGAACTTTTATTTGAGACTAACGATACCCCAGACATCTCACCCTCCCTATAATGGGAATCCTTTAAAGCGTTTATCAGAGGTTCTATTATTTCATACCAAGGTTTTCAAAATAAAAAGAATAGGACGGAACAATTGCAACTAGAAGAACAAATTAGACAACTTGACTTGGAAAATGCGCAAGATCCAACCATAGATAAACACAACAAGATAGCAATATTGAAATTTAAACTAAACAAAATTTTATCTGCAAGCGTCATTAGATTATTTCAAAATACAAAACAGGAAAATTTCGATTCGGCGATAAGCCACACAAACTTCTGGCATGCCAGCTGAAAAAAGTGGAAAAGGACCATACTATTCTAAAAATCAAATCAGATAAAGGTGAATTGCTAATGTTGCCTAAAGACATTAATAAAAGATTTGCTCAATTTTATCAAAATTTATATACATCCAAAACAACAACAGATAGCAATAAAATTATAAACTTTCTGGACAACTGTAATCTTCCAACACTTAATCCGTTGGAACAAGAGGAATTAGGAGGACAGGTTTCAATCAAAGAAATAGAAGAGACAATATTCTCACTGAAGAATGGTAAAACACCGGGACCAGATGGATTTAGTAATGAATTTTATAAAAGATTTTACGAGGTAATCTCACCACGTTTACATAAGCTTTATGTAACAGGCGGCGCCTAACGGCAGCGGCTTGACTGCAGTCCTTCTGTCTTTTTTTTTATTTTTGTCTAGTTAAAGGGAAGATTCAAACAAGGGGACATGACTTGAGAATTAAGGGACAGAAGTTTAGGGGTAACATGAGGGGGAACTTCTTTACTCAGAGAGTGGTGGCTGTGTGGAATGAGCTTCCAGTGAAGGTGGTGGAGGCAGGTTCGTTTTTATCATTTAAAAATAAATTGGATAGTTATATGGACGGGAAAGGAATGGAGGGTTATGGTCTGAGCGCAGGTATATGGGACTAGGGGAGAATACGTGTTCGGCACGGACTACAAGGGTCGAGATGGCCTGTTTCCGTGCTGTAATTGTTATATGGTTATATGGTTATATGGTTAAATGTAGTTGTTTGTGTTTTTTTATATTATTTTTAACTGTGTATATGTGGGGGGCGGGGGACGGGGGGGGAGGGGGAAACTTTAAAAATCTTTTTCCTGTACGGGGGACCCGACCTTTCTCTGTCGGATCTCTGTTGTCGTTGGGGCCTAGCACCGTGGAGAGGCCTTCAACCGGGACGAACTGGGGCTCCAGTCGCAGACCCTGCGGACTACTCACTATCGTGGAGCTGGCCGAGTTCGGAACGTGGAGAGGTGCGGTGGCGCGCGGCTGTGGCCCGGCCCCGGAGATTCGGAGGCTCCAGCCACAGGTCTGGTGGACGGTGACATCGGGAGCTCGCGGGTCCCTGGTGGGAGAACGCTTTTCAGGGCTTCCGCAACGGCAACTTCTCCCGCCCGAGTTGCGGGGTTGAAGATGACCTGGAGCTGGGTCTAATATCGCCCGGCGCAGCTTTAATGGCCGCGGGACTTGCTAGCGCTACCGGGGGCTCCAACATCAAGACCCAGAGCGTGGCCTTGCATCGCCCGGCGCAGCTTTAATGGCCGCGGGACTTATTTTCCATCGCCCGCCGGGGGCTCTGACTCTGACATCGGGAGGAGAATGGGGAGTGCAGGGGAGAGATAAGACTTTGCCTTCCATCACAGCGAGGAGGAGATTCGCTGTGATGGATGTTTGTGTAAATTGTGTTGTGTCTTGGTTCTTTTTACTTGTTTGTATGACTGCAGAAACCAAATTTCATTTGAACCTCATTTGAGGTTCAAATGACAATAAATGGTATTGTATTGTATACATATGCATTTAAAGAAGACACTACCAGAAACACTAGCGGAATCAACTATTACACTCATACCCAAAAAAGATAAAGATCTAGAAGACCCTGGTTCGTACAGAGCAATTGCATTATTAAACACAGATCAGAAAATACTAGCGAAAACTCTGGCAAGAACATTAAGTAAATACGTTAGTAATTCTGGAGTATGGAGTACAATTTTGGTCACCTAATTATAGGAAGGATGTCAACAAAATAGAGAGAGTACAGAGGAGATTTACTAGAATGTTGCCTGGGTTTCATCAACTAAGTTACAGAGAAAGGTTGAACAAGTTAGGTCTTTATTCTTTGGAGCGCAGAAGGTTAAGAGGGGACTTGATAGAGGTCTTTAAAATTATGAGCGGGTTAGACAGAGTTGACGTGGATAAGCTTTTCCCATTGAGAGTAGGGAAGATTCAAACAAGGAGACATGACTTGAGAATTAAGGGACAGAAGTTTAGGGGTAACATTAGGGGGAACTTCTTTACTCAGAGAGTGGTAGCTGTGTGGAATGAGCTTCCAGTGGAAGTGGTGGAGGCAGGTTCGATTTTATCCTTTAAAAATAGATTGGATGGGTATATGGACGGGAAAGGAATGGAGGGTTATGGTCTGAGTGCAGGTAGATGGGACTAGGGGGAAGTTAAAAAAAAAAGTGTTCGGCACGGACGTGAAGGGCCGAGATGGCCTGTTTCCGTGCTGTAATGGTTATATGGTTATATGGTTAAATTAATACATGCGGATCAAACGGGATTTATACCCAAGAGACATTCATTTAATAATCTGAGACGTCTTTTTAATATAATGTAGTCACACAAAATTGAAGAAGACTTATCAATTATTTCATTAGATGCAGAAAAAGCATTTGACCAAGTAGAATGGGAATACCTCTTCACAGTACTGCAAAAATGTCAGATGGGAGAGAACTTCATCTCATGGATAAAATTACTATATGACAGGCCGTCTGCTAGAATATTGACCAACCACATATTTTCTCCGAAATTTCATTTATCCAGGGGCAATAGACAGGGCCGTGCATTATCACCCGTGCTATTTGCTCTTGTGATAGAGCCCTTAGCAGAAAGTATAAGAATGCATCCTTATATTCACGGGTATAATACTAAACATTCCAATAACAAAATATCATTATATGCAGATGACGTATTATTTACTCCTCCCACTGCTGTTGCAGTGGGAGGAGTAAAGTCTGGGCGGTGAGTACAAAACCCCAGCGCGGGGCTTCGATCCACAGAGGCCCAGGAGCCATAGGAGCTGTTGCAGTGGGAGGAGGAGCCCAAATCTGTAACGTTCCATTCGCAGTTTACAGTTCAAAACAAGTGGCCTTGAGGAAGCCGCTGATTTGTGGAAGTGGACTAGTGGAAGCAGCTGATTGGGAGTCAGATCCCTGCTGATTTCTTCCAGCAGTTTGTATTGTATTGTACTTTGTATTGTATTGTATTTGTATTGTATCCTAGGTACAGGAGGAGTATGAGGGCCAGGGCAGTTTACTGTTCTGGATGTCAGATGTGGGAGGTCAAGGAATCTGATAGCCTTCCAGACGTCCACATCTGCGCCAGGTGCATTGAGATGGGGCTCCTAAGGGACCGTATTAGGAACCTGGAGCAGCAGCTCGATGACCTCCGTCTGGTCAATTGTTGTAGTTCATCCATGCAGTCTTTAAATGCCTTCCATTGCATATCCACCGTCAACCCTTTTAGAACTAATTGCCAGTCAATCTTGGCCAATTCACGTCTCATACCCTCAAAGTTACCTTTCTTTAAGTTCAGAACCGTTGTTTCTGAATTAACAATGTCACTCTCCATCCTAATGAAGAACTCAACCATATTATGGTCACTCTTGCCCAAGGGGGCACGCACAACAAGACTGCTAACTAACCCTTCCTCATTACTCAATACCCAGTCTAGAATAGCCTGCTCTCTCATTGGTTCCTCTACATGTTGGTTTAGATAACTATCCCTCATACATTCCAAGAAATCCTCTTCCTCAGCACCCCTGCCAATTTGATTCACCCAATCTATATGTAGATTGAAGTCACCCATTATAACTGTTTTGCCTTTGTTGCACGCATTTCTAATTTCCTGTTTGATGCCATCCCCAACTTCACTACTACTGCTAGGTGGCCTGTACACAACACCCACCGGCGTTTTCTGCCCCTTAGTGTTTCGCAGCTCTACCCATACCGATTCCACATTCTCCAAGCTAATGTCCTTCCTTTCCACTGCGTTAATCTCCTCTCTAACCAGCAACGCTATCCCACCTCCTTTTCCTTTCTCTCTATCCCTCCTAAATATTGAATATCCCTGGATGTTCAGCTCCCAGCCTTAGTCACCCTGGAGCCATGTCTCCGTGATCCCAACTATATCATAATCATTAATAGCTATCTGCACGTTCAACTCATCCACCTAATTACGAATGCTCCTTGCATTGAGACACAAAGCCTTCAGGCTTGTTTTTACAACGCTCTTACCCCTTATACAATTATGTTAAAAAGTGGCCATTTTTTATTTTTGCCCTGGATTTGTCTGCCTGCCAATTTTACTTTTCACCTTGCTACCTATTGCTTCCGCCCGCATATTACACCCCTCTGTTTCTCTGCTCACCCATTTAAGAACCCCACCACCTCTTATTCTCTGTTTATTATTGTTTTCTTCTTTCCCCCCTACATGTTGGGTCTGAGTGCTTTCCTTCTCTGCCTCCTGCCTCACACACTGTCTAATAGCTTTCTCTATTTGAGTCCCTCCCCCCAACCATTCTAGTTTAAAGTCTCCCCAGTAGCCTTCGCAGATCTCCCCGCCAGGATATCGGTCCCCCTCAGGTTCTTTTTTTTTATTTTTTTAAATTTTATTTATTAGAAGCACATTACGTTACAACCACATCCATTAGTACTCATCACATATATTTTATTACAATTAATGTACTCCGTTTGTTTTGTTTTTACCTTAATAAAGGGAGAGGATAAGATTAAGAGAAAGAGGAAAGTGAAGGAAAAGGTGAAAGTGTTAAAAAAAAAAAAAACGTGACAACAAGAAAGAACAAAGACCTTATAAGAAAAAGAGTTAAGAAGTAGACCCTAGAACCATATATAACCATATAACCATTACAGCACGGAAACAGGCCATCTCGGCCCTTCAAGTCCGTGCCGAACATTTTTTTTAAATTAAAAATAAATACTTCCCCCTAGTCCCATCTACCTGCACTCAGACCATAACCCTCCATTCCTTTCCCGTCCATATACCCATCCAATCTATTTTTAAAGGATAACATCGAACCTGCCTCCACCACTTCCACTGGAAGCTCATTCCACACAGCTACCACTCTCTGAGTAAAGAAGTTCCCCCTAATGTCCCCCCTAAACTTCTGTCCCTTAATTCTCAAGTCATGTCCCCTTGTTTGAATCTTCCCTACTCTCAATGGGAAAAGCTTATCCACGTCCACTCTGTCTAACCCGCTCATAATTTTAAAGACCTCTATCAAGTCCCCTCTTAACCTTCTGCGCTCCAAAGAATAAAGACCTAACTTGTTCAACCTTTCTCTGTAACTTAGTTGCTGAAACCCAGGCAACATTCTAGTAAATCCTAAATATCATATTAATGCGATCTCAGATCATTCTCCGTTAACTTTTGTTCTAAAACTAGAAGGAATGTCTATGAATAAACCGTTCTGGAGGTTTAACTCACAAATTTTAAAAGACCCTCAAGGGAGTATCTATCTAAAAAAACAGATGGATCTATTTTTTGAGTTAAATGATACACCAGAGATATCCCCCACGTTATTATGGGAATCCTTCAAAGCATTTATAAGAGGAGTCATTATTTCATTTCAAGCTTATCAAAATAAAAAGAATAAGAATGAACAAAGACACTTAGAAGATCAAATAAAACAGTTAGATATAGATAATGCTAAAGACCCAACTATGGATAAACATAATAAAATACTACTACTGAAATTTCAGTTAAATAAATTACTGTCAGAGAAAGTTATAACATTATTTCAAATCACAAAACAAGAACACTTCGAATTCGGGGACAAACCCCACAAACTTCTAGCACGACAACTTAAAAAACGGGAAAAAGAGAATGCAATATTAAAGATTAAATCAGATAGAGGGGAAGTATTAACACTACCCAAGGATATTAATAAAAGATTTGCTCAATTTTACCAGAATCTATACACATCTAAAACGTCAATAGACAATAATAAAATCTCAGAATTTTTAGATAATTGTAATCTACCACAATTAGAACGCAGGGAACAAGAGGAACTGGGAGCACAAATTACTTCTAAGGAGATAGAAGACACAATAAAAACACTAAAAAATGGAAAAACACCAGGACCAGACGGATTCAGTAATGAATTTTATAAATCTTTTTATGATATAGTTACTCCACGATTACAAAAAATGTATACATATGCTTATAAAGAGCAAAACCTACCTGAAACACTAGCGGAATCAACGATCATATTAATACTTAAAAAAGATAAAAATATAGAAGAACCAGGATCATATAGAGCTATTGCTTTGTTAAATACGGATCAGAAAATAATAGCAAAAACATTAGCCAATAGATTAAGCAAGTATGTTAGTAGACTAATACATGAGGATCAAACAGGATTTATACCTAAGAGACACTCATTTAATAATTTGAGACGTTTGCTTAACATAATGCATTCACATAAATCTTATGACCAAGAGTTAGCTATCATCTCACTGGACGCAGAAAAAGCGTTTGATCAAGTAGAATGGGACTATATGATCAAAGTATTGCAAAAATTCCAATTGGGAGAAAACTTTATTGCATGGATAAAACTACTATATAACAAACCTACGGCTAGAATACTAACTAATAATATATTATCTTCAAAATTCGAATTATCTAGGGGCAACAGACAAGGATGTTCACTATCACCGCTGTTATTTGCTTTGGTAATTGAACCCCTTGCTGAAAAAATAAGAACACACTCGAATATTCACGGTTATAACACAAAATATTCAAACAACAAACTATCCCTATATGCTGATGATGTACTACTGTACATCACAAAACCACAAATTAGTATACCAAATATATTAAACTTAATTGAGGACTTTGGATCCTTTTCAGGATATAGAATAAATTGGAACAAAAGTGAAATTATGTCGATTAAACCAAAAGACTCAACACATCTCAGGAAATTCCCTTTTAAAATAGCTATGGAAAAATTCAAATATTTAGGAATTGAGATTACTAGAAATTACCATGATATGTTTAAAGCTAATTATAATCCCCTACTTAAGAAATTAAATAATTTGATTAAATTTTGGAAAACACTTCCGATGTCCTTAATAGGTAGGATAAATGCTATAAAAATGATTTTCTTACCACAAATCCTTTACCTATTTCAATCAATACCTATATATCTCCCAAAAAAGTTTTTCAAAAAACTGGACTCAGACATTACAAATTTTATATGGGATTACAAATCCCACAGAATACAAAGAACACACCTTAACAAACGAAAAGAGTTGGGGGGTCTAGCGCTCCCTAACTTTATGTATTATAACTGGGCAGTAAATATTAAAAATATGATTCACCTGCTGGACAATTCTGCCCAGCAGGTGGACTGGATTATAATGGAAAAAGGGGATTGCTCCCCGAATAATATAGGAGCGATTATTCTCTCTCCAATAAATTTGAATAATAAAAATTATAATAAAAATCCAATTATATATAGCACTATTAGAACATGGAAGCAAATAAAACAGAATCTAAAATTAAGAAACCTATCTCTCTTAATACCAATAGTCAATAACCCATCGTTTAAACCTTCAATCATAGATAAATCATTTATACAATGGGAAAGAATGGGAATCAAAACGCTCGAAGATCTGTATGAATTAGAAAAATTACTATCATTCCAACAACTACAACTGAAATATAATTTGAAAAATAATCAATATTTTAAATATCTACAAATCTGTGACTATTTGAAAACACACACAAAAGATTATTATAATATGCCTTCCGACTTACTAGATGAAGCAATGAAGACAAAGGCGGAATCAGTTAATTTAATATCATACTTATATAATATCATCTTAAATATAGAAATACCCACAACAGATGGAATTAGAAGAGATTGGGAACAAGATCTAGGTATAAAAATTTCAAAAGAGAGTTGGGATAATCATTTATTACAGGTGCATAAATGCTCGATCAACGTACGACATACGCTTATCCAATTTAAAACATTACATAGATTATATTATTCAAAAACCAAACTAAATAAAATCTTTCCTAACGTCTCACCAATCTGTGATAAATGTATATGTCAAGAAGCTACCATAGCACATTCTTTTGTTTTTTGTACAAAAATCCAAAAATTCTGGTTTGAAATATTTGATATTTTTTCAAAATTAATCAAAATAAAACTGGTACCAAAACCAGAATGGATTATTTTTGGAATATCGGAAGGTATTCCTGAATTAAACGTGTATCAGAAGAATTTACTCAATTATGGGCTAATAATGGGAAAAAAGCTTATACTTAAATTCTGGAAAAATGCGCCCACACCAACAATAAAAATGTGGACATCAAATATGTTGGAAACATTACATCTGGAAGAGATGAGATTCCTCCTAGTAGGCAAAGTAGACCAATTTCAAAAGACGTGGTCTACGTTTTTGGACCTATTACAAGCATGAGGTGCAATAGTAATTTAGAAAAACAAATAAATAAATAAAAGGTATCTGGACCTGGTAATGGGAGGTAAAATAAAAACAGACTTGGTTGGTAGTTCCTTCTCTATGAAGTATGTTATAAGAGTTATAATAGAGCGATTGTTCCTTCTTTCTTTCTCTTTCTTTTCTAGGGTCTATTTTCTAACTTTACTTCCTTCTCTAACTTCTTTTCTAAGGGGCTTTCTTTTCCCAACACTCTTTTGCACTTCACAACCTTTGCGCACTTTCTTCACTTTTCTTACTTCTTTCTTTTTCTTTCTTAAAGTTTAAAAAAGTGAAGCGGTACAAAAAATGTATTAATATATACGTGTTGTACATTACTGTAATCTACCGTACTTCTATTAAAAAAATTATTAAAAAAAAAAAAAAAAAAAAAAAAAAAAAAAACCTTCTGCGCTCCAAAGAATAAAGACCTAACTTGTTCAACCTTTCTCTGTAACTTAGTTGCTGAAACCCAGGCAACATTCTAGTAAATCTCCTCTGTACTCTCTCTATTTTGTTGACAATCTCCTCTGTACTCTCTCTATTTTGTTGAAGAAGAAAAAGAGAAAGGAAAAAGAGAAGAACAAATATCTTTTTTATCAGCATCCCGCAAATGGGACATACCAAATCTACAATTTTCATCCCCCCCTTACCCGACCTCAGTTTTTTTTCAAGTACGTTTGCACCCTATATTTGTAATAATTCTATAAATGCCGACCACGTCAGATGGAAGTGGTCTGGTTTACCTGCCAGGAGGAGTCTTATCTCTTCTAGGTGTAATGTTTCAAACATATTTGAAATCCACATGTTTATAGTTGGTATTGGAGCATTTTTCCAAAATTTTAGGATTAACTTTTTTCCAGTTATTAACCCATAGTCTATTAGTTTCTTTTGAAACACATTTAGTTCTGCACTATCTTCCGTTATTCCGAACATAATCCATTCTGCTTTGGGTATCAGTTTTATTTTAAATAATTTTGTATAAATTTCAAAAATGTCAATCCAAAATTTTTGAATTTTTGTACAAAAGACAAATGAATGCGCTATAGTAGCTTCTTGAGATTGACATTTATCACAGTTTGATGATATATTTGGGAAAATGTTATGGATTTTAGTTTTAGAATAGTATAATCTATCTAAAATTTTGAATTGTATTAAAGTATGTCTTACATTTATCGAACATTTATGCACTTTTAATAAGTATTCATTCCACTTTTCCTTTGAGATTTTAATAGCTAAATCTTGTTCCCATTCTCTTCTAATACCTTCCGTAGATGGTATTTCTACATTTAAGATAATATTATACAAATATGATATTGAATTTGCTGAATCAGCTTTTATCTGCATTGCATCATCCAAAACATCTACTGGGCTATTATAATGATCTTTTATATATTTTTTCAAATAGTCACATATTTGAAAATATTTAAAATATTGATTATGTCCAAGTTTATATTTTATTTGTAATTGCTGAAATGATAGTAATTTTCCAGTTTCATACAGGTCAACGAACGTTTTAATTCCTAGTCTATCCCATTGTATGAAGGCTTTATCTGTAGTAGAGGGATTAAACGAAGGGTTATTAACTATGGGAGATAAAAGTGAAAAATGTCTTAATTTTAAATTTTGTTTTATTTGTTTCCAAATTCTGATTGTACTATGTATGATTGGGTTCTTATTATAGTTTATGTTATTCAGTTTCGTTGGTGAGAGGAGGATCGCTCCAATGTTTCTAAAGGAGCAGTCCTCTCTCTCCATTACAATCCAATCCACTTGCTGAGCAAAATTATCCATCAGTTGAATCATATTTTTAATATTTACTGACCAATAATAATACATGAAATTAGGGAGTGCTAAGCCCCCTAGTACTTTGGGTTTGTTCAGGTGTGTTCTTTGTATTCTATGTGATTTATAGTCCCATATAAAATTAGTAATGTCTGAGTCCAGTTTTTTTTTAAACTTCTTTGGTAAGTATATAGGAATCGATTGAAATAGGTATAAAATTTGTGGAAGAAAGATCATTTTTATTGCATTTATTCGGCCTATTAAAGACATCGGGAGTGTTTTCCAAAATTTAATTAATGTATTTAATTTATTAAGTAAAGGCTCAAAATTTGCTTTAAACATACCTTGATATGTTCTGGTAATTTCGATTCCCAGGTATTTAAATTTTTCTGTAGCTATTTTAAAAGGGAATTTTAAAAGATGTGATGAGTCTTTTGGTTTTATTGACATAATTTCACTTTTATTCCAGTTTATTCTGTATCCAGAAAAAGATCCAAAGTCTTCAATTAAGTTTAATATATTTGTTATAGTGATTTGAGGTTTTGTAATTTACAGTAATATATCATCCGCGTATAAAGATATTTTATTATTTGAGTATTTAGTATTATACCCATGGATATCGGGATGTATTCTAATTTTTTCTGCTAACAGTTCAATTAGAAGAGCAAACAACTGTGGTGATAATGAGCACCCTTGTCTATTTCCCCTTGATAGTTGAAATTTCGAAGATAATATATTATTAGTTCATATTCTAGCTGTAGGTTTATTATATAGTAATTTAATCCATAAAATAAAATTATTTCCCAATTGGAATTTTTCTAATACTTTATCCATATAATTCCATTCTACTTGATCAAATGCTTTTTCGGCGTCCAGCGAAATAATTGATAATTCTTGTTCTTCAAATTTATGTGAATGCATTATATTGAGTAAACGTCTCATATTATTAACTGAGTATCTCTTCGGGATAAACCCCGTCTGATCTGGATTTATTAGTTTGCTAATATATTTACTTAATCTTCTAGCTAATGTTTTTGCTAATATTTTTTGATCTGTGTTTAACAGTGCAATAGCTCTATATGAACCCGGTTCTTCTATATCTTTGTTTTTTTAAAGTATTAATGTAATCGTTGATTCAGCTAATGTATCAGGTAGTATTTGTTTTTTAAAAGCATGTTGGTACATTTTTTGTAATCTAGGTATAATTTTATCATAGAAATGTTTATAAAATTCATTAGTAAATCCATCAGGACCTGGAGTTTTTCCATTCTTTAGTGATTTTATTGTATCTTCTAATTCCTTAATTGAAATTTGTGCTCCCAATTCCTCTTGTTCCTTCACCTCGAACTTTGGAAGATTACAGTTATCCAGAAACTCAGTAATTTTATAGGAATCAGTTGTCGTTTTAGATGTATACAGATTCTCATAAAATTGTGCAAATCTTTTATTAATATCCTTCGGTGTAGTTAGTAATTCCCCTCTATCTGATTTAATCTTTGGGATCGTATGTTCTTTTTCACGTTTTTTTAGCTGGCGGGCCAGAAGTTTATGCGGTTTATCCCCAAAGTCAAAGTACTCTTGTTTTGTAATTTGAAAAAGTTTTATCAGTTTGGCTGATAATAGTTTATTTAATTTAAATTTCAGAATTATTATTTTATTATGTTTTTCTATTGATGGATCTTTAGCATTATCTATATCCATTTGTCTAATAAGTTCCTCTAGTTGTTTTTGTTCATTCTTATTCTTTTAATTTGAAAAGCTTGGTATGAAATTATAATACCTCTAATATATGCTTTAAAAGATTCCCATTATACAGTAGGCGATATGTCTGGAGTGTCATTTATTTCAAAAAAGGCATCCATTTGTTCTTTTAATTATATACTCGCTTGTGGATCTTTTAAGATATGAGAGTTAAATCTCCAGAACGATTTATTCTTAGACATCCCTTCCAGTTTAAAAAAAAAAGTTAATGGTGAATGATCTGAAATAGAGTTTGTATGATATGTTGGGTTAGAAATATGAGGGATTAATTTGGTGTCCGCCAGGAAATAATCTATACGTGAGTATGTTTTGTGTACCATTGAATAAAACGAGAATTCCCTGCCAGTTGGATTAGCAATTCTCCAAACATCTGCTATATTAGTGTTGTTTATATAAGTATTTAAAAATTCACCAGATTTAGATTTCGTATTCCCTCTGTTTTTTGCTTGATTTATCTAAATACGGATCTAAAACACAGTTAAAGTCTCCTCCTATTATAACATTTTGATAGTTAGACTCTGCGATTCTATTCAAAATGTTATTAAAAAAATGAGGGTTGTCAAAGATAGGTGCGTATATATTTACCAAAGTGATTGGAGTATCATGAATTTCTCCATTAACTATTAAGTATCTCCCTTCAATGTCTGTTATAGTATTCTTTGCTTTGAATGGTATACCTTTTCTTATAATAATTGACGTACCTCTAGATTTCGAGGTAAATGAAGAATGGTATGTTTGACCTATCCATTTCGCCCTCAACCTAGGTTGATCATGGGATTTTAGATGAGTTTCTTGTAAAAAGATAATGTCAGAGTTGTACAATTTCAGCTGATCTAGTATCTTAGCCCTCGTGTAAAATGGGTCCATAAAACGGGAGTGGATTTAAAAACCTTACTGGAGCTTCTGGTCGCCGCACTGATGACGTCATCAGTAAGCGCGATATTTTAAACGGTGGTTTAAAGAGACTTTTAAATGAGTAAACTGTCTCCAGCCAAGAGCCCTCCGAGATCAGTGAAAAAGCTACTGAGAGACCTGAAGAAGCCTGAAGGAAAAGTGACCTCTGAAGCTTCTGAAGTGACTGCAGAAATGGATACAAGATCTAAGACTGAGCCTGGTAAGGACAAAGAGTTTGATGATTTGAAAAAATCTATGAAAAATATGAAAGATGAAATTTTGGAAAAAATTGGAAAGATGCTGAAGGATTTGAATGCTGATAACCAGAAGGCTATGAATGCTGGTAACCAGATGGTGATTGATTCACTCGATACTATAAACAAACGAATTGATGATGTGAAAGATGAACTATCGGGGAGAATGGATAAGATGGAGGAAACTTCTACCGACAGGTTCACGGCTGTGCTTGAAACAGTAGCTGCAAGTATGCGCACAATTACCGAACTGGAGAAAAATATGGCTCGAGTGATGGAAGATATGGCGAAAATGAGGCAAGAACATGAGCAAATGAAGCTGGAAAACGAGCAAACTTCACTACAGATGAAGACTGAACTGGGGAAAGTCTCGGACAAATGCCTGGACCTGGAAGCTCGCTCTAGGCACCAGAATTTGAGAATTCTTGGAGTCTCAGAGGGGGTGGAAGAGAAGGACGTTCGGGAGTTCGCCATGGGTCTGCTTAAACAACTGCTTAATCTTCCCAAAGAACCGAAAATTGAAGTGGCCCATCGTGTCCCAAGATTTAAACAGAGATCTGAAGCTGGATAAACCCATCCACGACATATCATAGTGAAATTTTGGGATATTTTAGAACTGGAACAAGTCATGAGCCATATCAAATACGGAGAGCAATTACGGATGGAAAATGATATTATTAAGATATTCAGGGACAACCCGTATGAAATTGTGCAAAAGAGGAATCAATTCGGGAAGGTTAAGGAGCTTTTAAGAGGGAAACAAGGTGTCAGATACGGGATTTATTATCCAGCTAAAATGCGTATTTCCTTTGGGGGTTCTGAAAAGTCATTTGCAAAACCGGAAGATGCGTTCAAATATGCCCAAAGTATCATTGAAAAATAGAAAGTTTAACTTTAAAACACTAGAACTCCACAGCTAATGGAGGTTTGGCAGGTTAGTTCAATCTATGCAGTGTTTTGGTTTGGTGGCTAGACTGTTATCAATGGAATTCTGAACCAAGGACACTCTCAGTTTAAAATGAGAAAACAGTTGAACTGAAGTAAATACACTAGAAGCACTATTTGTTTAATAGACTACAATATTAAATCCAGTTGTAGGAACTTATCCTATTAATAACTTAATAAGTTATCTATGTTAGATTAGAATAGCTATGGACGCTAATAAAAATAAAAAATAATAACATAAAATATAGAATTAACAATACTAATATGAATTGCTACAACATTTAAACCTTATCTATAACTGGGAGGAGGGGAAGAGAAACGAGCACCTGGCTTAGGCCAGGGACACATCTCGTTAACGCCTTCAACCAACAGTTGACCATTATTGAAGTTAATACTATCTGTTTAAAAATTATTAGCTAAAACTGTGATTTATACATGACATGTTATAATGAAACATAGAGGGTAAATTTGTATTATATATCTTAATGTGTGTCCCAGTTTTAATATGTTATGATTAATTAAGAGAGCGGCGCTAGTTGCTTAACATCAGCAACGGAAGTCGAAACAAGGTTTTCTCCCACCTACAGGTGGGCCACTAGTTACAGTGTTGACTATATTAGACACTGTATTTTCACTTTTTAAATTTTTTTTAATTTTACTATCACTTAAATTCACATGTTTGTTTTTTGTGTTTAGGGATAAGTGTAAAAGGGATATACCAACAAAATTTAGAAATTTAAAACTCCCCCCAATACCCAAAGACCTGGGATATGGATGCACCACAAAATTTAAAGGTACTATAATTATTCAAAATGCAAGATGCTAAGCAAAAGAGCCTAGGAGGAGTCTCATTCTGCAGTTGGAATATAAGAGGTATTAATGAACCCCTCATGTTCAAGTGCAACCCATCCTTTTTGTACAGGTCGCACCTTCCACAAAATAGGTCCCAATGATCCAGAAATGTGAATCCCTGCCCTCTGCACCAGTCCTTCAGCCACGCATTTATCCTCCACCTCGCTCCATTCCTACTCTCACTGTCGCATGGCACAGGCAGTAATCCCGAGATTGTTACCATTGCTGTCCTTCTCTTTAACTCCCCTCCTAACTCCCTAAATTCTCCTTTCAGGACCTCTTCTCTTTTTTTACCTATGTCATTGGTACCTATATGTACCACGACCTCGGGCTCCTCTCCCTCCCCTTTCAGGATATCTTGGACACGTTGAGACACAGTCCTACCTGGTCGGAGATGCGGTTTTCCTCCAAATCGCATCTCCGGTCTCCCCATGCGGCCTTCCATCGTGCTGGAGCGGCATTCCTGCCGGGGACCACAGCTTCGGCGGTGCAGCGCTGGGACACCAACAAGGAGCGGGCGATGCCTTGCCGGGTCGCCGTTCCGGAGTGCTGTGACCGCCTACCGCCAACATCGAGCAGCGGTCTGCGGTCTGCGGTTTGCGGTCTGAGGGCATCCCGCCGCGGGTGGGCGGCGCTGGATCAGAAGCACCGCGGAGTCGAAGCTCCAACCGGCGCGTCCTGAAGTCCACGGGCGTCGCAGTCTCCGGGGAAGGAGCGGCCGCTCCAGACATTTCCAAGCTGCCGAGGACTTTTCCACCCGATGCGGGTTGGCAAACAACATCGGGCAGCCATTGCGGCGACTGGCTGCAGTGGCCTCAAACTGGCCACGACCTCGGGTGGACTAGGAGGAGGAGGACTGGACATTTTAGTGCCTTCCCTCACAGTGGAGAGTGTAGATTCTACTGTGGGGGGGATGTTTGTGTTCGTGTTAAATCTCTTATAGTGGGTTGTGTCATTTTTTCTACCTCTTTTTATTATTTGTATGGTTATTCACTGTAAAGCACTTTGGCTTTTGATTCAAATCGATTGAAAAGTGCTATATAAATAAATTTACTTACTTACTTACATCACAGACCCTGGCACCAGGGAAGCAAACTACCATCCGGGTCTCCCGACTGCGTCCACAGAATCGCCTGTATGACCCCCTAACTATAGAGTCCCGTATTAGTATTGCCCTCCTCTTTTCCTTATCCTTCTGAGCAACAGGACCGGTCTCTGTACCGGAGGCCCGGCCGCTGTCGCTACCCCCAGGTAGGCTGTCCCCCCAACAGTGCTCAAACAGGAGTACTTATTGTCAAGGTGTACAGCCACCGGGGTACTCTCTAGTCCCTGCCTGTGCCCCTTGCCTCTCCCAACCGTGATCCACTTGCCTGCCTCCTGTGGTCTTGGAGTGACCACCTCCCTGTAACTCCTCTCAAAGGACCCTCTCCCTGACCAGACGGAGGTCATCGAGCTGCTGCTTCAGGTTCCTAATACGGTCCCTTAGGAGCCCCATCTCGATGCACCTGGCGCAGATGTGGACGTCTGGAGGGCTATCAGACTCCATGACTTCCCACATCTGACATCCAGAACAGTAAACTGCCCTGGCCCTCATACTCCCCTTACCCTGGATACAATACATCTGACATCCAGAACAGTAAACTGCCCTGGCCCTCATACTCCCCTTACCCTGGATACAATACATCTGACATCCAGAACAGTAAACTGCCCTGGCCCTCATACTCCCCTTACCCTGGATACAATACATCTGACATCCAGAACAGTAAACTGCCCTGGCCCTCATACTCCCCTTACCCTGGATACAATACATCTGACATCCAGAACAGTAAACTGCCCTGGCCCTCATACTCCCCTTACCCTGGATACAATAC
This sequence comes from Malacoraja senta, assembly GCA_038087875.1. Classification (NCBI taxonomy): domain Eukaryota; kingdom Metazoa; phylum Chordata; class Chondrichthyes; order Rajiformes; family Rajidae; genus Malacoraja; species Malacoraja senta. The sequence continues at coordinate 46,233,111 of CM075979.1, read as the reverse complement.
ATCTGACATCCAGAACAGTAAACTGCCCTGGCCCTCATACTCCCCTTACCCTGGATACAATACATCTGACATCCAGAACAGTAAACTGCCCTGGGCCTCATACTCCCCTTACCCTGGATACAATACAAAACAAACTGCTACAATACAGTACAATCAGCAGGGATCGGACTCCCAATCAGCTGCTCCCTCTTGTCTGCTTCCACCAATCAGCGGCTTCCTTAAGCCCACTTGTTTTTGAAGTGCGAGTGGAACTTGGAATGTTGCAGATTTCGGTTCCTCCTCCCTCTGCGACCGACCGCTCCAACGGCTCTCGGGCCTCTGTAAGAGGCAAGCCCAGCGCTCCACTTTAACTCCTACCGCTCGGTGTAGCTCCTCCCTCTGCGACCGCTCCAACGGCTCTCGGGCCTCTGTAAGCAGCAAGCCCCGCGCTCCACTTAACACCTACCGCTCGGGTGTAGCTCCTCCCTCTGCGACCGCTCCAACGGCTCTCGGGCCTCCCCAACGGCTCTCTGCGTACAGTTTTGGTCTCCAAATCCGAGGAAAGACATTCTTGCCATAGAGGGAGTACAGAGAAGGTCACCAGACTGATTCGTGGTATGTCAGGACTTTCATATGAAGAAAGACTGGATAGACTCGGCTTGTACTGACTAGAATTTAGAAGATTGAGGGGGGATCTTATAGAAACTTACAAAATTCTTAAGGGGTTGGACAGGCTAGATGCAGGAAGATTGTTCCCGATGTTGGGAAAGTCCAGGACAAGGGGTCACAGTTTAAGGATAAAGGGGAAATCCTTTTGGACCGAGATGAGAAAAACATTTTTCACACAGAGTGGTGAATCTCTGGAACTCTCTGCCACAGAGGTAGTTGAGGCTAGTTCATTGACTATATTTAAGAGGGAGTTAGATGTGGCCCTTGTGGCTAAAGGGATCCGGAGGTATGGAGAGAAGGCAGGTACAGGATACTGAGTTGGAAGATGAGCCATCATCATATGGAATGGCGGTGCAGGCTCGAAGGGCCGAATGGCCTACTCCTGTACCTATGTTCTATGTGACTATGTTTCTATTATACATTACAAAATCTCAAGTTAGTATACCAAATATATTAAATCTAATAGAGGAATTTGGTTCTTTCTCAGGATATAGAATAAATTAGAATAAAAGTGAAATTATGCCGATAAAACCCCAAGAGTCGACACACCTTTTAAAATTTCCTTTTAGAACTGCTACAGAAAAATGTAAATACCTGGGTATCCAAGTAACCAGAAAATATAATTCTTTATTCGATGCAAACTTCCTGCCTTTAGTTACTAAATTAAACGCTCTGATTCAATTCTGGAAAACACTCCCGATGTCTCTAATAGGCAGAATAAATGCCATAAAAATGATTTTCCTCCCACAAATTCTCTACTTATATCAATCAATTATATCATTATATCTACCTACATTTTTTTAAAAAACTAGATTCCAACATTACAAATTTTATTTGGGATTATAAATCACACAGAATTCATAGACGACATTTATGTAAACCCAAAGAAATCGGTGGACTGGCTCACCCAACTTCTTGTACTATTACTGGGCAATGAATATTAAAAATGTAATTCACTGGCTGGACAAGTCATGTCAACAGATTGGTTAGTAATGGAGAGAGAGGATTGTTTGCCTTATAATATAGGCGCGATCCTTCTCTCCCCAATAAAATTGAAGAATACAATATACAAGAAAAACCCGATTATTCATGGCACTTTACGAATCTGGAGACAAGTAAAACTTACTCTTAAACTAAGAAATCTATCCCTTCTTTCTCCAATAGCCAATAATCCGTCGTTCAAAACCATCTATTATAGATAAAACGTTTATTCATTGGGAAAGACTAGGAATTAAAAAGGTTGGAGATTTGTACGAAATGGGAAACCTTTTATCATTTCAGAAATTACAATCAAAATACAGTCTGAAAGGTAATCAATATTTTAGATATCTTTCAAATTCGAGATTATTTGAAAACATATACCCACAAATATCAAACTCTGTTTGCCACATATATTAGATGAAGGTATGAATAGAAATGCAGTCAAATAATTTAATATCATACTTATACAATATCATTCTAAATATCGAAATTCCATCGTCAGATGTAATTAGAAGAGAGTGGGCACAGGAATTAAGCTTAAAAATTCCCAAAGACAGATGGGAAAAATATCTCCTATATGTACATAACTGTTTTGATCGATGTAAGACATATTCTAATCTAATTTAAAATACTACACAGACTATATTACTCAAAAACTAAACTGAACAAAATTTCCCCAAATGTATCTCCCATCTGCGACAAATGTTTATCTCAAGAAGCAACTATAACACACTCCTTCGTCTCTTGTATAAAACTCCATAAATTTTGGAAAGAAATCTTCAAAATCTTCTCAAAATTATTAAAAACAAAACTGGACCCCCCATACAGAATAGATTATTTTTGGAACAACTCTGCCTGCTCTGAGCTTTTAATATTTCAAAGACGTTTCCTCAATTACGGCCTGATAATGGCAAAAAAACGTATACTTAAATTTTAGAAAAATGCATCCACCCCCACGCTTAAAATGTGGATCACAAGCATGTCTGAGAGGCTACATCTTGAAGATATGAGACTCGTCTTAGCAGGAAAATCAGAGCAATTTTTAAAGATATGGTCTCCTTTCATTGATTCATTACAAGTATAGTATGGTGCAGACACAACCCTGGAAGTAAACCGATTCACGAACAGGGTGATGTAGCAATGTTACAAAATTTTGAGATTTTAAAAATAAAGTCTGCAATTTATCCCATCAGATAAAGCATAAAAAGAAGTTTAATTTGACACTTAATTCACTTTCATATCTTCAGTATTAAAAAAGTTATGGGCCATTATCATACTCAGAAATTAGCATCTAGTTCCCTATTGCTTTTCCATTGACTTAACACAAAAGCTGTGATCGAGGACAGTTAAAAGCCCATAACTTTCTTAAAAATTATGGTAACTGAAAGAAATTTTCAGGTATTATAGATTGAAGCATTCTGAAACAAATATGAAACAATCTTACTTCGAAGACATGAAAGTAAAGCATATAATTAGTTAGTTACCTAATTGTAGCTAATTACAAAATTCAATTACTAGATCTAAACATCTATCAATTTCTTAAGAATAGATTTAACATTTTTAAATAGCCTAAGTGGTCCAAATAACATTCACACAATAATTCACAATATAACATAATTTTTAAATCTAATTTTCATGAATTTACAGGCCAAATGGAAGGAATTGAATGTTTAATACCTGTAAATTAATGGGTGGATTTAATTAATCTTGCGAGTGAGGATTACTGGAACGCGATCTTTTGGAACGTTGATTTGCGGTGAATTTAACCCCGTATTGGCATGAAAAATACTTGCCGTTAATTCGGGGAATAAAATCACCGTGTCGCTTGACAAAATGTGAATTAAAGGCTTCTTAAGAAGCACTTTTATACATTTAAAGAAAGCACTTTCGTTTACCTGTCCATTGTGTGAAATCCGTCCCCGTTATCGGCGTTGACGCTTCAGGAGCTGCTTTTAAAATGACTGTAGCGCTGACATTGACGATTTAATAAAAATAAAAAATTCACAAAACGCCGGTAGGAACGATTTTGTCAGCCAAGGTTTGTACTCCAACAAAATATTTCCAGGAAAAGGGAGGAGAAAACCGCGTTTTTAACCCCGCCCCCCCCTTAAAGGCGCCAAAATCGCGCACAACGCCAGTGGCAGAATTACAGCGCGACTGAAGGTAAGTTTTGTAACATACCTAGGTGATGGGTTGTGGTGAGAAACGAATCAGGTATATCAACACGTAATGGTCCCTTTTTTCTTTTTCTTTCTTTTTCTTCTTATTCTTCGATAGGCTTTTACTCATTCACTCCTGGACTGCACTATCTGGTAGTCTAGGGGTTTACACATTCACTATTTCTTTCTCTTTCACTCTCTCTCTTTCTCGCTCTTTTTCTCTCGCTCTATTTTTTTTTTGTTAATTTAAAATGGAAGATGTGCAATAAATGTATTTTGTCATATGCCGCGGTTTATACTACTGTACATTGCTTCTAATAAAAATATTTAAAAAAATAATAATAATAAATAAATAATGATACTGTATTGACATGAATAGTTATTTTGTTCATTTATTAATTAATCCAAGAGTCGTACAGTTTTCATTTTAAAGACTTGCTTCAGTCACTCATATCACTCTGGAAAGTCACACGCCAAATTGCATGTGAAGCTGCTGTTCTATGCGATAGAAAAGGTTCACATCACAGATCATTACAATAGCTGACATAAGGATCACCATATATTAACTATTACTTGTTCAAACAGTATGAGGGTTCCTGATCTTATCCCAAACCCTCACATTACCATTTTTTTCTTTTCGAAATCAGTATATAAGATGTTGAAAAAGAGGATCTTGTAGCATAACATCATCATTATGCCAGATGTCTGCCAAAAGTAATTATGTTAACTGTGTTTGCTCATTTGTGAAACTAAATTATTCAAAGTTTCAAAAGCTTTACAATCAAAATCTATGTAGTTTAACAAAGTTAGGCATGCCTCACTTCAGCATTTACTAAAATAATAAAATCCATCCCAATAAACCAGTAGTGATTCAAATAATCATCACACCCTACACAAGCAACACCTCGTACTAATTTGCAACAATTGATACTGAAATACAAAGGCCAAACTGATATCGCTCAACAACTTACACACAAAGCCAAGGGATATCCTTGACAGCATCGTTGAAAGTCAAACACTTCCAACTTTGGAATTCTGTCAGAGGCTTGAGGTCGATAATAATTCACAGCAGGTTCTTCCAAATTTACTACTAACGTGGAATAATAGGCAGACCCCCATGGAAATTTCTTCATTAAAGTAGTTTTCATTACATGGACTTTATCTTAAATGATAAAAAAAGAAATGTGACTAGACTGCCCACTGCATTCTGCAAAACTTAAACGAACTAAAATAATCCGCAATACTTTATGCCAAATATCACTTCAATGCTCTTCCACAACTACCCATCGAAAACAATACTGAAGTGGACAAGTTATGTAAGTCTTTCACACAAAGGAAGAGTCCATAATATACTTCATACAAGTGTAATTACTGCACAATAAATGATGAAAACAACTGGTAAGTGCCACTTCAGGGAAGCTGGTATCCACATTCCTGAGAGATCCAAACATTATTATAGACATGTTTTTTGGAAGGAAAAAAAATGGAACAAAGAGATAAGAGAAAAATAGATTGTAAAGGCGAGAGAAAGGGAAAGGAGGATCAATTCATGATACATATACATTCAGCCAGCAACACTATTTGTGATCCTTATGGCTGTGATTTGCACCATGTCTGCGTCTTTTCTTTGGCTTCACTGGCTCCTTTTCTTCTGTTGGCCAATTAAACCATTAATAGTTACTGTGCCAGTTTCATTATCAATCTCTTCATAATCAGAATATTCTTGGGTTGTTCTGTAAAGCTTTTGTCAGGATAAATGTCTTGTAGTTTTTCATCAAAGTACGTTTCCAAGCTTCTACCAGCTTGGGCCACCTCCGAATCTGGCTGCAGAAGATCATCCAAGAGTCAGTTGTTTTGCATACATATTAAAATTAAATTTCATGTTATCCAAAGCTTATTTTTTAATCAGTTTTCTGCTGATAATAGTCAGTCTGTTCCACTACAGATAAGACTTGAAAGGCCTGGATATAGTGAATGTGCAGAGGGTGTTTCCACCAGTCTAGGACCAGAGGCCATAGCCTCAGAATAAAAGGACGTACCTTTAGAAAGGAGTTGAGAACAATTTTTTTTAGAGAGGTGTGGAATCTGTGGAATTCATTGCCACAGACGGTGGTGGAGGTCAAGTCAATGGATATCTTTAAGGCGGAGATTAACAGATTCTAGATTAGTAAGGGTGTCAGGTGTTATGTGAAGAAGGCAGGAGAATGGTGTTGAAAGGAAAAGACAGATCAGCCATAATTGAATGGCGGAGTAGACTAGATGGGCCGAATGTCCTTATTCTGCACCTAGAACTTATATTTAATTATACTTTGAAATGTCTTAGAGATATGGATTAAATACAATTTATATTTAAGTTGCTCTTTATTAAGTTGTAGCTTTATTTCTCTTCCCCCTATTTAAAAAGAAAGTTCATTCCGCACATTTTATGACAGAAGGCAGGAGAATGGGGTTGAGAGAGAAAGATAAATCAGTCATGATTGATTGGCGGAGTAGACAATGGGCTAAATAGCCTAATTCTGCTCCTAGAACTTTATAATAATAATAATAATAATAATAATACATTTTATTTATATAGTGCTTTTCAAGGACTCAAAGTCGCTTTACATTGAGAGTAAAAAAAAAACACACACAAAAAAAAACAAAAAAAAAAACATGAACGCAATTGAATGAACTTACATAGAATGAACCAATTTGCACTGCCCATTGTTTTTCTCTACATTCCTATTAATTCTCCCCAGGCTTTACCACCTATTGGCAAACCCAGGGGATTTTACTGTTGCCAATGCGCCCACCAATCCGCATGTTAGTGGAAACCTTGCAGACACAGGTAGAATGTGCACAGGACATGGACACAGGTTAGCTTCAACCCACTTGGACCTTCACAGTGACTGGGGCTCTCTCTCTATCTATTTATCTCTATTTATCTCTATTTATCTCTATTTATCTCTATTTATCTCTATTTATCTCTCTCTCTCTCTCTCTCTCTCTCTCTCTCTCTCTCTCTCTCTCATCTCTCTCTCTCTCTCTCTCTCTCTCTCTCTCTCTCTCTCTCTGCTCTCTCTCTCTCTCTCTTCTCTCTCTCTCTCTCTCTCTCTCTCTCTCTCTCTCTCTCTCTCTCTCTCTCTTCTCTCTCTCTCTCTCTCTCTCCCTCTTCTCTCCTCACCCACTCTCTCCCCTCCCTCCCTCTCCCCCTCTCCCCCCTCTCTCCCGTGTGTGTGTGTGTGTCGTGGTGTAGACCTGGCCGTGTCGGGGTACCTGAATCTTGCGGCTGACTTCACGCACAACTTCACGGACGGGCTGGCAATCGGGGCATCGTTTGTGTCGGGGTGGGGGTGGGGGTGGTCACCACCCTCACTATCCTGCTGCACGAGGTCCCCCACGAGGTGGGCGACTTCGCCATCTTGGTCCAGTCCCGGCTGCTCCAAGCGCAAGGTCAAGTGTCTCCCCCAGACTATCTCCCCCCCCCGAGACCCTGCCCGTCCCCGACTCTCTCCCCATCCCCCCACTCTCATCCCCCCTCCCCTCCTCCGTCCTCCCATCTCTCCCCCTCTCCCTCTCTCTGTCTGTGTGTCTCCCCCACACTGACCCCCATCTCTCTCTCTGTGTGTCCCCCCCCACACTGACCCCTCTCTGTGTGTGTCTCCCCCACACTGACCCATCTCTGTGTATGTCCCCCCCCACACTGACCCCTCTCTGTGTGTGTCCCCCCCCACACTGACCCCTCTCTCGTGTGTGTCCCCCCCACACTGACCCCCTCTCTGTGTGTGTCTCCCCCACACTTGACCCCTCTCTGTGTGTGTCCCCCCCACACTGACCCCCTCTCTCTCTCTGTGTGTGTGTCCCCCCCACACTGACCCCTCTCTTCTGTGAGTGTGTCCCCCCACACTGACCCCTCTCTGTGTGTGTCCCCCCCACACTGACCCCTCTCTCTGTGTGTCCCCCCACACTGACCCCTCTCCCTCTCTCTGTCTGTGTGTCTCCCCCACACTGACCCCTCTCTCTCTCTCTGTGTGTGTCTCCCCCACACTGACCCCTCTCTCTGTGTGTCTCCCACACACTGACTCCTCCTCTCTGTGTGTGTGTGTCCCCCCCACACTGACCCCTCTCTGTGTGTGTGTCCCCCCCCACACTGACCCCCTCTCTCTCTCTGTGTCCCCCCCCACACTGACCCCTCTCTCTCTCTCTCTGTGTCCCCCCCACACTGACCCCCCCTCTCTGTGTGTCACCTCCAGGCGATGTTGCTGCAGCTGGTGACCGGCGGTGGGTGCGTTGGCGGGCACCTGCTGCTCACTGCTGGCGGGGGGAGTGGGTGAAGCAGCACCGCTGGATCCTGCCCTTCACGGCCGGCGGCTTCATCTACATCGCCCACCGTCTCCGTCCTGCCCCAGCTCCTGCACGACTCCGAACCCACGCAGTCCCTGCTCGAGGTGGCAGCCATGATGCTGGGGGTCGGCATGATGGTCCTCATCGCAGTCTATGAGTAGATCACCCACCCCCATTCCCCACCCCTCCCTTCCTCTCCCTCTCCCTTCCTCATCCGCTCCCTTCCTCTCCCCCTCCTCCTCTCCCCTTCCCGTCCCATCCCCTCTCCCCCTCCCCTCCCCTCCCTTCCTCTCCCCTCCCCTCCTTTTCGCTCCTTCCCTTCCTATCCCCCTCCCCCTCTCCTCTCACCCTCCTTTCCTCCTCTCCTCTCCCCCTTCCCGTCCCATCCCCTCTCGCCTCCCCTCCCCACCCCCCTGGGGGTCAGACACACACTAGCTCAGGGGGCTGTTGTAGGGACGCTACATAACTGAGGGTGGGGGCAGGGGAGTGCGGAGGGGGGGGGGAAGAGAAGGCACTGCTTGATGTAATTTGGATCATTCTGTACCCTCTGTGTGTGTGTGTCTGTGTGTGTATGTGTGTGTGTGTGTGTGTGTGTGTGTAGTGTGTAAGTGTATAACTATGTGTGTGTGCGTGTATAACTATGTGTGTGTGTGTATCTGTGTGTGTGTATATCTGTGTGTGTGTGTCGTGTGCGTGTATAACTATGTGTGTATCTGTGTGTGTGCGTGTGTGTGTGTATAACTGTGTGTATCTGTGTGTAAATATAAGGTAGACACAAAATGCTGGAGTAACTCAGAGGGACAGGCAGCATCTGTGGAGAGAATGGGTGATGTTTCGGTCAGACCCTTCAGATATATATCTGTCTGTGTGTGTGTGTGTATTTGTTGTGTGTGTATCTGTACACACATATTTACACGTGTGTGTATATATCTGTGTGTGTGTGTACCTCTTGTGTGTGTGTGTGTGTACACACATATTTACACGTGTGTGTGTGTGTGTGTCTGCGTATGTCTGTGTGTGTGTCTGTGTGCGTATGTCTGTGTGTGAGTGTGTGTGCGTGTGCGTGTCAGTGTGTGTCTGTGTGTGTGTGCGTGCGTGTCTGCGTGTCTGTGTGTGTGTGTGCGTGCGTGTGTGTGCGTGTGTCCTGCGTGTGTGTGTGTGTGTGTGTGCGTGTGCGTGTGTGTGCGTGTGTCTGCGTGTGTGTGTGTGTGTGCGTGCGTGCGTGTCTGTGTGTGTGTGTGCGTGTGTGTGCGTGTGTGTGTGTGTGTGTGCGTGTGTGTGTGTGTGTGTGCGTGTGCATGTCAGTGTGTGTGTGTGTGCGTGTGCATGTCTGTGTGTGCGTGCATGTGTGCGTGCGTGTGCGTGTGTGTGTGTGTGCATGTCAGTGTGTGTGTGTGCGCGCGTGCGAGTGTGTGTGTGTGTGCGTGTGCTGCGTGTGTGTGCGTCAGTGTGTGTGTGTGTGTCTGTGTGTGTGCGTGTGCGTGGTGTGTGTGTGTGTGTGCGTGCGTGTCTGTGTGTTTATGGGGATAGGTCGCTGCATCTTCAGGGTTGATCCCATCTCTGTGCAGCCAGCGTTTATAACCGCTGTGTTTGCTCAGCGACTTTATCTGGGGCAGGTCTCGCTTGGTGTGTGTGTGGGTACGGAACGGGAGTTAAGGGGGCTAAAGATTTTACTATTACCTAGGGCTTTTGAAAACCAAATTGACCGGAGCTTTAAGCGGCCTGGATTTAGTGAGTCACTGCTGGTGTTGGGCATTGAGCAGTGAATATTAAGGGGGGAGGGGGGTGTATATATAGCTGGCGTTTCTTGTAAACAGAACGTTGATTCCGACTCAGTTAGTGGGTCGTGTGGGGTTAGGGATGGTGGGATAGCGGTGGGGTTAGGTGTGGATAGCGGTGGGGTTAGGTGTGGATAGAGGGATACGTGGTTTAGTATTGGATAGGCGGTGGGGTTAGGTGTGGATAGCAGTGGGGTTAGGTGTGGATAAGCGGTGGGGTTAGGGTGTGGATAGCAGGTGGGGTTAGGGTGTGGATAGCGGTGGGGTTAGGTGTGGATAGCTGGTTGGGGGTTAGGTGTGGATAGCGAGTGGGGATTAGGTGTGGGATAGAGTGGTTAGGTTGTGCATTAGCGGTGGCGTTAGGTGTGGATAGCGGTGTGGGGGTGAATGGGACAAATATCTACTTTAGCTGGGGGGGCGCGCGGTTTATACAAAATGAGAACATTTAATTCGGACACGATTTTGTGGATGTGATTTTCTGTTGGAGAC
>CM075979.1:46071431-46222533 GCA_038087875.1 Malacoraja senta | reverse complement strand
GGCAGCAAGGTTTTGTCAGCAAAAAGGGCGGTCACGGTGGCGCAGCGGTAGAGTTGCTGCCTTACAGCGAATGCAGCGCCGGAGACCCGGGTTCGATCCCGACTACAGGTGCTGTCTGTACGTAGTTTGACTCCACATCTGTGACTCCCATCACATTGAATGTCGACCCAGTTGGATTGTTCCTCTACTGGGCTGATCAAAACAAGGGGGGATTCGTCCTCGTGGCCTACCATCGGGCGTGGAGCGCCGTTTCCTGGCGGGGACCGCCCAGCACCTTCAGCTTCGGTGGCGGCAAAGCGCTGGAGCGCTATCGCGGAGCGGAGCGGGCGATGCCTTGCCTGGGTCGCCGCGCTGGATCGACGCGCTGGAGCTCCGGTGAGCTGTGATCGCCGCGCTGGATCGACGCGCTGGAGCTCCGGTGAGCTGTGACCGCCGAGCTCAACACCTCCAGGCTGCGGGTCTGCGGAGCGGAACGGGCGGCGCCGACTTCAACATCGGGAGCCTGGGAGCTCCAAACCGGCGCGGCCTTGTCGGCTTCGGAAGCTGCGGTCTACGGCAATGGAAGCGGCCGTTCCAGGTTGCCCAGCTGCTGAGAGGACTCTCCTGACGCCGGGGCAACAGTACCCGGCGAGAACGGCCAGGAACATCGGGCCTCCGTAGAGGCAATAGCGGAGGCCTCAATAGGCCTGACTGTGGGAGAACTGGGGATGGGGACTGGACATTGTGCCTTCCCCCACAGTGGTAACCATTGTGGGGGGATGATTTTTGTATGTAGTGTCTATTTTAGTCTGTGTCCAAGATGGCGGTCGGAAGGGAGAGTGGACGCTGGCGCGGTTTAGCTGCCGCTGCTCTCTCTTCACATTGTGTTTCTGATTTTTTTTTGTGTCTGGATCGAATTCTGTCTTTAATTTGTGTATTGGTGATGTCTTTATAATGTATTTTACTCCGATTATTTGTTTCTTACTTGTTAAACTCTGTAAGGTGTCCTTGAGACTTTGGTATAAGGCGCCCATAAATAAAATTTATTATTGTTATTATTATAAGTCATGTGCTGAGAATTGGCAAGTCTACCATCCGTTAGATAGGCACATGGAAGTACAGGGAATAGAGGAAAATGGATCATGTATAGGCAGGTGAGATCAGTTTAATAAGGCATGTTCAGCACAAACACTGTGGGACAAATGGCCCACTCCTGTGCTGTACTCTTCTATGTTCTATGTTTTAAGTGTTAACATCTTTATCATACAGCCAATTTCTACCCGATATAAGCTAAATATATATATAGCAATACATAGATGTACCTACTAGAGAAGGGGCAGTGCTGGACCTCCTATTAGGAAATGAGACAGGGCAGGTGGCGGAGGTAAGCGTCGGGGAGCACTTCGGGTCCAGTGATCACAATACCATTAGTTTCAATATAATTATGGAGAGGGTCAGAACTGGACCTAGGGTTGAGATTTTTGATTGGAGAAAGGCTAACTTTGAGGAGATGCGAAAGGATTTAAAAGGAGTGAATTGGGACATGTTGTTTTATGGGAAGGATGTAGAAGAGAAATGGAGGACATTTAAAGGTGACACTTTAAGAGTACAGAATCTTTATGTCCCTGTTCGGTTGAAAGGATATAGTAAAAAATGGAAAGAGCCATGGTTTTCAAGGGAAATTGGACACGGTTCGGAAAAAGAGAGAGATCTACAATAATTATAGGCAGCATGGAGTAAATGAGGTGCTTGAGGAGTATAAAGAATGTAAAAAGAATATTAAGAAAGAAATTAGAAAAGCTAAAAGAAGATATGAGGTTGCTTTGGCAAGTAAGGTGAAAGTAAATCCAAAGGGTTTCTACAGCTATATTAATAGCAAACGGATAACAAGGAATAAAATTGGTCCATTAGAGAGTCAGAGTGGACAGCTATCTGCAGAGCCAAAAGAGATGGGGGAGATATTGAACAATTTCTTTTCTTCGGTATTCACCAAGGAGAAGGATATGGAATTAGGTGAGGTAAGGGAAACAAGCAGAGTAGCAATGGAAACTATGAGATTCAAAGAAGAGGAGGTGCGGACACTTTTGAAAAATATGAAAACGGATCAGTCTCCAGGTCCTGACAGGATATTCCCGAGGACATTGAGGGAAGTTAGTGTAGAAATAGCAGGGGCTATGACAGAAATATTTCAAATGTCATTAGAAACGGGAATAGTGCCGGAGGATTGGCGTACTGCGCATGTTGTTCCGCTGTTTAAAAAGGGTTCTAAGAGTAAACCTAACAATTATAGACCTGTTAGTTTGACGTCAGTGGTGGGCAAATTAATGGAAAGAATACTTAAAGATAATATATATATAAGCATCTGGATAAGCAGGGTCTGATTAGGAACAGTCAACATGGATTTGTGCCTGGATGGTCATGTTTGACTAATCTTCTACAATTTTTTGAAGAGGTTACTAGGGAAATTGATGAGGGTAAAGCAGTGGATGTTGTGAATATGGATTTCAGTAAGGCCTTTGACAAGGTTCCTCATGGAAGGTTGGTTAAGAAGATTAAATTGTTGGGTATCAATGGTGGAGTAGCAAGATGGATTCAACAGTGGCTGAATGGGAGATGCCAGAGAGTAATGGTGGATGGCTGTTTGTCACGTTGGAGGCCGGTGACTAGTGGGGTGCCTCAGGGGTCTGTGTTGGGTCCACTGTTGTTTGTCATATACATCAATGATCTGGATGATGGTGTGGAAAATTGGATTAGTAAGTACGCAGATGATACTAAGATAGGTGGTGTGGTGGATAATGAAGTAGCTTTTCAAAGTCTACAGAGAGATTTAGGCCATTTGGAAGAGTGGGCTGAAAGATGGCAGATGGAGTTTAATGCTGATAAATGTGAGGTACTACATCTCGGCAGGACAAATCAAAATAGGACGTACATGGTAAACGGTAGAGAATTGAGGAATGCAGTTGAACAGAGGGATCTAGGAATAACTGTGCATAGTTCCCTGAAGGTGGAATCTCATGTAGATAGGGTGGTAAAGAAAGCTTTTGGGGTGCTGGCCTTTATAAATCAGAGCATTGAATATAGAAGTTGGGATGTAATGTTAAAATTGTACAAGGCATTGGTGAGGCCAATTCTGGAGTATGGAGTACAATTTTGGTCGCCTAATTATAGGAAGGATGTCAACAAAATAGAGAGAGTACAGAGGAGATTTACTAGAATGTTGCCTGGGTTTCAGCGCCTAAGTTACAGAGAAAGGTTGAACAAGTTAGGTCTTTATTCTTTGGAGCGCAGAAGGTTAAGAGGGGACTTGATAGAGGTCTTTAAAATTATGAGTGGGTTAGACAGAGTTGACGTGGATAAGCTTTTTCCATTGAGAGTAGGGAAGATTCAGTCAAGGGGACATGACTTGAGAATTAAGGGACAGAAGTTTAGGGGTAACATTAGGGGGAACTTCTTTACTCAGTGAGTGATAGCTGTGTGGAATGAGCTTCCAGTGGAAGTGGTGGAGGCTGGTTCGATTTTAACCTTTAAAAATAGATTGGATGGTTATATGGACGGGAAAGGAATGTAGGGTTATGGTCTGAGTGCAGGTAGATGGGACTAGGGGGAAGTATTTATTTTTAAAAATTAAAAAAAAATAAAAAATGTTCGGCATATATATATGCCATATATATATATATATATATATATATATATATATATATATATTATAAAACCATATAACCATTACAGCATGGTATATATATATAGCTACATATAATATATATAGCTACATCTAACCACTCTTTATGGACTCATCCTCAAAATCTATGGGGATGGGGAGTAGGATGTGGAGATTTGTTTCTCTTTTCAGAATGGCAGGCAGTGAGTAGTGGGGTACCGCAAGGCTCAGTGCTGGGAACCCTGCTATTTACAATATATATTAATGATTTGGACGAGGGAATTGAATGCAACATCTCCAAGTTTGCGGGTGACACGAAGCTGGGGGCAGTGTTAGCTGTGAGAAGGATGCTAGGAGACTGCAAGGTGACTTGGATAGGTTGGGTGAGTGGGCAAATGCATGGCAGATGCAGTATATTGTGGATAAATGTGAGGTTATCCACTTTGGTGGCAAGAACAGGAAAGTAGACCATTATCTGAATGGTGGCCGATTAGGAAAAGGGGAGATGCAACGAGACCTGGGTGTCATGGTACACCAGTCATTGAAAGTACGCATGCAGGTGCAGCAGGCAGTGAAGAAAGCGAATGGTATGTTAGCAGTCATAGCAAAAGGATTTGAGTATAGGAGCAGGGAGGTTCTACTGCAGATGTACAGGGCCTTGGTGAGACCACACCTGGAGTATTGTGTACAGTTTTGGTCTCCTAATCTGAGGAATGACATTCTTGCCATAGAGGGAGAACAGAGAAGGTTCACCAGACTAATTCCTGGGATGGCAGGACTTTCATATGAATAAATACTGGATAGACTCGGCTTGTACTCGCTAGAATTTTGAAGATTGAGGGGGGATCTTATAGAAACGTACAAAATTCTTAAGTGGTTGGACAGGCTAGATGCAGGAAGATTGTTCCTGATGTTGGGGAAGTCCAGAACAAGGGGGTCACTGTTTAAGGATAAGGGGGAAGTCTTTTAGGACCGAGATGAGAAAAACATTTTTCACACAGAGAGTGGTGAATCTCTGGAACTCTCTGCCACAGAAGATAGTTGAGGCCAGTTCATTGGCTATATTTAAGA
Source organism: Malacoraja senta (assembly GCA_038087875.1). Taxonomy (NCBI): domain Eukaryota; kingdom Metazoa; phylum Chordata; class Chondrichthyes; order Rajiformes; family Rajidae; genus Malacoraja; species Malacoraja senta. The sequence goes on along the minus strand of CM075979.1, from coordinate 46,217,825 downwards.
GGGCGTTAGATGTGGCCCTTGTGGCTAAAGGGATCAGGGGGTATGGAGAGAAGGCAGGTACAGGATACTGAGTTGGATGATCAGCCATGATCATATTGAATGGCCGGTGCAGGCACCTATTTTCTACGTTTCTATGTTTCTCCTCACACTTGTAAATCACTAAAATTCACCTATAACTCAAATGAGTTCCGAGAGCTGAGCAGACAGGGGATGGAATTGTTCACCTTGTACAACTCATTAAGATTTATGGAATGCCACTATTTTGTTCTAATAAAATTGGGAAGACTTAACCATCATGATGATTAGGAAATATTCTGCTCCCTCTGGATTTAATTGGGGAATCCAGCTTGAATATTGCAAAGGAGACAGACGCAAAATGCTGGAGTGATTCAGCAGGACAGTACCGCAAAGAATCTCGACCTGAAACATCACCCATTCCTTCTCTCCAGAGATGCTGCCTGTCCCGCTGAGTTACTCCAGTACTTTATGTCTATCTTCATTGCTTTCCTGTTCTTGCCACCAAAGTGGATAACCTCTATCTTCATTGCAAAGGTTCTTTTCACTGTAAATTTATGATTGCTTGTCCAAAGGAGCAGTGAGGTGCATGAGTCCACCAATGGCATTGGTCATTCTGCACGTGCCCTTGCTTATCCATTACTCACCATTTGTGGGAATATCACAAACAAATTACTTTTGATGAGATTTCTCAAATTCTCCCAGGGATGGAAACTTGATATAAATTAATATATACTCCTTCCACACAGTTAAGATCAGTGCTACAATTTATATTTGCAGCGACAAGACCTGTATAGTGCTAGATTCCATAACTCACATAATTCAAGCAACAGTGGCAAATTGGCCAGACAATGTTCTGTAGGTTGTGGAAAACAGGTTGTGGAACATCTAAGATAAACCTTAGATGTTTGCCACTTAGATGTAGAGCCATGTAAATCTTACTCACATAATTAAATTTTGCACAGTTCAAAAACATAAGCTGAATATCAGAAATAAACTCTTCTGGTGTGTAGTAATGGAGTGGGTTCTTTTTCTGAAGCTTCACCCTGACAGTTGAAAGATCCATTGGCCTTTTGATGATCTGGTAGTAATGACGGGCCTGTATAAAAGCAGACATTAATTATTATGCAGCAAACATTGGAAACTCAAGGAAAGGTATTGCTGGAGCAAACAAAAAATAATGTGTGCACATTTTACTTTCAGCGTCATCCAATCCACCCTGTCATCTACCCTTTAACAAATGTTGGCATTTATTCCTTGCAATCCTGCCCCCACCACGTTCCTGTATCTATTACACTTCTACACACTAACCAAAAAGATTAGCTCTGATTCTTTCTGCACAGATCTTTCCTCAGCTGTGGTGCAATTCCAGCATTTTTGGTTTTTATTTTGTATTTTCAGTATTTAGATTTTAGTTCCATAATTTATAGGTTGACCTATTGAATTATAACTACTTTAGAGTCAGAAAGTTGTGGTTTCAAACCAATAGCTTTGAATACATAATCTGGCCTGGTGTTCCACTGCTATACTGAAAGATCATCTCTGTGGTAGGATTCTAAACTGAGGAATCATTTGCCCTCTCAGGTGGAACTATCCTGTAACAGCAGTGCATGTCCATAAAACAGGTTATCTAAACCACACTACAAGTGATCTGCATCACCATCAACACCCTTGCTTTGTGATACCATCATCAGTCCAGCTGGACCTCCATATGGACCAGTGTCAGCCTTTAAATGGGGTGGGAGATTGCAACCTTCATGTGGTCCACCCTGTTTCGACAAATGCAATCAACCCAGCGTGCACAATCAAATAAGATCAAATAGAACAAGTTGTCCGACAACTTTAGGCTGTGCACGCCATACGCAAGAAGAAGCAGAAGCCTTTAAATCCACATAATGAAATCACCTGCTAGACACTGGCCTATTAACACAATTCAAATTACATTTTAAAGGTAGATACAACAATGAATAATGCTGTTCAATCCAATCAAAAATGAAATTAATAATATTTAATAATCGCACAACCAGTCAATGTCAAAGTCTAAACATTAGTACTTGCCAAGTTGTTCAGGGCTAATCTCTACAGTCATGTTGATGAGCTCCTTCACTGCAGAAAGCTAACTCTACTATACACTCATGTATGGTTCACTACATCCAAATATTGCACTCCCACATATGACATGTAACAATAAACTCTTCTTACCAGTGGGCTAACAGGCTCATGGAATGGCAGGCTCAGTGGATAGCAGTAGAGGTGCAAAGTCAATTTTTCACATTTCTGCAGGCAACACAGTTTGAAGTTAATAAATAAATTCTTAGAATGGATATACACATACATTGATCTATACACCAGTCATTATGTCACTATTTAAGAAGAGTAATTAAGGAAAAATAATAAAAGGTAGGAAATGGAAGGTAAGGGTTTCACATTGAAAGCACAGCACTTACACGTTCCTTGTTCATATAGAATAATTTGACATGTGCACTCACACATCTCATCATGTCATATACTTATTAAAACACTGATCTTGTACTTGTTTGTGTATTTGTGGGTGTCTTTGCATCTTTGCGAAAAAACTATGCGGTAATGATAACATTTTTACATATTCCAGGCAGTAATCATGTTCACAAGATTTGATCATAAATTTCACGTTATTTGAGATTAAAGCTTTAAAAATGCCAACTTTCACAAGATTTTTACTGTTAAAATCATTCCTCACAGCTTCTAACGCACTTTGATACAAAGTTGCAAGACAGGAACACACTGAACTTTTCACCTCAATGTGATATCACAGCAAGTGCACCTGACATTTGGAACAATGTTGCCATCATAGCTCCTGGCAGGACAGGAGGGGGAGGGTCAATTGGTATTGCAATTGGGGAAGTGCAATTGGGATTTTTTTTCAAGTCCAGTGCTGGGGGAGGCAGAGGAGTGTTGGAATCTTACGTTCGGCAATAGGTTGTGTTGGGGGACCATGCCTACGATGGGGGCCACAGGTTAGTGGTGTAATATTGTGTTAGGGAATGGGTTGCGTTGGGGGACCAGGCCTCCGTGTGATAGGGACCCAACGGGTCCCAATTGGTCTAGAATTACTATAAAATTAGCAATTAGAGAATGCTAGAATCAATTTTCAAAAATAATCTGCAAACCAAACATAACTTCTATTTCCAACTATTGTCTGATTGCTATTTCAAAAAACTCAGAATCAAATGTGGTCACTGCAACCAGCACATTATTAAAATGCATTGATCATTAATTAAGGTAGATTGATATACCTTAAAATGCATTAACCTCAAACAAGGTTCATGAAAGATATACTGAATCTAAATGCTGCATCTCACCCTTTGGTCACCAATGGAGAGTCCCTGGAATGTTCTTATTCCCCTATATTCATTAATATGTCGTATATTTGCACAATCATATTCCACTTCGGGCATCACCACATTCCGACACAATGTACACAACCACTCACCCCTGCAAATCAATGCATAAAGACATTTTTAAGAATAACTAGACCAAGTGGGACCCGTTGGATCCCGTCCCCTCAATGCGCGGCAGCGGAGGGGTTGGGGGGCGCCATGTGGAGTCGCACACACACTAACCTTCCCCTTGATATTATATTAATATTATTAATTTGCTCATTTTCCCCATCACCCACTCTATCCACTAACGCATAGCCCCCAACTACACAGGCGCAGTTAGAGGGAGAGGGAGGGGATGAGGGGGTAGAGAGGCAAGGTAGAGGGAGGTGGAGGAGGACGGGATAAGAGATTGAGGGGTGGGGGGGGGCACGCGGCACCACATGGTCCCTGAACGCAATACTCCACCACTCACCCATAGGTCCCAATACTCACCACTCCCTAGAGGGGGCAGAGAGGATGAGGGGGGCAGGGGGGAAGAGAGGGAGGGGGGGCAGAGAGGGAGGGGCGCCAGAGGGAGGGGGTTTAGAGACGGAGGGGGTAGAGAGGGAGGGGCTGTAGAGAGGGAGGAGGTAGAGAGGGAGCAGGTAGAGAGGGAGCAGGTAGAGAGGGAGGGGGTAGAGAGAGGGTAGAGAGGGAAGGGGAGGGGGTAGAGAGGGAGGGGGTAGAGAGGTAGGTGGGTAGAGAGGGAAGGGGGTAGATAGGGAGGGGGTTAGATAGGGAGGGGGTTAGATAGGGGAGGGGGTAGATAGGGAGGGGGTAGATAGGGAGGGATTAGAGAGGGGGGAGGAAAACTTGTTCTATTTGATCTTATTTGATTGTGCACGCCAGGTTGATTGCATTCGTGGAAACACATGAAGGTTGCAATCTCCCACCCGTCCCATTGTGATATCATATGTAAATGAAATCTATTGTGATTGGATGTCTGTGAGATGGCACTGTGACATCATCAATGGAAGTGCTGCAAGAGTCTCCCACTGAAAAGCAGTTAATTTTGTGAAATAAACAATTAAAACTTTTAAAACTTTGGAAATATAGGTTGGAATGTGACGGGGAGACGTTTATTCCATCGAGGGGAAAATGTAAGTAGCATGTGCGAAAATGGGAAGGCTGTGGCCAAGCGTTTTGGAAGAAGATACAAATTAAGGAGATTAAAAGAAAGCCAACACAACCCTGCATACACACAGAAATTTAGAATGTTGAGAACAAAGGGAAGAGCTTTACTATATTATAGATTACAATTGCTCTGGTTAAGAAACTAAAATATTAACTTTCACCCTCAGTACATTTTATTTGCGTACTGCGTATTTCCTACAATTTCTGTTTATAGTGTAGATTTCAAACATAGAGTCATAGAGTGATACAGTGTGGCCCAACTAGTCCACACCGGCCAACATGTTGTCCGATTTGATGATAACGTTGTGGTTGCTGCAGAGTGAACAGAGGGCTGTACATTCAAAGGGGGAGAGGTCAGAGTAGGTTAGGGGAGTGGAGACTTGGAGACTTGGTTGCCTTTTTCAGGGAGATATGGACTTGGACGTCAAGATCCCTCTGCAGATCACTGGTGTTAAGGGTCATGCCATTAATTGTATCTTATATTTATAGTCATAGTCATAGAGAGATACCGTGTGGAAACAGGCCCTTCAGCCCAACTTGCCCACACCGGCCCACATGTCCCAGGTACACTAGCCTCACGCCTGCGTTAGGTCCGTATCCTCCAAATCTGTCCATCCTCCAAATCTGTCCTATCCACTTACCTGTCTAACTGTTTGTTAAATTTGGGATAGTCCCTGCCTCAACTACCTCCTCTGTCAGCTTGTTCCATACACCCATCACCCTTTGTGTGAAAAAGTTACCCCTCAGATTCCTATTAAATCTTTTCCCTCCTACCTTAAACCTATGTCCTCTGGTCGATTCACCTACTCTGGGCAAGAGAATCTGTGCATCTATCTAATCTATTCATAGAAACATAGAAACATAGAAAATAGGTGCAGGAGTAGGCCATGCAGGCCTGCACCGCCATTCAATATGATCATGGCTGATCATCCAACTCAGTATCCTGTACCTGCCTTCTCTCCATACCCCCTGATTCCTTTAGCCACAAGGGCCACATCTAACTCCCTCTTAAATATAGCCAATGAACTGGCCTCAACTACCTTCTGTGGCAGAGAATTCCACAGATTCACCACTCTCTGTGTGAAAAATGTTTTTCTCATCTCGGTCCTAAAAGACTTCCCCCTTATCCTTAAACTGTGACCCCTTGTTCTGGACTTCATCAACATCGGGAACAATCTTCCTGCATCTAGCCTGTCCAACCCCTTAAGAATTTTGTAAGTTTCTATTAGATCCCCTCTCAATCTTCTAAATTCAAGCGAGTACAAACCGAGTCTATCCAGTCTTTCTTCATATGAAAGTCCTGCCATCCCAGGAATCAGTCTGGTGAACCTTCCCTGTACTCCCTCTATGGCAAGTATGTCTTTTCTCAGATTAGGAGACCAAAACTGTACGTAATACTCCAGGTGTGACCTCACCAAGACCCTGTACAACTGCAGTAGAACCTCCCTGCTCTTATACTCAAATCGTTTTGCTATGAATGCTAACATACCATTCGCTTTCTTCACTGCCTGCTGCACCTGCATGCCTACTTTCATGACTGGTGTACCATGACACCCAGGTCTCGTTGCATCTCCCCTTTTCCTAATCGGCCACCATTCAGATAATAGTCTACTTTCCTGTTTTTGCCACCAAATTGAATAACCTCACATTTATCCACATTATACTGCATTTGCCATGCATTTGCCCACTCACCCAACCTATCTAAGTCACCGTGCAGCCTCCTAGCATCCTCCTCACAGCTAACACTGCCCCCCAGCTTCGTGTCATCCGCAAACTTGGAGATGTTGCATTCAATTCCCTCGTCCAAATCATTAATATATATTGTAAATAGCTGGGGTCCCAGCACTGAGCCTTGCGGTACCCCACTAGTCACTGCCTGCCATTCTAAAAAGGACCCATTAACTCCTACTCTTTGCTTCCTGTCTGCCAGCCAGTTCTCTATCCACATCAATACAGAACCCCCAATACCGTGTGCTTTAAGTTTTTATACTAATCTCTTATGTGGGACCTTGTCGAAAGCCTTCTGAAAGTCCAGATATAACACATCCACTGGTTCTCCCTTATCCACTCTACTAGTTACATCCTCGAAAAATTCTATAAGATTCGTCAGACATGATTTACCTTTCATAAATCCGCTGACTTTGTCCAATGATTTCACCGCTTTCCAAATGTGCTGCTATCCCATCTTTAATAATTGACTCTCGCAGTTTCCCCACTACCGATGTTAGACTAACTGGTCTGTAATTCCCTGTTTTCTCTCTCCCTCCCTTTTTAAAAAGTGGGGTTACATTAGCTACCCTCCAATCCTCAGGAACTACTCCAGAATCTAAAGAGTTTTGAAAAATTATCACTAATGCATCCACTATTTCTGGGGCTACTTCCTTAAGTACTCTGGAATGCAGCCTATCTGGCCCTGGGGATTTATCGGCCTTTAATCCATTAAATTTACTTAACACCACTTCCCGGCTAACCTGGATTTCACTCAGTTCCTCCATCTCATTTGAACCCCGGTCCCCTGCTATTTCCGGCAGATTATTTATGTCTTCCTTAGGGAAGACAGAACCAAAGTAGTTATTCAATTGGTCTGCCATGTCCTTGTTCCCCATGATCAATTCACCAGTTTCTGACTACAAAAGACCTACATTTGTTTTAACTCATCTTTTTCTCAACACATATCTATACAAACTTTTGCAGTCAGTTTTTATGTTCCCTGCCAGTTTTCTTTCATAATCTATTTTCCCTTTCCTAATTAAGCCCTTTGTCCTCTGTTGGACTGAATTTCTCCCAGTCCTCTGGTAGGCTGCTTTTTCTGGCTAATTTGTATGCTTCATCTTTTGTTTTGATAATATCCCTGATTTCCCTTGTTATCCACGGATGCGCTACCTTCCCTGATTTATTCTTTTGCCAAACTGGGATGAAAAATTGTTGTAGTTCATCCATGCAGTCTTTAAATGCCTTCCATTGCATATCCACCGTCAACACTTTAAGAATCACTTGCCAGTCTATCTTGGCCAATTCACGTCTCATACCCTCAAAGTTACCTTTCTTTAAGTTCAGAACCCTTGTTTCTGAATTAACAATGTCACTCTCCATCCTAATGAAGAACTCAACCATATTATGGTCACTCTTGCCCAAGGGGCCACACACAACAAGACTGCTAACTAACCCTTCCTCTTTACTCAATACCCAGTCTAGAATAGCCTGCTCTCTCGTTGGTTCCTCTACATGTTGGTTTACAAAACTATCCCGCATACATTCCAAGAAATCCTCTTCCTCAGCACCCCTGCCAATTTGATTCACCCAATCTATATGTAGATTGAAGTCACCCATTATAACTGTTTTACCTTTGTTGCACGCATTTCTAATTTCTTGTGTGATGCCATCGCCAACTCCACTACTACTGTTAGGTGGCCTGTACACAACTCCCACTAGCGTTTTCTGCCACTTAGTGTTTCGCAACTCTACCCATATCGATTCCACATCCTCCAAGCTAATGTCCTTCCTTTCTATTGCGTTAATCTCCTCTCTAACCAGCAACGCTACCCCACCTCTTTTTCCTTTCTGTCTATCCCTCCTGAATATTGAATATCCCTGGATGTTCAGCTCCCAGCCTTGGTCACCCTGGAGCCATGTCTCCGTGATCCCAACTATACCATATTCATTAATAACTATCTGCACATTCAACTCATCCACCTTATTACGAATGCTCCTTGCATTGAGACACAAAGCTTTCAGGCTTGTTTTTACAACACTCTTACCTATTATACAATTATGTTGAAAAGTGGCCCTTTTTGATTTTTGCCCTGGATTTGTCTGCCTGCCACTTTTACTTTTCACCTTGCTACCTATTGCTTCTACCCTCATTTTACACCCCTCTGTCTCTCATCCCCCTGCCACATTAGTTGAAATCCTCCCCGACAGCACTAGCAAACACTCCCCCAAGGACATTGGTTCCATTCCAGCCCAGGTGCAGACCGTCCTGTTTATACTGGTCCCACCTCCCCCAGAACTGGTTCCAATGCCCTAGAAATTTGAATCCCTCCCCCTTGTACCATTTTTCAAGCCACGTATTCATCTGCAATATCCTCCAATTTCTACTCTGACTAGCACGTGACACTGGTAGTAATCCAGAGATTGTCCCACTTTTAAGTTTATCTCCTAGTTCCCTAAATTCACCTTGTTCCCCAAATTCATCCCGTTTTTTACCTATATCGTTGGTGCCAATGTGCACCACGACAGCTGGCTGTTCACCCCCCCCCCCTCCAGAATGTTCTGCAGCCGTTCAGTGACATCCCTGACCCTTGCACCAGGGAGGCAACATACCATCCTGGAGTCTCGTTTGCGGCCGCAGAAATGCCTATCTATTCCCCTTACAATGGAATCCCCTATTACTATAGCCCTTCCACTCTTTTCCTCCCCTCCTGTGCTGCAGAGCCACCCATGGTGCCATGAACTTGGCTGCTGCTGCCTTCCCCTGATGAGCCATCTCCCCCAACATTATCCAAAATGGTTTATCTGTTTAGGAGGGAGATGACCGCAGGGGACTCCTGCACTACCTGCCTACTGCTATGCTGGCTAATGGCCACCCGTTCCCTTTCTGTCCGCTTAACTTTTACCTGCAGTATGACCAACTCACTGTACGTGCTATTCACGACTTTCTCAGCATCGTATTCCTCTCATGATTTTATATACCTCTATAAGGTCACCCCTCATCATCTTGCGCTCCAAGGAATAAAGTCCCAGCCTACACAACCTCTCTCCATAGCTCACACTCTCTAGTCTTGGCAACATCCTTGTACCCTTTCCAGCTTGATAACATCTTTCCTATAACATGGTGCACAGAACTGAACACAATACTCTAAATGTGGCCTCACCAATACAACTGTAACATGACCTCTGAACTTCTATAGGCAATACTCTGGCAGATGAAGGCTAATATGCCAAAAGACTTCTTGACCACATTAACTTCCTGAGATGCCACTTTCAAGGAACCATGCACCTGCACTCCTAGCCCCCTCTATAACACTACCCAGAGGCCTACCATTCACAGTGTAGGTCCTGCCTATTTTGGACTTCCCAAAATGCAACACCTCACATTTCTCTGCATTAAATTCCATCAACTATTCCTCAGCCCACCTGGCCAATCGATCAAGATCCTGCTGCAATTTTTCACAACCATCTTCTCTATCTGCAAAACCACCCACTTTTGTAACATCTGCAAACTTACTAATCTTATCTACCTGAGATGCTACTTTCAAGGAACTATGTAACTGCCCTGCTAGATCCCGCTGATCTACAACACCATCCAGAGCCCTGCCATTCACTGTGAAGGTCCTGTCCTGGTTTGACTTCTCAAAACGCAACACCTCACACTGATCTGCATTAAATTCTATTAACTATTCCTCAGCTCCCTTGCCTCCTGTAATTTTTGATTACCATGTTCATGCTTTAGTGTCATCTGCAAACTTACTAACCAAGCCTTGTACATTGTCATCCAAATCATTGATATAAAGCACAAACAGCAATTTGCCCAACATCGACCCCTGAGGCACACCACTAGTCACAGGCCAACAGTCCGAAAAACAACATTGTACCATCACCTACTGCTTCCTTCCATGAAGCCAATTTTTTATCCATTTGGCTAGCTCTCCCTAGATCCCAATTGATCCAACCTTCCAGAGCAGCCTACCATTCTAACCATTATCAAATTCCTTTGTGAAATTCATTAAACAATGTCTATGGCTCTGCCCTCCAAGATAAACTGTATAAGATTCGTGAGATGCAAATTAGCATTAGGACGGGTTTTTTTGCTTTTACTTTGTACAATCTTAAATTTATGTTCTCTGATAATCTCAGTGTCTGATTGTAATTTTCACCACTCTTATAGATCTTATCACAATCTTTCTGCTCCAATGGAAAATCAAGATTCTTAAGCATCATTTAGTTTACATTTCCACAATTGCTTCTTCCTCTGGAATCCTTTCCATCATGTTGTCCTACATTAATTTTCATCTTATGTCTTTCTTCTGCAGAGGAAGTCAAGAGGATATCTAATATGTATATAAAATGGCAAGTGATATTTTGTGGAGGGGTTGAGGAATAATGGTTGCACACATAAAATAAAGATTACAGAATTATTAGTTCGGTGTAAAATCTATTTGCTTTATACAGTGTGTGTTTGGAATTGAGAATGCAATGGTGTGGAGGCAGATCCCATTTTGCCTTTCAAAGCTGAGATGGATAAATATATGATCAGGAGAAATTCACAAGCCTACGGAGAAGGGATGAGGAAGTGGAACTAGTGAGTTACTCAGTGAGAGAACTAGCTTGGACACAATGGTCCCAATGCCCCCCTTCAGTGCTGTAACCATTCCACAACTCTGGATTCTTCCCAATTAACTAACTAATCTGTATCTTTTGGTATTGCAACAGTGCTCTTTGTAGTTAAACACATTGAAGAAATTGGTTTACAAACATTGGGCATTAATCCAGTCCAGATCATTAAAGAAGAGAAGAAATCAATGATTCTAATACTAAACAAGAGGTATGTAATTTAAGTGTATTTATTACAAAACTAAAACATGTCATTAACTGCTACTGTTTCTATATCACTATAGTGCAGCTTTCAAGATGCTTTGTGTATTTAAATATCGTCATGTTTGAATTCAGCAAACATGTTTTTATATCTGTTGAACTCTACCCAAACATTTGGGTAGTCGTAGGATGCATCATTAACTAACAGACTCAAAATACCACAAATCTCAAAGTGGACTTACATTGGGAAGCTGAGAAGAGAAGGCACATGACATCCAAGATGGAACACCTTTGGACATCGATCACAGCACAATAGCTCCCCGCCATTTAAACAGACTGCGCAGTAATCCTCATTGTCGTCAGTAGCATCTGCAGCATTTGAGGCTGTCTGAGAATTCTCTTCAGATGATTTCTCATCCAAAGGGGATGGGAATGCTGCAACATCAGGGGCCAGGTCAGACGTCACTGGTGCATCATCAAGCTCACTTTGTTGAGGAGGGGGAGGGTTTGAGTTTGGTGGTGTGAGTGTGCTGTCCAGATCAATGTTCTTCAACAAAAAGCATTAAATTAATACTTAACATACATTAAGGATGTCTAGATTCAAAAGCAATGGGTAATTTCAAGTTTAAAATAAAATATACCAGGCAATCCAAACATCAATATTTGTATTTACTATAAAATGAGTTTGGTAAATCAAAAAAATACACAAAGTGCTGGAGTAACTCAGTGGGTCAGGCAGCATCTCTGGAGAACACGGATAGGTGATGTTTTGGGTCAGGACCCTTCTAAAGACTGAAGAAAACATAGAGCAGTACAGACACAAAATCATGGAGGAACTCTGTGGGACAGGCAGCATCTCTGGGTGACGTTTTGTTTATCGACCCGACACGTCATCCGATCCTTCTCTCCAGAGATGTTGCTTATCCCGCTGAGTTACTTCAGCATTTTGTATCTATCTTCGGTTTAAACCAGCATCTGTAGTTCCTACCTATATGTAGAACACTACAGCACAGGAACAGATCCTTTGGTCCACAATGTCTGTGCCGAAAATGATAATGACCAACTTTTATCTGCCTTCACAATCCATAACCCACCATAGGTAGACAAAAGTGCTGGAGAAACTCAGCGGGTGCAGCAGCATCTATGGAGCGAAGGAAATAGGCAACGTTTTGGGCCGAAACCCTTCTCCAGACCCATAACCCACCATTGCTTGTATATCCATATGCCTATCGAAAAGTCTCTTAAAAACCACCACCATATTTGCCTCAACCACTGCCTCTGGCAGCACTGTCCAGGCACCCCCTATCAAAAACTTGCATTGCACATTTCCATTAAACCTTACTGCTCTCACCTCGAAGCTATCATTCCACCTACATCCACCTCCCAGAGCGCAACATCTCACACTTGCTCGGATTAAACTCCACCTGCAATTTCTCCACCCATTTTCTGTAGCTGTATCCTTTGAGTGACTTTCTCATAGTCCATGACCTCAGCAATCTTTGTGTCATTTCCAAACTTACCCATCAACCCGACTACATTTACGTCAATTGTCCTTCCACCACAACCCTCTGTTTATTTTCTCAGTAAGTCAGTTCTAAACCCATACAACCGTGTCACTGTTAATCCTGCACATCTTTGGATCAGCCTACCATGGGGCAGTTTATAAAACATCTTACTAAAATCCATGGAGACAACATCCACCACCTACCCTCATGATCACATTCATCACCTCATCAAAACAACATGATTAACTTAGTTCGACATGACCTGCCGTGCACAAAGCCATGCGTACTGTCCCTGTACATTCTGTTCCAAATGGGAGTAAATCCTATCCTGAAGAATCCTCTCCAATAAATTCCCTACCAATGATATGCGGCTCACTGGCATATAATTCCTCGATTCTCTGTACATCCCTTCTTACACAAAGAAACAACATGAGCTACTCTGCAAGCCTCCAGGACATGACCTGTGGCTAGAGAAAATGCAAAGATCTTCATCAAGGCTCCTTCAATCTCCTCTCTTGCTTCTTTCATTTAATGGGATAGATCCCATCAGGTCTGTGGATTTATCTCCTTAATGCTCTTCAAGAGCTCCAACACATCCTCCTCTTTAATCTCAAACTGCCATTGCATTAGAGTCATAGTCATAAAGCACAGAAATAAGTCCTTTAGCTAAATACTACCATGCTGATCAAAATACTTCAACTAAGCTTGTCCATTTGTCCTTGTTTGGCCCATATCCCTCTAAACCTTTCCTATCCATGTACCTGTCCAAGTGCCGTTTAAATGCTATACCTACCTCTTCTGGCAGCTTGTTCCATATTCCACCACACTCTGAATATAAAAGATGCCTCTCAGGTTTGTATTAAACCTTGTCCCTCTCACCTTAAACATCTTGTTTTTAATCCCCTAACCCTCCATAAAAGACTGTGCATTCACCCTATCACCTGATCTAGGGATCACTGTAGCGCAGTCATAGTTACTGCATTACAATGTCAAGTTCAAGTTCAAGTGAGTTTATTGTCATGTGTCCCTGATAGGACAATGAAATTCTTGCTTTGCTTCAGCACAACAGAACATAGTAGGTACACAAAAATGCTGGAGAAACTCAGCGGGTGCAGCAGCATCTATGGAGCGAAGGAAATAGGTAACGTTTCGGGCCGAAACCCTTCTTCAGACTGATAGGGGGTGGGGAGAAGAAACGAAAAAAGGAAAAAGGCGGAGGAGGAGCCCGAGGGCTGGGGGAGGGGAGGAGACAACCGGATGGCTGATGAAGGGGAGGGGACAGCAAGGGCTAGCAGAATTGGGAGAATTCAATGTTCAAGCCCCCAGGATGTAGACTGCCCAAGCGGAATATGAGGTGCATTTCCTCCAATTTACGGCGTTACTCGCTGTGGCCATGGAGGAGACCCAGGACAGAGAGGTCAGATACAGAATGGGAGGGGGAGTTGAAGTGCTGAGCCACCGGGAGGTCAGGTTGGTTATTGCGGACTGACCGGAGGTGTTCGGCGAAACGATCGCCAAGCCTCCGCTTGGTCTCACCGATGTAGATCAGCTGGCATCTAGAGCAGCAGATGCAATAGATGAGGTTGGAGGAGCTGCAGGTGAACCTCTGTCACACCTGGAACGACTGCTTGGGTCCTTGAATGGAGTAGAGGGGGGAGGTGAAGGGACAAGTGTTGCATCTCTTGCGGTTGCAAGGGAAAGTACCAGGGGAAGGGGTGGTATGGGAGGGAAGAGAAGAATTGACAAGGGAGTTACGGAGGGAGCGGTCTTTGCGGAAGGCAGACATGGGGGGAGATGGGAAGATGTGGCGAGTGGTGGGGTCACGTTGGAGGTGGCGAAACTGAAGGAGGATCACTTGTTGTATGTGACGGCTGGTGGGGTGAAAGGTGAGGACTAGGGGGACTCTGCCCTTGTACATAGTAGGCATTGACTACAAGGCATTCTATAAATATATACACACATGAATCAATATACTGATAAAGTGCAAATAACAGTATTGGCTAATAAAGTTCAGTGTTATGTCCGAGCCAGGTTTAATAGCCTGATGGCCGTGGGGAAGTAGCTATTCCTGAACCTGGTCGTTGCAGTCTTCAGGCTCCTGTACCTTCTACCTGAAGGTAGTAGGGAGATGAGTGTGTGGCCAGGATGGTGTGGGTCCTTGATGATACTGCCAGCCTTTTTGAGGCAGCGACTGTGATAGATCCCCTCGATGGAAGGGAGGTCAGAGTCAATGATGGACTGGGCAGTGTTTACTACTTTTTGTAGTCTTTTCCTCTCCAGGGCGCTCAAGTTGCCAAACCAAGCCACGATGCAACAGCATGCTCTCTACTGTGCACCTGTAGAAGTTAGAGAGAGTCCTCCTTGACAAACCGACTCTCCGTAATCTTCTCAGGAAGTAGAGGCACTGATGTGCTTTCTTAATAATGGCATCAGTGTTCTCGGACCAGGAAAGATCTTCAGAGATGTGCACGCCCAGGAATTTGAAGCTCTTGACCCTTTCAACCATCGACCCGTTGATATAAATGTGACTGTGGGTCCCCATCCTACTGCTTCCAAAGTCCACAATCAGTTCCTTGGTTTTGCTGGTGTTGAGGGCCAGGTTATTGTGCTGGCACCATATGGACAGTTGCTCGATCTCTTTTCTATACTCTGACTCATCCACATCAGTGATACGTCCCACAACAGTGGTGTCGTCAGCGAACTTGATGATGGAGTTCGCACTATGTCCGGCTACGCAGTCATGAGTACAGCAGGGGGCTGAGCACGCAGCCTTGAGGTGCTCCCGTGCTGATTGTTATCGAGTCTGACACATTTCCACCAATACGAACAGACTGTGGTCTGAGAGTGAGGAAGTCGAGGATCCAATTGCAGAGGGATGCGCAGAGACCCAGTTCTGCGAGTTTGGTAACCAGCTTGGAGGGGATGATTGTATTAAATGCCGAGCTGTAATCGATGAATAACAGCCTGACATATGAGTTTTTGTTGTCCAAGTGGTCCAGAGCGGAGTGGAGGGCCAGCGAGATCGCATCCACCGTTGATCTGTTGTGGCGGTAAGCGAACTGCAGTGGGTCCAGGTTTTTGTCGAGGTAGGAGTTGATCTGCGTCATGATCAACCTCTCAAAGCACTTCATCACCACAGGCGTTAGTGCCACAGGTCGATATTCATTGAGGCACGTCACCTTACTCTTCTTGGGCACTGGTATAATTGATGCCCTTTTGTAGCAGGTGGGAACCTCAGACCTCAGAAGTGAGAGGTTGAAAATGTCCGTAAAAACTCCAGCCAGTTGGTCCGCACAGGTTTTTAGAACACGACCAGGTATACCATCAGGTCCAGGCGCTTTTCGAGGGTTCACCCCTCTGAAGGATTTCCTGACGGCGGCCTCTGTGACTGAGACTGAAATACCATCACAGCAAATGGGGGCTCTGGAAGGCACATCGGTGTTCTCCCTATCAAAGCGTGCGTAGAACGCATTGAGCTCATCAGGGAGTGATGTTTCGCCGACATTCGAGCTGCCTCCTGATTTCGACTTGGATTGCATTCAGGCCCTGCCACAGCCGCCGAACATCTGTCTCTTCCTCCAGTTTGGAGCAGAAGTCCCATTTGGCCTTTTTGATGGCCTTACCAAGGTCGTATCTGGACTTCTTGTAGACCCGGGTTCAATCCTGACTAAGATTTCTGTCTGTATGGAGTTTGTATGTTCTCACTGTGACTGCGTAGGCTTTCTCTGGGTGCTCCAGTTTCCTCCCACATTCCAAAGACATGCAGGATTGTAGGTTAATTGGTTCAGTAAATTGTCCCTCGAGTGTGGGATAGAAGTAGTGTACGGTGTTTATTGGTTGGCGTGGACTTGCTGGGCCGAAAGACGTTTTTCCACATAAAGTTCTAATCCTGCCCAACCCTATAGCTCAGCCTGTCAAGTCCTGGCAATAACCTTGTAAATTCCCCACATTGAACTCACTGTCCTTCATGTCCTTGTCCTTGGTGATAACTGATGCAAAGTATTCATTTAGTACTTCGCTTACATGAACAGACTCAAAATTTCCTCCATTTTCCTTGAGTAGTCCTACCTTCTCCCTGGTTTCCCTCATTTTAATGTAGGTATAAAAAGCTGTAATTTTCTTTAGTCTGATACATCAAAGCCATTTGTAGCCCCGTTTGGCCATTTTCATTGCTTGCGAGAGTTATTTTCTCCTTTCTTTCTATTCATTAAAGGCCCTGTCTGATAATATCCACATGCGCTTACATGAGCTTCCTTTTTTTGGACCAAATTTATAACCTCTTTGGTCATCCAAGGTTCCGTTAATTTGCCATCCTTATCCCTCCTTCTTATTGGAACATGCCATTCCTGAACTTCAAATAAGTGACACTGAGTGGCACAACTGGAAGAGCCGCTGCCTCACAGTGCCAGGGACTCATGTTTGATCCTGACCTAGGGTGCTGTCTGTCCAAAGTTAGTACAGTTCTCCCTGTGGCTGTGTGGGTTTCCTCCGGGCGCACGAGTTTCCTCCCATATCCCAAAGATGTGGGGGGTTTGTAGTTTAGAGATACAGTGCGGAAACAGGCCCTTCGGCCCACCGAGTCCACGCCGACCAGCGATCCCCACATATGAACACTATCCTACACACACTAGGGACAATATACACATACACCAAGCCAATTAACTTACAAACGTCTTTTGAGTGTGGGAGGAAACCGAACTTCTCGTAGAAAACCCACACAGTCACGGGGAGAACGTACAAACTCCGTACAGACAGCACCCGTAGTCTGGATCGAACCCGGGTCTCCAGCGCTGCAAGCACTGTAAGGCAGCAACTCTACCGCTGCACCACTGTGCCACCCTGTAGGTTAATTAGCCTCTATAATTGCCCCTGGTGTGTAAGGAGTACTGCAAGAGTGTGATTACTCTTGCAAAGAGGAAACTAGAACTACAGTTCTAGAACTGGCAGCAATACATAGAGGTACCTACTAGAGAAGGGGCAGTGCTGGACCACCTGTTAGGAAATGAGACAGGGCAGGTGGTGGAGGTATGCGTCGGGGAGCACTTCGGGTTCAGTGATCACAATACCATTAGTTTCAATATAATTATGGAGAGGGTCAGAACTGGACCTAGGGTTGAGATTTTTGATTGGAGAAAGGCTAACTTTGAGGAGATGCAAAAGGATTTAAAAGGAGTGAATTGGGACATGTTGTTTTATGGGAAAGATGTAGAAGAGAAATGGAGGACATTTAAGGGTGACATTTTAAGAGTACAGAATCTTTATGTCCCTGTTCGGTTGAAAGGAAATAGTAAAAATTGGAAAGAGCCATGGTTTTCAAGGGAAATTGGACACTTGGTTCGGAAAAAGAGAGAGATCTACAATAATTATAGGCAGCATGGAGTAAATGAGGTGCTTGAGGAGTACTAATCTAGAATTTTTCGAAGAGGTTACTAGGGAAATTGATGAGGGTAAAGCAGTGGATGTTGTCTATATGGACTTCAGTAAGGCCTTTGACAAGGTTCCTCATGGAGGGTTGGTTAAGAAGATTCAATTGTTGGGTATTAATGGTGGAGTAGCAAGATGGATTCAACAGTGGCTGAATGGGAGATGCCAGAGAGTAATAGTGGATGGCTGTTTGTCAGGTTGGAGGCCGGTGACTAGTGGGGTGCCTCAGGGGTCTGTGTTGTGTCCACTGTTGTTTGTCATGTACATCAATGATCTGGATGATGGTGTGGAAAATTGGATTAGTAAGTATGCAGATGATACTAAGATAGGTGGTGTTGTGGATAATGAAGTAGATTTTCAAAGTCTACAGAGAGATTTAGGCCATTTGGAAGAGTGGGCTGAAAGATGGCAGATGGAGTTTAATGCTGATAAATGTGAGGTGCTACATCTCGGCAGGACAAATCAAAATAGGACGTACATGGTAAATGGTAGCGAATTGAGGAATGCAGTTGAATGCAGGGATCTAGGAATAACTGTGCATAGTTCCCTGAAGGTGGAATCTCATGAAGATAGGGTGGTAAAGAAAGTTTTTGGTGTGCTGGCCTTTATAAATCAGAGCATTGAATATAGAAGTTGGGATGTAATGTTAAAATTGTACAAGGCATTGGTGAGGCCAATTCTGGAGTATGGAGTACAATTTTGGTCGCCTAATTATAGGAAGGATGTCAACAAAATAGAGAGAGTACAGAGGAGATTTACTAGAATGTTGCCTGGGTTTCAGCAACTAAGTTACAGAGAAAGGTTGAACAAGTTAGGTCTTTATTCTTTGGAGCGCAGACGGTTAAGAGGGGACTTGATAGAGGTCTTTAAAATTATGAGCGGGTTAGACAGAGTGGACGTGGATAAGCTTTTTCCATTGAGAGTAGGGAAGATTCAAACAAGGGGACATCACTTGAGAATTAAGGGACAGAAGTTTAGGGGTAACATTAGGGGGAACTTCTTTACTCAGTGAGTGGTAGCTGTGTGGAATGAGCTTCCAGTGGAAGTGGTGGAGGCAGGTTCGATTTTATCCTTTAAAAATAGATTGGATGGGTATATGGACGGGAAAGGAATGGAGCGTTATGGTCTGAGTGCAGGTAGATGGGACTAGGGGGAAGTTAAAACAAATTAAATATTAAAAAAAAAAAAATTTTTAAGTGTTCGGCATGGACTTGAAGGGCCGAGATGGCCTGTTTCCGTGCTGTTATGTTTATATGGTTATATGGTTATAGTGCGAACAGGTGATTGATGGTTGTTGTGGACCCAGTGGGCCGAAGGGCCAGTTTCCATGCTGCATCTCTAAACTAAACCAAACATGCCTTTAAACACCCACATATCACATGTGGACTAACCCAATAACAATTTTTCAAGTGTACCCTCCCAAGTTCCTGCTGATGTTGTAACTTGCCTTACTCCAATTTAGTACTTTCCCACAAGGTTCATCATTCAAACAATCTTAAAACTTATGGACATGATCACTTCCACTAAAATGCTTTTCCACAGTAACACCAATCACCTAACCAAGTATCTTTTTGCTTACCCTTGTTGCAGCACACGAGTTTGACTGTCCTTTGTGAGAAGGTGTTTGCTTTCATCTTCATCTACAGTTGACTGCACTTTAAAGATGGGGAGCTGATCTGTAGATGGTGCACTGAGCTCCAGTCGATCTAAACGCACATAAGGCACCTTAACCCCATCCATTTGAGCTCTATATTCAGGCAAATTGTATACACATTAATTACTGTGCAATTGAGGTCCAAGAAAAAAATGTAGAGTACAGAAGCATAAAGAAATGACAATAAAGGGAATGTAGTGGAGACGCCAGAAACTGCAGATGCTGGAGCAAAGCATAACTGCTGGAGAAACATTAGAAGGGACTGCTAAATTGTCCTGACTCAGAACGTTGCTGTTCATTCCATTGCTGCTTTACTCATCTTGTTTCACCAGCAGTTTGTATTTTGCTCAAGAGGAATATAATATTACTAAAATAAATAAAGGGAAGTAGTGTGGGAATTTCAAACGGTGCTAAACCATGGAACTCTTTGGTCCAATGTGCACTTGAAGTTCCATAACCTACAAGAATACAGTAGCTGAACAGTTGGATCATCATGAGAAATAAAAGGGCATGATAATCTTTTTTTTTAAAATCCATACAAAAGCTTTTATTCAGAAATACAAAGTAGTAACACGATCAAAGAATGCCTATATTGGCATTTTACAAACAAAGTTATCAAATTAATGATAATCTTCTTGGGAGTGTCCTACAGGCCCCCAGATAGACAACGAGAATTAGAAGAGCAAATATGCCAAGAGTAAGACTAATAAGGTAATCTTAGTTTGGGATTTTAACTTTCCCATTACACACTGGGATTGTCATACTGCCACATGCTTAGAAATTGTCAAATGTGTTCAGGAAAGTTCCTCAGGCAATATGTAGAAGGCCCTACATGGAGAGGGCAGAGCTTGATCTTAGGAAATCGGGAAGGACAAGTGACAAATGTGTTTGTGGTTGGGCCTTTTGGAGCCAATGAAAAAGGATGGATGATGTTTTGTGTCAGAACCCTTCTTCAGACTCTCTGGTATTAAAGAGGAATCCTCTGGAATTTTTTGAAGATGTAACTAGGAAAATGGACAAGGGAGAGCCAGTGGATGTAGTGTACCTGGACTTTCAGAAAAGCCTTTGATAAGGTCCCACATGTGAGATTAGTGGACAAAATTAGAGCACATGGTATTGGGGGGTAGGATACTGACGGATAGAAAATTGTTGGTAGACATGAAACAAAGAGTAGGGATTAACGGGTCCCCTTTCAGAATGGCAGGCAGTGACTAGTGGAGTACTGCAAGGCTCGGTGCTGGGACTGCAGCTATTTACTATATACATTCATAATTTAGATGAAGGGATTAAAAGTAACATTAACAAATTTGCAGATGGCACAAAGCTGGGTGGCAGTGTGAACTGTGAGGAGGATGCTATGAGGATACAGGGTGACTTGGACAGGTTGGGTGAGTGGGCAGATGCATAGCAGATGCAATATAAATGTGGATAAATGTGAGGTTATCCACTTTGGTGGCAAGAACAAGAAGGCATGTTATTATCCGAAGGGTGTCAAGTTAGGAAAGGGGAAGTACAACGAGATCTGGGTGTCCTTGTACATCAGTCACTGAAAGTAAGCATGCAAGTACAGTAGGCAGTGAAGAAAGCTAATAGCATATTGGCCTTCATAACAGAGATGAGTTATGTATAGGAGCAAAGATGTCCTTCTGCAGTTGTACTTGGCCTGGTGAGACCACAACTGGAGTATTGTGTGCAATTTTGGTCTACAAATTTGAGAAAGGACATTCTTCCTATTGAGGGAGTGCAGCGTAGGTTCACGAGGTTAATTTTTGGGATGGCTGGACTGTCATATGTTGAAAGAATGGAGCGACTGGGCTTGTAACACTGGAAATGAGAGGGATCTTATTGAAACATATAAGATTATTAAGGAATTGGACACGCTAGAGGCAGGAAACATGTTCCCAATGTTGAAGGAGGGCAGAACCAGGGGCACAGTTTAAGAATAAGTGGTATGTCATTTAGAACGGAGATGAAGAAAAATCCTTTTCACCCAGAGAGCTGTGAATCTGTGGAATTCTCTGCCTCAGAAGGCAGTGGAGGTCCATTCTCTGGAAGCTTTGAAGAGAGAGTTAGATAGAGCTCTTAAAGAAGCGGAGTCAAGGGATAAGGGCAGGAACGGGATAATGATTGTGGATGATCAGCCATGATTACAGTGAATGGCGGTGCTGGCTCGAAGGGCCGAATGGCCAACTCCTGCACCTATTGTCTATTATTGAAATGAAGGAGGTATAGGACAGGTATAGGCAGCTGGGATCAAATGAATCTCTGGAGGGAGTTTCAGGAACTGAGGAGCATACTTAAGAAGCAAAAATGGGGACAGGAGAGTGCTCTGGCAGGCAATTAAAGGGACATCCAAAGAGATTGTATGTACATTAAGGAAAATATAGTAACTCAGGAGAGAATATACCCCCTTGGAAACCAAAACAGTCATTTCTGTGTGAAGGTAGAGAAGAAATTGCAGGCATCCTGGCTGTAATATGAATTATCATATTAAATATGGGTGAGCTGCTGGAAGACTGGGTGGGTGGCTAATGCTGTGCCTTTAATTAAGAAGGGCTGCATGGAAACCCCTGGGATCTACAGGCTAGTGAGCCAAACATCTGTGTTGACAAGTTACTGGAGAACATGTTGAGGGATGTTATTAATTTAGTTTAGGGATACAGCATGGAAACAGGCCCCTTCAGCCAACTGAGTCCATGCCGACCATTGATCACCCGTTCACACTAGTTCTATGTTATCCCACTTTCCTACACATTAGGGACAATTTTCTAGAGACTAATTAACCTACAGACTCACACGTCTTTGGGATGTGAGCAAAAACCGGAGCACCTGGAGGAAGACCCACGCAGGTCACTGGGAGAACGTGTAAACTTCACAAAGACAGCATCTAAGGTCAGGATCGAACCCAGGTCACTGGTGCTGTGAGGCATCGGCTCTACTAGCTGTGTCACTATGCTGCCTGATATATGCACTTGGATAGACAGAGATTGATTAGGGATAGTTAGTATAATTTTGTTCGTGGGAGATTGTATCTCAGAAATGCAGTTTGTTTTTTGATGAAGTAACCAAAAGGTTTGATGAGGCAGAAGCGTTGCCTCTGTCTATGTGGATTTCAGCACGGCATAAGGTTCGTCATGGTAGGCTGTTGTGGAAGGTTAGATCACATGGGATCCAGGTACAGCTAGTCAACTAGATAGAAACAAAATGCTGGAGTAACTTAGCGGGACAGGCAGCATCTCTCCAGAGGTGCTGCCTGTCCCGCTGAGTTACTCCAGCATTTTTGGTGTCTATCTT
Source organism: Malacoraja senta (assembly GCA_038087875.1). NCBI lineage: Eukaryota > Metazoa > Chordata > Chondrichthyes > Rajiformes > Rajidae > Malacoraja > Malacoraja senta. The sequence continues at coordinate 46,194,864 of CM075979.1, read as the reverse complement.
TGGTTTAAACCAGCATCTGCAGCTCCTTCCTACACAATTGAATAGTAAATTGGCTTCAAGGAAGGAAGCAGATGGTGATGATGGAAGATTATTTTCCAGACTAGATCCTGTAACTACTGGTGTGCCTCAGGGATCGGTGCTGGGTCCATTGCTGTTTGCGACCAGTATCAATCATTTGGATGAATATGCCAAAGGCACAAATAGTAAGTCTGCACATTTGTAAGTTTGCTAAAGTAGGTGGTATTGTAGATAGCAAAGATGGTTATCAAAAATTACAGCAGGATCTTGATCAGTTGGGAAAGTGGGCCTAGGAATGGTGAATAGAGTTTAGTGTAGATTCCAATTCCAATTCCAATTCAATTTTATTTGTCTTTTGAGGGACAAATTTGTCATTTGGACCCCTTGAGGTCCAAACGAAATGTCGTTTCTGCAGCCATACAATACAAAACAAAGAAGACCCGAGACACAACACAATTTACACATACATCCATCACAACGCTGTGATGGAAGGCAAAAATAACGTATCTCTCCACTGCACTCCCCCCCCCCCCGATGTCAGAGTCAAAGTCAAAGCCCCCGGCGGGCGATGGTGATTGTCCCGCAGCCATTAAAGCCACGCCGGGTGATGCAAGGTCGCGCACCGGGTCTTGGTGTTAGAGCCCCGGCGCTCGCCCGCAAAGTCCGGCAGCCATTCCAAGCCGTGCGGGGGTATAAAGCCCCGCTCCAGGTGCTCCTCAACCCCGCAACTCGGGCGGGAGAAGTCGCCGCTGCGGAAGCCCCGAAAAGCGGTCTCCCCCCAGGGGACCCGCGGGCCTCCGGTGTTGCCGTCCGCCAGACCCGCGGCCGCAGCCTCCGAATCCCCGAGGGTTGGGTCGCAGCAGCGCTTGTCTCCACCACAGCTCCACCCGCTCCGGACTCGGCCAGCCCCGCGACGGTGAGTAGTCCGCAGCTCCACGGGAGCCCCAGGTCGTTCCTGCTGGAGGCCGCTCCACGTTGCCCAGCCCCAACGACAACGGAGACCCGACAAAGAAAAGGTCGGGTCTCCCGTGCAGCGGAAAGATTTTAAAGTTTCCCCCCCCCACCCCCACCCCCACCCCCCCACACACATACCCCGACAAAAAAAAATAATAAAAACTACATAAAAACGAGACAAAAATAATAAAAAGACACGGACTGCAGAGGCCGCTGCAACGAAAAGTCGCGCCGCCAGATGTGCGAGGTACTGCATTTTAGGAAGTCAAACCTGGACAGGACCATCAGTGAATGGCAAGGTTTCGAGGGAGTGTTGTAGAGCAGAGAGACCTAGGAGTGCAGATATTTGTAATTAATAGTTATGGTGCTCAAGAAGGCTTTAAGGTACAATGGCCTTCAACTGTGGGGGTATTGAGCATATTAGTTGGCATGTTACGTTGTTGTTGCACAAGACATTGGTGAGGCCACTTTTGGAATAATTGGAGCCTTTTGGAACCCAATTATGCTCAATTTTGGTCACCCAGCTATGGGAAAGATGTTTTTTAAGCTGGAATGAGTACAAAGAAGATTTAGGAGGATGTTGCCAGGACTTGACGGCCTGAGTTATAGGGAGAGGTTAGACTGGCAAGGACTTTATTCGCTGGAGCGCTGGAGATGAGGGTTGATCTTATAGAAATGTATAAGTTCACGAGGAGGATAGGAGAAATTTTTCACACAGAGGGTGATGGGCATATGGAATGAGCTGCGGTAGTTGAGATAGGTACTATAACAATACTTACAAAACATTTGGACAGGTACATGGATAGGGAAGGTTTAGAGGGATATGGGCCAAACGTGGGCAGGTGGGACTAGTGTAAATGGGGCTTCTTGGTCGACATGGATGAGTTGGGCTTATGGGTCAGTTGCCATGTTGTATGACTCTGCTGCATTATCTTATTCTGCTGCTATGGTCACAATAAGGTGGATTCCTCTCTCTGTTCCATGAATCACTCTGAATCTATATGCTTTTCAATTGATCACACTTCTGTTCTGTCTCGTATTTATTCTGTCCATCATCCATCACTTGTTACCTCGGGTTTGCTTTGTCACATGGTGATTCATCCAGTGAATTCATTGTTAAATCTGGAGATCCATTGACTCTCGGATCTAGTAGAAGCAATATAAAGCAAAGCAAAATTATACCATCAAGTATAGATTAGAGATACAGCATAGAAACTGGTCCTTCAACCCTTTGATCAACCGTTCACACTAGTTCTATGTTTTTTCCACTTTTGCAGCCACTCACTACACACTAGGGGTAGTTTACAGAGGTGAATTAACCTACGTGCATGTCTTTGGGATGTAGAAGGAAACTGGAGCACTCAGAGTAAACCCACGTGGTCACAGGGAGAACATGCAAATCCGTGCAAACATGTTCAAACTGGAATAAACCACCGCCGTAATACTGTTTACAAAAAATAACAGAATGATTGAATGGAGATGTGGGGCAAGGTTTTAGACAAGGTTGTGGCCTGGAATGCATTTTTCGGGGTGGTGGTGGAAGCAGGTATTTTGGTGGCATTTAAGAAGCTTTTAGATAGGCACATGGAAGTGCTAGGAATAGATTGTTATGGATCGTGTACAAGCAGATGAAATCAGTTTAACTTGGCATCATGTTCGGCACAAACATTGTGGGCTGAAGGACCCATTCTTGTGCTGTACTGTTCTATGTTCTATTTAAATGCCAGGTTTTTTAAATCAAATCATATGAAAAGTAGATACAGACACTAGTAACCCTCCTCTGTAAGTTGACAGTTTAGGTTTTATAGACCGCCTCTGCCTATGAATTGGAGAGAGGAGTAACATCATCTATTTGTGAGCAATTGTCTAATACACACTGCAGAATTTATAGACTCATACAGCATGGTAACAGATCCTTCAGCCAAACTTGCCCATGCTGACCAAGATACCCCATCTACACTCGTTCCACCTGTCTGCATTTTTCCCATGTCTTTCTAAACCTTCCCTCTCCAAATAACCTTTCAACAACATTTGCAAGAACATTCAGTTATGTCAGATGTGACCAGGCTATTTTGCTTGTTGAATCCTTAGGTCCATATTGGTAAATCAAGAAGCAAGGTTGAAGACATTCATGGCACTGTACACAAACACAAATCAATAACTAGTAAGATTACAAATGGGTTGCACATGCAATTGAATTAACAATTCTGTGAATAGTACATTTTAGCTGATTATTTTACCTCACACAATGAACAATATATTAATTTCATACGTATATCTAATTTCCTTGTGGAACATGTCCTATTATACCACCTCTTTTGTCCAGTGCCTGGCATCATCCCCCTTTAACCCAACCAATAAAAAGGAACCACAAAGTTTTGACCAGCAATCAGGGTGGAGAAATGACATTTTAGCATTTAATGTGGCATGATTTTAGTACAGGTGCAAGGAAATCTTCATGGAATAGTATACGTCCATAGCACGACAGTATTTGGAGTATTTGACGTTATTGAAGAAAGGAAGTGCTTATCACAGATGGGTGCAAGGAGTGCATCAAAGATTCACAAGACCGGTTCGAGGACGGCAGTGCCGCATGAGGAGAGATTGCATAGACAGCGATTGTAATACTTCTGGAGTTCACAAGAATAAGAGGAGATTTCCCTGCAATTCTTTAAGGGCTTAACACATTAGATGCAGGTGGTTTCCCCTGACTGAGGAGTCTAATACCAGGGATCATAGTTTGAGAATGAGAAGGAAATCCATTGTAGTGAGGAGAAATGTAATTTCTCAGGGGCTAGTGAACAATTGGAACTCTCCACCTTCAATGACGGTGGAGAATCGGTCATTGTGTTTGTTCAAAACAAGGTCTGGACATTAAAGGAACAAGGGATATGGGCATATCACTGGAAAATAGTATTGAGATAGACTAGTGACGATCATGAGGAATTCAACTTACTTTCATCAGAGAGGGTAATTGGTTCTTTGCAGCTATGCTCTTTGAAAGGGTCTGATTCAGTTTCCATAGATTCCTTTGGTACTCTTGTGTCACTGCCTTCCGACTTAAAGAGATAACAAATTAGAAATGATCAGATCTTCTCTACTGACTATAATGATCTGATGGTCAACGTTAATAAACAAACAAGCTTATTCTATAACTGTCCAAAATAGCTCACCAAACAGGCATTGATGCTCCAATTATTTAATTGAGACAAAAATGAAGTACTGAGTGCCACAATTTACCATGTTTATTGCTCCTCAATTCTGTCAGGAGGTGCAAGGAATTAAAACTCAAGCTTCATCTTAACCTAACATTCTGGCAATCCTTTGCCAGGAGCTTGCTTAATAGAGCAGAAAAATCATGCTGTTAAAATACGATTCCAAAACATTGAATTTCATCTCAAACAAAGATTACTTGACATCTGATCCCAATCCACAATATCTCAGACTTACCCCAATAGGTCTTTGCTTTCCCCTTCCCTTCTCCTAAACCTTTGATCAATCCTTTCCAACCCACCATATTAAGGTTCATTTCTTAAAACAGACAACTCACAATAGGTTAGGTAAACCAACACAGGTCAGGCCTGAGGGACGGGAGTGGGTGGGAGGGATTCGTAGGGGGAGAGCACTGCCTAATGGATTAACCTCAGCTCCTAGATTGTTTACCAAATTGTTAAAACCAGTCCTTGGGCTACTTTGAGCTCAGGGTCATATTGTAATGGCCTATTTTGGATGATATTTTGATTGTAGGAAAGACTCATGATGCAGCTGAATCTTCCATTTCAGTTGTTAAGCTCACTTTTGAAAATTTGGGGTCCATTCATCCAGATAAGTCCAAATTAACACCAGTCAGAGTTATTGATTATTTGGGTTTCATTATTAACTCAGATCACATGTTAGTGACTCTGCCCAGGGACAAAAGGCTGCAGTTAATTGAAGGCTGTATCAAGCTCATTAAAGAGCAATGACCTTCAATTAGACAGGTGGCCAGCTTGATAGGCAAATTAGTGGCTTCCTTTCCAGCTGTGCAGTTTGGACCTCTGCATTACCAACAATTACAACGAGCAAAGGAACAAGCACTGACGATACATTCAGTCATTATGACAGGCCCATGGAATTACCAGCTGCAGCAATTGCTGAAGTGCAATGGTGGGTCATGAATGTCTCAAGTAGTTCCAGCAAAATTCTGGTTGACCCACCTTCCATTCTCTTACAGACTGATGTCAGTGCTCTAGGTTGGGGCGCTACTGATACTATTTCCTGCTGTGGAGGCAGATGGAATATGGATGAGGCACCTCTTCTGCAATCACGAGGCATTAATTATTTAGAGCTTTTGGGAACATTTTATGGGCTTAAAGCTTATTGTTCTACTAAGTCTCACTTGCATGTTCAGGTTCAGATTGACAACACTACAGCAGTGGCGTATGTTAATCATAAGGGTGGAAACAAGTCAGAATCTTGTGATAGATTGGCAAATCTGATTTGGAGCTGGTGTATTACCAGACATTTGGCTTTCAGCAATCCATTTACCTGATATATTTAATTATATTGTTGCTCGGTTTGGGATGCCAGATATCGATTTGTTTGCATCCAGACTAAACCACCTGTTACCAAAATATGTTTCATGGGAACCAGATCCTGGGGCAGCCGCGGTGGATGCTTTCTCGCTGCATTGGGGTGGAATGTTTTTGTATGCATTTCCTCCATTTTGCCTCATCAGTTGGTGTCTGCAAAAAATCAACCACGACTCCGCCTCAGGAGTATTGGTGGTACCCGACTGGCCTACTCAGCCATGGTTCCCTCTCGTTTTGCAGATAATCACACAGCCCTTTATGACTGTGCCCAAACATAGAAACCTACTGGTGCACCCTGTAACTGGCGATCAACACCCTTTATTACATGATCGTATTGATTTATTAATTTGCAGATTCTAAGAAGGCCATACCTGGGGAGAGGACTATCCGATCGCACCGTGGATGTTGTTACTGCGGCCTGGAGTACACAAAAGCAGTACCCAAAAGCAGTATATCTCTTCTATAAGGAAATGGGAGGTGTTCTGCTTACGGCAAAATATTTCATATCACACGGCAGACATCCCAGACGTGCTGGAGTTCTTGTCCACTCTCTATTTCGATCAAAGGTTAAGCTATAGTGCGGTAAATACAACCAGAAGTGCCCTATCTTCATACTTATGGATGGGGTCAGAACAATATTCTGTGGGGTCACACCCTCTAGTTTCTAGGTTTATGAAGGGAATTTTTAATTCCAATCCTCCCAGGCCCAGGTATTCGGTAACCTGGAATGTAAGCAAAGTACTTATGCTCCTTCGTCAGTGGACTCCTGTAACAGCCCTGTCTTTGGCCAAAGTCACCATGAAGGTAGTTATGCTCATGGCACTGGTTTCAACCCAATGAGTGCAGCCTTTGCAGAAGCTGCGACTAGACAGGATGGAGGTATCTGCAGATGCCATTACTTTTTACATCTATGATCTACTCAAGCAGAGCAGACCAGGGGTGACTGGGTTTAAGATTATCTTTGCGGCATACCCTACGGATTCACGCCTATGTTTCTCAAAGCTTTCTCAAAAGAACTAAAAAACTCAAAATCAGTAATCCATAACTTTACACCAATATCTTCTAAACCATATAACCATATAACCATATAACCATTACAGCACGGAAACAGGCCATCTCGGCCCTTCAAGTCCGAGGTCTTTAAAAAGATAAGAAATAGGAACAAAACAAACTTAAAACAACAATAAAACAAAACAATTTGCATTTAAAAAACAAAACAACCTGCATTGCGAATGACAGGCTTTCTACCTGCGGAGCCAATGACCGACTACTTTCCCAGTAGCAAAATACGGGCGTTCCCCTCGTCACTTTTATTCAGATTATACCCCACAGCTGCGAGACTCTCTCGGCCCAGCTACTTTGTGAACGACAAACTTTTTTAGATTGATAAGCCGATCGCCAACTACTGTCTTGGTAGCAAAAACATACTAATTTATGACAAACCATTTTAGTTTGCTCTATCCAATTGCCAACTACTTTCCCAGTAGCAAAAATCTCAATACAGTTGGTCTTACTTACCTTCGTCGTCTGCATCTAAGGATTTCGGCAGGGCACCAGATCAACCTACTACGAGGGACCTAAGTTTTCCCGGGAGCTTCTTCGGGAGGTCGGTCTCAAGGGGTCCGACTAGTGCACTTTTTTCACCTCATCCGATCCCGGTCAAACTACGGCCTCTTACTCAGTCGTCTGTTGATGGTCCCAGCGAAATCGTGCCGACTAGGCCAACATTAAGGTCCATTTCTTAAAACAGACAACTCACAATAGGTTAGGTAAACCAACACAAGCTTTACTGATCATTAACCAGCGAGAGTGCCAGGGATACAAAGTAAAGTATACAACAGATACTTAACTCTCCTGTGCTACCACTCTAATGAATGAAAGCATACATCTTTTATAGTGTTTTGGAAACATAGTCATAGTTTTTTTACAGAGTAGCAGCAATGATGTTTAATACAAATCAATCACCGGCTCTACCCATTCAAAGTATACTTGTCACTGATACCTTGTCATTGTCATCTTGTGGTTCTATCAATCACAAACTGTTGATCACAAAGCCTAAACAACAGGAAATTAGTCAAAAAGCCCAACATTTACAATTCTGTCTTAACAATGTAAACATCAATGTTAGCTACCAACCAGAGGGCTCCTGTTTACAGAAGCTACCAAGTTCTCAGGAAATACATCCTCTCCCACCTTTGTCAATGGTATTGTACTTGGGCAAACCAGGATGCACTATCAGAGCAGTTTGAATGCTGGCCTCCAATTTCCTGATTCCTAAATCTTTGCAACTTCAGCTTATTCAAAACCCCAAAAAGTCAAGCTATACTCAAGCTAATCTTTGTGTGGTGGCGCCTAACGGCAGCAGCTCGACTGCAGTCTGTCTGTCTTTTTTTACATTTTTGTCTCGTTAAATGTATGTTTTTAATTCAAGTTTTCATTATTTTTTAGCTGTGTATATGTGGGGGGAGGGGGGGGAACTGTTTAATCTCTTCTCTGTACGGAGACCCTACTTTTTCCCTGTCGGGTCTCCGATGTCGTTGGGCCTAACATCGTAGAGACGGCAGCGGCCTCCGGCCGGAACTAGCCTGACGGCTCCAGTCGCGGAGCCTGCGGACTCACCAGTCGCGGAGCTGGCGGACTCACCATCGCGGAGCCTGCGGACTCACCATCGCGGAGCCTGCGGACTCACCATCGCGGAGCCTGCGGACTCACCATCGCGGAGCCTGCGGACTCACCATCGCGGAGCTGGCGGACTCACCATCGCGGAGCTGGCCGACTCACCATCGCGGAGCCTGCGGACACACCATCGCGGAGCTGGCGGACTCACCATCGCAGAGCCTGCGGACTCACCATCGCGGAGCTGGCGGACTCACCATCGCGGAGCCTGCGGACTCACCATCGCGGAGCCTGCGGACTCACCATCGCGGAGCCTGCAGATTCACCATCGCGGAGCCTGCGGACTCACCATCGCGGAGCTGGCCGACTCACCATCGCGGAGCTGGCCGACTCACCATCGCAGAGCCTGCGGACTCACCATCGCGGAGCTGGCCGACTCCGGAACAGGCGACCCGACTTCGGAGCTTCGGAGGTTCCGACTGCAGGCCTGGTGGACGGTAACATCGGGAGCTCCAGGTCCCTTGTGGGAGACCGCTTTTCGGAGCTCTCGCAACGTCAACTTCTTCCGCCGGAATCACGGGGTTTAAAGGACTCGGAACGGGGCCTAACATCGCCCGGCATGGCTTAACGGCTGCCGGACTTACCATCACCCGCCGGGGGCTTTCACATCGGGGGCCCCAGTCTCCTCGACATTGCAATTGGACTGCTGGACCGCAGGAGAACAAAGGGAAGAGATAAGACTTTTGCCTTCCATCACAATGAGGAAGTGTTGGAGATTCACTGTGATGGATGTTTGTGTAAATTGTGTTAAGTGTGGGTCTTGGTTTTTTTTAATGTTAAAACTGTATAAAATGCAATTTTGTTCAATCCAAGCTGTTTGAATGACAATAAAAGGCATTATATTCTATTCTATAACCATATAACCATAACAGCACGGAAACAGGCCATCTCGGCCCTTCAAGTCAGTGCCGAACACTTTTTAAATTTTTATTTTTTATTTTTATTTTTTTTATTTTTACTTCCCCCTAGTCCCATCTACCTGCACTCAGACCATAACCCTCCATTCCTTTCCTGTCCATATACCCATCCAATCTATTTTTAAAGGATAACATCGAACCTGCCTCCACCACTTCCACTGGAAGCTCATTCCCACAGCTACCACTCTGAGTAAAGACGTTCCCCCTAATGTTACCCCTAAACTTCTGTCCCTTAATTCTCAAGTCATGTCCCCTTGTTTGAATCTTCCCTACTCTCAATGGTAAAAGCTTATCCACGTCCACTCTGTCTAACCCGCTCATAATTTTAAAGACCTCTATCAAGTCCCCTCTTAACCTTCTGCGCTCCAAAGAATAAAGACCTAAAAGGGCTCTCACTGTGCGAGTTGACCCACGAGTGACCCCGAGTGAAAGACTCGTGGTTGCGTACGATACTACAAGTTAATGATCCCGAGTTTACCCGAGTTCCCACGGGTATGTCTAAGTTTCCCGTTTACTTCTCATTTCTGCGATGTTCCAAGTTCGTCTCCCGAGTGTACCAAGTTCCTCTCCCGTTAATCTTGAGGCAACAATGTATATCGAAGTGTTTAAAAATCATCACATGTTAAAAAAATGATGTCATGCTTTTTTTTTACATACTATAAAAAGCCTGCCTTGTTTAAATTGGCTCATTTGGAGAAAATGTTTGCAAGAAGGCTATTGGAGTCCAGGTTGGAGCTTCGACTCTGACTCCGCGGTTTTTTCGACCCAGCGCCGACCACAAACCGCAGACCGCGGCTGCTTGATGTTGGTGGTCGGCGGTCACAGCACTCCGGAGCGGCGACCCGGCAAGGCATCGCCCGCTCCGTGCATCAGAGGGATAACGGAACTAATCTCCCAGGTCTGTCCCTTCATCAAATGGTGAATCTGCTCCACTAAGACGGCCGTCTCCATATTCAGATTGCAAAGCAGCTAACGCAGCAGGCTGCAGCTCTGTATAACTGAGTGGTGATGGGTGGTGTAAAAGATTGTGATTATGGTCATGTTAAGAATTAAAAGTCATAAAATCAATGTGTGAGATGTGATTCTTATTTTTCAAAGTCTCTCATAAGAAACAATGAGCGTATAGAGCCCAGGGAGAGGGGGAGAAAGGGACGTACACTCACAGAGGCAGAGTCTCTCAGCCTGTGTGAGAGGGAGGGAGGGAGAGAGAGACACACACACAAGGTGGATGTGAAATCTCACCTACCTGTTTCAGTGACAGGCACCCGCAGCCAGTGAATGAAGCCACCCCCATCTGTCTCCCATCTATCTCCCCTCCTCTCCCTCCACTCTCCACCCTCTCTCCTCCACCCCACCCCCCTCACCCCCCCTCCCCCAATTTGGAAATCACCCATTCCTTCTCTCCAGAGATGCTGCCTGCCCTCTGAGTTAAAGAGTTCCCACTTGCAGCAGCAAAACAGGCCAGTAAACACAATACTCATAGATAATATACTAAACAAAGAAAATATATATTAAAAAATCCAGTATTATTGCAAAAATCCCAAAGTCCTTAGTGCAAACAAGGCAGTTTGTAGTTCATAGTTTAGTTAGCATTTGTTGCGTTCAAAAGCCCGATGGTTGTTGGGAAGAAGCTGTTCTTGAACCTGGAGGTCAAGGTTTTCAGATTCTTATACCTTCTGCTCAGCAGGAATGAAATGAGAGCATGGCCAGGGTAGTGTGGGTCCATGACAATGCTGGCTGCCTTTTTGAGGCAGCACCTCCTATAGAACCCTTTGATTCAGTAAAGTTCAATAAAGAGATCGGGAATCTGGCATCATGGCTTGACAATAAAACCCAGCCTTTAACATCCGCATAATGAAAGAGTTGGTGTTGTCCTACGGAACAGGGGTACATAGATACATAGATACATAGATTTGGAGACCAAAACTGTACGCAATACTCCAGGTGTGGTCTCACCAAGACCCTGTACAACTGCAGTAGAACCTCCCTGCTCCTATACTCAAATCCTCTTGCTATGAAGGCCAACATACCATTCGCTTTCATCACTGCCTGCTGCACCTGCATGCCTACTTTCAATGACTGGTGTACCATGACACCCAGGTCTCGCTGCATCTCCCCATTTCCTAATCGGCCACCATTTAGATAATAGTCTGCCTTCCCGTTTTTGCCGCCAAAGTGGATAACCTCACATTTATCCACATTATACTGCATCTGCCAAACATTTGCCCACTCACCCAGCCTATCCAAGTCACCTTGCAGTCTCCTAACATCCTCCTCACAGCTAACACTGCCCCCCAGCTTAGTGTCATCTGCAAACTTGGAGATGTTGCTTTCAATTCCCTCGTCCAGATCATTAATATAAATTGTAAATAGCTGGGGTCCCAGCACTGAGCCTTGCGGTACCCCACTAGTCACTGCCTGCCATTCTGAAAAGGACCCGTTTACTCCTACTCTTTGCTTCCTGTTTGCCAGCCAGTTCTCTATCCACATCAATACTGAACCCCCAATACCGTGTGATTTAAGTTTGTATCCTAATCTCTTATGTGGTACCTTGTCGAAAGCCTTCTGAAAGTCCAGATACAACACATCCACTGGTTCTCCCCTATCCACTCTACTAGTTACATCCTCGAAAAATTCTATAAGATTCGTCAGACACGATTTACCTTTCGTAAATCCATGCTGACTTTGTCCAATGATTTCACCACTTTCCAAATGTACTGCTATCCCATCTTTAATAACTGACTCTAGCAGTTTCCCCACTACCGATGTTACACTAACTGGTCTGTAATTCCCCGTTTTCTCTCTCCCTCCCTTCTTAAAAAGTGGGGTTACGTTTGCTACCCTCCAATCCTCAGGAACTACTCCAGAATCTAAAGAGTTTTGAAAAATTATCACTAATGCATCCACTATTTCTGGAGCTACTTCCTTAAGTACTCTGGGATGCAGCCTATCTGGCCCTGGTGATTTATCGGCCTTTAATCCATTCAATTTACCCAACACCACTTCCCGACTAACCTGGATTTCACTCAGTTCCTCCATCTCCTTTGACCCGCGGCCCCCTGCTATTTCCGGCAGATTATTTATGTCTTCCTCAGTGAAGACGGAACCAAAGTAGTTATTCAATTGGTCCACCATATCCTTGTTCCCCATGATCAATTCACCTGTTTCTGACTGCAAGGGACCTACATTTGTTTTAACTAATCTCTTTCTCTTCACATATCTATAAAAACTTTTGCAGTCAGTTTTTATGTTCTCTGCCAGTTTCCTTTCATAATCTATTTTCCCTTTCCTAATTAAGCCCTTTGTCCTCCTCTGCAAGTCTCTGAATTTCTCCCAGTCCTCTGGTATGCTGCTTTTTCTGGCTAATTTGTACGCATCATCTTTTGCTTTGATACTATCCCTGATTTCCCTTGTTATCCACGGATGCACTACCTTCCCTGATTTATTCTTTTGCCAAACTGGGAAGAACAATTTTTGTAGTTCATCCATGCAGTCTTTAAATGCCTTCCATTGCATATCCACCGTCAACCCTTTTAGAACTAATTGCCAGTCAATCTTGGCCAATTCACGTCTCATACCCTCAAAGTTACCTTTCTTTAAGTTCAGAACCGTTGTTTCTGAATTAACAATGTCACTCTCCATCCTAATGAAGAACTCAACCATATTATGGTCACTCTTGCCCAAGGGGACACGCACAACAAGACTGCTAACTAACCCTTCCTCATTACTCAATACCCAGTCTAGAATAGCCTGCTCTCTTGTTGGTTCCTCTACATGTTGGTTTAGATAACTATCCCTCATACATTCCAAGAAATCCTCTTCCTCAGCACCCCTGCCAATTTGATTCACCCAATCTATATGTAGATTGAAGTCACCCATTATAACTGTTTTACCTTTGTTGCACGCATTTCTAATTTCCTGTTTGATGCCATCCCCAACTTCACTAGGTGGCCTGTACACAACTCCCACCAGCGTTTTCTGCCGCTTAGTGTTTCGCAGCTCTACCCATACCGATTCCACATCCTCCAAGCTAATGTCCTTCCTTTCCACTGCGTTATTCTCCTCTCTAACCAGCAACGCTACCCCACCTCCTTTTCCTTTCTCTCTATCCCTCCTGAATATTGAATATCCCTGGATGTTCAGCTCCCAGCCTTGGTCACCCTGGAGCCATGTCTCCGTGATCCTAACTATATCATAATCATTAATTGCTATCTGCACGTTCAACTCATCCACCTTATTACGAATGCTCCTTGCATTGAGACACAAAGCCTTGAAACACAAAGCCTTGCATTGAGACACAATTATGTTGAAAAGTGGCTCTTTTTGATTTTTGCCCTGGATTTGTCTGCCTGCCACTTTTACTTTTCACCTTGCTACCTATTGCTTCCGCCCACATTTTACACCCCTCTGTTTCTCTGCTCACCCATTTAAGAACCCCACCACCTCTTATTCTCTGTTTATTATTGTTTTCTTCTTTCCACCCTACATGTTGGGTCTGAGTGCTTTCCTTCTCTGCCTCCTGCCTCACACACTGTCTAATAGCATTCTCTATTTGAGTCCCTCCGCCAAACCATTCTAGTTTAAAGTCTCCCCAGTAGCCTTTGCAGATGTCCCCGCCAGGATATCGGTCCCCCTCAGGTTCAAGTGCAACCCATCCTTTTTGTACAGGTCGAACCTTCCACAAAAGAGGTCCCAATGATCCAGAAATTTGAATCCCTGCCTTCTGCACCAGTCCTTCAGCCACGCATTTATCCTCCACCTCGCTCCATTCCTACTCTCACTGTCGCGTGGCACAGGCAGTAATCCCGAGATTGTTACCTTTCCTGTCCTTCTCTTTAACTCCCCTCCTAACTCCCTAAATTCTTCTTTCAGGACCTCTTCTCTTTTTTTACCTATGTCATTGGTACCTATATGTATCACGACCTCGGGCTCCACTCCCTGCCCTTTCAGGATATCTTGGACACGTTGAGACACATCACAGACCCTGGCACCAGGGAGGCAAACTACCATCCGGGTCTCCCGACTGCGTCCACAGAATCGCCTGTCTGACCCCCTAACTATAGAGTCCCCTATTAGTATTGCCCTCCTCTTCTTTTCCTTACCCTTCTGAGCAACAGGACCCGTCTCTATACCGGAGGCCCGGTCGCAGTCGCTACCCCCAGGTAGGCTGTCCACCCCAACAGTGCTCAAACAGGAGTACTTATTGTCAAGGTGTACAGCCACCGGGGTACTCTCTAGTCCCTGCCTGTGCCCCTTGCCTCTCCCAACCGTGATCCACTTGCCTGCCTCCTGTGGTGTTGGAGTGACCACATCCCTGTAACTCCTCTCAATGACTTCCTCGCTCTCCCTGACCAGACGGAGGTCATCGAGCTGCTGCTCCAGGTTCCTAATACGGTCCATTAGGAGCCCCATCTCGATACACCTGGCGCAGATGTGGACGTCTGGAGGGCTATCAGACTCCATGACTTCCCACATCTGACATCCAGAACAGTAAACTGCCCTGGCCCTCATACTCCCCTTACCCTGGATAGAATACAAAACAAACTGCTAGAATACAAAACAAACTGCTACAATACAAAACAAACTGCTACAATACAGTACAATCAGCAGGGATCTGACTTCCAATCAGCTGGGATCCGACTCCCAATCAGCTGCTCCCTCTTGTCTGCTTCCACCAATCAGCGGCTTCCTCAAACCCACTTGTTTTTGAAGTGGAACATGGAACGTTACAGATTTGGGTAAGGATCAAGCCCCGCGCTCCTCTTTAACTCCTACCGCTCGGGTGTAGCTCCTCCCTCTGCAACCTCTCCAACGGCTCTCGGGCCTCTGTAAGGAACAAGCCCTGCGCTCCTCTTTAACTCCTACCGCTCGGGTGTAGCTCCTCCCTCTGCGACCTCTCCAACGGCTCTCGGGCCTCTGTAAGGAACAAGCCCCGCGCTCCTCTTTAACTCCTACCGCTCGGGTGTAGCTCCTCCCTCTGCGACCTCTCCAACGGCTCTCGGGCCTCTGTAAGGCACAAGCCCCGCGCTCCTCTTTAAATCCTACCGCTCGGGTGTAGCTCCTCCCTCTGCGACCTCTCCAACGGCTCTCGGGCCTCTGTCAGGAGAGGTGAACACAACCCTGTCTTCTTCAACAGCATTGGTAGAGATGGCTTCTGGACGTGACTCGCAAACCTCAGATTAGGCTGCCATGAAGTGTCATAAAATGTTCTCACGCTGTTCCTCAATACTGGTTTGTCTTAAGGTTGTGAGCTCAGTCCCAAATACACAAAATTTATATATAAACTTAAAGCAATTTTTTCTTTTCTACCCACTCTGTCACCTTATCAATAACTTACATAACTTTGTTAAGCAGAATTTGTCTTTAAAAAGTCTAAGTAACTGATATTTCTGTCCCTGATTATTGTTTCTAAAAAGAGTTCCCACGGTAGACTCACGAGTCACAAAGGTAAACGCACGGGCCACTACGTTCTTACAACGAGTTTAAACTGTTTCAAATTTTAACCTCAAGAGTACATTTTACTCGTGGAAAAGTTCAAACATGTTTGAACTTTTGCAAGAGTTAACAAGTTTCACGGGTACCTCCCGTTAGCGCCAAGAGTCGCTAAGTTGCGTCCACGAGTTCCGACGTTCCCGCTACGTTAATTGTACGTGATTACCACGAGTTAAATTTGTTTTAAACTCGGGGTCACTCGTGGGTCAACTCGCACAGTGAGACAGACCTTTAACTTGTTCAACCTTTCTCTGTAACTTAGTTGCTGAAACCCAGGCAACATTCTACTAAATTTCCTCTGTACTCTCTATTTTGTTGACATCCTTCCTATAATTAGGCGACCAAAATTGTACTCCATACTCCAGAATTGGCCTCACCAATGCCTTGTACAATTTTAACATTACATCCCAACTTCTATATTCAATGCTCTGATTTATAAAGGCCAGCACACCAAAAGCTTTCTTTACCACCCTATCTACATGAGATTCCACCTTCAGGGAACTATGCACAGTTATTCCTAGATCCCTCTGTTCAACCGCATTCCTCAATTTGCTACAATTTACCATGTTCTATTCTATTTTATTCTATTCTACTTAATCAATTCTAATGATAAAATATTTTACTATTAACTAGGATATTCTCAACCATACTTCATCAGATCAAGCTGACTTTGGGATGGAATCTAAATACCCAAAATGCAGCTTAGATGCAAGGAGTGCCTGATATTAGTCTGATCTGTTAGTGGCTTTTGATGGCACATCAGTTCCATTATGATTGACATCCTTCCTATAGCAGGACAATCAGAAGTGTGCACAGCAATCCAAATGTCTTACTAATGTCATCTGCAGTTCCCTCAATATCCTGACCAACAAAGGCAAGCGTGCCTTTTAACCATCCTATCTACCTGTATTACCACTTTCATGAATCTATGTGGACGCAGTCTGGAGACCCGGATGGTAGTTTGCCTCCCTGGTGCCAGGGTCTGGGATGTGTCTGAATGTGTCCAAGATATCCTGAAATGGGAGGGAGAGGAGCCCGAGGTCATGGTACATATAGGTACCAATGACATAGGTAGAAAAAGGGAAGAGGTCCTGAAAGGAGAATTTAGGGAGTTAGGAAGAGAGTTAAGGAAAAGGACCACAAGGGTAACAATCTCAGGATTACTGCCTGTGCCACGCGACAGTGAGAGTAGGAATGGAACGAGGTGGAGGATAAATGCGTGGCTGAAGGACTGGTGCAGTGGGCAGGGATTCACGTTTCTGGATCATTGGAACCTCTTTTGGGGAAGGTGTGACCTGTACAAAAAGGACGTGTTGCACTTGAACCCGAGGGGGACCAATATCCTGACTGGGAGATTTGCAAAGGCTACTGGGGAGACTTTAAACTAGAATGGTTGGGGGGAGGGACTCAAATAGAGAAAGCTAGTAGACAGTGTGTGAGGCAGGAGACAGAGAAGGGAAGCACTCAGACCCAACATGTAGGGGGGAAAGAAGAAAAAGATAATAAACAGAGAATAAGAGGTGGTGGGTTTCTTAAATGTGTGAGCAGAGAGACAGAGGGGTGTAAAATGAGGGTAGAAGCAATAGGTAGCAAGGTGAAAAGTAAAAGTGGCAGGCAGACAAATCCAGGGCAAAAATCAAAAAGGGCCACTTTTCAACAAAATTGTATAACGGGTAAGAGTGTTGTAAAAACAAGCCTGAAGGCTTTGTGTCTCAATGTAAGGAGCATTAGTAATAAGGTGGATGAGTTGACTGTGCAGATAGCTATTAATGTCTATGATATAGTTGGGATCACGGAGACATGGCTCCAGGGTGACCAAGGCTGGGAGCTGAACATCCAGGGATATTCAACATTCAGGAGGGATAGACAGAAAGGAAAAGGAGGTGGGGTAGCGTTGCTGGTTGGAGAGGAGATTAACGCAATAGGAAGGAAGGACATTAGCTTGGAGGATGTGGAATCAATATGGGTAGAGCTGCGAAATACTAAGGGGTGGAAAACGCTAGTGGGAGTTGTGTACAGGCCACCTAACAGTAGTAGTGGAGTTGGGGATGGCATCAAACAGGAAATTAGAAATGCGTGCAACAAAGGTAAAACAGTTATAACGGGTGACTTCAATCTACATATAGATTGGGTGAATCAAATTGGCAGGGGTGCTGAGGAAGAGGATTTCTTGGAATGTATGCGGGAAGGGTTGATGGTGGATATGCAATGGAAGGCATTTAAAGACTGCATGAATGAACTACAACAATTGTTCCTCCCAGTTTGGCAAAAGAATAAATCAGGGAAGGTAGTGCATCCGTAGATAACAAGGGAAATCAGGGATAGTATCAAAACAAAAGATGACGCATACAAATTAGCCAGAAAAAGTAGCCTACCAGAGGACTGGCAGAAATTCAGAGTCCAGCAGAGGAGGACAAAGGGCTTAATTAGGAAAGGGAAAATAGATTATGAAAGAAAACTGGCAGGGAACATAAAAACTGACTGCAAATGTTTTTATAGATATGTGAAGAGAAAGAGATTAGTTAAAACAAATGTAGGTCCCTTGCAGTCTGAAACTGGTGAATTGATCATGGGGAACAAGGACATGGCAGACCATTTGAATAACGACTTTGGTTCTGTTTTCACTAAGGAAGACGTAATTAATCTGCCGGAAATAGCAGGGGACCGGGGGTCAAATGAGATGGAGGAACTGAGTGAAATCCAGGTTAGCCGCGAAGTGGTGTTAGGTAAATTTAATGGATTAAAGGCTGATAAATCTCCAGGGCCAGATAGGCTGCATCCCAGACTACTTAAGGAAGTAGCCCCAGAAATAGTGGATGCATTAGTGATAATTTTCCAAAACTCTTTAGATTCTGGAGTAGTTCCTGAGGATTGGAGGGTAGCTAATGTAACCCCACTTTTTTTAAAAGGGAGGGAGAGAGAAAATGGGGAATTACAAACCAGTTAGTCTATCATCGTTAGTGGGGAAACTGCTAGCATCAGTTATTAAAGATGGGATAGCAGCACATTTGGAAAGTGGTGAAATCATTGGACAAAGTCAGCATGGATTTATGAAAGGTAAATCATGTCTGACGAATCTTATAGAATTTTTCGAGGATGTAACTAGTAGAGTGGATAAGGGAGAACCAGTGGATGTGTTATATCTGGACTTTCAGAAGGCTTTCGACAAGGTCCCACATAAGAGATTGGTATACAAACTTAAAGCACACGGTATTGGGGGTTCAGTATTGATGTGGATAGAGAACTGGCTGGCAGACAAGAAGCAAAGAGTAGGAGTTAACGGGTCCTTTTTAGAATGGCAGGCACTGACTAGTGGGGTACCGCAAGGCTCAGTGCTGGGATCCCAGCTATTTACAATATATATTAATGATTTGGACGAGGGAATTGAATGCAACAAAAGAAGCAACTGGGAATACTATTACCTGAATGGTGGCCGATTAGGAAAAGGGGAGATGCAACGAGACCTGGGTGTCATGGTACACCAGTCATTGAAAGCAGGCATGCAGGTGCAGCAGGCAATGAAGAAAGCGAATGGTATGTTAGCATTCATAGCAAAAGGATTTGAGTATAGGAGCAGGGAGGTTCTACTGCAGTGAGACCACACCTGGAGTATTGCGTACAGTTTTGGTCTCCTAATCTGAGGAAGGACATTCTTGCCATAGCGGGAGTACAGAGAAGGTTCACCAGACTGATTCCTGGGATGTCAGGACTTTCATATGAAGAAAGACTGGATAGACTCGGTTTGTACTCGCTAGAATTTAGAAGGTTGAGGGGGGATCTTATAGAAACTTACAAAATCCTTAAGGGGTTGGACAGGCTAGATGCAGGAAGATTGTTCCCGATGTTGGGGAAGTCAGAACAAGGGGTCACAGTTTAAGGATAAAGGGGAAATATTTTAGGACTGAGATGAGAAAAACATTTTTTACAGAGAGTGGTGAATCTCTGGAATTCTCTGCCACATTCTCTGAATGTAGTTGAGGCCAGTTCATTGGCTATATTTAAGAGGGAGTTAGATGTGGCCCTTGTGGCTAAAGGGATCAGGGGGTATGGAGAGAAAGCAGGTACAGGATACTGAGTTGGATGATCAGCCATGATCATATTGAATGGCGGTGCAGGCTCGAAGGGCCGAATGGCTTACTCCTGCACCTATTTTCTATGTTTCTATGTTTCTGTGCCTGCTGCCCTAGGGTTTCTTCGATTTAAACCAGCATCTGCAATTCTTTCCTACCCCTAGGGTTTCTGTTCATTAAGATTTACTGTGAAAGTTCTGTCCTGGTTTGATTAATAAATTGCTGTGATCAATCAGAAAAATCCTTTATTGTTATATCATATGATTTCGAGTTTTGTTTTACATAATTCATACATTCCATTGTACCACAAGAGTAGAGTCTAAAGGGCCTGTCCCACGAGCATGCGACCTGCATGCGGCGAGCGCGACCAAACCGGAAGCGGGGGCCGCGCGGAGGTCGAGTGAGTGACGTGAAGTTCGAGCGAAGTCCACGGGAAGTTCGCGCGTGACGTACGGTGTCAAGACGCTGCGTACGGCGTCAAGACGCTGCATACGGCGTCGAGGCGGTACGTACGGCATCGAGGCGGCTGCGGGCCGGCAGGCCGTTGCCATGTGGAATTTTTTAACACGGTCAGTTTTTCGGAGCCCCGCGCGATGTCGGGACCAACTCCGCACAACTCCATACGGCTCCGGCGATCTAAGTGGGACCGGCCCCGCGAGGCCGTACGGCTCAAGCAACCACGTTAGGTCGCGCTTGCCGCATGGAGTTGCATGCTTGTGGGACAGGCCCTTTAGGAGTAAACTATCAAGCTGACTTTCCTTAACTCATCCTCAAGCATTTTCCCCAATGCATGGTTCCAAAACACCATCACTCCAAAATTAAATTCAATGACTAAATGTCCGTTTCCTGAAGAGGTTAAGAATTAAACGAATGGTACCACTTGAAGTGATATCTCCTTATTTTGCCCTTACGTATCTAATTTCATGTTGTGAAACTGTGAGCCCCAGCTCTGGCATCTTTGCCTAGAATTGGCAAGGATTACCAAACAATAGCCCTTGAAAAATTCAATGATATAGTCTTTCTTTCCTCTATACTCTGATTTTCTTTCCTCTAATCCCTGATTTGAGGACATGGTTTACACAAAGCTAAAATACATATATATGAATAACCAAATTAACATGAATGAGGGCAAGTATGAGCCGCCAATTGGTATGCACACATACATACATACATATATATATATAATATTTATATATATATATTCATTACATTCCTCAAAATAAAATAATTTACATTTTCTATAATCTGATATTTTCCTTTTATTGTTTGACACAGTTGTCAACTTTTTTAGTTTTTATTTGTTGTGAATAACTAATTGGACATTATTTGAAATATTTGCTCCTTCATTGGATCCAGAAAAATAACTGGAAGGCTGCTGCAAACTTATTCTGCACACTGTTAATTGACATTTAGAAGATACAAGATACAAGATACATATATTTGTCACATGTGCCATTTGGCACAGTGAAATGTGGTCACCATACAGCCATACAATAAAATAAAGAACACAACACACGATAGAGTTCAACGTAAAACATCCCCACACAGCAGAATCAACAGATTCCCACTGTGAGGGAAGGCACCAAAGTCAGTCATCTTCCTCTGATGTTCACCAGTGGTCGGGGCCTCCGGAGCCCTCCGCAGTCGACGCTATGGGCAGCCCGCCGCTCAGGCCCGCTCGCCGGGATGTTGGCACTCCGACGTCGGAACGGGAGGCCAACCTCAGCGGCTAGGGCCTCCTAATCGGCCGCTTCCCACCGGAGTCCGCAGCTCCCAACGTACCCAGGCCTCGCCAGGTGGAGATTCAAAGCTGGTGGCCCTCGCAAAGGGCCCCAGGGACTCCGCGATGTCGGTCAGCGCCGCCCGCGCTGGGGGCTCCGCGAACCACAGCCCTGCGATGTTGGAGCAACGGGCCCAACGCTCCGGAGCTTCAAACGGCGATCCAGGTAGGTATCGCCCACTCCACGGTGAATCCAGCGCCGCGCTGCCGCTGCCGAAGCTCTGGTGCGGCCCCTGGTCTCCGGTAGGAAAGGCCGTTCCGATCCAGTGGTAGGCTGAGAGGAGGGGGGGCGAGGACGCGACTCGGAGAAATAGTCGCATCCTCGCCAGGAAGCAACTGGGAAGCGGTTTCCAAGTTTAGTTGACTGAGGACCCTATTACCCATATTTCCCAATTTACATCCCGTTTGATGCTAGAAACATTTAAGAGATTTAAAACAGCACCCAACAATCCAGGCTTTGCTATTTCTTAATTTCATTCAAAATGAAATTACTCTACTACCATAATTCTAGCCTTTTTTAAATAAAACTTTTTTTTGAAAGAATTACCAATTTTTAATTTCATTCTTTTCCAATGTTCAAAACAAAAATATGCAATAAAGTTAATTGTTGTTTCAGTAAGAAAAGTGAAAGTAACCTTGTATTTTTTCTTCTTTGCTTCCAAATTTACAGGTATATTCTCTGGCAGCATGTGGTGAGATCTGGGCACGATTGGCGGTGCATGCAATTCAATCAATAAAGGGGTAGGATGCAAAGTTTCCTTGTGCACTGGTATTGTGGATTCAATTTGGCTTGAAATGGAACACTGCAACGAATAAACCATAACAAAAGCAAATTCATCCACAAAGTAAATAAAACAAGATTTTATGCTGATATCAAATTCCCCGGTAATTCCCAAAAAGAAACCAAGTGGTTTCAGTTTTTGGAATAAATAAGAAGATTTTATAAGTACATTAAGGGAAAATGGATATTTAGTATTTTTAGTTTTTACTATGGGAGAAAGACATGAGGACTGTGGAATTTGGGGCAGTGAATGAAAATGTCTTGAGGGTTGAGGAGTTAACTGAAGTCCTAACAAGGAAAAAGGTAGAGAAATCTCCTGGGCTTCATCAGATATATCCAAGGACACTGTGGGCAGATAGAGAGGAAATTGCAGGAGACCTAGCTGAGATTTACAAGTCATCATTAAATATGGAGAAGGTGACGGAAGACTGGAAACATAGAAACATAGAAAATAGGTCCAGGAGGAGGCCATTTGGCCCTTCCAGCCAGCACCGCCATTCATTGTGATCATGGCTGATCGTCCCCTATCAATAACCCGTGCCTGCCTTCTCTCCATATCCCTTGACTCCACTAGCCCCTAGAGCTCTATCTAACTCTCTCTTAAATCATTCCCTCTGTGGCAGGGAATTCCATAAATTCACAACTCTCTGGGTGAAAAAGATTTTTCTCACCTCATTCTTCAATGACCTCCGCTTTATTCTAAGACTGTGGCCCCTGGTTCTGGACTCGCCCAACATTGGGAACATTGTTTCTGCATCAAGCTTGTCCAGTCCTTTTATAATTTTATATGTTTCTATAAGATTCCCCCTCATCCTTCCAAACTCCAGTGAATACAAGCCTAGTCTTTTCAATCTTTCCTCATATGACAGTCCCGCCATCCCAGGGTTCAATCTCGTGAACCTATGCTGCACTGCCTCAATCACAAGGATGTCTTTCCTCAAATTAGGAGACCAAAACTGTACACAATACTCCAGATGTGGTCTCACCAGAGCCCTATACAACTGCAGAAGAACCTTTCTACTCCTATACTGAAATCCTCTTGTTATGAAGGCCAACATTCCATTAGCTTTCTTCACGGCCTGCTGTACCTGTAAGCCAACTTTCAGTGACCGGTGTAGAAGGACGCCCAGGTCTCGCTGCACCTCCCCCTTACCTAACCTAACCCCATTGAGATAATAAAGTGGAAAACCTCACTGGAGGGTGGCAAATGTTGTGCCTCTATTTAAGAAGGACTGCAGAGAAAAGCCTGAGAACTACAGGCCTGTGAACCTATTACCTGTGGTCGTAAAGTTCCAAGAGACCATTGTCAGGGATGCATGTAAAAGGACAGCTGACTAAGCATAGTCAGCACGTCATCGTTCAAGGGAGACTTGTGTCGTGAATCTGATCAAGTTCTTTGAAGATGTGACCAAAATGGTTGATGAAAGCAAAGCTGTAGATGTTATATATATGCATTTCAGTAAGGCATTGACAAGGTTCCACATGGCAGGCTGCTGTGGAAGGTTAGATTGCATGGGATTCAAGAAGAGATAGCTAACTGGATAGAAAATTGGCTTTGTGGAAGGAAGCAGAAGGTCATCACATTGGACAAGATTGGTAGGTCACATTTAGAATATTGCGGTCAGTTTTGGTCACCCTGTTATAGGAAAGATGTTATCAAGCCGGTAATGGGTGCAGAAAAGATTTACGAGGATGTTGCCAGGAATTGAGGGCCTGAACTATAGGGAGAGGTTGAGAAGGCTAGGACTTTATTCCTTGGAGTATGGGGTGATCTTGCAGAGGTGTATAAGTTCATGTGAGGAATAGATAGGATACATGTACACTTTTACCCTGAGTATGGAAATTAAGAACCAGAGGGCATAGGCTTAAGGTGAGGAGGGGAAAGATTTAATAGAAACCTGAGGGGCAAGTTTTTGCACAAAGGGTGAGAGGGATATGGAACAAGATGCCAGAGGAAGTAGTTGAGATTGGTACCATCACTTATGAAATATTTAGACAGGTACATGCATAGGATAGGTTTAGAAGGATATGGGCCAAACACACAGGTGGGACTAGCGTAGATGGGGCATGTTGGTTGGCATAGGCAAGTTGGGCTGAAGGGCCAGTTTCTATGCTGCATGACTATAAATCTAAGCATTTCATTACATGTATATATATCAGATCAAGTGTTATATTGGCTCATCTAGGATGAGGGTTGAAAATTTGCAGTCTGCTCTTTTAAAAAAAAATTCAAGCCTACGGATTAGTGATGTCATTTTTTTCACATATATTGCAATGCCATATATTTATTTATTCGTATCCACGGATCTTAAATAGGCAGCTTGCTCATCATAAGCAACATGAGCTTCATACAAAGCTCATACAAAGTGATTCCCCTTTCCCTCCAACTCTATGACTTTGAAGAAGTTCTCCACCTCTCTCCAAAGACAGTTTAACAACCTCCTCTCTCACTGCCCCCCCACTCTGTGATTCCCCCTTCCACCCAACTCTACGATTTTTGTCTACCTTTGTGCTTCATACAAATATAATTTAGAATTGTCGAGTGATACAGCAATGAAACAGGCCCTTCGGCCCACTTGTCGATGCCAACCAAGTTGCCTGATAGACAATAGACAATAGGTGCAGGAGTAGGCCATTCGGCCCTTCGAGCCAGCACCGCCATTCACTGTGATTATGGTTGATCATCCGCAATCAGTACCCCGTTCCTGCCTTCTTCCCATATCTTTACTCCCCCAACACAGGAAACATGTTCCCAATGTTGGGGGAGTACAGAACCAGGGGTCACAGTTTAAGAATAAGGGTAGGCCATTTAGAACGGAGATGAGGAAAAATGTTTTCACCCAGAGAGTTGTGAAGCTGTGGAATTCTCTGCTTCAGAAGGCAGTGGAGGCCAATTCTCTGGATGCTTTCAAGAGAGAGTTAGATAGAGCTCTTAAAGATAGCGGAGTCAAGGGATATGGGACATATATGATCATTAAGGGATTGGACACGCGTGTCCAATCCCTTAATGATCATATATGTCTCAGGATTTAACCTCGTGAACCTACGCTGCACTCCCTCAATAGCAAAAATGTCCTTCCTCAAATTTAGGGACAAAAACTGCACACAATACTCCAGGTGTGGTCCCACTAGGGTCCTGTACAACTGTAGAAGCACCTCTTTGCTCCTATACTCAACTCCTCTTGTTATGAAGGCCAACAATGCCATGATCACAATGAAAGGCAGTGCTGGCTCGAAGGGCCGAATGGCCTCCTCCTGCACCTATTTACTATGTTTCTATGTCTATGTTTCTAGCTTTCTTCACTGCCTGCTGTACCTGCATGCCTACTTTCAGTGACTGATGAACAAGGACCCCCAGATGGCATTGCACTTCCCCTTTTCCCAATTTTGACCATTCAAATAATAATCTACCTTCCTATTTTTGCCACCAAAGTGGATAACCTCACATTTATCCACATTAAACTGCATCTGCCCACTCACCCAACCTGACCAACTCGCCCTGCATCCTCATAGCATCTTCCTCACCGATCACTTTGCCACCCAGCTATGTGTCATCAGCAAATTTGCTAATGTAACTTTTAATCCCTTCATCTAAATCATTAATGTAACCATATAACCATATAACCATTACAGCACGGAAACAGGCCATCTCGGCCCTTCAAGTCCGTGCAGAACATTAAAAAAATGTTTTTTAAATAAATACTTCCCCCTAGTCCCATCTACCTGCACTCAGACCATAACCCTCCATTCCTTTCCCGTCCATATACCCATCCAATCTATTTTTAAAGGATAAAATCGAACCAGCCTCCACCACTTCCACTGGAAGCTCATTCCACACAGCTACCACTCTCTGAGTAAAGAAGTTCCCCCTAATGTTACCCCTAAACTTCTGTCCCTTAATTCTCAAGTCATGTTCCCTTGTTTGAATCTTCCCTACTCTCAATGGAAAAAGCTTATCCACGTCAACTCTGCCTAACCCGCTCATAATTTTAAAGACCTCTATCAAGTCCCCTCTTAACCTTCTGCGCTCCAAAGAATAAAGACCTAACTTGTTCAACCTTTCTCTGTGACTTAGTTGCTGAAACCCAGGCAACATTCTAGTAAATCTCCTCTGTACTCTCTCTATTTTGTTGACATCCTTCCTATAATTAGGCGACCAAAATTGTACTCCATACTCCAGAATTGGCCTCACCAATGCCTTGTACAATTTTAACATTACATCCCAACTTCTATATTCAATGCTCTGATTTATAAAGGCCAGCACCACAAAAGCTTTCTTTACCACCCTATCTACATGAGATTCCACCTTCAGGGAACTATGCACAGTTATTCCTAGATCCCTCTGTTCAACTGCATTCCTCAATTCTCTACCATTTACCATGTACGTCTTATTTTGATTTGTCCTGCCGAGATGTAGTACCTCACATTTATCGGC
This sequence comes from Malacoraja senta, assembly GCA_038087875.1. Classification (NCBI taxonomy): domain Eukaryota; kingdom Metazoa; phylum Chordata; class Chondrichthyes; order Rajiformes; family Rajidae; genus Malacoraja; species Malacoraja senta. The sequence continues at coordinate 46,168,170 of CM075979.1, read as the reverse complement.
ATTAAACTCCATCTGCCATCTTTCAGCCCACTCTTCCAAATGGCCTAAATCTCTCTGTAGACTTTGAAAATCTACTTCATTATCCACCACACCACCTATCTTAGTATCATCTGCATACTTACTAATCCAATTTTCCACACCATCATCCAGATCATTGATGTACATGACAAACAACAGTGGACCCAACACAGACCCCTGAGGCACCCCACTAGTCACCGGCCTCCAACCTGACAAACAGCCATCCACCATTACTCTCTGGCATCTCCCATTCAGCCACTGTTGAATCCATCTTGCTACTCCACCATTAATACCCAACAATTTAATCTTCTTAACCAACCTTCCATGAGGAACCTTGTCAAAGGCCTTACTGAAGTCCATATAGACAACGTCCACTGCTTTACCCTCATCAATTTCCCTAGTAACCTCTTCGAAAAATTCTAGAAGATTAGTCAAACATGACCTTCCAGGCACAAATCCATGTTGACTGTTCCCAATCAGACCCTGCTTATCCAGATGCTTATATATATTATCTTTAAGTATCCTTTCCATTAAGTTGCCCACCACTGACGTCAAACTAACAGGTCTATAATTGCTAGGTTTACTCTTAGAACCCTTTTTAAACAACAGAACAACATGCGCAGTACGCCAATCCTCCGGCACTATTCCCGTTTCTAATGACATTTAAAATATTTCTGTCATACCCCCTGCTATTTCTACACTAACTTCCCTCAATGTCCTCGGGAATATCCTGTCAGGACCTGGAGACTTATCCGTTTTCATATTTTTCAAAAGTGTCCTCACCTCCTCTTCTTTGAATCTCATAGTTTCCATTGCTACTCTGCTTGTTTCCCTCACATAATTCCATATCCTTCTCCTTGGTGAATACCGAAGAAAAGACATTGTTCAATATCTCCCCCATCTCTTTTGGCTCTGCAGATAGCTGTCCACTCTGACTCTCTAATGGACCAATTTTATTCCTTGTTATCCTTTTGCTGTTAATATAGCTGTAGAAACCCTTTGGATTTACTTTCACCTTACTTGTCAAAGCAACCTCATATCTTCTTTTAGCTTTTCTAATTTCTTTCTTAATATTCTTTTTACATTCTTTATACTCCTCAAGCACCTCATTTACTCCATCTGCCTATAATTATTGTAGATCTCTCTGTTTTTCCGAACCAAGTGTCCAATTTCCCTTGAAAACCATGGCTCTTTCCAATTTTTACTATTTCCTTTCAACCGAACAGGTACATAAAGATTCTGTACTCTTAAAATTTCACCTTTAAATGTCGTCCATTTCTCTTCTACATCCTTCCCATAAAACAACATGTCCCAATTCACTCCTTTTAAATCCTTTCGCATCTCCTCAAAGTTCGCCTTTCTCCAATCAAAAATCTCAACCCTAGGTCCAGTTCTGACCCTCTCCAAAATTATATTGAAACTAATGGTATTGTGATCACTGGACCCGAAGTGCTCCCCAACGCTTACCTCCGCCACCTGCCCGGTCTCATTTCCTAACAGGAGGTCCAGCACTGCCCCTTCTCTATATTGCATCTGCCACGCATCTGCGCACTCACTCAACCTGTCCAGGTCACCCTGCAACCTCCTAACATCCTCTTCACAGTTCACACTGCCACCCAGCTTTGTGTCATCTGCGAACTTGCTAGTGTTGCTCCTAATTCCCTCTTCCAATTCATTAATATATGAGGTAAACAGTTGCGGCCCCAACACCGAGCCTTGCGGCACTCCACTCTCCACTGCCTGCCATTATGAAAAGGACCCATTCATTCCTACTCTTTGCTTCCTGTCTGTCAACCAATTTTCTATCCATGTCAACACCATACCATGTGCTCTAATTTTAGTCATCAGTCTCCCGTGCTGGACCTTATCAAAGGCTTTCTGAAAGTCTAGATACACTACATCCACTGGCACCCCTTCATCCATTTTACTTGTCACATCCTCAAAAGTGAAGATCAAATTCAGATACAGAATTAAACAGAGCAATGCTCCATGGCACATGGGATGTTCCAGGGAGAGTGAGCTAAGCTCTTAAAATAATATTTATATTGAGCGCTATTTCACAGGGGAATTGAACATTTAATAAAACCCATTAGAAAGCAACAGGAGATGTACAGACCTGAATATTTTATACATCTTCTGTTGTACAGAACATCGTTAAGGGCCATCCTCCTTAAACTAGACCTCATCAAAAATGTTGATAACCATGTTCTAACTTAAACCATGGCAGCACATTTTCTCCCTCTCAACAATTGCCATTTTCATCAGTCAATCATATTCTAAATAATAAGGCTAAATATCTCATGTTCAAAAATCCGCTTGGCTTACTACTTTAATTGCAACCGTCTCCACCTCATTGCCCAGAAGGTCCCAGCCCAGCAAGTCCCTGCTTACCAGCAATCAGCTCATATACTAACACTATCTACTACACCCTACCTACAAAGCTGAATATCTTTGGAGTTTGGGAGGAAACCAGAGCACCCGGTCATAGGGAGAACGTACAAACTCTCTGCAGACGGCACCCTTAGTCAGGATCGAACCCGGGCTCTAGCGCTCTGAGGCAGGAACTCTATCGCTGCACCACTGTGCCGTCTCATTTTCCAAGCAGGAGCAGCCCCTTAAGCCTCCAGTGCCATTCAATAAGCTAATTTTCCATTTTCCTGCCTTTCTCTTAAATTCTAAACCTTGTACGCTACTTCATCTCTTTGTTTATATATTCTCTCACAGATGTGGATGCAGATAAACATTTATTGCCCACACCTAATTTTCTTTTGCTTGAGTTAGTCATATACAGGCGAGGCTGGTAAGGGGAGTAGCATGGGCTTTTAATGACAAACCAACAGTTTTATGGTCTCCAACAGTAATACTAGCTTTCTATTCCTTATTTAATTAGTTTGATTTAAAATCCTTCGTGGTTCATGGCATGAACACATAGCAATATCCAGGCCTCATATTAATAGCTCCCAACAGATTTACTATCATCACAGTCTTCAACATGACACATCCTCTTAACTTTCCCTCTCCTGTAGCTCGCTGTCTTCTCGAATGATTTTGCTAGCTTTTACCTTGTTGACAGTAAATTATGCCCATATCCTAATTAGGTTGAGCTTAATTGTTATCTTATTACACATAATGTAAAATGACGGGATATTTTCCTATGGCAAACATATAGGAACCAGGGAATAATGTAGAATTCAATGGAATAAACATTCTGAACCGAATGGAAGGCTTGACAAAGTGTACATCTAATCTGTATTTGATCTCATCTATCTTTGGCCCAAATATTAAATATCAAATGACACATTAATTGTTCCAATATTATTGGTTTCATATTTCCAACATCTATTGTTCTATGCTTCCTATTCAAAAAAGCAATCAGTATGTGACATATTCTGCCCTGGAGCTATTAGACAAAGTCAAACAAGGCTGGTAAATCACACATCTGTTTACTACCATTTAAAAAAATACATCCGTTTCAATGGAAAATTGTGTAATTACTCCTTGATTCAACAGACAATTTGTTGACGACATGCACTTTTGATGAAACGTTTATCTAAATTTCTCATGATTAAAACCTCTAATTTTTCCCACAGAGCTAAAAATACACTTTCCATCAACTGAAAAGTTGAAGGATTGAGTGAAAAATATACATTTTAGTTCTAACTGTTTCTGCTCATAGACAATAGACAATAGGTGCAGGAGTAGGCCATTTGGCACTTGGATTCAATGTGATCATGGCTAATCATCCACAATCCCCGCTCCTGCCTTTTCCCCATATCCCTTGACTCCGCTATCTTTAGGAGCTCTATCTAACTCTCTTGAAAGCATCCAGAGAACCGGCCTCCACCACCCTCTGAGGCTGAGAATTCCACAGACTCACAACTCTCTGGGTGAAAAAGTATTTCCTCATCGTTCTAAATGACTTACCCCTTATTCTTAATCTGTGGCTCCTAGTTCTGGACTTCCCCTACATCGGGAACATAGAAACATAGAAAATAGGTGCAGGAGTAGGCCATTCGGCCCTTTGAGCCTGCACCGCCATTCAATATGATCATGGCTGATCATCCAACTCAGTTTCCTGTACCTGCCTTCTCTCCATACCCCCTCATACCTTTAGCCACAAGGGTCACATCTAACTCCCTCTTAAATATAGCCAATGAACTGGCCTCAACTGCCTTCTGTGGCAGAGAATTACAGAGATTCACCACTCTCTGTGTGAAAATTGTTTTTCTCATCTCGGTCCTAAAAGATTTCACCCTTATCCTTAAACTGTGACCCCTTGTTCTGGACTTCCCCAACATCGGGAACAATCTTCTTGCATCTAGCCTGTCCAACCCCTTAAGAATTTTGTAAGTTTCTATAAGATCCCCCCTCAATCTTCGAAATTCTAGCGAGTACTAGCCGAGTCTATCCAGTCTTTCTTCATATGAAAGTCCTGACATCCCAGGAATCAGTCTGGTGAACCTTCTCTGTACTCCCTCTATGACAAGAATGTCTTTCCTCAGATTAGGAGACCAAAACTGTGCGCAATACTCCAGGTGTGGTCTCACCAAGACCCTGTACAACTGCAGTAGAACCTCCCTGCTCCTATACTCAAATCCTTTTGCTATGAATGCTAACATACCATTCGCTTTCTTCACTGCCTGCTGCACCTGCATGCCTGCTTTCAATGACTGGTGTACCATGACACCCAGGTCTTGTTGCATCTCCCCTTTTCCTAATTCAGATAATAGTCTACTTTCCTGTTTTTGCCACCAAAGTGGATAACCTCACATTTATCCACATTATACTGCATCTGCCATGCATTTGCCCACTCACCCAGCCTATCCAAGTCACCTTGCAGCCTCCTAGCATCCTCCTCACAGCTAACACTGCCCCCCAGCTTCGTGTCATCTGCAAACTTGGAGATGTTGCATTCAATTCCCTCTTCCAAATCATTAATATATATTGTAAATAGCTTCTTCTTCTGTAGTGTGTCTTTTAGACCTGCAGCTCCGTTGAGACGAGCCAGGCCAACGTGTCATCGTCCAGGTCAATCAGACCTCGTTCACCATTCGGTGGCCGGTGTTTGGGGCAACTGGTGACTATGTGCTCCACTGTCTGTGTTGGGTCCCCACACTCGCAGGAGGCGCTGTCCACGAGGCCCCACCTCTTCATCGCTACTCCATAGCGTCCGATGCCTGTCCTCAAGCGGTTGAGGGTTGTCCACTGCTTTCGGGGCAGGTCCTGGCCAGGGACGTCCATGGGGTCATCGATGTAATGGTGTAGCCTAGATGGTTCCGCTGACTTCCACTGGTCTCTCCATCTCGTCTTGACCCAGGCAGCCGTAGAAGCGTCAGCCGGTGTTGTGCAGAGCAGCTCTTGGGATTGCGTGGCAAAGGGGTGCCGTGACTTGAGGCGCACTCATCATGGTGTCTCTGTGACGATCTGATGGAGGAGGTAGGATTCACTGGTCTGTGCCTTTCGAGAGAGGGCCAACGTGGCTGCTTCTCGTCTGATGTTGGCTGGTGCGATGCCAGCGAGGACGGGCAGTTGGTTTACTGGGGTGGCTCGTATGTTATACTGCTTCTCTTTTATTTTTATACTGTCCCTGACTTCCCTTGTCAGCCACGGTCGCCCCTTACTCCCTTGGAATTTTTCTTCCTCTTTGGATTGAATTGATCCTGTACCTTCTGTATTATTCCCAGAAATACCTGCCATTGTTGTTCCACTGTCATCCCTGCTCGGGTATCTTTCCAGTCAACTTTGGCCAGCTCCTCCCTCATGGCCCCATAGTCCCTTTTGTTCAACTGTAATACTGACACCTCCAATTTACCCTTCTTCCTCTCAAATTATTGATTAAACTTATCATATTATGGTCACTACCTCTTAATGGCTCCTTAACCTCGAGTTCCCTTATCAAATCCGGTTCATTACACAACACTAAATCCAAAATTTAGTGGTAATTTACTGGTAGGCGCCAGTACAAGCTGCTCTAAGAATCCATCACCGAGGCACTCCACAAACTCCCTTTCTTGGGGTCCAGTACCAACCTGATTTTCCCAATCTACCTGCATGTTGAAATCTCCCATAACAACCGTAGCATTACCTTTACAACGTGCCAATTTTAACTCTTGATTTAACTTGCACCCTTTATCCAGGCTACTGTTTGGGGGCCTGTAGATAACTCCCATTAGGATCTTTTTACCGTTACAATTTCTCAGTTCTATCCATACCGACTCTACATCTCCTGATTCTATGTCACCCCTCACGAGCGACTGAATTTCATCCCTCACCAACAGAGCTACCCCCTCAACCTACCTGTCTGTTTTTTTGATAGGACGTGTACCCCTGAATATGTAGTTCAAGAAACACGTTATACTATACATACATTCTGCAATTGCTTCTCACAGTTCTCAAGCTTTCTTTCTTATGCTCATGAGGTCCTTTTCTACTACAATCTTGCAGTTCACTGTATTGCTAAAAGAGTGGTCTTTCTTAAATGCAATGTGCAGTAGCTTTACAGCAGATGCACTTACAGTAGAAGATTTAAGATTAATACCATGACTAACAAAGGCCATCACACATACAAATGAACATGTCTACATACACCAGGCATGACGATCTTTACACTCTAGATTTTCTCTCAAAGGACATTTGCCTACAAAGATTGCCCTAGCAATAATTCTTCTATCACTGTGACAAAAACTGCTACTATTTATGCAGCACCTTTTATCACAGAAAACACTACAAGATATTTCAGTAGTCTTTCTGGGACAGTAAACACAGGTAACAGGCAAGGATTTAAGGCATATTCAGTATTTTTAAAATTGGAAAGAATATTGTTTACCAAATACAGGTGACCTCCGTTTAACATGGAGAGGAGTTGAATTTCAAGAAGATGGGCCTTATTGCGACTTTCCCTCACACAAATCAACGACAACTGCATATACATCACAAACGTGATTTGCAAAAACAATTGTGATGATTTGTGCAGATAGGATTTACAACGATGTTGCTAGGACGCAAGGGCACGGGGGCTCAAAGGACAGCTTGGGCAGACTAGGACTTATTGTATAAAGCCACGAGGGGAACAGATTGGGTGAATGCACAGTCATTTCCCAGGGTAGGACAATCAAGAACCAGAAGGTGATGGTGGTATGGAATGGGCTGCCAGGGGAGGTAATTGAGGCAGGTACAATAACATTTAAAAGATAATTGGTCAGGGACATGGAACGGGAAGGTTTAGGGGGATTTGGGCCAGGCGTGGGCAGGTGCGACTAGCTTGATAGAGCATATTATGTTGGCATGGACGAGTTGGACCAAAGGACGTGCTTCCGTGCTGTATGACTATCTGACTACTTTTTTTTCATGTATTTTTTTAATGGTATTAATTATGTCTATCCAGCCGAATACGTGAGGGTGCATGGGTTAGTGGAGTTTTCTTTGAGTGACATAGCGTGGACCATTGAGTCCGTGCTGCAGCGATCACCATAGTTCCATCATACACACTAGGAATAAATTACAGAAGCCAACTAAATGACAAACCACTTGCCTTAGGAATGTGGGGTGAAACCGGAGCACCTGGAGAAAACCCACATGGTCACAGGGAGAATGTACAAACTCCATACAGACAGAGTACCAGTAGTCCGGATCAAACCCGAGTCGCTTATACTGTAAGGCAGCAACTCTATTGCTGCGCCACTGTGCTGTCTTGAGTTGTTAAATAAAATGGTGGGTAGACAAATGCTGCTGTGCTCCTGATACATTTACTTGGGTACTGCCAATCCTGTGAGATCTCAAACCCATGCTGGAATCCACAGTTTAGTTTATAGTTTAGAGATAGAGCACGAAAACAGTCCCATTGGCCCACGGAGTCCACACTGACCAGTGATCCCTGCACACTAACACCGTCCTACACACACTAGGGACAATTTATAATTATACCAACCCAAGTAGCCTTTGGAATGTATGAGGGAAAGGGGGGATGCTAGTTGAAGAGTTGGTATGTCCCATTTACGTAATGCTCATAAAAATATTTGTTTCTCTCTTTTTCCTCTTTCTCTTTCTCTTTCTTTTCTAGGGTCTATTTCTTAACTCTTTTTCTTTTGTTTTTTAATTTTGTTCTTATAGGGTCTTCGTCCTTTTTTGTTGTCACATTTTCTACACTTTCACTTTTTCCCTCACTTTCTTCTTTCTTTCAATCTTTTCTTTTTCTAGTGTAAAAAATAAATGGAGTACATTAATTGTAAGAAGACATAAGTGACGAGTACTAATGTATGTGGTTGTAATGTAATGTACTTCTAATAAATAAAAATTTAAATTAAAAAAAAAAAAAAAATTAAAAAAAGGAATGTATGAGGGAACCGGATCACCCGGCGGAAACCCGTGCAGGCCACTGGGAGAACATAGGAAAATGCAGGAACGGGCTACTGAATTTAGATGATCAGCCATGATCATATTGAAAGGTGGTGCTGGCTCAAAGGGCCGACTCCTGCACCTATATTTCTATGTTCCATGCAAACTCTGTACAGACGGTACCCGTAGTCAGGATCGAACCATGGTCTCTGATGCTGTAAGGCAGCAGCTCTACAGTTGCTCCACTGTGCCGCCTCAACAGCATTCCAACAAGATTCAGGGAGAGGTATTAATGTGAGATGTAAACAGCCTGCATATATCATTGTCAACACCACCTGCACAGGCTAGCCAATGCAGTCACATCCGAGGCCGGAGCCTGCGACCGAGAATCAGCGGAGCCCGTGACCGAGGCCGGAGCCGCAACCTAGCCATGCGGTTGGGGTCTGGGTCGGCGCCACGGAGGCGTCCAGACAGGACCCGGCGACGATAGTGGAGAGGTCGGTGCGGCGGTCGATGATAGCACCAACCGACAGACAAGGACGGACACATAGAAGTGAGGACGCCGCTGCCGAGGGAAGGAACAAAGGAGTGGCCGGCTTGGGGGGACCACCATGAGGGAGGGGAAAGAACAATGGACAATGGGGACCCAGCGTGGGGGGGGGTGGACCATGAGGGAGGGGGTCATGGTGGGATAGAACAATGGACAATGGGGACCCAGCGTGGGGGGCTGCCATGAGGTGGGGAGGAGGAGAACAAAGGGGGACCTGGCGCGGATAGTGTGTATACTTTGTAACTAGTCAGCACCCGATATGGGCGACTATTTGCATATCTTGGGTATGCAAGCAAAGAATTTCACTGTAACTTGTCACATGTGACAATTAAATATTCATTCATTCATTCATAGAACATAAAAAGAAATGTAGAAAAATAGCAGGAGTAGGCCATTCAGCCCTTCGAGCCAGCAACGCCATTCAATATGTTCATCGCTGATCATCAAAAATCAGTACCCCGTTCCTGCCGTTTCTCCATATCCCTTGATTCGTTTTGCCCTAAGAGCTAAATCTAACTCTCTCTTGAAAACATCCAGTGAATTAGATTGCCACTATCTTCAGTGGCAGAGAATTCCACATATTCACAACTCTGGGTGAAAAAGTTTTTCCTCATCTCAGTCCTAAATGGCCCAGCCCTTATTCTTAAACTGTGACCCCTGGTTCTGGACTCCCCCAACATCGGGAATATTGTTCCTGCATCTAGCCTATCCAATCCTTTAAGAATTTTATAATTTTCTATGATCCTCTCTCATCCATCTAAATTCCAGTGAATACAAGCCCAGTCCACCCATTCTTTCATTATATGTCAGTCCCACCATCCCGGGAATTAACCTGGTGAAACTACGCTGCACTCCCTCAAAAGCAATAATGTCCTTCCCCAAATTAGGAGACCAAAATTGCGCACAATACTCCAGTTGCAATCTCACCATGGCCCTGTACAACTGCAGTAGGACCTCCTTGCTCCTAAACTCAAATCCTCTCGCAATGAAGGCTAACATGCCATTAGCTTTCTTCACGGCCTGCTGTACCTGCATGCTTACTTTCAATGACTGATGTACATGCACATCCAGGTCTCGTTGCATCTCTACTTTTCCTAATCTGACACCATTCAGATAATAATCTGCCTTCCTGTTTTGCCACCAAAATGGATAACCTCTCATTTATCCACATTATACTGCATAGAATCATAGAGAATAGGTGCACGAGGAGACTGTTTGGCCCTTCGAGCCTGCACATTCATTCATTGTGATCATGGTTAATCATCCACAATCAGTAACCCGTGCCTGCCTTCTCCCCATATTCCTTGATCTCTTTACTCCTATACTCAAATCCTCTTGTTATGAAGGCCAACATGCCATTAGCTTTCTTCACTTCCTGCTGTACCTGCATGCTTACTTTCAGTGACTGGTGTACAAGGACACCCAGGTCTCGTTGCACTTCCATTTTTCCTAATCTGACACAATTGAGATAATAATCTGCCCCCTTGTTTTTGCCACCAAATTGGATAACCGCACATTTATCTACATTATACTGCATCTCCCATGCATCTGCCCACTCACTTAGCCTGTTCAAGTCACTTTGTAACCTCCTAGCATCCTCTTCGCACTTCACACTGCCACCCAGCTTTGTGTCATCTACAAATTTGCTAGTGTTACTTTTAATCCCATCATCTAAATCATTTATATATATTGTAAATAGTTTAGGCCCCAGCGTTGGACCTTGCGGCACTCCGCTCACCACTGCCTGCCATTCTGACAGGGACCCTTTTATCCCTACTCTTTGTTTCCTGTCTGACAACCAATTCTCTTATCCATGTCAATACCCTACCCCAATACCATGTGCTCTAATGTTGCCCACTAAGCTTTTCTCTGGGCTGCAGCTTCGACCCGTCCTCGCGGCCTACCAGTGGGCCTGGAGCGGCGTTTCTTGTCGGGGACCGCCCAGAACCTCGGCTTCGGCGGCGGAACAGCGCTGGAGCACTATCGCGGCGGGCGATGCCTTGCCCGGGTCGCCGCGCTGGAGCTCCGGTGAGCTGAGGATCGCTGGGGAAAACATCGCGGAGCTGCGGCTGTGGAGCGACCAGCTGCGGTGCTGAACCTTACATCGGGAGCCTGGGATCTCTAGATGAGATCCCCAGTTGTGGAGCTCCAACCGGCGTGGCCTTGTTGGCTTCGGAAGCCGCGGCCCCCAGTGCGGAAGCGGCCGTTCCAGGGTTCCCAGGCCGCTGGGAGGACTCTCCCGACGCCGGAGCAACATCACCCGGCGAGAACGGCCTGGAACATCGGGCCTCCGTAGAGGCAACTGTGGAGGCCTAAATGGGCCCGACTATGGGTGAACTGGGGTTGGGGACTGGACTTTGTGCCTTCCCTCATGGTGGGAGCCATTGTGGGGGGATGTTCAGTGTTAAGACTATCTTGGTGTTATGTCTGTATTCTCTTTTTTGTGTGCTGCATAATGGCAAAAAGCATTTCACTTCACTACACCTGGGTGTATGTGAATGTGACTAATAAAAATACCTATCTTGAATCTCCTGTGTGGGAACCTATCAAAGGCTTTCTGAAAATCCAGATACACTACATCCACAGGCTCTCCTTGATCCATTTTATATATCACATCCTCAAAATATTCCAGAAGATTAGTCAAGTATGATTTCCCCTGCATAAATCCATGCTGACTTGGACCAATTATTTTACTGCTACCCATGCCATGCAGATGCCCACTCACCCAACCTATCCAAGTCATCCTGCAGCCTCATAGCATCCTCTATGCCGCTCATACTGCCACCCAGCTTCATGTCATCCTTAAACTTGGAGATGTTACATTTAATTCCCTCGTCCAAATCGTTAATATATATCGTAAATAACTGGGGTCCCAGCACTATGCCTTGCGGCACCCCACTAATCACTGCCTGTCATTCTGAAAAGGACCCTTTATTTCCTACTCTTTGCTTCCTGTCTACCAACCAGTTCTCTATCCATGCCAATACACTACCCCCAATACCATGTGCTCTAATCTTGCACACAAATCTCTTGCGTTGGGACCTTGTCAAAGGTTTTTTGAAAGTCCAGATACATCACATCCACTGGCTCTCCCTTGTCCCTTCAACTTGTTACATCCACAAAAAATTCCAGATTAGTCAAGCATGATTTCCCCTTCATAAATCCATGCTGACTTTGACCGATCCTGTCACAGCTTTCCAAATGCTCTGCTATTACATCTTTAATAATCGATCCAAGCATCTTCCCCACTACTGATGTCAGGCTAACTGGTCTATAATTCCCCGTTTTCACTCTCCCTCCTTTCTTAAAAAGTGGAGTTACATTGGCTACCCTCCAGTCCACAAGAACTGATCCAGAGTCGGGAGAACATTGAAAAATGATCATCAATGCATCCACGATTTCTAGGGCCATCTCCTTGAGTACTCTGGGATGCAGACCATCAGGCCCTGGGAATTTATCTGCCTTCAATCCCAACAGTTTACCTCACACCATTTCCTAACGAATGTGTGTCAGAGTTAAAAATCATGGCAAAGGTTCTGGCAATTCATTAACAAAGTCAATTGTCATCTAGGTGATCATGTATCAGTAGTCCATGTGATAGAGATGCAAGAGAGAAAAAATCTGTAAAGATATAAGCAGGGCTCGAAATTAACGGTTGCCCAGTTGCCAATGGCCACCTAAAGTCCCGCCGGCCCCCCTCTCTATCTCTCTCTCTGTCACTCTCCGTCTCCTCCCACCATCAGTATCCGGGCAACCGAGTCTCCTCTCTCCGGCTGTTCCTCATCCGCCGGCACAGCCGGACGCCTTGCACATGCGCACCGCCACGGTCAGCACATCCTCCCCCTGCACATGCACAATGCCACGGCCAGCACATCCTCCCCCTGCACATGTGCACAACCACAGCCAGCACATCATCGGCTGCCCTGCACATGCACACTGCCACGGCCACTGGTCGACGCTGGGTACTTTCTCCCTCCCTTTGCATTGTGGGAGATCTGGCCGCCATTGCTGTCCAGTTGCCACCTCGCCATGACCGCTGAAACGCGATGCAGAATCACACCCTGGAGCTGGAGTAACTCCCTGGAGTAACTCTTGCTTCTTGGTTTCCTGGTCCTCCAAAAATATTCCAAATGGAATTTAAACTGGAGGTGGTGGAGGGTGGACTTAAGCAAAAAAGGATTCTTGGGAAAAAAGAGCTACCTGAAATTTCTCACCACTGGCTTCCAATCCAGGGCATCGGAGATGTCCTCATTCTTTAGGGAACTGGGATTCCCCTCTCCCACTATAGATGAGACTCTCACCAGGGTCTCTTCTATACCCCATAACTCTGCTCTCACTCCCCATCCCCCCACTCGTAACAAGGGCAGAGTCCCCCTTGTCCTCACCTTCCACCCTAACAGATAATCCTCCGACATTTTTGCCACCTCCAACGGGATCCCACCACCGGCTACATCTTCCCATCTCCTCCCTTTTTGGTTTTCCGCAGAGACCGCTCCCTCCGTAACTCCCTGGTCAATTCGTCCCTTCCCACCCAAACCACCCCCTCTCCTGTCACTTTCCCTTGCAACCGCAGGAAATGCTACACTTGTCGCTTTTCCTCCCCCATTGACTCCATCCAAAGACCCAAGCAGTCTTTCCAGGTGCGGCAGAGGTTTACCTGCACCTCCTCCAACCTCATCTATTGCATCCACTGCTCTAGATGTCAGCTGATCTACATCGGTGTGATCAAGCGTAGGCTTGGCGATCGCTTCGCCCAACACCTCCGCTCAGTTCGCAATAACCTACCTGACCTCCCGGTGGCTCAGCACTTCAACTCCCCCTCCCATTCCAAATCTGACCTTTCTGTCCTGGGCCTCCTCCACGGCCAGATTGAGGCCCACCGTAAATTGGAGAAGCAGCACCTCATATTTCACTTGGGTAGTTTACATCCCAGCAGTATGAACATTGACTTCTCCAATTTCAGGTAGTCCCTGCTTTCTTCTTTCCCCTCCCCTTCCCATATCTCCCTCAGCCCTCTATCTCCACCTCTTCCTTTCTTCTTCCCGCACCCCCCATCTCCACATCAGTCTGAAGAAGGCTCTCGACCCGAAACGTCGCTTATTTCCTTCGCTCCATAGATGCTGCCTCACCCGCTGAGTTTCTCCAGCATTTTTGTCATTTTAGTTGCATCTGGTTGGGTAACTATGGTAGGGTGAAGACTATTCCATGCTTTACTTGTGCGGGGGGACTCCATGGAGCATCTAGCATCCCTGGATAGAAGAAATTAGGTGACTTTTCGGGAAGAGACCCTTCTTTAGACTCCCTCTGGATTTAGTGTTTTTAGTTTAATTTAAAGATACAGCGTGGAAACAGGCCCTTCGGCCCACTGAGCCCATGCCGACCACCGATCACCCGTACACTAGTTCTATCCCACACATTATATATATGTGTGTGTGTGTATAATATATATATCCACACATACATACAAAATTTCCCTCCTGGGATTAATAAAGTTCTATCGTATAGTATCACGTGTGTTGGAAGGAATTGCAGATGCTGGTTTAAACTGAAGACAGACAGCTGGAGTAACTCAACAGGTCAGACAGAATCTCTGGACAAAAGGAAAAATTATATTTTGGGTTGGGTCTGAAATAGGTTCCTGCACACCTTTGGAATGTGGAAGGAAACAAGAGCACCCGGAGAAAACCCATGCGATCAAAGGGAAAAGGAGCAAACTCCATACAGACAGCACCCATATTCAGGATTAATTCTGGGTCTCTGGCACTTTTAGGCAGCAGCTTTATGGCCAATGTACTGCCCCATAGTCTTGAATTGAATTAAAACATACAGTAACTGTAAAGGGGGACATAGCGTCACTTAGAGATTTAAGACTGAAAATGAATAGTTTCTTTTTTTTAGTAACCAAAGTTATCAACGTATAATTTTTTGTGTGTTGGACAACAAAATATAGTGGCACAGCTGGTAGACCTGCTGCCTCACACACCAGAGATCTGTGTTCGATCCTGTCCTTGGGCACAGTGTTGAATTTGCACATTCTCTCTGCAAGCGTGTGGGTTTCCTCCCACATCCCAAAGACGCATTGGCTTTGTAGGTTAACTTGTCACTGTAAAATTGCCCCTAATGTGTAGGGAGTGAGTGAGGGAAGTGGGATAGCAGAACTTGTGTGAATGGGGGTGGTAGACAAAAAAGCTGGAGAAAATCATCGGGTGAGGCAGCATCTATGGAGCGAAGGAAATAGGCGACGTTTCGGGTCGAGACCCTTGTTCAGACTGATGTTGGGGGGGGGGGCTGGAAAAAGAAAGGAAGAAGTGGAAACCGTAGGCTGTGGGAGAGGTGGGAATGGGAGGGGAAGGAGGGAGAAAGCAAGGTCTACCTGAAATTGGAAAAGCCAATGATCATACCACTTGGGTGTAAACTACCCAAGCGAAATATGAGGTGCTGTTCCTCCAATTTGCGGTGGGCCTCACTCTGGTCACAGAAAGGTCGGATTCGGAATGGGAGGGGGAGTTGAAGTGTTGAGCCACCGGGAGATCAAAGGTTGGTTATTGCGAACTGAGTGGAGGTGTTGTGCGAAGCGATCGCCAAGCCTGCGCTTGTTCTCACCGAGCTTGATCATACACTGAATAATCCAACCACATTTTTCTTTGGAAGTGGAAAGAAATAATAGAAATTGCATTCATTGCAACGTGTAAAAAGAGTTGAGATACTGTATTGTAATTTTGCTGCATGTCATTGTGGTATATAGCATGTGTTGATTGGCGAATATGTTTAGTTTATGACTTTATTTGAAGAAGTAATAATATGTGAATGGTTCATTGAGCATAATTCCGACTGGTAACTACGCACTTCGTCCGAGCCCATTATCTCACGCGTCACGCAAGCCGTCTTAAAATAACACCTAAACTATCATTTGGCAACCTAAAAAGCTGCCTAGGTTGCCCGGCGGGCATCAGAGAAAAAAAGTTAAGTGAGAGCCCTGATAAGGATGGGCTTGCTCAGCTGAGAGCAGGCATTGACCTAATAAGTAAAGGAGGAACCATTTCCTTTCTAACTTTTACCTTCCACCTTCCTTTCTTCAGAGCAGAAGAACACATTGTTTTTGTTGAGGATATGGAAGTGGTCGATTGTTTCTTAGGAGCATTACATAATGGTGGTTGGATGGGTGTGGGGATTTCTCTGCAACAATTTATGATCTGCAGTTTTTCAACATCACGAGCATTGTGCAGCAGGTTAAAAAACTTCTGGTGAAAAATTGCTGTAGTAGCCAAATGATTGTTCAGAGTAATCCCTCATTGTCCTTCCATGTCTTGATAATAAAGAGACAAATTAAAAAGCTCACAAGATGCATAACAATAAATCATCATCCTAGTTATCATTATTTTGTTTATAAATGTTCAATATGTCATTGTGCCAAAAGCTTAATCCAAAAAGCTGACAAAACACCACATAATTCATTCCTATTCATCTTCAGGACTGTACTAATTGCCTTCAAACCACATTTATACTGCCCATCTCCAGTCTAACCAATTCTTCATAACCACTCACAATTATTTTAAGGTGCTTCCAACTGAGATTTATTGAGCTTTGGAGAAGGGTTTTCTGTGTGACAATTTATCCCTCTTTCCTGTCAAAGTTTGGTGTGTGGGAGGAAACCAGAGCATCTGGAGAAAAGCCACATGGTCATAGGGAGAACGTACAAACTCCACACAGACAGCACCCGTAGTCATGATAGAACCCGGCTGTCTGTCATTGGAAGACTGCTACTCTACCGCTGCGCCACTGTGCAAGATGGGCAGAACTGGCACTGCAATATTACATTTTTAGGTGGGATATGTAAGGGAGGGGTGGAATAACTGCAGTGAGGAGGGAGGATATCCTGGAAGGTTCTTCAAATGAGGCTGTAGAGTTCAGAAATAAAAGTGCTCACTTTGCTGGGAGTGTACTACAGGCTGCCAAACAGCAAGAGAAAATAGAGCAGATATGTAAGCTTATCAGAGAATTATGAAAATAATTAGTTAGGATTTCAATTACACCAATATTAATTGGGATCATATTAATGTGAAAGACTTAGAGGTGATGGAACACTTGTGTGCTCCGCAGAGTTTTTTTACATCCTTATGTAGATGGTCCAGCTAAAGAAGGTATGACAACGGATCTAATTGTGTCACAAAGGCAGTGCCTTACAGCACAGAAACAGGCCACTTGGCCCAATTTGTTCAGGCCAACCTGGTTTTGGAAATAAGGTTGTTAATTGTAAGGCGGAGATTGACAGATTCGTAATTAGGAAGGGTGTCAGTGGTTATGTGGCACAGGCAGAGAATGGGATTGAAAAGGAAAGATTGATCAGCCATGATTGAATGACACAGTAGACTTGATGGCTTAATTCTGCTCCTAAAAATTATTTGCCTGAATTTGGGTCCTATCCCTCTAAACCTTTCCTAAATTACTCGTAGATATATATATGTAACCGGTGGGAAATATTCAAGGGCGTCACAGTGGTGCAGCAGTAGAGTTGCTGCCTTACGGCGCTAGAGAACTGGGTTTGATCCTGACCACGGGTGCTGTCTGTAAGGAATTTGTACATTCTCCCCGTGACTGCTTGTTTTTTTTTCCAGGTTCTTAGGTTTCCTCCCACATTCCAAAGACGTGCAGGTTTGTTGGTTGATTGGCTTATATAAATTGTCGCTAGTGTGTAGGATAGAACTAGTTTGTGGGTGATCACTGGTTGGTGCGGACTCACTGGGCCGAAGGGCCTGTTTCCACATTGTATCTCCAAACTAAAAGTGAAATAGTACAACTTCAGGATCAACATACTCCCTTTATGCTGAAGGTTAAGGTCAACAAGCCAACCAGGAACCCTGGATTTGAGGATTGGATAAAAGGAAAAAAGGCAAAATGACAGGTTTAAAAATTGAAAAATAGTGAGGCCTAATGGGCCTGTCCCACTTAGGCGATTTTTTAGCGGACTGCCGGCGACTGTCAGATTTGAACACACACACAAACACATCGCTTCTTTCACCAGCAGGCGGGGGACAGGGCAAGCGGGGGGAGCGCTGTCTAAAAAATTCACATGGTGCAAAGCCAAGGTGAAACAGACACACACTGTGATGAACAAGTAGGTTGGCGCTGTAAAAAGACGGCTAAAGCACAGTGTATGGTAAGTCCTTTAAAAGAGGGGGGAGAGGGAGAGGAGAGGGGGGAGGAGGGGGGAGAAGGGGTGGAGACAACTTTTAAGAAGCCAGAGATACACGGCTGTGAAGCTCGGCGGACATTTAACATTACCGGTCGGTTATCCTTGGTTCTGAAAACTACTGCTTACCTTTTTTTTCCCAATGAGCCAATGAAATTCACCGATCAGCACCGGCTACAACCTACGAGAACCTTCGAGAACCTTCGACCTCCTGGCAACACATTAGGACCTCCTGGCGTCCCACCTAAGGCACGAGAATTCTCGCTCCTCTCCGTGGAAGCTTCATTCTAGTCGCCGCAAATTGCTAAAAAATTCACGCCGACCATAATGAGGCCACGACTATTTTCCAGAATGCGGGAACTCCTCACGACCATGAAGGCGACTCCCCTGCAACCACCCGCGAACATGTAGCAACCATGTGACCATAGTCTCCTGCAGTCGCATAAAAAGTCGCCTAAATGGGACAGGCCCATAACAGGAGAATATAATGTGACATTGGGTGGGAGGATTGGGAGAGGTCACGAAAAGACATTGGCAAACAATCTTTAAAAAAATCCATGTTAAGGTCAAGTAGATAACGATTGAAAGTGAAGGGCCCAATTGGAGAACAAAATTGCAACTTCTAATAAGAAGATATTGATGATGTCTTAAATGAATATTTTGGATCTGCATTCACTATATAAATAAAAATTGTAGTTGCAGAATTCAGACAGCAGGTGGTGGAATTCTGGCACAGATTACCTTTGAAAAAGAGCGAGGTATTGAATCTTAATAGCTGAAAGGTGGAAAGTCCAGGGGCTGGTACGATGCATTCCAAGCTGCTTTGGAATGCAACACTGGACAATTTTCTAATCTTGTCTCACCACAAAAGAGGTGCCAGATGACTGGATGACAGTGAATATTGTGCCATTAACCAAGAAGGGAAGCCAAATAATTACAGGCCAATGTGTGTAATGTAGCATAACAGAGATATTACTCTAAAACATTCTAAGGAACAGGTTAAAAGAAGGGTCTCGACCCAAAACGTCATCAATTCCTTCTCACCAGAGATGCTGCCTGTTGCTACCTGCTGAGATACTCCAGCATTTTGTGTCTATTTTAGGATTCATCTATACTTGGGTTTAGGTTTGGGGTGGCAGGGGTAATCACAGATAGACACCTCAGCTTTGTAAAGGGGAGATCCATACTGAGTAATTTTACTGAACTTTTCCATGAAGGCATGAAGTGTGTTGATGAGGCCAATGTCTTTAATGTAGTCTGCAGGGATCAGTGAGTCCTTTGACAAGGTCATATATGGGAGATCTGACGACAGCTAAGAGCCCTCCTGACCCAGTGTAGACAAATCAGACCCAAAATGGGCGTGATTATAAGAGGCACAGGACAATGGTGGGTGTTGCTTTTGTGATTGTAATCCTGTGGCCAGTTGTGATACCACAGGAATCAGTTCTGAGACCTTGCTGTTTGATATAGTATATATATTAATGATCTGGATGTGAATGTCAGAGGTATGATGAGCACATTTGTAGATGACTTAGAGATTTGATGGTGAGGATAGTTTTCAAGACAACACTGATGCACTTTGCTGAGATGCACAAAGAATTTGCAGGTCAAAATTAATACTGAAAAATATGAGGTGATACATTTTGGGAGAACTAGTAAGACGTATACACATTAAAAAGCAGATCCTGGAAAGAACTATGGTACCGAGGAACCTGGGTAAACATGTTCAGGAATCACGGAAGATAGCAGCATAGATGGTTGTTAATTAAGACGATGAGACACTTCCTCATTAGCCAGGGCATAAAAAATCAGGCATGTTATGGCCCAACTAGATATATCATCAGTTACGTCAGAGATGTTGTATTGTGTACAGATTTGGTCACCACACCATTGGAAGGTAGATTATGCTACCTGGAATTTTGGGAATTCTTCTGGAACATTTTGAGTATGTAACAAGTAAAATGGATGAAGGAGAGCCAGTGGATGTAGTGTATCTGGACTTTCAGAAAGCCTTTGATAAGGTCCCACACAGGAAATTAGTGGGCAAAATTAGAGCACATGGTATTGGGGGTAGGGTATTGACATGGATAAAGAATCGGTTGGCAGACAGGAAACAAAGAGTGGGAATAAACAGGGCCTTGTCAGAATGGCAGGCAGTGGCTAGTGGAGTGCCGCAAGGCTCGGTCCTTGGGCCCACAACTATTTATAATATATATTAATGATTTAGATGATGGGATTAAAAGTAACACTAGCAAATTTGCACTTGACACAAAGCTGGGTGGCAGTGTGAACTGCAAAGAGGATGCTAGGAGGTTGCAGGGTGACTTGCACAGTTTGAGTGAGTGGGCAGATGCATGGCAGATGCGGTATAATGTATATAAATGTGAGGTTATCCACTTTGGCGGCAAGAACAAGGAGGCAGATTATTATCTCAATGGTGTCAGATTAGGGAAAAGGGAAGTGCAATGAGACCTGGATGTCGTACACCAGTCACTGAAAATAAACATGCAGGCAGTGAAGAAAGCTAATGGCATGTTGGCCTTCATAACAAGAGGATTTGAGTATAGGAGTAAAGACGTCCTTCAGTAGTTGTACAGGGCCCTGGTGAGACCACATCTGTATGTGCAGTTTTGGTCTCCTAATTTGAGGAAGGACATCCTTGCTATTGAGGCAGTGCAGCGTAGGTTGACAAAGTTAATCCCCGGGATGGCGGGATCGTCATATGAGGAAAGATTGGAAAAACTGGGCTTGTATTCACTGGTATTTAGGATGAGAGGTAATCTTATAAAAACATATAAAATGGGAGAAGTTAAAGCTAGACTAAGCTACCTTAGAGAACTGAGAGACTGCTGCGTGCTCTGTTGCACTGAGACGTGGCTGAGGCCTGATATACCTGGCTGTTCCATTCAACCTGAGAGCCTATCCCTTCACCAGATGCACGACATGGCATCTTCGGGCAAGGTTCAAGGCAAAGGGGGCTGCCTCCTAAGCAATATCTCATGGTGCTCAGATGTGGTGGACCTGGGAATGGACCTCATGGTTCATACACAGTTTCCAGTTCAGTAACTGTCGTGACAGACAACATCATCAAGTGCATAGAGGAGTGAGTGCTGAAGAAGACAATCCGACAGTTACTGAACTGGAAACCGTGTATGAACCGTGAGGTCCATTCACAGGTGATGGCCACGACCGCTGCCTACGTCAAATGATACGAGGCTGCAAGATATCCTGCTGCAACCTTCGCAGAGCCAGCAAGAATGGCAAGAAACAATACCCGGACAAACTTGAGTCCCAGAATAATCTCTCAAACACCTGTTGACTGTGGGAAGGCTTGAATGATGTAATGGACACAAAGCAAATTCAGGCAGTATTGCTGCGAATACTGCAGCCCCCCCTGATGCATTCCATGCTCACTTTGAGTAGAAGGCCAGCAGATGATATCTATCCTGACAGACTCAAATGTTCCCGCAGTCACATTTGCAGAAGTAAGAAAATCAGCCTTCATGAGGATGGACCCGTGGAAAGCAACTGGCCCGGATGCAGTTCTGGCTGTGTCCCGAGGAAATGTGTGGACCAACTAGCAGGAGTGTTCATGGACATCTTTCCCTACTCCATTCTGAGATACCCTCCTGAGTCAAGAAGACCATCATCATCCAATGAAAAACAAGATTTCATGCCTTATTGACTACTGTCCAATGACCTTGACATCTGCTATCTTGCAGTGCTTCGAGAGACTGGTTATGGCGCACATTAACTCCAGCCTACCAAGCAGACTTGATCCACTGCAGTCTGCCTTCCGTTACATCAAGTCCATGGCTGATGCCATCTCCTGGCCCTCGACTCATCCCTGGAACACATGGATAAGAAGGACATCTACGCCTGACTCCTATTCATCAACAATAGGTCTGCTTTCAATACAATATTCCAATCAAGCTCATCTCGAAACTCATGGAACCTGGAGTCAGCATTCCCTTCTGCAACTGGGTCCTTGACTTCTCGACTAACAGACTAACAGTCAGTGAGGATAGATGACAAATCATCCTCTACAATAATTATCACCAGTGGTCCTCCCGGAAGGGAAAAGGGAAACAAGAGATAAAGACGAGATTCAAAGAGATAAAGAACAATGAATGAAAGATACAGTATGCAAAAAAGTAATGACGATATAGAGGAAACAGGCCATTGTTAGCTGTTTGTTGGATGAAAATAAGAAGCTAGTGTGACTTGGATGGGGGAGGGATAGAGAGAGAGGGAATGCCGGGGTTACTTGAAGTAAGATAAATCAATATTCATACCACTGGGTTGTAAGCTGCCCAAGCGAAATATGAGATGCTGTTCCTACAATTTGCGTTTAGTCTCACTCTGACAATGGACGAGACCTAGAACAGAAAGGTCAGTGTGGGAATGGGAAGGAAAATTAAAGTATTTAGAAACCGGGAGATCAGGTACGATTGCATTTCCTCCAACCTCATCTACTGTATCCAGTGTTCTTGGTGTGGACTCCTATATATCAATAAGACATAGCGCAAACTGGGCAACTGTTTCACTGAAAACCTAAGCTCAGTCTGTTTTGAACTACGCGATCTGCCAGTTGCCAAACATTTTAACTCCCTTAAAAATGTTAACTAATTCAATTTTACCTTTGTATGCCTCATTGTCACCTTCTCCTAGCTAACAATGATCCATTCTACATTTTCCTTGATGTTCATCCCCTTTGTTCACTTGTTTTCACATCTTCCTCTTCCAAGTCTCTGCGTCTTCCTCTCCTGACTCTCAGACTGAAGAAGGGTCTCGACCTAAAAGGTCACACATTCCTTCTATCCAGAGATGCTGCATGTCTCGCTGAGTTTCTCCAGCATTTTGTGCCTGCCAGAATCTGCAGTTCCCTTCTACACATTCCATCAACAAAATCCTAAGTACGATGCTAATCAAAGATTTTTGAAAATCAGATCCACAGGCTCCCCTTATCTATTCTACAAAATGCACCCTCAAAGAACTCTAATAGGCCAGTCAATCCAATATCTATTATTCAAAAATAATGACTTTGTTCAAACATGTTATAATTTTCTTCCAATCTTGTTATCACATCCTTAATCGCAGATGCCTGCACTTTTCCCACTAAAGCTTTTCATACTACCTCCTTAAATGGTGGCATCACATGTGCTGGAGTATGGTGTACAATTTGGTCGCCTAATTATAGGAAGGATGTCAACAAAATAGAGAGAGTACAGAGGAGATTTACTAGAATGTTGCCTGGGTTTCAACAACTAAGTTACAGAGAAAGGTTGAACAAGTTAGGGCTTTATTCTTTGGAGCGCAGAAGGTTAAGGGGGGACTTGATAGAGGTCTTTAAAATGATGAGAGGGATAGACAGAGTTGACGTGGATAAGCTTTTCCCACTGAGAGTAGGGAAGATTCAAACAAGGGGACATGACTTGAGAATTAAGGGACAGAAGTTTAGGGGTAACATGAGGGGGAACTTCTTTACTCAAAGAGTGGTGGCTGTGTGGAATGAGCTTCCAGTGAAGGTGGTGGAGGCAGGTTCGTTTTTATCATTTAAAAATAAATTGGATAGTTATATGGACGGGAAAGGAATGGAGGGTTATGGTCTGAGCGCAGGTATATGGAACTAGGGGACAATACGTGTTCGGCACGGACTAGAAGGGTCGAGATGGCCTGTTTCCGTGCTGTAATTGTTATATGGTTATATATGGTTATATGGTTATATGTGCTGCCTGCAAATCTGCTGGAGCCATTCCAGAACCCATAGAATTTTACAAGATGATATCCCCAGAATTCACCATCTGCAAATGCATCTTTTTCAAAACTCTGACACAAACATCTCTGGTATTCCTTTCCTCTTAAATTTTGTTCCCAATACTTATTTCAATTAATTCATCATTTTATATCAATATTATATAAAATAAATCAAAATCATTCCAGTTTGCTTCATGTCAGCATTATCAACAAATATGCATTAGAAGTTTATTTAATTTTCTTCAGTGAAGACAGACTTTAAACTTCTATAGTTTCCTTATTTACCGTAATAAATTCATTCTTGACACCAAAAATTAATACAAGCTCTGTTTTGGTAATGTCACGTTTGAACTGTTAATTAGTCAAAGTCTATCAAATCTCCTGCATTTTGCAAGACCTCAGATTGTGGGATTTTTTAACCGTCATCCACCTGCTGATTAACTGTTGAGAGTTTAAACATAGTACAATGCCCAATAGCTATCCAAACATGCATTAGCTGCTAGTTTTCCCCTGGTGATTCAGTTCAATATTCCTTGTCTTTGTGTTATCAGAGTCAAAAAGCCTCAGCAACAATAATATGCATCTAGCCAAACTTTTCCTCTCATAACTTTATACACCTCTATCTGATCACCCCTCATCCTCCTGCACTCCAATGAAAAAGCCCAAGCCAAAAGGCGAGCCGTGGCTCAATGTTACCACCAGAGCCCTATGAAGAGAATGCAGAAAATCAGAACGGAAGTACAAATCTGATAAGCTTCAAATTTCCTTTGAACTCCTGAAAAATAATCTTGTCAAATACCAGGAAGCAGTAAAATCTGCAAGAACTAAATATTTCTCCACCCTTATCTCCAAAAACGCACAAAATTCCAAGGTCCTCTTTAGCACCATCACCTCCATCATCTGTCCTGCCACCAGCACCAGCCTAACTGGGTCCCCTGCTAAGTGCGAGGAATTTACCACATTTTTCACCAGCAAGGTAAAGAATATAAGAACGAATATTTCCCCTCCCACCCGTGACCTGGCTGTTTCATTGGTCTGCTCTTCAAAATTAGACAGTTTCCAACCTGTTACTCTACCCTCCCTTGTAAAACTGATCACCACCATGAAACCTACTACCTGCCCGCTCGACACTGTCCCCTCTGCCCTCCTAAAGGACGTCATTACAACAGCTGGTCCCAGAATCCTCGCCATTTTCAACAGCTCTCTGGCCACTGGCACTGTACCTACCTGCTTCAAGCATGCGGTGGTCCAACCACTCCTGAAAAAACCTAACCTCGACCCCACCTTGCCAAGCAACTACAGACCCATTTCTAAACTGCCTTTCCTCTCAAAAGCCCTTGAAAAGGTAATTTTAAGTCAACTTATACCTTACCTTCACCAAAACACTATCTTGGAAACTTTCCAATCAGGTTTCAGGGCCCACCATAGCACAGAGTCTGCCTTGTTGAAGGTACATAATGACGTTCGGCTCACCGTTAACTCCGACGACTGTGCAATTCTGCTCCTTCTTGACCTCAGCGCAGCATTTGATACTGTTGACCACACCATCCTAATTGACCGTCTGGTGACCTATGGGGTTGGTATTGATGGCACTGCCCTGAGCTGATTCATCTCCTACCTCAAAGGTAGGAGTTTCTCGACTAACATAGGCAACTCATTCTCCTCCCCAGCTAATCTCTGCTGTGGGGTTCCACAAGGTTCCATCCTTGGCCCCATTCTCTTCTCCCTGTATATGCTCCCCTTAGGCCAAGTCATTGAAAGGCACGGCATTTCCTTCCATTGCTACGCAGACGATACACAACTCTATCTCCCCCTGATGCCCAAAAACCAATCAAATCTGTTTAACCTTACCCACTGCCTCGAGGATATAAAGTACATAAAAAGTCTTCTCACCCACCACTCCACCTCCAGGCCCCTCAGATCGGCCGACTTGGGGTTGTTGAATATCCCACGGTCTAGGTATAAGCTCAGGGGTGACCGCGCCTTTGCGGTTGCAGCCCCTAGACTGTGGAACAGCATCCCCTTTCCCATCAGAACTGCCCCCTCCATCGACTCTTTTAAGTCAAGACTAAAGACTTATCTATACTCCCAAGCCTTTCCTTACGTCCTCTGAGTGAGGGCTACATGTATATATGTATGTAGTTTGTTTTGTTGTGCTACTGTTATAACAAATGTAAAGCACTTTGGCCAACGAGAGTTGTTTTTTAAATGTGCTATATAAATAAATGTCTTGACTTGTGACTTGAATGAATAGTCCCAGCCTACTTAACCTCTCCCTATAGCTCAGACCCTCTAGTTCTGGCAATATCCTCATAAATCTTTGTACCCTTTCCAGCTTGACAACATCTTTCCTATCACATGGTGCCCAGAACTGAACACAATTCTCTGAATGCGGTCTCATCACGTCTTAGACAACTGCAACATGACATCCCAACTTCTATACTCAATACTCTGACTGATGAAGGCCAAAGTATCAAAAGCATTTTTGACCACCCGATCCCACTCAGGTAGCTACGACTTGACCTTCAGGAACCATGCACCTGCACTCCTAGACCCCTCTGCTCTACAACACACCCCAGAGCCCTACCATTCACTGTGTAGGTCCTGCCCATGATATACTTCCCAAAATACAACACCTCAGATTTCTCTGTATTAAGTTCCATCAACCATTTCTCAGCCCGCTTGGATAATCAATCAAGATTGCAATTTTTCACAACCATCTTCGCTATCTGCAAAACCACCCACTTTTGTATCATCTGCAAACTTGCTAATCTTGCAGTGTATGTTCTCATCCAAATTATTGATATAGATGACAAACAGTAATGGGCCCAGCACCAAAGCCTGAGGCACACCACTATTCATTGGTCTCCAGTCTGAGAAGCAACCTTCCACCATCAACCTCTGCTTCCTTCCATGGAGCCAAATTTCTTTCCATTAAGCTATCCCATGATAGGATTCCATGAGGATAGGATTCCATCCCATTAGGATTCCATGAAATCTAACCTTGCAGAGTAGCTTACCACACGGAACCGTGTTGAATGCTTTGCAAAAGTCCATATATACAGCTCTGCCCCCATCAACCTTTTTGGTCATGTCTTCAAAAAAAAATCAGATTTGTGAGACGAACTCCCATGTACAAAACCTTTTGAGGGAGTGCAGCCTTGGTTCACCAGGTTAATTCCTGGCATGGCGGGACTTTCATATGTTGATAGAATGGAGCGGCTGGGCTTGTATACTCCTGGACTTTCTGACACAGAGACCGCAGTCAGTCAGTGTTGGCAAGAACACCTCAGGCTCGATCACACTGAACACCGGCTCCCCTCAAGGCTGTGTGCTCAGCCCGCTGTTGTTCACACTGCTCACACATGACTGTGCTGCCAGATTCAGGGACAACAGGATTATTACATTTGCAGATGACACCACAGTGGTGGGACTCATCAGTGGAGAGGATGAAACAATGTACAGGGAGGAAGTGAAACAACTAGTGGACTGGTGCGGCAACAACAACTTAGAATTAAACGTCGACAAAACCAAGGAGATGATTGTCAGAGCTATGTCCTGGCTCCTTTTTGCCCTTCTAGTTTCCTTTTTTACTTTGTTCTTTTTCCCGAAACTACTCCAAGGATACACTTGATCCCAGCTGCCTAAATCTGTCCCATGCGTCCTTCTTATTTACCAATGCCTCAATTTCTCTCATCAGCCAAGCTTCCTTATGTTTGTCTGCCTTGCCCCTTCACTCTTACAGTCGAAATGTTGAAGGAGAGATAGAAAAGCTTATTAGGAAAAGAGGTTATGGAAATTTGACTTTAAACTTTAGAGATACAGCGCAGAAATAGGCCGTTCAGCTCACCGAGTCTGCGCTGACCAGCGATCCCCCATACACAAACACAATCCTACATTCCAGGGTCAATTTACAATTTCACCAAAGCCAATTAGCCTACAAACCTGTCATCTTTGGAGCATGTTGGAAAAAGCACAGCAGAGAAAGAGACCATGACTCAGTAAACCAAATGAAAGAACAAAGGGAGATGATGTGCGATGTATGGTGCAGGGCAAAAAGAGTAATAGTAGCGAGAGAGAAGAGCATGAGAAAAAATAGATAAACATAATGATGGACTGAGAGAAAATGGGAAAAGGAGACAGAGGCAGAGGGAGAAATAGAGACGGAGATTAAAAGAGTGCAAGAGAAAACTAAAAACAAATGAGAGTGAGCGGCGCAGAGGGAGAAGTAGAGAATGACAATAGGAACCAATATCATGCCTCAACAATTATTTTTCTATTTTGATTTCTGTCAGCCAAACATAAACGCATAGTCTTCCTTTATGCAATGCATCTTCTCTTGAAATACTATGGAAAGTAGGAGGCTTCAAAAATGAATGAGCAAGAGCACAATGGCAGCATGTTCCTGTTAAGATGAAGGTTAGGAAGTTTAGGAAAGCCTGGTTGAAGAGAGATGTTGAGGCTCTGGTCTGTTGCAATCACGCAAATCTCTCCTCAAGTATACACTTAAGCAGGCAATCAAGAGGGCATGAAATGGAGCTGGCAGGCATGGTGAACGAGTCCCAAGGGATTCTACAGGTATATTAAGATTAGAAGGGTGGCTAGGGAAAGAGTAGGTGTCCTTAAAGATCAGCATGGTCATTTTGTGTTGAGACACAAGACATGGGGAGATATTAAATGTTTTCCCCTTATCTGTTCTTACTGAGAAGAGTTCATGGATGCTAAGGAATTGATGCACTGTAGTTGTGATGTGTTACATCATATATGAATTACCAAAGATCAACAGTGTTTAAGCCAATTAAGGTAAAAACCATTGGAAAGGTTTTGTCTATAAATAGTGTAACATCATGATGTAGTTGTACAATTTAACGTACTGATAGATAACTTAGTGGGTCTCTCTGTCTGTCTAACTGAGTTTCTCCAATACTTTGTGTCTTATTTAATAAACCAAATCTGCAGTTCCTGGTTTCTAGCTGTACGTTGTTGGTGGGAGTACTGCTTGCTGTTCTGGTCACACAGTTATGAAGTTGAAAGGTGGGCAAAAGAGGTGCACCAGGATGTTGCCTGGGCTTGTGGATTTGTGTTAGAGTAAGAGGTGTAGAAGGAAGAGGCGGCGGTGGTGGTGGTGGGGGGGGGGGGACAGCAAGAAGCAGCAGCAGGTGAGAGGGGCTCACTGCTGTACCAAGCGAGTCGGGATTGGGCTCGGAATCCGATGCTCTAAACTGCTGAGGAGATGGTAGGAGCCAGGGATGGGTCAGCAGCTCATCCCATTCACATTCAGTTTATATATCATATTGTTTTGATTAAGCTTCTCGCACTCCATGGGGTGCTTCAGAGACATGGGAGTGGTGTCATTAAGCGGCCCAGGGGCATATTGTCATTTCATTATCACGTGACCTCTGGTGGCTCGGAACAAAGAATAATCCGGAATGGCTTTGGTACCAGGTGCCGGGTAATGGGTTGTTGGGAATTTTGAACATTATAAATAAGATTAGTTGTTTATAATCTGTTTAACCCTCGGGTTTACAAACTGGGGAAACATGATTGGAAAAATGGTCAACATAGTGAGGCAATGAATAGATGTTTAGTTTCCATAGCTTAGCTTGTTTAGTTAAAAGACATATTTGGGGGGTTGTAAACAGTTGAGAGTCACAAAACTAATAAGGGTATTAACATTTATTGTACCTATGTGTTGTACAAATGGGAAGAGTGGTATACGAAGTAAGACTAAATATAACTCTGGAGATATATTGATCAATACGTTGATCAATAATGACATTTCAAAAATGTAAAAGACAAATAACTGTTATGCCTTGAGAATATAAAAATGCTGTAGGTACTGTGAATCTTTGATACACTTTGGGTTTTCTCAGAGTGTTTAACAGTGCACACACACTGATGGGGCCTTCAATAAACCAACCTGTTTGCGAGACTCACCACTGTTCTATGAGATGTTTTATTTCGTGTCTGTGCCTCTCTGAGCTGGGCCCCAAGTAAAGCCAGATTCAAGATACAGGTATAACACAAAATTTCCTCTTATAAAGATCATGAGGGGAATAGGGTAGAAGCACAGACTTTTATCCAGTGTAGGGGAATCAAGAATCAGAAGTCATCGGTTTAAGGTGAGAGGGGACATATTTAGTAGAAACTAGAGGGACAACTTTTTTTGCACAGAGGGTAGTGGGTATAAGGAACGAGTTTCCAGAAGGGGTAGTTGAGGTATGAAATATAACAACGTTTAAAAGACATTGGGACAGCTACATGGATGGGAAATGTTTCAATGGAAATGGGCCAAAAAAAACCCACAAAATAAAAAAATGTTCGGCACGGACTTGAAGGGCCGAGATGGCCTTTTTCCGTGCTGTTATGGTTATATGGTTATATGAGCACATGGCACTTGGGTAGGATGGGCATCATCGTCAGCATGGGCAAGTTGGGACGAAGTGCCCAGTTCCTTGCTGTGTGATACAATGGCTATAGGTATAGGAAGGGTATAGAAGGCTAGGGGCCAAATCCAGGCAAATAAGATTATCCAAGTATGCCATTTGATCAGCATATACAGGGTTGGATAAACTGGCCATTTTTTATTTGCTTTCTGTCTGGTGACTATTGTACTGGACTAGACTCCAATCTCTTAAAATTGTAACAACAATGCATTTCAATGCAGGGAAATAAAAACTCAGAGATTCAACCATTAACAATAATTGCTGGGATCTAATGCTCCTTCACTCCAATCAAAAACGGTAATAAAATCGAACAAAATAGAAATCAATGCTTTTTCAATGGACCTTTACTGAATACTATGAGGCTCACAAGCCACAAGTAATGTTCTCTTTCTTCAATTTTAATTCTTATTCCACCTGTCCTCAACAAAATAAGCCATCATTATTTAGTTTTTATTCAAGTTGTAGAGTTGAAACTCCACACAGATTGAATTCCCCCTGGATATGAAGACCAACCAGGACTTGTTCTCCACATCAAAGCCTTGAAACTCTGCTCCACATCAATCCACATTCTTAATTCAAAAATAATACCAACAATTATAAAAGGATGATTGGGATAAGCCTCATAACCTGTAATCAAATGAGTTCCACTTACAGCTACTTGATTGACCACATTGAATTGTGGCACCTGGTTCTGTTCACTCTGTCGGACTGGATTATTCAGCATCGCTCTTTGTTGCCCACAATGTTCCACTAGAATATTTTGCTTTTTTCGAACAAATTCTCTCAAAGCAGTCTGTATGTTCTGTGGGTCCTGGTGGAACTGACGTGCTTGCTGGAGAACTTTAATAGGCATTTGCTCTGGTTGACTCTGTTGGACTGTTTCCTTAGACGGATGCTTCCCCTGTGACTTTATAAAGGAGAATTGTTGTTGAATTTGTTCTGGTGGTAACAGCCGCTTCATAGTAAATGGCTGCACTGATGTTTGATTTGATAATTGTACGTGTTGCATTTGAAAATGTTGTGTCTTTTGAGGCCGATGCACAAGGTGCTTTGGTTGCTGTAAATTCACCAAATGCATTGGTGTCATGCTTCCTTGTTGAGGTGCAGTAGATGCTGAATGTTGTGTTTGGAGATGTCTGACTAAAACTGTGCTTTGTTCAGGTCCAGTTTGAGCCGCATGCCATGGCTGTATTGGTTGCTCTGGGAATGGACATGGAAAATATTTCTGTTGAGTCTGCTTCTGCTGCATTCCACTGTACTGCACCTGAAGCGGATGCTGCATGGTTTCTACCATTTGACCTAAAGTCTGATGATTCTGAAAACTGCTTGCAATCTTGTGGACTTTTTGAATTGTACATGTATCTGTACAACGATTTCTGCAGACGGAATATTGTTGGCCAGGACTTTGGCATAGAAGGGATGGCGGTAAACAGGTTCTGTGATCTGCAGTGCCTGAAGGTACTGAGGGTTGCTGATGGAACGAGGACTGGCATTCCTGGAGGGTTGAATTTTCAGAGTCAAAAGATAAATGACCTGAGGAAAAAGACACAAAATCTTAACGTACTTTCAATAAAAATGAGAAAAAAAAATTACATGTTGCTTACTTTCTATATTTAGAGACCCAACTCTTTATGGATACTTCCATGGGCAACAAAGACCTTTATTGCCTTCCAGTATCGCTCTATGAAATTTTAGTTTAGCTTAGAGATTCAGCGTGGAAGCAGGCTCTTTGGCCCACCGACTGCACTAACTAGGTATGTTACAAAACTTACCTTCAGCGGCGCTGCAGTTCTGTCACTGCCCGTGTGCGCGACTTTGGCGCCTTTGAGAGGGGGGCGGGATTAAAATGCAATATTTCGGCAGCCTATTCAAATCGATGTCTGTCAGGTAAATTAGCTGCTAAAGAAAAATCGCTTCGACTGCCGTTTTATTAAGTTTATTAAAATTAGCGCTGGATAATTAAATTGTTGGAGTAAAATTAAAATCATCTTCAAATGCCGTCAACGCCGACAACGGGGACGGATTTCACGCACGGGACAAGGCAAGGTATGCCGTTTATTTTTTCATATAAACTTGCTTCTCAGGATGCCTTTAATAAAAATTTCAAATTGCGAAAATGTGATTATTTAAATATACCAACCGGCAGTATTTTTCCTGCCGATATTGGGGTTTAATTCACTGCAACCGCAACATTCCAAACCAGCGCGTTCCACAAAATCCCACTCGCAAGATGATTTAAATGCCCATTAATTTACAGGAATTAAACACTAAATTCCTTCCATTTGGCCTATAAATTAATGACAATGAGATTTTAAAATAATGTTATATTGTGAATTCTTGTGTGAATGTTATTTGGACACTTAGGGTTTTTAAAAAATATTAACTTTTTCTTAAGAAATGGATAGATATTTAGATCTAGTAATTGAATTTTGTAATTAGCTACAATTGGGTAACTAACTAATTATATGCTTTAATTTCAGGTCATCCAAGTAAGATTGTTTCATATCTGTTTCAGAATGCTTCAATCTATAATAACTGAAACTGTCATTAAGTTCCCTTAATTTGTAAGAAAGTTATGGGCTTTTGACTGTCCTTGATCACAGCTTTTGTGTTCAGTCAATGGAATAGCAATAGGGAACAAGATGCTAATTTCCGAGTATGAAAATGGCCATAATTTTTTTAATACTCAAGATATGGAAGTGAATTAGGTGTCAAATGAAACTTCTTTTTATGCTTTATCTGTTGGGATAACCATATAACCATTACAGCACGGAAACAGGTCATCTCGGTCCTTCAAGTCCGTGCCGAACATTTTTTTTTTAAATATATATTTTTTTAAATTAAATAAATACTTCCCCCTAGTCCCATCTACCTGCACTCAGACCATAACCCTCCATTCCTTTCCCGTCCATATACCCATCCAATCTATTTTTAAAGGATAAAATCGAACCAGCCTCCACCACTTCCACTGGAAGCTCATTCCACACAGCTACCACTCTCTGAGTAAAGAAGTTCCCCCTAATGTTACCCCTAAACTTCTGTCCCTTAATTCTCAAGTCATGTCCCCTTGTTTGAATCTTCCCTACTCTCAATGGAAAAAGCTTATCCACGTCAACTCTGTCTAACCCGCTCATAAATTTAAAGACCTCTATCAAGTCCCCTCTTAACCTTCTGCGCTCCAAAGAATAAAGACCTAACTTGTTCAACCTTTCTCTGTAACTTAGTTGGTGAAACCCAGGCAACATTCTAGTAAATCTCCTCTGTACTCTCTCTATTTTGTTGACATCCTTCCTATAATTAGGCGACCAAAATTGTACTCCATACTCCAGAATTGGCCTCACCAATGCCTTGTACAATTTTAACATTACATCCCAACTTCTATATTCAATGCTCTGATTTATAAAGGCCAGCACCCCAAAAGCTTTCTTTACCACCCTATCTACATGAGATTCCGCCTTCAGGGAACTATGCACAGTTATTCCTAGATCCCTCTGTTCAACTGCATTCCTCAATTCTCTACCGTTTACCATGTACGTCCTATTTTGATTTGTCCTGCCGAGATGTAGTACCTCACATTTATCAGCATTAAACTCCATCAGCCATCTATCAGCCCACTCTTCCAAATGGCCTAAATCTCTCTGTAGACTTTGAAAATCTACTTCATTATCCACCACACCACCTATCTTAGTATCATCTGCATACTTACTAATCCAATTTTCCACACCATCATCCAGATCATTGATGTACATGACAAACAACAGTGGACCCAACACAGACCCCTGAGGCACCCCACTAGTCACCGGCCTCCAACCTGACAAACAGCCATCCACCATTACTCTCTGGCATCTCCCGTTCAGCCACTGTTGAATCCATCTTGCTACTCCACCATTAATACCCAACAATTTAATCTTCTTAACCAACCTTCCATGAGGAACCTTGTCAAAGGCCTTACTGAAGTCCATATAGACAACATCCACTGCTTTACCCTCATCAATTTCCCTAGTAACCTCTTCGAAAAATTCAAGATTAGTCAAGCATGACCTTCCAGGCACAAATCCATTTTGACTGTTCCTAATCAGACCCTGCTTATCCAGATGCTTATATATATTATCTTTAAGTATCCTTTCCATTAATTTGCCCACCGCTGACGTCAAACTAACAGGTCTATAATTGCTAGGTTTACTCTTCGAACCCTTTTAAAACAACGGAACAACATGCGCAGTACGCCAATCCTCCGGCACTATTCCCGTTTCTAATGACATTTGAAATATTTCTGTCATAGCCCCTGCTATTTCTACACTAACTTCCCTCAATGTCCTAGGGAATATCCTGTCAGGACCTGGAGACTTATCCGTTTTCATATTTTTCAAAAGTGTCCGCACCTCCTCTTCTTTGAATCTCATAGTTTCCATTGCTACTCTGCTTGTTTCCCTTACCTCACCTAATTCCATATCCTTCTCGTTGGTGAATACCGAAGAAAAGAAATTGTTCAATATCTCCCCCATCTCTTTTGGCTCTGCAGATAGCTGTCCACTCTGACTCTCTAATGGACCAATTTTATTCCTTGTTATCCTTTTGCTATTAATATAGCTGTAGAAACCCTTTGGATTTACTTTCACCTTACTTGCCAAAGCAACCTCATATCTTCATTTAGCTTTTCTAATTTCTTTCTTAATATTCTTTTTACATTCTTTATACTCCTCAAGCACCTCATTTACTCCATGCTGCCTATAATTATTATAGATATCTCTCTTTTTCCGAACCAAGTGTCCAATTTCCCTTGAAAACCATGGCTCTTTCCAATTTTTACTATTTCCTTTCAACCGAACAGGGATATAAAGACTTAATTTTTTAAATCTCAAAATTTTGTAACATTGCTACACTAACCAACGATAGTTCTATCCGATTCACTAGGGACAGTTTACAGAAGCCAATTAGCCTACAAACCTGCACGTTTTGGGAATGTAAGGGGAAACTGGAGCACCCAGGGAAATTCCAAGCAGTCACAGGGAGAACGTTAAAAACTCCATATACATCGCACCCGTAGTCAGGATTGAACCTGGGTCCCTGACACTCTAAGCCAACAACTCTATCGCTGCACCACTGTGCAATTCTTAATCTCAAGTCTGGAGTATGAATACAGGAAGATAATTTATTAGATGCCTGCATAAATACCTATAGGACCATAAAGATCATTGAGTCAGGAGAGAGAAAGACAACCTTTGTTGAAGAAGGGTCTCGACCCAAAACATCACCCATCCCTCCTCTCCACAGATGCTGCCTGTCCCACTGAATTACTCCAGCTTTTTGTATCTATCCTCAAGAGAAAGACAACCATGTCTGATGGCATTAACTAAGGATGGTATATGCATAGATAAGTTCAAACATGTCTATCGTAACCCTAAAAAAAAGAAGTCACTAAATATAAATAAAAATAAAAATATAAATGAGGGCCCGTCTCAATTGCTAAGCTCAATATCACACTGCATAACACACACAGTATGTCAAAATTATACTAACTATTACTTTTGTTTCACTGTCAATTGCAAAGTCAAGATATTCAAGCCAATGCCACTGCATTAAAGTATTAAAAAAATCCATAATCACGAGTCCTTAAAGTTTCAATTTTGAAAAAACCCTCCAGATTATGGAAAGTTCCATGTCTGTAACAAATTCATACAAATATTTTTTTAAGGAATTACTAGCAATTTTTGCCATTACAAATACAAATTACAAACTTCCCTTTATTATTACTAAAGAACAGAACCATGTGTAAAAGGTAGCTGTGCATCAAGTTAAGTGCAGCTGGTACAATCCTACAACCCTAACAAAAGAAAAACAAGAACCAGGTAGTTTGGAAGCACTTGTTTTCAACCATAAAAATTTACTGGATAAAAACAACCTTCTGTGTGAATGTTTCCCCATAGATTCCGATTAAATCTTTCTCCTCTCACCTTAACCCTATGTCCTCTAGTTCTTAATTTTACTTCGGAGTCACGTGAGTGACTACGTGAAGAACCCCGTCAGGGCGCATGCGCGTCATTACGTCTGACGCATTGGCGCCCGGCAGCAGGAAGACGGAGTTCTCCTGTACGTGAGTTTAAAAACTCCACTAAAGTCGGGGAGACTTTGGAGGAGTTAAGAGAAAATTGTTGCTGTGTTTATCCCTCAAAAATACAGGAATAATGGAGAAAACAACAAGGTGCAGGCGTGCAACGGAAAAGGTGAGAGAGAGCGCAGTCTCTGAAAGGCAGCCTGTCACCTCTGGGGAGTCGCAAGCCGGTAGCGGTGCGGCGACAGACTTGGCAGTTCCAAGTGCCCAACCGGGTACACAGCCAACGCCAGTCGGGCGGAAGGCAAAAGCCAAGTCTGTCAGGCCCATTGACTCGGCAGAGTCGGGCCAGGAAGAGTCCCGTCGGGGACAGGATACCGTTCCCCAGCGGTTATCAAAAATGGAGCAGCTCATACAGGGGCTGCTTCACAAAGCCACATTCCAGGAGGAGTTGTGTGGGCGGGAGGCCGTGGGGAAGGCTCCGCCGGCAGTGCCTGGTAGAGGCCTGCTTGAGAGCACCCTCTTTCAAGAGGTGAGTGCAGAAGGGCAGATAAGCTCTGACCCCGAGTCCGACGACTTGGAAACGGAGGACAGGCAGCAGCCAGAGCTGACACCGTGTGCAGCACGGTTTGCCAAGTCGTCGGAAGCTGGTGAGCCTCTGGGTGAGGAAATAGCCACCAGTATTAACTATTTAGTCTCACACCAGCTACAGGAGCTGACTATGGAGGAGACATTAAAAAAGCATGAAGCCCCAATCAACTGTGCCCTCTTAAAAGTGCCTGTTGTGAACTGGATGATTTGGGGACAGATGGGCATACAAATGCGAGCCCAGGAGGTAAAGCTCCAGCATATTTTAAAATTACTGGGATCAGGCATAACTAGCTTTGGCAGGATGGTCGATGGAGAGGCCATGACCAAATTAGAACAAGAGGTACTGGCGCTATTGTGCAGTGCCCACTTCGAGATTAACTGCCTTCGCAAAGCGGCTATAAGACCAACCTTAAATCCAAAATATGCTTCACTCTGCCAACCTGGCACAGTGCAACCGGCGAATCTACTGTTTGGCGAGGATTTCGCAAAGCAGGTGAAGGAGCTGGAGGATGAGGCCAAGACGGTGGGCTTGATAAAGCAACCACCAGCCACATATCCACAGAAACGGAAATATCCCTACAAGAGAGGAGACTGGTCCGGGCAAGGGACAAGTCGAGCTACTATGCAGCGCAGTTGGCGTTCGCCTCTAGCAGTGCCAGGGAACGTGGGATATCCAGCTCAAGGCCGGGGGAGGATGCCAGGTGGTAATCAGGTATGTGGCTCTGATTCCAATGTAGACATATCTAAAATAATACAATTAAAGGTTGGAGGAAGATTACATCTGTTTTTAGAGGAATGGAAACAAATTACCTCAGACATGTTTATACTGAATGTTATTGAAGGGTTTCGAATAGAATTTAATTCAAATACTAATTTACCCATTCAACATGTTCCAAAAATGAGTTTTGACTTCAGTATCACTGAACAATTGGAAGTTCAGGTGGAATTGGAAAGCTTATGTAATAAAGGTGTAATTGCTAAGTCAGTTTACCAAAGCCAGCAGTTTGTGTCCAATATCTTTCCCAGGCCAAAAAAGGATGGGGGAAGCAGAATTATACTGGACCTGACTAGTCTTAACCCTTTTGTACGGTATAGACATTTTAAGATGGAAACGTTTGTGACGGCTAAGCAACTTGTTTCCACAGGATGCTATATGGCAACTATAGATCTTAAAGATGCGTATTATTCAGTGTCTGTTCATTTCCAGGATAGAAAATATTTGAAATGTATCTGGATGGGGCAATTATGGCAATACAATGCACTGCCTAATGGGTTGTCTTCAGCTCCTAGAGTTTTTACAAAGTTGTTAAAACCTATTCTAGGCATGCTGAGAAGTCAAGGGCATGTGCTCATGGCTTATTTAGATGATATCTTGATTGTAGCACAATCAAAGGAAACAGCTGAAGCATCAGTGGCAGTTGTTAAAAACACGTTGCAAAGAGTGGGCTTCATAATTCACCCACTGAAATCTAAATTAACACCTGTGACACAAATTGACTATTTGGGTTTCACAATAGAGTCAATCAACATGATTGTGACCTTGCCCAGGCAAAAAAGGGTAGAGCTAATTGAGAGCTGCATCAACTTGATTGCTGACACACAGCCTTCAATTAGACAGGTGGCTAGTCTGCTTGGGAAATTGGTGGCAGCATTTCCAGCAGTTCAATACGGGCCACTCCATTATCAACAGTTACAAAGGTCAAAGGAACAAGCACTGAGGATACATTTAGGTCATTATAACAGGCCTATGCGTCTATCAGTAGAGGCTGTTGCTGAGGTACAATGGTGGATTCACCATGTGTCCGCTAGTAGTTCCAAAGTGTTATTGGACCAACCTTCCATGATTTTGCAGACAGACGTCAGTGCACTAGGGTGGGGTGCTACTGATACGAGATCCAGCTGTGGAGGCAGATGGACTGAGCAAGAGTCATTGCTTTTGCAAACATGGGGAATTAACCATCTAGAGCTTTTAGGAGTATTTTATGGACTCAAGGCTTATTGCACTAACAAAACCAGCTTGCATGTGCAGTGTCAAATAGACAACACTACAGCAGTTGCTTATATTAATCACATGGGTGGAATCAAATCGTTGTCATGTGACAGGTTGGCAAATCAAATTTGGACCTGGTGTATAGATAGAGATATTTGGATTTCAGCTATCTATCTGCCAGGAAAACTTAATGTAGTAGCAGATGCCAGGTCACGAAAATTCCATGATAATACAGAGTGGATGTTGAACCAGGACCTGTTCAAGAACATAGTATGTCAATATGGAAAACCAGACATCGATTTGTTTGCATCTAGGCTTAACCACCAACTGCCAAAATATGTGTCATGGGAACCAGATCCAGGGGCAGTCGCAAGTGACGCTTTCTCACTAAATTGGGGAGATATGTTTGTGTACATTTTCCCACCATTCTGCCTCATAGGTCGCTGTATCCAAAAAATCAAGCAGGATGCCGCTTCAGGGGTGTTGGTGATACCAAATTGGCCAACTCAACCATGGTTCCCTTTGATGTTACAGATCGCGACACAACCTCTTTTGCTCATTCCAAAGAGAAGGAATTTGCTGAAGCATCCGGTAACCCATGAAGTTCATCCGTTATGTGATCGTATTGATCTGTTAATTTGCAGGTTTTAAGAAGGCCTTACATGGGTCGAGGACTTTCTAGACGAACGGTGGATATGCTCACTGCAGCCTGGAGAAAGAGTACTCAAAAGCAGTATATGACTTATGTAAAAAAATGGGAACAATATTGTGTTGGAAAGAATATTCAATATGATACTGTCGTTATTGAAAATGTGTTAGAATTTTTATCTACACTTTATTATGATGAGGGTCTTAGCTATACTGCTATCAATACAGCTAGAAGTGCTTTGTCGGCATATCTTGTAATAGGTACAACGACACAAAGTATAGGTTCTCACCCTCTCATATCTAGGTTGATGAAAGGAATTTTTAATTCCAAACCGCCTAAGCCTAGGTATATGGTTATCTGGGATGTAAGCATTGTTCTTAACATGCTTCGTCATTGGGTCCCTGTCACCTCTATAACTTTGTCAAAATTAACCATTAAATTGGCTATGTTAATGGCATTGGTGTCAGCACAGAGAGTGCAGACTTTACAAAAGCTTCAGTTAGATAGAATGGAAGTAACTACACACAATGTTCTGTTTTATATTTATGACCTGCTCAAACAAAGCAGGCCAGGGGTGACAGGATTTAAGATTGTGTTCTCAGCATATCCTACCGATCCATCTTTATGTGTAAGGACACATTTGTTACATTACATTGAAGCCACAAGGGCTTTAAGACAAGAAGAAACAGGATTATTTGTCAGTTACAAGAAGCCACATAAAAGAGTGGCAGTTCAGACTATCTCAAGGTGGTTAAAGCAAGTCTTGCTTCAGGCAGGAATTAACACTGATGTGTTTACATCTCATTCCACTAGATCAGCAGCAACATCCGCGGCCAGGGTGATGGACGTTCCCATCGACCATATATTAAAAGCCGCAGGATGGCAAAATGAACTTGTGTTCCAGCAATACTACCATCGGCCGATTGCCGATGGAGGGCTGTTTGCCAATTCAATATTAAGCGCTGTTGCTATTGTTTAAATTCTATTTTAAATACTGTTTAATTCTGTTTCGTTTGTTGCCCTAAATTAAGAGGGTTTATTGTTTGTTTTATGACCAAAAATAAAACTATTGTTTTTTTGCATGATATTCAGTGTCATGTTTACAGCATTATTGATGATACTCAGAGTCAATCAATGCAGTGAGAAGCCGGGATTTTGATCTGCGGCATAAAAATCACAGAGCTTTAAAATCTTCACGTAGTCACTCACGTGACTCCGAAGTAAAATAGTAAGATTAAACGAGAACTTACCAGTTTGAAGTTTGATCTTTATTTTATGAGGAGTTACGTTGGTGATTACGTGCCCGCCACGCCCAACCCTCTCTCATAGAAAAAAGGTCATAATGGTAGTTCTCATGTTGATAATCTTAATATGTTACTTCAATTATTGTGTTGTCTGTGACTTCATACCGCTGCTTTGAAGATTGACGCGCATGCGCCCTTACGGGGTTCTTCACGTAATCACCAACGTAACTCCTCATAAAATAAAGATCAAACTTCAAACTGGTAAGTTCTCGTTTAATCTTACTATTCTCCTTCCGATGAAAACAACTTTTTCCAGCTAAATGGCATCTTTCGTACACTACTCAATGAATTTCATTGTTCTATCTGGGAC
This sequence comes from Malacoraja senta, assembly GCA_038087875.1. Lineage (NCBI taxonomy): Eukaryota > Metazoa > Chordata > Chondrichthyes > Rajiformes > Rajidae > Malacoraja > Malacoraja senta. The sequence goes on along the minus strand of CM075979.1, from coordinate 46,126,979 downwards.
ATGACAATAAAACAGTCTTGACTTGACTCTTGACGCATGGTGACCAAAACTGAACACAATACTCCAAGTGCAGCCTCACAAATATCTTGCACAACTGGAACATAACGCCTACCTTTATGCTCAATTAATTGCCCGATGGCCAGCATGTAATTACTTACAACACCAATTACTTCTTGATTACCTTAATCAGGGTAACAGATTCTGTGTGTTTACCCGATCTATTCCTCTCATGATCTTGTACACCTCTATAAGATCACCACCCCTTATCCTCCTTTGCGTCAAGGAATAAAATCCTATCCTGCTCAACCTTTCCCTCAAGTCCTGACCTGCTCGCTCAGGCAGGGCTCGATTTTAACGGTGGCACAGGTGCCAATGGCCATCTAAAGTCCCGCTGGGCAACCTAAAAGCCGTGCCATTATGCTTGGCAAGCACCCGGGACACCTGCCGTTCAACTCCGAGTGGGCCCCCCTCTCTATCTCTCTCTCTCTCTGTCACTCTCCATCTCCGCCCGCCATCCGTGTCCGGGCAATCGCTCTCCTGCCGCTCATCATCCGCCGGCACAGTCGGCGGCCCTGCACATGTGCACGGCCATGGCAACTTGTCGGCGCCGGGCACTTTCTCCCTCCCTTTGCATTGTGGGAGATCTGGCCGCCATTGCTGTCCGGTCGTCGCCTCGCCGTGACCACTGGCAGAATCACTCCCTGGAGCTGGAGTAACTCCCTGGAGTAACTCTTGCTTCTTGGTTTCTTGGTCCTCCAAAAATATTTCAAATGGAATTTAAACTGGAGGTATTGGAGGGTCCACCACCAAACTCCAAACTCTGAACAATAAAAGCCTATTGCACTTTATCTGTTTATTTATTGTGTATCTATATGGTCTATGGTATATAGACACACTGAACTTTTATCTCCTGTTCTGTACTATGTTTACATATTCTGTTGTGCTGCAGCAAGCAAGAATTCCATTGTCCTATCTGGGACACATGACACTAAAATTCTCTTGGCACTTAACTTGGATTTAAGCACAAAAGGGTTCTTGGGGAAAAAAGAGCTACCTTAAATTTAGTTGCTTCTGGTTGGGTAACTATGGTAGGGTGAAGACTATTCTATGCTTTAATTGAACTCCATGGAGCAGCCAGCATCTCTGGATAGAAGAAATTGGGTGACGTTTCGGGTAGTGACCCTTCTTTAGACTCCCTCTGATTTTAGTGTTTTTAGTTTAATTTAAAGATACAGTGTGGAAACAGGCCCTTCAGCCCACCGAGTCCACGCCAATCACCGATCACCCGTGCACTAGTTCTATCCCACACATTAGTAAGTCAAGAGTCAAGAGTGTTTTATTCTCACGTCCCAGTTAGAACAATGAAATCTTTACTTGCAGCAGCACAACAGAATAGGTAAGCATAGTACTCTGTAAACAATGTTATCATTGAGAAAACAAAACAGTGTATATTTATATATATTGTGGCAGGGGCTCGCAGGAGTCCAGCCAAAAACTAGTCGGACACGAGTTGTGTGCACTAGATGTGTTTATTCTCTCCAATACAGCTCCCTACTCCTCCTCGGACACGGACATTGCCCGGCCTTAAATACCAACTCAGGTACCGACGCCATGACTAGCCCCTCCCACACCAAGTGGTTCGTTTTGCCCTTGGGTTGCCACCAGGTGTCGCCACATGAGACCTGGGTGTCATGGTACACCAGTCATTGAAAGTAGGCATGCAGGTGCAGCAGGCAGTGAAGAAAGCCAATGGTATGTTAGCCTTCATAGCAAGAGGATTTGAGTATAAGAGCAGGGAGGTTCTACTGCAGTTGTACCACACCTGGAGTATTGTGTACAGTTTTGGTCTCCTAATCTGAGGAAAGACATTCTTGCCATAGAGGGAGTACAGAGAAGGTTCACCAGACTGATTCCTGGGATGTCAGGACTTTCATATGAAATTTTTTAGGACCGAGATGAGAAAAACATTTTTCACACAGGGAGTGGTGAATCTGCAGAATTCTCTGCCACAGAAGGTAGTTGAGGCCAGTTCATTGGCTATCTTTAAAAGAGAGTTAGATGTGGCCCTTGTGGTTAAAGGGAACAGGGGGTATGGAGAGAAGGCAGGTACAGGATACTGAGTTGGATGATCAGCCATGATCATAGTGAATGGCGGTGCAGACTCGAAGGGCCGAATGGCCTACTCCTGCACCTATTTTCTATTATTTCTATGTTTCTATGGCCCCCACAGAACCAGAGGCACCGAACGATGCGGCCCGAATGCGTAGATACAATCCCACGCCCCGGGGGCTTGCTCGGTTCGGAAGAATCTCCGGGAGCCCGGGAAGGCGGACGCCCGCGATGGGATGATTGAGCCACATGGACAGGCTCACTCAGGTCCAAGTGGACTGGTTTCAAATGAGCCACAGACACAGTTTCACGCCAGCCTCCCATGTCCAAATCAAATGTAGTAGGCCCGTGCCACAGCACGCGAAAGGGACCTTCATACTGGCGACCTGTGGGAGTCAGGGCGATGAAAAAAGTACGGGCAACCCATCAGTGGCAGTGGCACATGGAAAGGGGCCACTCCATGACGTGACATTGGGACAGGAGATAGGAGCGCCGACCCTCTCCCGCAAGTGAATCAGCACCGATGACGGGCGGACTTCAGACAGCGGTGGAACCGCTCCACCAACCCATTTGACTGGGGATGGTACGCTGTTGTGTGGTGGAGCTGCGTCACCAACAGGCAGGCCATGGCGGACCACAGTTCAGACGTGAACTGGGCGCTCCGGTCGGACGTGATGTGAAGTGGAACCCCAAGTTGCCACGAGGGCACGAGTGCCAGACGGAGTTGAAGAGTCCGTGAGTGCGATGCCCTCCGGCCACCGCGTACAATTGTCAACCACCGTAAGCAGGTGTGAAACACCCTTGGGATGGAGGCAGTGGACCCATGATGTCCACGCGTATGTGATCGAACCGCTGGCGTGGCACTGCGAAGTCTTGAACGGGCGCCCGGACATGTCGATGCACCTTTGATGTCTGGCACAGGATGCACGCCCGGGCCCAGCGAGCGACATGCTTCCAAAGTCCGTGCTACATAAACCTTGTGGCCACCATAGTGACCGTGGCCCGGATGGATGGGTGGGCCAGCCCATGGATCACCTCAAACACGTGACGGCGCCAGGCTGCCGGAACGATAGGCCTCGCCTGACCCGTGGATACGTCACAGAGGATGGAACCCGAGGGACCCAATGGCACGTCCTCAAGCACCAAGCCAGACATCATGGTGCGGTACGCCGGCATCTCATCATCCGCCAGCTGGGCCGCAGCCAAGGAGGAGCAATCTATCCCCGAGGCCGGGTTAAGCACGGCTGCAATTGTCGGACGGGACAAAGTATCCGCCACGAGGTTGCATTTCCCAGCGATGTGCCGGACGTCCGTTATATACTCCAAAATGGCCGCCAGCTGGCGCTGCTGACGGGCGGACCAAGGATCCAAAACCTTTGCGAAAGCAAACGTGAGGGGCTTGTGGTCCATGAAGGCTACGAAGGAACGGACCTCGAGGAAGTACCGGAAGTGCCGCACTACGAGGTGTGAGGCGAGTAACTCCCAGTTGAAAGTGTTGTAGTGCTGCTCCGCAGCTCTCAGATGGCGGCTAAAGAAGGCGAGAGGCCGCCAACGGCTGTTAACCGACTGTTCCAAAACGCCGCAGAGTCCGAGGCATCCACGGTAAGGACTGTGGGGGCGTCGGCTGACAGATGCATGAGCATAGTCCCCCGAGCCAAGGCCTCCTTCGCCCCGTCAAATGCCGCCATGGCGACAGCGTCCAACCGTATTTCCCGTTGCTTGCCCGTCAGCAACTGGGAAAGCGGCCGCAAAAGTTTGGCAGCCGCTGGAACGAACCGGTGGTAAAATGTGACAATCCCTACGAACACCGCTGGAACTGGCGGATTACATAGATACATAGATACATAGAAAATAGGTGCAGGAGTAGGCCATTCGGCCCTTCGAGCCTGCACCGCCATTCAATATGATCATGGCTGATCATCCAACTCAGTATCCCGTACCTGCCTTCTCTCCATACCCCCTGATCCCCTTAGCCACAAGGGCCACATCTAACTCCCTCTTAAATATAGCCAATGAACTGGCCTCAACTACCCTCTGTGGCAGAGAGTTCCAGAGATTACTGTGTGAAAACGTTTTTCCTCATCTCGGTCTTAAAGGATTCCCCCCTTATCCTTAAGCTGTGACCCCTTGTCCTGGACTTCCCCAACATTGGGAACAATCTTCCTGCATCTAGCCTGTCCAACCCCATAAGAATTTTTTACGTTTCTATAAGATCCCCTCTCAATCTCCTAAATTCTAGCGAGTATAAGCCAAGTCTATCCGGTCTTTCTTCATATGAAACTCCTGACATCCCAGGAATCAGTCTGGTGAACCTTCTCTGCACTCCCTCTATGGCTATAATGTCCTTCCTCAGATTTGGAGACCAAAACTGTACGCAATACTCCAGGTGTGGTCTCACCAAGACCCTGTACAACTGCAGTAGAACCTCCCTGCTCCTATACTCAAATCCTCTTGCTATGAAGGCCAACATACCATTCGCTTTCTTCACTGCCTGCTGCATCTGCATGCCTACTTTCAATGACTGGTGTACCATGACACCCAGGTCTCGCTGCATCTCCCCTTTTCCTAATCGGCCACCATTTAGATAAGTCTGCTTTCCTGTTTTTGCCACCAAAGTGGATAACCTCACATTTATCCACATTATACTGCATCTGCCAAACATTTGCCCGCTCACCCAGCCTATCCAAGTCACCTTGCAGTCTCCTAGCATCCTCCTCACAACTAACACTGCCCCCCAGCTTAGTGTCATCCGCAAACTTGGAGATGTTGCCTTCAATTCCCTCATCCAGTTCATTAATATAAATTGTAAATAGCTGGGGTCCCAGCACTGAGCCTTGCGGTACCCCACTAGTCACTGCCTGCCATTGTGAAAAGGACCCGTTTACTCCTACTCTTTGCTTCCTGTTTGCCAGCCAGTTCTCTATCCACATCAATACTGAACCCCCAATACCGTGTGCTTTAAGCTTGTATACTAATCTCTTATGTGGGACCTTGTCGAAATCCTTCTGAAAGTCCAGACACAACACATCCACTGGTTCTCCCCTATCCACTCTACAAGTTACATCCTCGAAAAATTCTATAAGATTCGTCAGACATGATTTACCTTTCGTAAATCCATGCTGACTTTGTCCAATGATTTCACCACTTTCCAAATGTGCTGCTATCCCATCTTTAATAACTGACTCTAGCAGTTTCCCCACTACCGATGTTAGACTAACTGGGATGAACAATTTTTGTAGTTCATCCATGCAGTCTTTAAATGCCTTCCATTGCATATCCACCGTCAACCCTTTTAGAACTAATTGCCAGACAATCTTGGCCAATTCACGTCTCATACCCTCAAAGTTACCTTTCTTTAAGTTCAGAACCATTGTTTCTGAATTAACAATGTCACTCTCCATTCTAATGAAGAACTCAACCATATTATGGTCACTCTTGCCCAAGGGGGCATGCACAACAAGACCGCTAACTAACCCTTCCTCATTACTCAATACCCAGTCTAGAATAGCCTGCTCTCTCGTTGGTTCCTCTACATGTTGGTTTAGATAACTATCCCGCATACATTCCAAGAAATCCTCTTCCTCAGCACCCCTGCCAATTTGATTCACACAATCTATATGTAGATTGAAGTCACCCATTATAACTGTTTTGCCTTTGTTGCACGCATTTCTAATTTCCTGTTTGATGCCATCCCCAACTCCACTACTACTGTTAGGTGGCCTGTACACAACACCCACCAGCGTTTTCTGCCCCTTAGTGTTTCGCAGCTCTTCTTCAAATACATGCCATCGTTCTGCGACATCCTCATCAAATACCAAGACCTCTGGTTTTCTGAGAGCAGAAGCCATTGCAAAACAGTTGAAAAACAATAAACTAAAATAAAAGCAATAGAAGTAAGGAAGGAGTGAGTTTGTATACTCTGACACCATGTTGTGCGGCTGTCCAAATCACTGAAGCCTTACACCATGATAAAGGTCCAAAGACTTTATTAACGACATAGCATAGGTAACTTCATGCTGGCACGTTTTTCTAATAATGCCGGAACCAGGCAGGGAGGGTTACTGTAAAGCTAGTGGGCGTAACTACAAAAGCATGACTCATAACATGAGTGACACTGATCTACACTGCAGGCCTGAGCACTCAACTCGCCTGGATTCCACACCTAGTTTCGGACTAAGAGTCTGAAGAAGGGTCCCGACCCGAAAGGTCACCGATCCATGTTGTCCAGAGGTGCTGTTTGACCTGCTGAGTTACTCCTGCACTTTATGTCCTTTCGCATTTTACAACTGCAGTCATTTATTTCTGATACTGATACAATTATACTTTACACGGTTATGGCGGACAATCGGCAGTAACGGACACCATTCCCCCGCTATGCTCCGTTATAACGAGGGTTTAATGCATTGTTGAATAGTATTCTGCAATGTCCACCACAAAACAAAGGCAACGTGGGGAAAAGTTACTGTCTCAAGTTTACAGATTTGTCCTTGACTTTCGCTTAGAATCTGGTCACCAGAGAAGGGATGAGTACCTTTTGTAACTTTGTTGGCTGCTTTGTGACGACCCTTTTGTGTACTTTGTATGCAAAAACAGAGAATTTCACTGCACCTAGCTGGGTACAATTGACAATAAAGTATCATCATCATCATCACTAGCAGACTAATAGCCAGAGAATTCCAATTTCCTCTTCTTTTCAAAGATCAAAGTGGGTTGATTTTCTTTCATTACATTTTTTTTGCTTCTCAGTTATTCTTTTACTGGAGTATAATCTGCTATTTCAAAATATACTTAATCCCAATAATTACTGGTAACTAGTTACCCCCAGCACATATAAATCATGTGCAGTCAAATGTTATTAGAGATATATAACCATATTTCCTAACCATATAACCATCTAACAATTACAACACGGAAACAGGCCATCTCGACCCTTCTAGTCCGTGCCGAACACGTATTCTCCCCTAGTCCCATATACCTGCGCTCAGACCATAACCCTCCATTCCTTTCCCGTCCATATAACTATCCAATTTATTTTTAAATGATAAAAACGAACCTGCCTCCACCACCTTCACTGGAAGCTCATTACACACAGCCACCACTCTCTGAGTAAAGAAGTTCCCCCTCATGTTACCCCTAAACTTCTGTCCCTTAATTCTCAAGTCATGTCCCCTTGTTTGAATCTTCTCTACTCTCAGTGGGAAAAGCTTATCCACGTCAACTCTGTCTATCCCTCTCATCATTTTAAAGACCTCTATCAAGTCCCCCCTTAACCTTCTGCGCTCCAAAGAATAAAGCCCTAACTTGTTCAACCTTTCCCTAACTTGTTCAACCTAACGACTTGAAAGAAAACCATTTTGGCCCATCGAGTCTCTGCTTGCTCACAGAACAATCCCATTCCTCACTGACGCCCATTTACTTCAGGTTTCCATCCCCCTAACCTCCAATTTTTTACTAAATTCTATCAAATTCTACTATCTATCTGCCTGTAGACAATGAGCAATTTCCAGCAGCAACCTACCAACGCGCACACCCTTGGGATATGTGATCAAACTGGTACATCTGGTACATACCCACATGATCATAGGACGAAGGTGCAAACTCCACAAAGGTGGCACAGAGATAAGGATTGAACCCAAGTCTCTGGAGCAATTGGTTTGCAGCTCCAGTAGCTTCACTACTATGATGCCCTTTTTTGATATATAAATAATTGGAAAATGCACTGAAATATTAAATCATTCATAATGAAAGTGTATTTTAAAACAAATATATTTATATGTTGACATTTCCTATATAGACTTTGGTCAATACCTAATGACAGTGATCACCAATTAAAGTTGCAAGGTGAATATCCATTGATGGGGGCAGAGAGCATTATGACCATTTGCTTCAATGTTTCCTACCTAAAGCAGAGAGCGTATTAGTCCACAAGACAGAATCCCAGTGAAAATGAATTTTGGAGGGTCCCAAATCTGTGTTGCACTCTGTTTCCAGTATGCGATGCATCTGAAACAAGATCTAAACAAGGAACATTAAAAATTGTTACTCCGTTAGCCATATAGCCATTGAAATTGAGTTCAATATTCAATGCCCTGTTATATAAATTGTAATAATTAAAAGGTCTGTCACACTGTGCGAGTTGACCCACGAGTGACCCCGAGTGAAAGACTCGTGGTTGCGTACGATACTACAAGTTTATGATCCCGAGTTTAACCGAGTTCCCACGGGTATGTCTAAGTTTGCCGTTTACTTCTCATTTCTGCGATGTTCCAAGTTCGTCTCCCGAGTGTACCAAGTTCCTCTCCCGTTAATCTTGAGGCAACAATGTATATCGACGTGTTGCAAAATCATCACATGTTAAAAAAATGATGTCATGCTTTTTTTTTACATACTATAAAAAGCCTGCCTTGTTTAAATTGGCTCATTTGGAGAAAATGTCTGCAAGAAGGCTATTGGAGTCCAGAATGGTGATGTTTTTTGTTCAAGTGCTGTATGCTGCAGCCCTTAATGTGATGCAAGGACGCTTGTGTAATGAAGGCAGAAGAGAGAGAGTAAAGAGGAAAATTAAGAAGAGGTCTCAGTGGGTGAAGCCCCTGTTTCAAAGGAGATCTCTCTTTGGACAGTATGAAAAGCTGCTTAATGTGCTGTGCGAAGAGGATAAATCTGCATTTAAAAATTTCATCAGAATTTCACCTGAGCTCTTTAATGAGCTGAAGAATAACTTGGGACCTCTGCTGATGAAACATGACACGGTATTGAGAAAGGCTCTGGAACCAGGGCTGCGCCTAGCAATCACCCTCCGCTACTTGGCTTCAGGTGATTCTTACAAAAGTCTCTCGTACAACTTTCTGGTTGCCCACAACACCATCAGCGGGATTGTCCGAGAGACTTGTGAGGCCATTGTCGATTTTTATGCAGCTGATGTGATGGACTGCCCCAGTACACCAGATGCGTGGAAGAGAGTGGCGCTGGGGTTTAAAAGCAGATGGAACTTTACACACACATGTGGGGCTGTGGATGGCAAGCATGTGGCCATTCGTTGTCCACCTAAAGGTGGCTCAAATTATTTTAATTACAAAAAATTCCATTCTATTGTATTGTTAGCTGTGGTGGATTATAACTACAACTTCCAGTATGTGGATGTGGGCACACCTGGAAGTGTCGCTGATGGCAGGATTTGGAGAGAGACGTGGCTTGGGCAGAAAATGGAAAATGGAACAGCAGGCATGCCTGATCCCGAACCTCTGCCAGGAGAAGACAGCCCGGACATTGCCTGTCTTCACGCATTTTTAATTTTATGGGCTATTGGAGACAGGATTCAAACTTCAAACACACAACCTGTGAAATGTGTCTGCAACGTATAACTTTACAGCTGCAGGGCACAGAACTACTAGAGAAGTTGAATTTGATGTCAAATAAAGAACTTTTACAGCAATAACACTGAACATTTTTCAATATTGTATAAAATAAAATGGTTTACCTGCTGATACCCTAATATATCATAATGTACTCACATGTGCACCCAGGATACTCCGCTGCCTTTTCCTCATACAGAGCACGCTTCTTGTCCCTATTGCGATAATCTTCTTTAGATTTGTCATAGAGGATTTCATTATCCTGAAACCACTCTACAAGGTCTCCCTCTTGCTGCCTGTCGAAGTTAAATGGTTTAACTTTATTCCATCTTCCCTTGAATGGGGCATCCACTCCTGAGGCTGTTTCACACACAGCTACCTGGGAGCCCACAGGCAGTGTTGACTTCTCCTGTGGCATCTCCTGTTGAATCTCTTGTTGAATCTCCTGTTGAATCTCCTGTTGCCTCTCCTCCTCCTCCTCCTCCTGTATGATTATAGCCTCCATGGCAGGTTTTTTGTAAGGCTCTGCTCTTCCCTTTCGTCGAACTTTTCTGGGAGCCATGTCTAGCAAGCTTCTTATCAAAAAGATTCACCAGCAATGAGGTGAAACGCCCAAGATTGACCCAGGTCACGTGCTGATGTTGAAGTCACATTTTTTTTACTCACCTTTTTTTCCCTCTGTCCAGCTGACGAGTTCAGAGTGCACATGAGAGTCACCGGAGTCATGTCTGATTGCCTGGGCAGCCTACCAGCTTCCACAGTCTACATCGTACAAAGCATCATATTGTGATGCATCAATGCCTGTTTTGGGAGCAGCTTTGCCCTAGAGCGCAGTATATATTACAGAGACTTGCAAATGTAGTGCAGTCTATTACACAGGCCAGCTTTCCCCCTATCAACTGAATCTACACATCGACCTGCTTCGGGAAGCAGCCAACGTACCATTCCTTCCTCTCCTTTCACCCCGTGAGCAGATAATACAAACGCTCACATACATGTACTACCTGATTCAGGGACAGCTCCTTCCTCACTGTCATTAGATTGCTGAAACGGATCCTCAGATTAGGCTGCCATGAAGTGTCATAAAATGTTCTCACGCTGTTCCTCAATACTGGTTTGTCTTAAGGTTGTGAGCTCAGTCCCAAATACACAAAATCTATATATAAACTTCAAGCAATTTTTTCTTTTCAACCCACTCTGTCACCTTATCAATAACATTTACTTTGTTAAGCAGAATTTGTCTTTAAAAAGTATAAGTAGCTGATATTTCTGTCCCTGATTATTGTTTCTAAAAAGAGTTCCCACGGTAGACTCACGAGTCACAAAGTTAAACGCACGGGCCACTACGTTCTTACAACGAGTTTAAAATGTTTCAAATTTTAACCTCAAGAGTACATTTTACTCGTGGGAAAGTACAAACATGTTTGAACTTTTGCAAGAGTTAACAAGTTTCACGTGTACCTCCCGTTAGCGCCAAGAGTCGCTAAGTTGCGTCCACGAGTTTCAACGTTCCCGCTACGTTAATTGTACGTGATTACCACGAGTTAAATTTGTTTTAAACTCGGGGTCACTCGTGGGTCAACTCGCACAGTGAGACAGCCCTTTAACACACAGATAGTACTACACCATCACTTTGCTCATGATTTAGTATACAGAAATGGCTATTCATACTTACCAGTTCCTTGCTGAATATGAAAGGAATATTGTTATTCCTCGCAACTGCCCAGTTGATGAAGTTTAACACGTGCTCTAGATTTCTGCACAATCCCATTACTGTTTGAATTCGATGCTCCAGTTTAAGCCTTCGTTCATTTGTAATTCTCTACAAGTTTGAAATGGAAAAGCAGCATAATCAGCAAAATAGGATCAATTACTATAGAATCCCCATGGGAAACAATCATCCATTGCTGAACACAGCCAAATCAGGGGCAGGGAGGTAGGTGTGTTGCTGTTTTGGATTCTACCTTTCTAGCAATCCCTAGTGGATGGCAGGTATAGTGCATGTACGTGTTAAATTGCCTCACACACATTGTAAGATGCTGCACTCAAGGAAGAGCTGCCCTGACTCAAACCTGCATTCTTATTCCCAACCTGAAATGTCACCTGTCCAGTTCCTCCAGAGAGGCTGTCTGATCCATTGAGTTAATTCAGCATTTTGTGTCAATCTCTGCATTTTTTAGAGATCAGCTCACCTTTTGGTGTACAGATTTACACTAGAATCCTTGCCATTAATTCAGTAGAATAAATGTAATTTAAGCAGCCAAACTTTTGACGGTGCAATTCAAAGGGGTTTATTATTTCTATCAAATATCCAAGTATATATGCTATCAAATCATTTGTGACATTTGAGCATATTTGCATGTGACATATTGCACGTTTTCAGTCATCTACAGTTCATGTTCATAAGTTCGAGGAGCTATATTAGGCCATTCGGCCCATCAGGTCTACTCCACCATTTATTTTTGGCTGATCTATCTTTCCCTCTGAACTCCATTAGGGTTATAGAGTCATAGAGTGATACATTGTGGAAACATGCCCTTCGGCACAACTTGCCCACGCCGGCCAACATGTTCCAGCTACACTAGTCCTACCTGCCTGAGTTTAATCCACATCCCTCCAAATCTGTCCTCTCCATGTACCTGTCTAACTGCTTCTTAAACATTGGGATAGTCCCAGCCTCAACTACCTTCTCTGGCAGGTTGTTTCGTACATCCACCACTCTTTGTGTGAAAAAGTTATCCCTCAGATTCCTATTCCTCTTTTCCCCATCACCTTAAGCCTATGTTCGCTGGTCCTCAATTCACATACTCAATGAAAGAGATTCTGTGCATTTCCCTGATCTATTCCTCTCATGATTTTATACACCTCTGTAAGATCACCCCTCAACCTCTTGCTCTCCAGGGAATAGTCCCCACCTACTCAACCTCTCCCTATAGCTCAGACCATCTAGTCCTGGCAACATCCCCGTAAATCTTCTCTGTGCCCTTTTCAGCTTGATAACATCTTTCCTATAACATGGTGCCCAGAACTGAACACAATACTCTAAATGCGGCCTCACCAACTTCTTATACAACTGAAACATGACCTCCCAACTTCTATACTCAATATGTAGGAAGGAACTGCAGATGCTGGTTTAAACCAAAGATAGACACAAAAAGCTGGAGTAACTCAGCCGGACAGGCAGCATCTATGGAGAGAAGGAATGAGTGATGTTTCGGGTCGAGACCCTTCTTCAGACTCAGTACTCTGACTGATGAAGGCCAATGTGCCAAACTCCTTTTTGAACACTTTAACTACCTGCGACTCAACCTTCAATGAACCGTGTACTTGCACTCCTAGATCCGTCTGTTCTACAACACTCCCCAGAGCCCGACCATTCACTGTGTAGGTCCTGCCTATGTTAGACTTCCCAAAATGCAACACCTCACATTTCACTCTATTAAATTCCATCAACCATTCATGAGCCCACCTGGCCAATCGAACAAGATCCTGCTGCAATTTTTTACAACCATCTTCACTATCTGCAAATCCACCCACTTTTGTTTCATCTGCAAACTTGCTAATCTTGTCGTGAATGTATCATCCAAATCATTGATAGAGATGACAAATAGTAATGGGCCCAGCACCGAACCCTGAGGCACACCACTAGTCACAGGCCTCCAGTCCGAGAAGCAACCTTCCACCATCAGCCTCTGCTTCCTTCCATGGAACCAATTTTCTATCCATTCAGCAATCTGCCTCGGATCCCATGCAATCTAACCTTCCAGAGCAGCCTACCATACGGAACCTTGTGGAATGCTTTGCTAAAGTCCATGTCACGTCCTTTTTGGTCACGTCTTCAAAAGACAATCAGATTTGTGAGACACGATCTCCCACGTACAAAACCATGCTGACTATCCCTAATCAGCTTTTGTCCGTCTAAATGCCTGTATAACCTATCCCTCAGAATATTCTCTAGTAACTTTACAACTACAGATGTTAAGCTCTCAGGCCTATAGTTCCCAGCATTTTCTTCGCAGCCCTTCTTAATTAGAGGCAAAACATTTGCCACCCTCCGGTCTTCCGGCACCTCTCCTGTATTCAAAGATGACTCGTAAATTTCAACCAGGGCTCCCGCAATTTCCTCTCTAGTTTCCCACAATGTCCTCGGATATATCTGATCAGGCCATGGAGAATAGTGTACTTTCATACACGATAGTACCTTCAGCACCTCTTCGACCATAACACTGACTGCTCCCAAGACATTTCCATTGACTGCCCCAATTTCATCCGTTCTACTGCCTTTCTCTTCAGTAAATACAGAGGAGAAATACTCATTGAGGACCTTGCCATCTCCTGTGGCTCCACACAGAGGTGACCGCTTTGATTCCTGAGGAATCCCACTCTGTCTAGTTACCCTTTTCCCCCTTATGTATTTATATATACATTCTCCTGCCTTTGCCCCATAACCCTGACACCCGAACTAATTAAGAATCTGTCAATCTCCGTCTTAAAAATATCCATTTACTTGGCCTCCACAGCTGTCTGTGGAAATGAATTCTACAGATTCACCACCTTCTGACTAAAGAAATTCCTTCTCATTTCCTTTCTAAAGGTACGTCCTTTTATTCTGAGGCTGTGGCATCTGGTCCTGGATTCTCCCACTAGTGCAAACATCCTCTCCACATCCATTCTATTGACGCCCACTATTCGGTATGTTTCAATGTGGACCCCCCTCATCCTTCTAAACTCCAGCAAATACAGCCCAATGCCGTCAAACACTCATCATACATTTACCCAATAATTCTTGGGATAATTCTCATACACTTCTCTGGACCCACTCCATCTCCAGCACATCCTTCCTGAGATATGCAGCCCAAAACTGCTCACAATATTCCAAATGTGGTCTGACCAACTGATTATAAAGCAGCATTCCTTCCCTGTTTTTGTATTTTTGCCCTCTCGAAGTAAATGCTAGAATTGCATTTGCTTTCCTTATTACCGATTCGACTTGTAAATTAACGTTTTGGGAATCCTTCACCAGCACTCCCAAGTCCCTTTGCTCCTCCAATTTCTGAACTCTCTCCCCATTTAGACAATAGTTTATGTCTTTATTCCTACTGCGGAAATGCATGACTCCACACTTTGCTTTGCTGTATTCCACTTCTCTGCACTCCCTCTATGGCTATAATGTCCTTCCTCAGATTTGGAGACCAAAACTGTACGCAATACTCCAGGTGTGGTCTCACCAAGACCCTGTACAACTGCAGTAGAACCTCCCTGCTCCTATACTCAAATCCTCTTGCTATGAAGGCCAACATACCATTCGCTTTCTTCACTGCCTGCTGCACCTGCATGCCTACTTTCAATGACTGGTGTACCATGACACCCAGGTCTCGCTGCATCTCCCCATTTCCTAATTGGCCACCATTTAGATAATAGTCTGCCTTCCCGTTTTTGCCACCAAAGTGGATAACCTCACATTTATCCACATTATACTGCATCTGCCAAACATTTGCCCACTCACCCAGCCTATCCAAGTCACCTTGCAGTCTCCTAGCATCCTCCTCACAGCTAACACTGCCCCCCAGCTTAGTGTCATCCGCAAACTTGGAGATGTTGCTTTCAATTCCCTCGTCCAGATCATTAATATAAATTGTAAATAGCTGGGGTCCCAGCACTGAGCCTTGCGGTACCCCACTAGTCACTGCCTGCCATTGTGAAAAGGACCCGTTTACTCCTACTCTTTGCTTCCTGTTTGCCAGCCAGTTCTCTATCCACATCAATACAGAACCCCCAATACCATGTGATTTAAGTTTGTATCCTAATCTCTTATGTGGTACCTTGTCGAAAGCCTTCTGAAAGTCCAGATACAACACATCCACTGGTTCTCCCCTATCCACTCTACTAGTTACATCCTCGAAAAATTCAATAAGATTCGTCAGACACGATTTACCTTTCGTAAATCCATGCTGAATTTGTCCAATGATTTCACCACTTTCCAAATGTGCTGCTATCCCATCTTTAATAACTGACTCTAGCAGTTTCCCCACTACCGATGTTAGACTAACTGGTCTGTAATTCCCCGTTTCTCTCTCCCTCCCTTCTTAAAAAGTGGGGTTACGTTTGCTACCCTCCAATCCTCAGGAACTACTCCAGAATCTAAGGAGTTTTGAAAAATTATCACTAATGCATCCACTATTTCTGGAGCTACTTCCTTAAGTAATCTGGGATGCAGCCTATCTGGCCCTGGTGATTTATCGGCCTTTAATCCATTCAATTTACCCAACACCACTTCCCGACTAACCTGGATTTCACTCAGTTCCTCCATCTCCTTTGACCCGCGGCCCCCTGCTATTTCCGGCAGATTATTTATGTCTTCCTTAGTGAAGACGGAACCAAAGTAGTTATTCAATTGGTCCGCCATATCCTTGTTCCCCATGAACAATTCACCCGTTTCTGACTGCAAGGGACCTACATTTGTTTTAACTAATCTCTTTCTCTTCACATATCTATAAAACCTTTTGCAGTCAGTTTTTATGTTCCCTGCCACTTTCCTTTCATAATCTATTTTCCCTTTCCTAATTAAGTCCTTTGTCCTCCTCTGTTGGTCTCTGAATTTCTCCCAGTCCTCTGGTATGCTGATTTTTCTGGCTAATTTGTACGCATCATCTTTTGCTTTGATACTATCCCTGATTTCCCTTGTTATCCACGGATGCACTACCTTCCCTGATTTATTCTTTTGCCAAACTGGGATGAACAATTTTTGTAGTTCATCCATGCAGTCTTTAAATGCCTTCCATTGCATATCCACCGTCAACCCTTTTAGAACTAATTGCCAGTCAATCTTGGCCAATTCACGTCTCATACCCTCAAAGTTACCTTTCTTTAAGTTCAGAACCGTTGTTTCTGAATTAACAATGTCACTCTCCATCCTAATGAAGAACTCAACCATATTATGGTCACTCTTGCCCAAGGGGGCACGCACAACAAGACTGCTAATTAACCCTTCCTCATTACTCAATACCCAGTCTAGAATAGCCTGCTCTCTCGTTGGTTCCTCTACATGTTGGTTTAGATAACTATCCCGCATACATTCCAAGAAATCCTCTTCCTCAGCACCCCTGCCAATTTGATTCACCCAATCTATATGTAGATTGAAGTCACCCATTATAACTGTTTTGCCTTTGTTGCACGCATTTCTAATTTCCTGTTTGATGCCATCCCCAACTTCACTACTACTGCTAGGTGGCCTGTACACAACACCCACCAGCGTTTTCTGCCCCTTACTGTTTCGCAGCTCTACCCATACCGATTCCACATCCTCCAAGCTAATGGCCTTCCTTTCCACTGCGTTAATCTCCTCTCTAACCAGCAACGCTACCCCACCTCCTTTTCCTTTCTCTCTATCCCTCCTGAATATTGAATATCCCTGGATGTTCAGATCCCAGCCTTGGTCACCCTGGAGCCATGTCTACGTGATCCCAACTATATCATAATCATTAATTGCTATCTGCATGTTCAACTCATCCACCTATTACGAATGCTCCTTGAATTGAGACACAAAGCCTTCAGGCTTGTTTTTACAACGCTCTTACCCCTTATATAATTATGTTGAAAAGTGTCTCTTTTTGATTTTTGCCCTGGATTTGTCTGCCTGCCACTTTTACTTTTCACCTTGCTACCTATTGCTTCCGCCCGCATTTTACACCCCTCTGTTTCTCTGCTCACCCATTGAAGAACCCCACCACCTCTTATTCTCTGTTTATTATTGTTTTCTTCTTTCCCCCCTACATGTTGGGTCTGAGTGCTTTCCTTCTCTGCCTCCTGCCTCACACACTGTGTAATAGCATTCTCTATTTGAGTCCCTCCCCCCAACCATTCTAGTTTAAAGTCTCCCCAGTAGCCTTTGCAGATCTCCCCGCCAGGATATCGGTCCCCCTCAGGTTCAAGTGCAACCCATCCTTTTTGTACAGGTCGAACCTTCCACAAAAGAGATCCCAATGATCCAGAAATTTGAATCCCTGCCTTCTGCACCAGTCCTTCAGCCACGCATTTATCCTCCACCTTGCTCCATTCCTACTCTCACTGTCGCATGGCACAGGCAGTAATCCCGAGATTGTTACCTTTGCTGTCGTTCTCTAACTCCCCTCCTAACTCCCTAAATTCTCCTTTCAGGACCTCTTCTCTTTTTATACCTATGTCATTGGTACCTATATGTACCACGACCTCGGGCTCCTCTCCCTGCCCTTTCAGGATATCTTGGACACGTTGAGACACATCACAGACCCTGGCACCAGGGATGCAAACTACTATCCGGGTCTCCCGACTGCGTCCACAGAATCGCCTGTCTGACCCCCTAACTATAGAGTCCCCTATTAGTATTGCCCTCCTCTTCTTTTCCTTACCCTTCTGAGCAACAGGACCGGTCTCTATACCGGAGGCCCGGCCGCTGTCGCTACCCCCAGGTAGGCTGTCCACCCCAACAGTGCTGAAACAGGAGTACTTATTGTCAAGGTGTACAGCCACCGGGGTACTCTCTAGTCCCTGCCTGTGCCCCTTGCCTGTCCCAACCGTGATCCACTTGCCTGCCTCCTGTGGTGTTGGAGTGACCACATCCCTGTAACTCCTCTCAATGACTTCCTCGCTCTCCCTGACCAGACGGAGGTCATCGAGCTGCTGCTCCAGGTTCCTAATACGGTCCATTAGGAGCCCCATCTCGATACACCTGGCGCAGATGTGGACGTCTGGAGGGCTATCAGACTCCATGACTTCCCACATCTGACATCCAGAACAGTAAACTGCCCTGGCCCTCATACTCCCCTTACCCTGGATACAATACATCTGACATCCAGAACAGTAAACTGCCCTGGCCCTCATACTCCCCTTACCCTGGATACAATACATCTGACAGCCAGAACAGTAAACTGCCCTGGCCCTCATACTCCCCTTACCCTAGGATACAATACAAAACAAACTGCTACAATACAGTACAATCAGCAGGGATCTGACTCCCAATCAGCTGCTCCCTCTTGTCTGCTTCCACCAATCAGCGGCTTCCTCAAACCCACTTGTTTTGAAGTGGAACTTGGAATGTTACAGATCGAGGTGCTCCTCTTTATCTCCTACCGCTCGGGTGTAGCTCCTCCCTCTGCGACCTCTCCAACGGCTCTCGGGCCTCTGTAGAAGCAAGCCCCCGCGCTCCTCTTTATCTCCTACCGCTCGGGTGTAGCTCCTCCCTCTGCGACCTCTCCAACGGCTCTCGGGCCTCTGTAGAAGCAAGCCCCGTGCTCCTCTTTATCTCCTACCGCTCGGGTGTAGCTCCTCCCTCTGCGACCTCTCCAACGGCTGTCAGGCCTCTGTAGAAGCAAGCCCCGCGCTCCTCTTTATCTCCTACCGCTCGGGTGTAGCTCCTCCCTCTGCGACCTCTCCAACGGCTCTCGGGCCTCTGTAGAAGCAAGCCCCGCGCTCCTCTTTATCTCCTACTGCTCGGGTGTAGCTCCTCCCTCTGCGACCTCTCCAACGGCTCTCCTTACTGAATCTTTCTGCAGAGTCCCTGCTTTCTCTGCACTACCTGCCCCTTCACCTATCCGTATCACCTTCAAACTTGGGCACAAATGCTTCAATTCTCTCCTCCAAATCATTGATATACATCGTGAAGTGTAGTGGCAACCCTGCGGAACACCGCTAGTCACAACCAGGAAAAGCCCCCTTTATTGCCACTTTTTGTCTTCTGCCATCCAGCCAACCTGCTATTCATGCTAGTATCTGCCCTCTGATACCATGGGCTCTCATCTTCTTTAGCTGCCTGATGTGTGGCACATTATCAAAGGCTTTCTGAAGATCGTCAGGCAAGAACTTCCTTTCACAAAACCATGTTGACTTTGGCCTAATTTATCGTGTACTCAGAAACCTCATCTTTTATAATGGATTCTAAAATCTTACCAATCACTGAAGTCAGGCTAACTGGCCTATAGTTTCCACCCTGCTGCCTCGCTGCCTTCTTGAATAGCGGGGTAATATTTACAATTTTCCAATTGTCTGAAACCTCCCCTGATTCTATTTTGTGCTTGAAAGATCACAACTAAGCCTCCACAATCTCTAAAGATATGTCTTTCAGAACCCTGCGGTCCATCTGGTCCAGGAGACATATCCAACTTCAGACCTATCTGCTTCCCAAACACCTTCTCTTTAGTGATAGCCACTCTAACTTCCACCTCCTGACTCTCTTGAATTTCCGGCACATTGCTGGTGTCTTCCACTGTGAAGACTGATGCAAAAAAAATATTCAATTCATCTGTCATTTCTTTATTCCCCATTATCACTTCTCCTGCATAATTTTCCAGCGGTCCAATGTCCACTCAAGCCTCTTTCTTACACTTTATATATCTGATGAAACTTTGGTTATCCACTTTTATATTATTGGCTAGCTTACTTTCGTATTTCATTGTATAATGATAATGAGTGTGGACGTCAGTCCCCCAGAGCTTACTGTTTTCAAATCTACATAGTCCGTCCAGAATTTTCTATACTAAGAGAGGACTATTCCTTTCTATGCCTCCAAACTTTGGCTGTAATGTTAACAGTTTTTGTTCAATTTGTTTTAAAAATACAACCGGTGGATGCAGAGTGTTTCAAATGTGAATAAGGTGTAACTTTGTAAAGGTCACAATAGAATTTAGGCTTGCAATACCACAAATTCAAATATATTGCCCTCTATTGCAGTTTCAATACTTGTAAAAACAACAAATCTGAGTCTTATCCACAGCAGGACTATTCCAGGAGAAGGAATTTGTTGAGTGCCTGCAGGATGGCTTCTAAGACCAGCTCATGCTGGAGCCTACTAGAGAAAGGCAATTTTGGATTTGCTGTTTGTGACAATAGACAATAGACAATAGACAATAGGTGCAGGAGTAGGCCATTCGGCCCATTCCCTCCCACAACTGGTCCGAAATTCTGAGTACCTCACCATCTTCCAGTCCCGCCTCACGACCCGTCTCTTCACCTCTGCATACCCTTAGTCCCATGTTCCCCTCCCCTTTGCATCTCTGTCTTACTGCTCTATTTTGTTTTGTTTATTCTTGACTCTCAATGTAAAGCGACTTTGAGTCCTGAAAAGCGCTATATAAATAAAATCTATTATTATTATTATTATTATTCAATGTGATCATGGCTGATCATCCCCAATCAGTACCCCGTTCCTGCCTTCTCCCCATATCCCCTGACTCCGCTATCTTTAAGAGCCCTATCTAGCTATATGGGGAGAAGGCAGGAATGGGGTATTGATTGGGGATGATCAGCCATGATCACATTGAATGGCGGTGCTGGCTCGAAGAGCCGAATGACCTACTCCTGCACCTATTGTCTATTGCCTAATGTCTATTGTCACCCATAGTCAGGATCAAACCCAGGTCTCCGGCACGGCAAGCGCTGTAAGGCAGCAACTCTACCGCTGTGCCACTGTGGCTGCCCTTTGAGGCAAGTTAGCCAATAATATAAAAGAGGATACCATAAGTTTCTTCACATGTAAAAGGGAGGCAAGAGTGGATATTGGACTGCTGGAAAATGTTGTGGGAGAGGTAGTAATGGGAAATACAGAAATGGTGGATGAATTGAATACATTTCTGCCATAAATCTTCACAGTGGAAGGTACCAGCAATGTGCCAGAAATTCAAGAGAGTCAGGAGAAGAGGTTAGCAGAGTTGCTATTACAAAGAAGAAGGTGCTTGGGAAACTTTAAGGGCTGAAGGTGGATACGTCAACTGGACCAAATGGCCTGCACACCACAGTTCTGAAAGAGGTGGCTTTAGAGATTGTGGAGGCATTGATAGTGATCTTTCAGGAAACACGAGAGTCAGGAGTGGTCACAGAGGACTGGAAATTGCAAATGTTACTACACTGTAGGTAGTGAGGCAAAGAGGGGAAAGTATGACTGACCTCAGTGGTTGGTAAGGTTTTAGAGTCATTGATAAAGAATGAGGTTTCTGAGTATTTAGAAGCACATGATAAAATAGGCTGAATTCAACGTGGTTTTGTGAAAGGGGAGATCTTGCCGAACAAACATGTTGGAATTCTTTGAGGAAGTAAACAGAAGCATCGATAAAGGGGAATAGCGGATGTTGTTTACTTGTTTAAATGCCAAACGCGAGGCTGCCAAAGAAGATGAGAGCATATGGTATTGGAAGGAAGATACTAGCATAGATAGAAGATTGGCTGAATGGCAGAAGACAAAGCATGGAAATAAAGGGTGCTTTTTCTGGTTGGCTGCTGGTGTTGTGCCGGGGTCAGTGTTGGGTCTGTTACTTTTCACGTTGTATATTAATGATCTCAATGATGGAATTGATGGTTTTGTGGCCATATTTGTGGATGATGTGAAGATAGGTGGTGGGGCAGGTAGTGTAGATAAAGCAACAAGTCTGCAAGGAGGACTTGAACAGGTTGGGAGAGTGAGCTGAGAACTGACAAATGGAATATAGTGTAGCAAAGTGTCTGGTCATGCACTTTGGTAGTAGGAATAAAGGTGTAAACTATTTCATAAATGGGGCGATTATTCAGAGATCGGAGGTACTTGGGAGTCCTGGTACAGGATTCCCAGAAGGTTAACTTGCAATGTAGGAAGGAAATGCAGATGCTACTATAAGCCAAAGATGCTGGAGTATGCTGGGTACAAAGTGCTGGAGTAACTCAGCGGTTCAGGCAGCTTTTCTAGAGAAAAAGGATGGGTAACGTTTTGGGTCGGAACTCTTTGTCAGACTAAAGGTAGAGGGGCGGGGGTGGGGGGCTGAGGAACTGGAGGTTGAAGTGAGCAGGAGAAGTTCAAAGTAGGCATACCTTGAGGAGACTTAACTTGCAGGTTGAATCGGTAGTAAAGAAGGCAAATGCAATATTAGCATTTATTTCAAGAGGACGAATATAAAAGCAGGGATGTAATGCTGAGGCTTTATAAGGCACTGGACAGACTGCATTTGGAGTATCGTGAGCAGTTTTTGGCCTCTTATCTGAGAAAAGATACGCTGCCGTTGGGGAGAGTCTAGTGGAGGTTTACAAGAATGATCTGGGGATGATTGGGTTAACGTATGATGAGCGTTTAATGACCCAAAACGTCACCCATTCCTTCTCTCCAGAGATGCTGCCTGTCCCGCAGAGTTACTCCAGCATTTTGTGTCTACCTTCAATATTCATACCACTGGGCTGTAAGCAGCACAAGCGAAATATGAGATGCTGTACCTCCAATTTGCGTTTAGCCTCACTCTGACAATGGAGGAGACCTAAGACAGAAAGGTCTGTGTGGGAATGGGAGGGAGAATGAAGGGCCTGTCCCACTTACGCGACCTTGGCTCGCAAATTACGCGACCTCATGGTTGCTTGAGGCGTACGGGCACCGTATGGCCGCGCGGGGCCTGTCCCATTTAGAAGCGCGAGTTGTGCGGGGCTGGTCCCGAGATCGTGCGGGGCTCCAAAATTTTGGCAGTGGCCGAAATCTTCGCGCGCCAACGGCCTGTCGGCACGCAGGCGCATTGCGGACGTACGCAGCGTCTTGACGTCGTATGCAGCATCATGACGGCGATGACGTCACCGCTCGGCGTGGCGTTGCGTGATGACGTCACCGCCCGATGCCAAAATTCAGTCGGCCCGCCTCCTGCCCAGCTGATTGGTAAGTATGACGCAAATGACATCACGCGCGAACTTGGCGTGTACTTAGCGCGAACTTCGCGTGAACTCCGCTTCCGTTTGGTCGCGCCAAACGCATGCAATCGCATGCAAGTGGGACAGGCCCTTTAGTGTTTAGCAACCTGGAGATCAGATAGTTTCAGGCTGACTGAGCGAAGGTGTTTACCAAAGCGATCGGCCAATCTACGTTTGGTCATGAAAGAGACCATCTCAGGAACAAAGGATACAGTAGATGAGGTTGGAGGAGGTGCAAGTGGACCACTGTATTGCCTGAAAGGACTGTTGGGGTCCCTGGACAGTGTCGAGGGAGGAGGTTTGGGGACAGGTGTTGCATCTTTTGTGGTTGCTGGGGAAGGTACCTGGGGAGGGAGTGGTTTGGGTGGGAAGGGATGAGTTAACCTGGGATGTGTGGAGGAAACGGTCTCTGACGAAGGCGGAAAGGGGTGGAGATTGGAAGATTGTAAAAACATTTTTTTTTAAAGAAAAGGGTTTTGAACCTGTAAACACGCAAGGGCCAAATTGTCAGACAATTCCATGAGTGTGTAGGAAGGAACTGTAGATGCTGGTTTAAACCATAGATAGCCACAAAAAGCTGGAGTAATTCAACAGGATAGGCAGCAGGAGAGAAGAAATGGGTGACGTTTCCGGTCGAGACCCTTACTCTGTTCAAGGTCACGTGCATATGCCGCAGTCTAGTGGTTTTGAAACATCAAAGTGAAAGTAGTTGTGCCTCACCTCCACCTGGTCCATTAGAACATTCATTCGTTTGTTTAATTCGCTTAACATGGTCATTTTTGCCATCTTAATCTGATTTTCCACCTTCATCCTCACTTGCATTAATTCATTTAATCTGTAACACAGATTTTCATTTCAATAAAAAAGCATTTGAATAGGCAAAGTAGTTACACAACTTAACTAGATTGGTTGAACTGCAGCATGTACTACAAATCATTTAGAATTTCTGCAAGCCACATGTCTGTACCAACACTTAACAAAATCAAACAATTTGACACATCAAAATAACAGCAATATCTTGATTAGTTTAGAGCTTAGAGCTTAGAAAATAGGTGCAGGAGGAGGCCATTCAGCCCTTCGAGCCAGCACCGCCATTCATTGAGATCATGGCTGATCGTCCCCAATCAATAACCCGTGCCTGCCATCTCCCCATATCCCTTGACTCCACCAGCCCCTAGAGCTCTATCTAACTCTCTCTTAAATGCATCCAGTGATTTGGCCTCCACTGCCCTCTGTGGCAGGGAATTCCATAAATTCAAAACTCTCTGGGTGAAAACGTTTTTGCTCACCTCAGTCTTAAATGGCCTCCCCTTTATTCTAAGACTTTGGCCCTGGTTCTGGACTCGCCCAACATTGGAAACATTTTTCCTGCATCGAGCCTGTCCAGTCCTTTTATAATTTTATATGTTTCTATAAGATACCCCCTCATCCTTCTAAACTCCAGTGAATACAAGCCTAGTCTTTTCAATCATTCCTCATATGACAATCCCGCCATCCCAGGGATCAATCTGGTGAACCTACGCTGCACTGCCTCAATCACAAGGATGTCCTTCCTCAAATTAGGAGACCAAAACTGTACACAATACTCCAGATGTGGTCTTACCAGAGCCCTATACAACTGCAGAAGAACCTCTCCTATACTGAAATCCTCTTGTTATGAAGGAAAAATTTCATTAGCTTTCTTCACTGCCTGCTGTACCTGCACGCCAGCTTTTAGTGACCAGTGTACAAGGACACCCAGGGCTCGCTGTACCTCCCCCTTACCTAACCCCATTGAGATAATAATCTGCCCCCTTGTTTTTGCCACCAAAGTGGATAACCACACAATTATCCATATTATACTACATCTGCCACGCATCTCCCCACTCACTCAACCTGTCCAGGTCACCCTGCAACCTCCTAACATCCTCTTCACAGTTCACATTGACACCCAGCTTTGTGTCATCCGCAAACTTGCTAGTGTTGCTCCTAATTCCCTCTTCCAAATCATTAATATATATGGTAAACAGTTGCGGCCCCAACACCGAGCCTTGCGGCACTCCACTCGCCACTGCCTGCCATTCTGAAAAGGACCCATTCACTCCTACTCTTTGCTTCCGGTCTGCCAACCAATTTTCTATCCATGTCAACAACCTACCCCCAATACCATGTGCTCTAATTTTAGTCACCAGTCTCCCGTGCTGGACCTTATCAAAGGCTTTCTGAAAGTCTAGATACACTACATCCACTGGCACCCCTTCATCCATTTTACTTGTCACATCCTCAAAAAATTCCAGAAGATTAGTCAAGCATGATTTTCCTTTCATAAATCCATGCTGACTTGGACTAATCCTTTTACTGCTATCCAAATGCCCCATTATTACCTCTTTAATAATTGACTCCAGCATCTTTCCCACCACAAGTCAGGCTAACTGGGCAAGTGGGCTGAAGAATGGTAAATGGAGTTTAATGCGCACGTGCAAAGTGTTGCCTTTTGGGAAGTCAAACCAGGCAGAAGCTACATGGAGAATGGCAGGGCCCTGGGGAGTGTTATACAGCTGAGGAATCTAGGAGTGCAGGTACATCGTTCCTTGAAAGTGGAATCATAGGTAGATGGGATGGTCAAAAAGTCACTCATCAGTCAGGATATTCAGTTAAAAAAAGATATTATGTTACAAATAAACATTACATTGGTGCGGCTGCATTTGGAGTAATGTAGGTAGACATAAAATGATGGAGTAACTCAGTCAAAATAGGCAGAATCATTAGAAAAGCAATGTCACCGATTCTGTTTATCGGCATCCCAATAAGAAAATATACTCATGGTGAAATCCAACTTTATTCCATTGAATACACAGGAACATTTCAACAGCCAGCTGCTTGCGTCTGGCTTTACTGACTAGTGTGCCTGAGCAAGAGAGAGCGAGAGAGAGAGAGAGAGAGAGAGAGAGAATCTTTGTGTAGTACCGTAACACCATGTGAAGGGTGGCATACACATATGTGTAGTGAATGTTATAAATAGCATGAATTAATAAGGGTTAACATTCTTTCCCTCCAGAGATGAATAAATGAATGAATGAATGAATGAATGAATGAATGAATAATTTTATTGGCCAAGAATGTGCACAAACAAGGAATTTGCCTTGGTGCTCCGCTCGCAAGTGATAACATGACATACAGTGACAATTATAAATGACACATAAAACATTAAACATTAATAATAAAACATTATCAATTAAACATGTAAATTAAATAAAATACCAGAGCAAAAGGAGGCGACAGATTTTTGGTTATTGAATAAAGCTACTACTTGTGGAAAAAAGCTGATTTTCTGTCTGGCTGTGGCAGCTTTGACAATCCGGAGTCGCCTTCCAGAGGGAAGTGATTCAAAAAGTTTGTAGCCAGGGTGCGAGGGGGTCAGAGATGATCTTACCCACTCGCTTCCTGGCCCTTGCAGTGTACAGTTTGTCAATGGAAGGAAGGTTGCAGCCAACAACCTTCTCAGCTGATCAGACGATTCGCTGCAGCATCCACGTGTTGTGCTTGGTGGCTGAGCCAAACCAGACCATGATGGAGAAGGTGAGGACAGACTCTACGATGGCCGTATAGAATTAGACCATCATTGCCTGTGGCAGATTGTGTTTCCTCAGCTGCTGCAGGAAGTACATCCGCTGTTGTGCCTTTTTGATGCTGCCTGTCCCGCTGAGATACTCTAGCATTTTGTGTCTACCTTCAATTTAAACCAGCATCTGTAGTTCTTTCCTGCACATTTGGAGTATTGTGTTCAGTTTTGGTCACCCTTCAATAGGAAGGACGTTGTTAAGTTGGAAAGAGTGCAGAGAAGATTTACAAGGATGCTGCCCGGACTTGAGGGCCTGAGTTACAGAGAGGTGGGTAGGCTGGAGCCTCTTCCTAGGTGCGCAGCAGGGATGATTTTCTGGAGGTGCATAAGATCATGAGGGGAAAAAATAGGGTGAAGACACAAAGTCTGGTCCTGTCATACTTCCAAACCTAAATCAATGCCTATTACCTGTCCTGTGCTTGTTTTGCTGAATTCTGCATTTTGATCCTTTTCTCTTCCATTTTCAGAGTCAGCTCCTCCAAAGTGACCTTCTGATTCTGTAAAACATCTTCCAGATATTTGAAACTGTGGGTGAAATTTTTGTGTGAAAAATAGGTTACAAAAATCAACATCTGTGCAGCCACTGATAACCCTTAGACTCTGTAATGCTTTTGACCTTCACACAGACATTTTTTCATTACAAGCTGCTCCCAACTCTTACAAATGTAAATTCTCTCAGCCCTCTGCCAAGTTACAACTTCACTCTTACTTCCTCTCCTCATCTGTCTTATAAAAATTGATGTCAGCATCATCATTTATGCAGTCTCTTAATTGCAAGGGTATTTATCCAATATATTACATTGGGATTTTGAAAGTTCTGAAATAAAAGCATGGACAGGAATATTGGAACATCATTTTTCAAAAGGTAAGATTTTGAATAGCACTGTGGCTCTAATCCCCTTACCTATGTTCTTTGTGTTGTGTTAGTTGGCAAGTCCAGCAGACCAGGATGTCACAGGTTTCACAGAATAGCTTCAGTGGCTCTTTGGTGTGAAGTGGGCAGACCAGTGAGAACTTATTGACTTCATTCTCGTCACCTATAAATTAAAATAGTACTTAAGATAGAACAATTAGAATGCCAATGTTTTGAAAATGAATGGTATCAGCTAACTTTGTGCTTGTGAATACATTGGATTTACAGAAATGATCTTGGGAAAACAATGCATAGGTTTTAACAGTTTTCCTAAATATAGTTATCCTATCCAAAAACTGGTGAACGTCGACACCCTAATTTTTCTAAAGGTGCAAAAAAAACAGGCAAGATCATTAATTTTTGTAGACCGATCCCAACCAAGTAAACAACCCTATAATCCTAAACAGTGCATCAGAAACCTGTTCAGTCACATGAAAAAGGGAGATCAAGCTACAAGAAGATGAGGTTCAAAGGCAAATCATGGTGTTTTACTCTGCAACCATGATTCATGTTGCATAGAGCCATCATGGAGACGTGGACAGCACTACTGAGGAGAATTTTATATTCACAGATATTAACAACCAGTAGAATCTATGTCTATAGTTCAAGTCAAAGACCTGTCATCAGAACTGGGAAAAGAGAAGTTATTAACAAAATGTTTAAAGCTTTTTGTGGTCAACATCCATGTCAATAATTAGAAAGGCCAAAGAGAAGGGAAGAGAAATTATTTGGACATGATCTCAACAAGTTCTTGCACCACAACTGAAAAATGTATAGGTATAGAAAAAACGATAGATGAAGCTACTCTTCTGCTTTACCACCACCTTCATTTACTCAACCTCCCCACTCCATCTTCCCTTCATCAATCTCCAAACACAATCCCTTTCCAGCTAAATAGTGGATCATTTACTCTGGGCTACAATACAGGACCCACCCTGTCAATCCAGATACAAGAGTCAAGAGTGTTTTATTGTCATATGTCCCAGATAGAACAATGAAATTCTTACTTGCTGCAGCACAGCAGAATATGTAAACTTAGTACACTGTAAACAATATTATAAATGAGAGAAACAAAAGTTCAGTGTGTATATATACACACATATACTCACAAGAACACACACAATATATATATATATACATACACACACACATACTCATAAAACAAACAGTAGTAGTGCAATAATCATAGTAATAATAAAAATAATCTATTGTAGTTCAGAGCTTATTTGAGGTTGTAGCGTTTAATAGTAAGATTAAACGAGAACTTACCTAAGTTTGAAGTTTGATCTTTATTTTATGAGGAGTTACGTAGGTCATTACGTGAAGAACCCCGCCAGTGCGCCTGCGCGTCAATCTTCAAAGCAGCGGTGTGAAATCACAAAAAACAACAACCGAAGTAATATAGTCTCATAATAAAACGAGTAATACAAGAACTTCCATCTGACCATTATGATAGAGGGTAGGGTCGTGGCGGGCACGTAATCACCTACGTAACTCCTCATAAAATAAAGATCAAACTTCAAACTTAGGTAAGTTCTCGTTTAATCTTACTATTTTACTTCGGAGTCACGTGAGTGACTACGTGAAGATTTTAAAGCTTTGTGATTTCATGCCGTAGATCAATCCCGGCTTCTCACTGCATTGATTGACTCGGAACGAGAAATAATCAATCATGCATTCATAATAACATTTGTACCACAAATGCAGTAATTCATTTCAATAATGAAATTAATCAGATCCCCTTTAAACCAGAGGAATTTACACAGAACTTAAAATAGTTTCTGCAAACAATCCCGCATTAACAATAGGCCGATGGTAAAAATGTTGAAACATCAACTCATTGGACCACCCGGCGGCTGCGAGGATATGGTCGACGGGGATGTCTTTTGCCCTGGCCGCCGACGTTTCTGCTGCCCTAGTCGAGTGAGATGTAAAAACATAAGTGTTAATACCAGCAGCTGTTAAGACTTCTTTTATCCATCTGGAAATAGTCTGTATTGAACCTCTCTTGTGTGGTTTCTTGTGTGTGATCAACAACCCAGTTTCCGTATTTCTCAAATTCTTTGTGACCTCAATGTATTGTAACAAATATGTCTTAATACAGAGACAAGGATCATTTGGATATACTGCTAGTATAATTTTAAATCCTGTCACACCTGGCCTAATTTGCTTTAGTAGGTCATAGATATAGAATGTAACCTTATCTTCAGTTACTTCCATACTGTCTATTTGTAATTTTCCAAGTGTTTGCACTCGTTGTGCTGTCACTCATGCCATAAGCATTAATACTTTCATACTGAGCTTGGCCAAAGGTAAAGACACACTTGATGACCATTCACGAAGTAGTTTCAGTACCACACTTACATCCCAGATTGTCATGTACCTAGGTTTCGGTGGTTTGGAATTAAAGATTCCTTTCATTAGTCTGGAAACAATTGGGTGTGACCCAATTGGGTTTCTTTCTGAATCCAGAACCAAATATGAGGACAATGCACTTCTGGCTGAATTAATTGCACTACAACTCAGACCTTCATCATAATAAAGTTTTGACAGAAATTCTAAACATTTGAAATATCTGCAGTACTTTATTGCACATTCTTTTGTACACAGAACTCTTCCCATTTCTTAATATAAAACAGGTACTGTTTTTGAGTGCTCTTCCTCCAGGCTGCCGTAAGCATGTCCACAGTACGTTCAGACAGTCCTCGTCCCAGAAAAGGCATTCTTAAAACCTGCAAATCAACAAATCCAAACGATCATATAATGGATGTTGTTACCCTGTTACAGGGTGCAGCAATAAATTACTCCTTTTTGGGACTTTCATCAACATTTGTGTTGTTAATTCTAATATCAACGGATACCATGGCTGTGTAGGCCAATCTGGTACTACCAATACCCTTGAAGCAGCATCTTGCCTGATTTTAAGCAAACATTGGCTTATGAGGAAGAAAGGTGGAAATATATATGAAAACATACCACCCCAATGTAGCGAGAAAGCATCAATCGCCACTGCTCCTGGATCTGTTTTCCATGAGACATATCTCGATAGCTGATGATTTAAGTCGACGTCGGGCATTCCAAATCTGATTACTATATCATTGAATACCTCTTGATTCAACATCCATTCTTTATTATCATGGAACTTTCGTGACCTGGTGTCGGCTATCGTGTTCATTCAACCTGGTAGATAGATAGCTGAAATCCAAATGTTCTTTTCAATTACACCAAGACCAAAGTTGATTTAACCATTTTGTCACATGATACCGACTTAATTCCACCAATATCATTAATATAGGCAACTGCTGTTGTGTTTATTAATTTGAACTTGAACCTTCCTTTTAGTTGTGTTAGAACCATAAGCTTGGAGTCCATAGAAACCTCTTAAAAGCTCCAAATACGTAATTCCCCGTGTCTGCAGTAACAATAACTCTTCCTGATTCCATCTGCCTCCGCAGCTAGATGTTAAGTCAGTTGCACTCCATCCTAGTGCACTGGCATCAGTTTGTAATATCATGGAAGGTTGTTCAATCAGCACTTTGCCTGAACTGCTTGAGACATGTAGAATCCACCACTGCAGATTAGAAACAGCATTTGTTGTTACTTGCATGATTCTATCAAAATGACCAGCATTTACTCACAGTGCCTGTTCTTTGATTCTCTGCAGCTGTTGATAATGTAATGGTCCATACTGGACTGCTGGGAATCTACTAATTTTCCCAGTACTCGAGCCCCCTGTCTGATTAGAGGTTTTTGCTCGTTTAACAGATTACTGCAATCTTTAATCAACTCCACCCTTTTTTCACTGGGCAAATTTGCATTTGGGCTGAATCAATTGTGAACCCCAAATAATCAATTGAGGTACATGTTTTTAACCTTGATTTCTTTGGATGAATTTAGAAACCCCCAAACTTTCAAAAGTTTGATTTCATAACTGCAACTGATGCTTCTGTTGACTGTTTTGTCCTTCCTATAATCAGGACATCATCCAGGTATGCCATTAGTACATGCCCCTGGCTCTCAGCAACCCCAGAATTGATTTTAACAATTTTATGAATATTCTGGGAGCGAACGTTAACCCATTAGGCAGAGCTTTGAACTGCCCTAATTGGTTCATCCATGTAAATTTAAGATACTTCATATCTTGCAAGTGAACAGACACTGAATCCTTTTTTGATCGAGGGAATATATTTGACCCAAATTGGTGAATTTGGTAGACTGATTGTTCAATAACACCTTTTATATATAGGGGTTTGAAGCGCAGCTTGAACCTCCATTACTTCGCAAAGTGGAGAGTTCTGCTAGGAACATGCTGGACAGGCAAATCATAATTTGGATTGAATTCAATTCGAAATCCTTGTATATTATTCAGAATTACCACATCTGAAGTAATCTTCTTCCAATGTTTATAGAAGAGACGTAATCTGCCTCCAACTGTTGGACTTAATCCAGTTAGTATGTTCCCATGAGAACCAGGTCCACCTACCTCTTGAGTCATTTGAGTATTCTGAGATCCCTGGATTTTACTGGTTCTTACTCCCGCTGCAGGCCGCCAGCTACGTCCCTGCGTTGATGAGCGACTTGGTCCTGGTCTAGGATCCGTATGACGTCTGAAAGGATACTTCCTCTTTACAGACTTTGCAACCATTGATGTTTTTATCAATCCTGTTTTCGCTTCATCTTCCAACTCTTTAATACGTCTCCCGAGATCCTCTCCAAAGAGTAAGTTGGGTAATTGTATATTACTTGGTTTGCAGAGTGCTGCGAATTTCAGATTCATAGTAGGCCGTATAGCACCTTCCTCAGATAATTGATCTCGAAGTGGGTGCTGCATAGCAACCCCAGTGCTTCCTGATGCAACTTCGTCATCTCTTGGCTGTTTTCTGCTATTCTGGTAAAAGCAGTTATTCCAGAACCCAGCAGCTTTAATATTCTCTGCAACTGATTCCAGATAATTTGGTTCACTGCTGCTGCTTTCAGCAACCCACAGTTACTTGGGGTCTCCTGCTTTCTTGCAGTCTCATCCATCTCCTGCTGTTCCAGCTGATGGTAAACCAAGTAATTTATTAAGGAGGCCAGTTCTTCTCCTAATGGCTCTCCTGACCCTGACGGGGCAGCGAATCCTACTGCCAGGGGTGGATCGCAGCTGCCGTTCATCGCCTTGTACAGCCTCACCATCAGAGTCGGGGTCTGAAATCTCATGATCCGTAGCACGCTCCTCATCCCTGAGGGTGCATTCCATCAGCCCTGTGCCAGGTGCTGTTGAGCTGCTTCCAGCAGCTTGGATTTCAGTACACTCCTTCCTGAGTGAACTTTGCTCCAAGAGCCTATGTAAAAGGCTTTCTATTTGGGCAATATGCTCGAAAGCAGTATCTAGCCCTGTACCAGGAGCTGTTGAGCTGCTTCCAGCAGCTTGGAATTCAGTACACTCCTCCCTGAGTGAACTTTGCTCCAACAGCCTATGTAAAAGGCTTTCTATTTGGGCAATACGCTCGAAAGCAGTATCTAGCCCTGGAGCTACTTCCATTGCCTGGGACTCCCTCCGTGGGCCGTTGGGATTTAAACTTTGTCTTTTGCCTGACAGTCGCTGACTGTGTTTTCACCAGCCCCAGGTCCACAGTCGTTATGCTCCCCGCTGGTGACTGTACCGGGGTTTAGAGGCGGTTGGTCTGTAACCGCGGACTCCCGACTTTCCCGGCTGTGTCGCTCGCCTCTTCCCCCTGTCCGTTTTTTCCCATGGCGTCTGTGGAAAAAATCCCCATAGACCCACAGTAAACGGACCTGGAAAGCATGAAAAAAGTTTCTACTTACCTTGTAGTTGAAAAACTACAAACCACTGGAGGAGCTCTGCTCCTCACGTCCGTTTGCGTCAAGGCGTCTGACGTAATGACGCGCAGGCGCACTGGCGGGGTTCTTCACGTAGTCACTCATGTGACTCCGAAGTAAAATAGCCTGATGGCTGTAGGGAAGTAGCTGTTCCTGAACCTGGACGTTACAGTTTTCAGGCTCCTGTTCCTTCTTCCCGATGGCAGGGGTGAAATGAGTGTGTGGCCAGGGTGGTATGGGTCCTGATGATGCTGGCTGCCTTGTTGAGGCTGCGACTCCGATAAATCCCTTCAATGGTAGGGAGGTCAGAGCCATTGATGGACAGGGCAGTGTTCACAACATTTTGCAGTCTTTTCCGCTTCCGGGCATTCAAGTTGCCAAACTAGGCCATGATGCAACCAGTCAATATGCTCTCTACTATACACCTGTAGAAGCTCAAGAGAATCCTCTCTGAGATACCGAATCTCCGTAATCTTCTCAGGAAGTAGAGGCGTCGATGTGCTTTATTTAGAATTGCATCAGTGTGCTGGGTCCAGGAAAGATCTTTGGAAATATGCACGCCCAGGAATTTGAAGTTTTTGACTCTCTCCACCATCGTCCCATTGATATAAACAGGATTGTGGGTCCTCATCCTTCCTCTTCCAAAGTCCACAATCAGTTCATTGGTTTTACTGATATTGAGAGCCAGGTTGTTGTGCTGGCACCATTTGGTCAATCGGTCGATCTCACTTCTATACTCTGACTCATCACCATCTGTTATTCGTCCAACAACGGTGGTGTCGTCGGCGAACTTGAAGATGGAGTTCGCACTGTGTCCAGCTACACAGTCGTGAGTATAGAATGAGTAGAGCAGGGGGGCTGAGCACGCAGCCTTCAGGTGCTCCCATACTGATTGTTAATGAGGAAGAAGCATTTCTGCCAATTCAAACAGACTGTGGTCTATGGATGAGGAAGTCAAGGATCCAATTGCAGAGGTATGCGCAGAGACCCAGTTCCATGAGCTTGGTAACCAGCTTTTGTAACAAAACTAATGTATTTAATTATGATCACTGTACAAAGCAAAACCGTGGTAACACACCCATCACCATAGTACAAAATCACCAAATTATCCAGACACTAAATTAAAAAAAACTATGTTACAATCCTTGCAAATATACTAAATAACTACTATACAACTATGTCCCTCTCTAACACTACCCAGGCGCAGACATAACCCCAGAAAAGGGGCAAGCATCTGGCTCGGACAGAGCCCTCTTCCACTTGGCGCCGTGACTCGCGGATGGCCAGCTTGGCCAGGTCTAGGAGCAACGCAACCAGGACATCTATGGCCCTACTCTCTCCCTAGATCCCATCATCAGTCCTCCGGTCGCTGACAGCAGAGCCGCTCCTCCCCCCTATGGATCCTAGATGGAGTGGCGGTGCTCCCTGCCCTCCGGACCCTGGCTACAAGGAACGCCCTACTGGTCTCTCTACCCTCAACATGAACAACACTGTTCTTGGCCTTGGTGTCCTTCTCCAGGTCGTCCATGAAGGACCTGGGCTGACGCCGGTTGGTCCCCTTCAACCCCTGCACCTCCTTGCCCCTCCCCCTCCTTCTGAGGGTGAGGTTCAACGAGCTGGTGTGCCCGTGTAAGTAACCGGAGGGAGGCCAGTCTGGGCCGATGTTGGGCTCCTTCAGTGGCCTCGATGAACTCGTGGATTTCTTCCACAAGAATGAGTGGAGTGGAATCGGGGGGAGCGAGAACATCCATTAACTCATTGTCCAAGGAGTCCCCTTCCACCTGCTCACTGAGGATGGAAACACCATCCCCATCTCCAGACACACCCTTAGTGCTCGATACACCCGCCCCACCCTGTGCAGCAGATGCCTCTTCCCCACCCACTGGTCTCTCCTCCACCTCAGTCCCAACCCTGGGGCCAGTGGCAGAGGGGCCTTCCCTTGATGTACCCAGGGAGTCAAGGCCATCGACAGTGGGGGTGACTAGCCCTCCCCCAGTTGGGCGCAGAGTGGACTGGTGCACCAGACTCAGGGAGTCCCTCTGGAGCCAGGTCCTGAGGGGGAGTAGGGCTGGTTTCCCCAACCCCCTCCCCGCCTACAGTCTCTAATTCTAGAGGCGTGCTGGGTTACTCCTGGGCTTCCTCGGGTGCCAGATGCGGGACTCCCTCCCCGACAGGAATCTCTCCCGCTCCATATCACCCTAGTGGTCCCCATTGCCACCCTCCCCAGAATCACCTCCAGAACAAGGGACCGGGGCCTGAAACAGAGGGCGGGAGTCTTCCCCCACCACGGTACTCCGCTCCCCCCTGGAGGATTCCCTTTCGTGCCCCTTCCGCTCCTCCTCCAGAGAGATTCCTCCTTCTCTTTTTCGATGGGGAGCAGCTAACAGACTCTGGGGTGACCTGAGCAACCTTCATCCTGCCCCATCCCCTCTGCCCTCGGTTGGAATATGGGGCTTGCAACGGATGGGTGGAAAGTTCTTGTCCCCAGGGACTTTGTTCCCCATGTGTTTCATCTTCTTTACCACCTTGCCCCCCTTCTTTTGACCCTCCCCAGCCCCCACCCATGCTCTGCGCAATCCCAGGGTTCCTTGACTCAGCTACAGTAGTGAGTGGGTGTGGGGAGGAGGGGGGGTTAGTGGCACCGGAGGCGGAGACTGTACCGGGGTTTAGAGGCGGAGGTCTCCACCATATATGCCCCACTTCCTTACATGCATGGCACCTTGGGCACTCCGATGTTCAGCAGACAGTGAAGTAAAGCCCATCTTGCTGGACACAGAAGCGCCCGTCAACTACCTCCTCCCGGTCCAGCATCATCGTCAGCTGGCGCCGGAGGGAAAGAACGTGCCGCAGCTCCTTCCTGCGGAACCCCTGGGATATCGGGGTGATGTCCGTGAGGACCTTCCCCAGGGTGTGAAGGTGGGGAAGGAGGGCAGAGGGGATGGGGCAGTGATGCAGTGAGGGACGTTGGAAAGGACCACCCACTGTGCAGTGGTCTCCAAGGGTCCAAGCTGCATAAATACTCCTCCCCACTGAGACCCGTTTACTCACGGCTGCGTTCACCCCCTCAACGGACTCGAGAAAGAACACTGCCTTCCCAAACATCCCGCCCATGTACAGGACGCCTGCAGGCTTGGCCGCCACATTAGCCATGCAGTCCTCCAGGTTCATATGAGGGGACAAGTAGCACCTTATTCCATGCACGAAAGGCAGGTTCCTCATGATGAACTGGGCCCCCAGAGGAGCAGCCGAAGCAGCTGAAGCAGCCGCCATTGCACAGCTCCTGGAAGGCCCCGATCCCCTAGAACACTGACCCTGCATGGTATTGGGAACTACAATGAAACAAAACACCTAGGGGCCGTCAGTCACTGACGCCCGATGCCGCCTGAAAACCATCAAGCAGTATGACAGATGCGACACAGCTACATCAAAGTACATCACTCCATATCACCATGTGTCACTAATTTCCACACGTCACCATGCGTCACCATGGGACAGGGCACGCGTCACCACGCGTCACCATGCGTCACCATAGGACAGCATGCGACAGTATACGGCAGCTTAGGACAGCACCTGTGACGTCACAACCATCAAGCGCCGTCAATGTACTTCCACCCGTGACACGATACAGCAAGATACGACAGGTTGTGTCATCTGGGGCTCGTGACGTCATTTGATTAACCAGCTTCCCTATAAAAGGGGACGCGCATCAACGCATCATGACACACAACGACGTACGGGTGACGCGTGGTGATGTATGGTGACGCAAAATAAAAGAGCATAGGCAATGACCGTGCATCACCATGCGTCACCACGCGTCACCCGTACGTCATCGTGCGAAAGGGCGCACAACATGATAAGACACGCACATGTCGCACGAGGATTTTCAACATTCCAAAATCCTGAGGTGGCAGGGAGTCACCACACGTCACACCGCGTCACGCTGCATCACGACCGCAACACGACCCGTCCACGATGCGACAACCTCTTATTAGGCTGTCCCCTGAAATGTCGCCCAAGTGGGACAGGCCCTTTAAACACAATGCCATGAGGCCAAGTCCACACACAAAAACAAATATGGAACAGTTCGAGGGAAGGATGTGAGTGGTGTTGCCTCAAAACGACAATAATGGTGGCTCCAAAGAATACTTGCGTCACCACCTCTTCGCTCGGCTATCTCGGCTCTCCTGCGTTCTCTGGCGAGCTGCAGACCTTCACAGACAATCCCAGCTGGCCCTCGCTGCTCCGTGCAGTAGTTGTTGTCGGAAGCCTTCTATTTCCACCGGTCTTGCCGAGAGAAACTAGGCTCCATCAGCTCCAGGCTCCAAGGCCTCAGAAGAAGGTGGAGACGGTGCAGAAAACCTCCCACACCGCCCGAAAGCCAGACCGGCCCGGTCAGCACAAACGAGGCAGTAAGGGAGAGTTGTTCTGGATGCAGGTGTAAAATTCCAGAAAGTCGTACTCCCCCTTTTGGTGCACCACAGTTTCCTGGCAGCTTGCCAGGGACAGTAGTGGGAGCTGTGCAGTTTGTTGATAGTACTGCTCACAGTCCCAAAAACATGCAGTAACTTTAAACAAATCTCTGCAGAGTCGCAGCGATACACAGAGATGTTTAATGTACCGCTCAACCTCCTCCGAATTCCAAAAGGATGATTAGACTCACATATTTGTGTGTTTGGACGAGTGCTCCAAATCACTGCACCTCCTCACGTAACCAGTTTTTTTTTAAATCAAAAATATTTATTCAAATATTAAAATAATATATACAGTACAGTAAAAAAAAAAACCAGAACCCACCACCATAATACATGACGAACGATAAACTATTATACAACTATTATTATATTATAGGAAGGATGTCAACAAAATAGAGAGAGTACAGAGGAGATTTACTAGAATGTTGCCTGGGTTTCAGCAACTAAGTTACAGAGAAAGGTTGAACAAGTTAGGGCTTTATTCTTTGGAGCGCAGAAGGTTAAGAGGGGACTTGATAGAGGTCTTTAAAATTATGAGAGGGATAGACAGAGTTGATGTGGATAAGCTTTTCCCATTGAGAGTAGGGAAGATTCAAACAAGAGGACATGACTTGAGAATTAAGGGACAAAAGTTTAGGGGTAACATGAGGGGGAACTTCTTTACTCAGAGAGTGGTAGCTGTGTGGAATGAGCTTCCAGTGGAAGTGGTGGAGGCAGGTTCGATTTTATCATTTAAACATAAATTGGATAGGTATATGGACGGGAAAGGAATGGAGGGTTATGGTCTGAGTGCAGGTAGATGGGACTAGGGGGGAGTAAGTGTTCGGCACGGACTAGAAGGGCTGAGATGGCCTGTTTCTGTGCTGTAATTGTTATATGGTTATATGGTTATATGGTTAACTATCTTACATTCCTTGTCATGGATGCATTCAACCCCCCGCGGTGCCCAGCGGTCCCGGAAATCTCCCAGGGCGCCCGTGGACAGGGTGTAGTCCCTCTCTAACACCACCCGGGTACGGACATAACCCCATAAAAGGGGCAGGCAGCTGGCTCGGGCAGAGCCCTCTTCCACCTGGCGTCAGGCCCAGGAGCAACCCAACCAGGACATCCTCATCAGCATTACTCTCTCCCCTAGGCACAGTGTGTCCAAAATGAGGATGGTGGGTGTGAAATGCAGCCAGAAGGCAAGGAGCTGCCCCTTTAGATAATGGAACAGGGGCTGCAGCCTCACACACTCCATGTACAAGTGGTACAGACTCTTCCAACCCACAAAAAGTGGCAGGCGGCTGGCGAGTCTGTGAACTGTGAGAGAAACAGGTTGCAGGGCATCCTCGATGCAGTACCCTCCACCCCAGGTCCTCGATGTAGAGGGGGAGAATCCCCCTAGCTTTATTATTATTTATTTTTAATCAAAAATATTTATTCAAATATTAAAATATATATAGCACAGTAAAAACCAAAACAGAACCCACCACCATAATACACGACAAACAATAAACTATTATATAACTATATTACACTCCTTGTCCAGGATGCATTCAATCCCCCGCGGTGCCCAGCGGTCCCGGAAATCCCCCAGGATGCCCGTGGACAGGGCGTATTCCCTTTCTGACCGCACCCGGGCACGGACGTATCCCCGGAAAAGGGGCAGGCAGCCAGCTCGGGTAGACCCCTCCACCGCCTGGCGCCGTGACTGACGGATGGCCAGCTTGGCCAGGCCCAGGAGCAACCCAACCAGAACATCTTCAGCCCTATCCTCTCCCCTACGCACAGGGTGTCCAAAGATGAATTGAAACAGGTGAATTGATCATGGGGAACAAGGATATGGCAGACCAATTGAATAACTACTTTGGTTCCGTCTTCACTAAGGAAGGCATAAATAATCTGCCGGAAATAGCAGGGGACCACGGGTCAAAGGAGTTGGAGGAATTGAGTGAAATCCAGGTTAGTCGGGAAGTGGTGTTGGGTAAATTGAATGGATTAAAGGCCGATAAATCACCAGGGCCAGATAGGCTGCATCCCAGAGTACTTAAGGAAGTAGCTCCAGAAATAGTGGATGCATTAGTGATAATTTTTCAAAACTCTTTAGATTCTGGAGTAGTTCCTGAGGATTGGAGGGTAGCAAACGTAACCCCACTTTTTAAGAAAGGAGGGAGAGAGAAAACGGGGAATTACAGACCAGTTAGTCTAACATCGGTAGTGGGGAAACTGCTAGAGTCAGTTAATAAAGATGGGATAGCAGCACATTTGGAAAGTGGTGAAATCATTGGACAAAGTCAGCATGGATTTACGAAAGGTAAATCATGTCTGACGAATCTTATAGAATTTTTCGAGGATGTAACTAGTAGAGTGGATAGGGGAGAACCAGTGGATGTGTTGTATCTGGACTTTCAGAAGGCTTTCGACAAGGTCCCACATAAGAGATTAGTATACAAACTTAAAGCACACGGTATTGGAGGTTCAGTATTGATGTGGATAGAGAACTGGCTGGCAAACAGGAAGCAAAGAGTAGGAGTAAACGGGTCCTTTTCACAATGGGAGGCAGTGACTAGTGGGGTACCGCAAGGCTCAGTGCTGGGACCCCAGCTATTTACAATTTATATTAATGATCTGGATGAGGGAATTGAAGGCAACATCTCCAAGTTTGCGGATGACACTAAGCTGGGGGGCAGTGTTAGCTGTGAGGAGGATGCTAGGAGACTGCAAGGTGACTTGGATAGGCTGGGTGAGTAGGCAAATGTTTGGCAGATGCAGTATAATGTGGATAAATGTGAGGTTATCCACTTTGGTGGCAAAAACAGGAAAGTAAACTATTATCTAAATGGTGGCCGATTAGGAAAAGGGGAGATGCAGCGAGACCTGGGTGTCATGGTACACCAGTCATTGAAAGTAGGCATGCAGGTGCAACAGGCAGTGAAGAAAGCGAATGGTATGTTAGCTTTCATGGCAAAAGGATTTGAGTATAGGAGCAGGGAGGTTCTACTGCAGTTGTACAGGGTCTTGGTGAGACCACACCTGGAGTATTGCGTACAGTTTTGGTCACCACATCTGAGGAAGGACATTATAGCCATAGAGGGAGTGCAGAGAAGGTTCACCAGACTGATTCCTGGGATGTCAGGTCTTTCATATGAAGAAAGACTGGATAGATTTGGCTTATACTCGCTAGAATTTAGGAGATTGAGAGGGGATCTTATAGAAACGTACAAAATTCTGATGGGGTTGGACAGGCTAGATGCAGGAAGATTGTTCCCGATGTTGGGGAAGTCCAGGACAAGGGGACACAGCTTAAGGATAAGGGGGAAATCCTTTAAGACCGAGATGAGAAAAAACTTTTTCACACAGAGAGTGGTGAATCTCTGGAATTCTCTGCCACAGATGGTAGTTGAGGCCAGTTCATTGGCTATATTTAAGAGGGAGTTAGATGTGGCCCTTGTGGCTAAAGGGATCAGGGGATATGGAAAGAAGGCAGGTACGGGATACTGAGTTGGATGATCAGCCATGATCATATTGAATGGCGGTGCAGGCTCGAAGGGCCGAATGGCCTACTCCTGCACCTATTTTCTATGTATCTATGTAGCTATGTATGAGGATGGTGGGTGAAAAATGCAGCCAGAAGGCAAGGAGCAGCCCCTTTAGGTATTCAAACAGTGGCTGCAGCCTCACACACTCCATGTACACGTGGTACACAGACTCTTCCAGCCCGAAAAAGTAGCAGGCGGCTGGAGAGTCTGTGAACCGCGAGAGAAACAGGTTGCAGGGAACACCTCGGTGCAATACCCTCCACTCCAGGTCCCCAATGTAGAGGGGGAGAATCCCTGCGTAGAGGGACCCCCATCGGGGGCCCCCCTCGCGACCGGAAGGCAACACCGACCGCCGCTTGGTGTCTGGACGGTGGACCAGGGCGAGGAAGTGCAGGGTGTGGAGGAGGAGCCTGTACAGGACACGCCTCCCTGCGTCTCGGAGGGAGATGAAGGGTGTCGAGGAAAGGCGGCTCAAATTGTGTGTGACCGGCTCCCGGGATGGATTATGGCGCCTGGGTCCGATGAATACTTTCGGCTGAGCGGGGGCTTGCTCAACCACACGTACTCCACACGTTAGGGCACCCCCGACACCCGGTGGGGCGGGACAAGGACCGGCTGCTCTCACGCCCAGGCCGTCGCACTCCGCTGGCGGAGGGGGGGAGGGCCCACTAGCTTGGAGGGGATGATGGTATTGAACACCCAGCCTGATATAAGTGTTTTTATTGTCCAAGTGTTCCAGTGCAGAGTGGAGAGCCAGTGAGATCGCATCCTCC
This sequence comes from Malacoraja senta, assembly GCA_038087875.1. Classification (NCBI taxonomy): domain Eukaryota; kingdom Metazoa; phylum Chordata; class Chondrichthyes; order Rajiformes; family Rajidae; genus Malacoraja; species Malacoraja senta. Next base: position 46,084,750 of record CM075979.1, on the reverse strand, counting down.
GTTGACCTATTAACATAGAAACATAGAAAATAGGTGCAGGAGGAGGCCATTCATTGTGATCATGGCTGATCGTCCCCTATCAATAACCCGTGCCTGCCTTCTCCCCATATCCCTTGACTCCACTAGCCCCTAGAGCTCTATTTAACTCTCTCTTAAATCCATTGTGATGGTAGGCGAACTATAATGGGTCGAGGTTCTTGTTGAGGTAAGAGTTGATATGCACCATGACCAACCTCTCAAAGCACTTCATCACCAAGGACGTTAGTGCCACCGGTCGATAGTCGTTAAGGCACGTCACCTTACTCTTCTTGGGCACCGATATTATTGATGCCCTCTTAAAGCAGGTTGGAACCTCAGACCTCAATAATGCGAGGTTTAAAATGTCCGCAAAACCTCCAGTTAGTTGAAGAAGGTCTGGGTCAGACCCGAAACGTCACTTATTCCTTCGCTCCATTGATGCTGCCTCACCCGCATTTCTCCAGCATTTTTGTTTACCTCCAGCCAGTTGGTCTGCACAGGTTTTGAGAACTCGACCGAGTATAAGGTTAAGGGGGGACTTGATAGAGGTCTTTAAAATGATGAGAGGGATAGACAGAGTTGACGTGGATAAGCTTTTCCCATTGAGAGTAGGGAAGATTCAAACAAGGGGACATGACTTGAGAATTAAGGGACAGAAGTTTAGGGGTAACATGAGGGGGAACTTCTTTACTCAGAGAGTGGTGGCTGTGTGGAATGAGCTTCCAGTGAAGGTGGTGGAGGCAGGTTCGTTTTTATCATTTAAAAATAAATTGGATAGTTATATGGACGGGAAAGGAATGGAGGGTTGTGGTCTGAGCGCAGGTATATGGGACTAGGGGAGAATACGTGTTCGGCACGGACTAAAAGGGTCGAGATGGCCTGTTTCCGTGCTGTAATTGTTATATGGTTATATGGTTATATGACTAATCAATGGGGACTAATCAATGGGGACTAATCAATGGGGACTAATCAATGGGGACTAATCAATGGGGACTAATCAATGGGGACTAATAACAACATAAACCACAAGGAAAGCTTTAAAAGTCAAAGCAGGAATCAAGACAAATATTAAATTATGGCTTTGAATTCAACCTTCTGTTTTCCTCATATTGCTCAAATGTATACAAAATGTGAGACCAGATTGATTATTGGGGTGGCACATTGGCACAACTGGCAGAGCTGCAGCCTTTGAGCGTCAGAGAGCCGTGTGCATTCTCCGGGTGTTCCCACAATCCATTCTCCGGGTGCTCCAGTTTCCTCCCACAATCCAAAGACGTAAGTTAATTGGCTTCTTTAAATTGTAAATTGTCCCTAGTGTGTAGGATAGTACTTGTGTAAGGTGTGAAGGCAGGTCGGCGTGGACTTGGTGGGCCGAAGGACCCCTATTTCCACACTGTATCTTCAAAGTCTAAAGTCCTTGAGCAGAGAGCGTACTCGATTTATACAAGGCTTTGCAAGGCCACAAAGCAAAAATAACAGATGGAATAAAAGAAGGAGATTTTACACAATACAATAGCTGGATGAAGCTTCATCATATCCCTCTTCAAATTTATGTCAGAGGGTGGTGAATCTGTGGAATTCTTTGCCACAGAAGTCTGGAGGCAAAGTCAGTGGTTATATTTAAGGCAGAGATAGATATATTTGTGGCGGCTCCCAAGGGTCAGGCAATTCCACTATCAAACCCCTTGGCACGGGAATGGTCTAGTCCGGGAGCGGCCCTTAGCTACAGGGATAAAGGGCAGGGGTTTAGGCACGACCGTCATCTTGCAGACCCGACTGGACAAGAGACCAACAACTAATAAAATTCCTCCCGAAATACCCGGCTCCTCGCCTTCATTTCAGGCTTATCGCCGCGCCACGTTGGTGACCCCGATCCGCCATTGGTGTCATAATGGAGTTAAAAGACAGAGCTGCTCGTCCGTCCGCCTCACAGGCCGACCGGGCCCTGTCTCTCGATGTGGTCTCCGTTAAACTACCTACATTCTGGACCGCCCGGCCTCGTGTCTGGTTTCAGCAGGTGGAGGCCCAATTCCAGCTGTGGGGCATTACGGCGGACGACACCTGCTACTTCTACCTGGTGGGGGCCCTCGACCTGGACACGGCCAGAGAGGTCACTCAGTTCCTCGAAGGCCGCAGAGAAATACCTGGGTCTTATGGAGCTCCTGCTCCAGGTTTACGGGCTCAGCCGGATGGATCAGGCTGCCTGGCTCCTTCATATGGAGGGCCCAGGTGACCGGCGGCCATCAAGCCTCCTTAATGAGATGGTTGCGCTCCTGGATGGGCACATGCCGTGCCTCATGTTTGAATATATTTACCGACATCTGCTGCCAGCCAACATCCGTCTGCAGCTCACCGATGCCTCGTGCACGGACACCCGGGCCCTCGGCAGGCGCGCTGACGTCAGCTTGCTGGCTGTCAATCCGGCAGTGCCCGATTTCCTCCGGATGGGTGGGGTAGCTGTGGAGGGAGGGAGTGACAGCTGCATCCCGGAGGCCTGTACGATCGCCCCCCCCACGGCCATGGCGGGTACCGCACCTGCAGTCCCGCACCAGCAGGCTCCAAGCACCACCGGCAGCAGAGACTGGTCCTATTACCACCAGCGCTGGGGTGCTGCAGCACGACAATGCCGTCAGCCACGCACGTTCCCGGGAAACGCTGCGGCCTGCTGCCAATAGTCCCCATGGCGGCCGGCCAGATTCATAGAAACATAGAAACAAAGAAAATAGGTGCAGGAAGAGGCCATTCGGCCATTCGAGCCAGCACCGCCAGTCATTGTGATCATGGCTGATCGTCCCCTATCAATAACCCGTGCCTGCCTTCTCCCCATATCCCTTGACTCCACTAGCCCCTAGAGCTCTATCTAACATTCTCTTAAATCCATCCAGTGATTTGGCCACCACTGCCCTCAGTGGCAGGAAATTCCATAAATTCACAACTCTCTGGGTGAAGAAGCTTTTTCTCACCTCGGTCTTAAATGACCTCCGCTAGAATACAAGCCTAGTCTTTTCAATCTTACCTCATATGACAGTCCCGCCATCCCAGGGATCAATCTCGTGAACCTACGCTGCACTGCCTCCATCACAAGGATGTCCTTCCTCAAATTAGTAGACCAAAACTGCACACAATACTCCAGATGTGGTCTCACCAGAGCCCTATACAACTGCAGAAGAACCTCTTTACTCCTATACTGAAATCCTCTTGTTATGAAGGCCAACATTCCATTAGCTTTCTTCACTGCCTGCTGTACCTGCACGCCAACTTTCAGTGACCGGTGTACAAGGACACCCAGGTCTCGCTGTACCTCCCCCTTACCTAACCTAACCCCATTGAGATAATTATCTGCCCCCTTGTTTTTGCCGCCAAAGTGGATAACCTCACATTTATCTATATTATACTGCATCTGCCACGCATCTGCCCACTCACTCAACTTGTCCAGTTCACCCTGCAACCTCCTAACATCCTCTTCACAGTTCACACTGCTACCCAGCTTTGTGTCATCTGCAAACTTGCTAGTGTTGCTCCTAATTCCCTCTTCCAAATCATTAATATATATGGTGAACAGTTGCGGCCCCAACACCGAGCCTTGCGGCACTCCACTCGCCACTGCCTGCCATTCTGAAAAGGACCCCTTCACTCCTACTCTTTGCTCTGCAATTGGTCTGCCAACCAATTTTCTATCCATGTCAACACCCTACCCCCAATACCATGTGCTCTCATTTTAGTCACCAGTCTCCCGTGCGGGACCTTATCAAAGGCTAGATACACTACATCCACTGGCACCCGTACATCCTAAAAAAATTCCAGAAGATTAGTAAAGCATGATTTCCCTTTAATAAATCCATGTTGACTTGGACTAATCCTTTTACCGCTATCCAAATGCCCCATTATTACCTCATTAATAATTGACTTAAGCATCTTTCCCACCACCGAAGTCAGGCTAACTGGTCTGTAATTCCACGTTTTCTCTCTCGCTCCTTTCTTGAAAATTGGGATAACATTAGCTATCCTCCAATCCACAGGAATTGATCCTGAATCTATTGAACATTGGAAAATGATCACCAATGTGTCCACTATTTCTAGAGCCACCTCCCTGAGGACCCTGGGATGCAGACCATCAGGCCCAGGGGATTTATCATCCTTCAGTCCCATTAGCCTACCCAATACTATTTCTTGCCTAATGAAAATTTCTTCCCGCTCCTCTTCCCCCTTAGATCCTCTGTCCTCCAGTACATCTGGGAGATTGTTTGTGTCTTCCTTAGTGGAGACAGATCCGAAGTACCTATTCAACTGTTCTGCCATTTCCTTGTTGCCCATAATAATTTCACCCGTGTCTGCCTTCAAGGGACCCACATTTGACTTTGCTACTCTTTTTCCCTTAACATATCTAAAGAAGCTTTTACTGTCCTTCTTTATATTCCTGGCCAGCTTCCCCTCGTACTTCATCTTTTCAGCCCGTATTGCCCGTTTTGTTTCCTTCTGCTGTCCTATGAATGTTTCCCAATCCTCTGGCTTCCGGCTACTCTTTGCTGTGTTATACATCTTTTCTTTTAGTTTTATTCTATCCCTAACTTCTCTTGTCAGCCACGGTTGCCTCCTACTCCCACTTAGAATCTTTCTTCCTTTTTGGAATGAAATGATCCTGCGTCTTCCGGATTATGCCCAGAAATTCCTGCCATTGCTGTTCCACGGTCATTCCTGCTAGGATCCCTTTCCAGTCTACCTTGGCCAGCTCCCCTCTCATGCCTTCATAGTCCCCTTAGTTCAACTGCATCACTGCCACTTCCGATTTAACCATCTCCTTCTCAAATTGCAGATTAAAACTAATCATATTATGATCACTACCTCCAAGCGGTTCCTTTACCTCGAGTTCTCTTATCATATCTGGTTCATTGGACAACACTAAATCCAGAATTGCCTTTTCTCTGGTCGGCTCCATTACAAGCTGCTCTAAGTATCCATCTCGGAGGCATTCTACAAATTCTCTTTCTTGGGGTCCTGAACCACCTCTTCGCCTGGGATCGGCGCTCCGGGGGTCGCTTCCTCGTGGATACTGGGGCGGAGCTGAGCATCTTGCCCCCTTCGCTGGCAGACATTCATTCCGGTAAACGGGAGCCCGTCCTCACCGCGGAAAATGACAGCCCCATCCGTACATATGGGGATCGCACGGTCCCGGTCGTTTTTGGCTCCTGTCATTTCTCGTGGCAGTTTACCATCGCTGATGTCTCCCAGCTGTTGCTCGGTGCCGACTTCCTCCGGGCTCACTACGTCCTGGTGGACGTCAGGCGGCAGAGCATGGTCCATGCCGCAACGATGGAGTCAATCGCGCTGCGTCTGGATGAGCCGATAGCATGCCCCCTGTCTTGGATTCCTGTTTAGCTCGGGTCTTGGCCGCGTTCCCGGACATCCTGACCCCACAGTTCCGGTCGTCGACCCACAAGCATGGGGTGGTGCATTTCATATCAACTACCGGCCCACCCCTCCATGCACGAGCACGCCGACTGCCGCCTGATAACCCATGTCCAACATGGCAGGGGTTCCGCATGATGGAGTCCTTGGGGATCGTCCACCCTTCGAACAGCCCATGGGCGTCCCCACTCCATATGGTCCCCAAGCCAAGCTGGCGACCTTGGGTGGATTATCGGCGGCTGAATACCGCTACCACCGCAGACCGATACCCCGTGCCCCGCATCCAGGACTTCAACGCCCATTTGGCCGGGTCTACTATCTTCTCAAAAGTGGATTTGATGCGGGGCTATAACCAGATCCCGGTCCACCTGGAGGATGTGCCCAAGATGGCAATCATTACGCCGTTTGCATTGTACGAGTTTGTGCGGATGCCGTTCGGCCTTAAGAACGGCATGCAGGCATTTCAACGGTTAATGGACGGGGTGTGTCGCGGTCTTGAGTTTTTGTTCATCTACCTCGACGACATCTTGGTGGCCAGCGCAGGAGCACCGTGCCCACCGCCGGCAGCTCTGTCAGCGGCTCAGTGAGCATGGTTTGGCTGTGAACCTCGCCAAGTGCCGGTTTGGGGTGACCACCATCAACTTCCTCGGCCACCGCGTGACTTCACAAGGCGCGGTTCCCTTGCCGGACAGGGTCAACGCCATCCGCCGGTTTCCCCGTCCATACACTGAGCGCGGCTTGTAGGAGTTCATCGGCTTGGTGGCCTTTTATCACCGTTTTGTGCCATCTGCGGCCCACATCTTGCGGCCGCTGTATCATCTTCTGGCGGGTAGGCGTAAGGACGTCAAGTGGACCGACGAGGTGGTGGCGGCATTTGACGGCGTGAAGGAGGCCCTTCCTCGGGCTGCACTGCTGGATGCCACGACCGCCCTTATGGTGGACGCCTTGGAGTCGGCGTTTGGTGCCGCGCTGGCACAGCTGACGGACGGGGGTTGGCGGCCCCTGGCCTGCTTCAGCCGGAACCTCAACAATGCCCAGAGGAAGTACAGCGCATTTGACCGTGAGCTCCTGGCTCTGTACCTGGCGATGCGCCACTTCCGCTACTTCCTGGAGGGCCGCCCATTCACCGCTTACACGGACCACAAGCCGCTCACTTTCGCCCTGGCAAAGGTTTCCGACCCCTGGTCTGCACGGCAGCAGCGGCAGTTGGCGTACATCTCGGAGTACACCACCTCCATCCGCGTCATCGAGGGGAAGGAGACCCGCTGTCTACGCCATTTTCGAGGTGGAGCCTGGCATTGACTATTCTGCCCTGGCAGAGGCGCAGCTCACGGATGATGAGATGCCCGCCTACCGGACTGCCATCTCTTGCCTTCGTCTTGAGGATGTTCCTCTCGGCCCTGGAGGGGCAACAATCCTTTGCAATGCGCCCCATCGTCCCTGCCGCCTGGCGCCAGAGGGCTTTCGACGTGATCCACGGGCTGGCTCACCCATCCATCCGGGCGATGACGGCGCTAGTGGCTGCTCGGTTCATGAGGCACGGTCTGCGCAAGCAGGTTGGCCACTGGGCTCGCACCTGCTTTCCGTCCCTGATGGCAAAAATACAGCGCCACGTCCGGGCGCCCCTCCAGGAGTTCGGTCTACCTCACCGGCGGTTCGACCACTTCCATGTGGACATTGTGGGGCCTCTCTCGCTGTCCCGGGGCATCACCCACCTCCTCACGATGGTGGACTGCTTCACATGGTGGCCGGAGGCCATACCGCTGGGCAATACTTCGACAGCTACGTGCGCTCGTGCGTTGTCCACGCACTGGATTGCTCGCTTTGGGGGTGGCGGTGGACATCTCCTCGGACCGGGGGCCACAGTTCACCTCCGAACTGTGGTCGGCCATGGCTCAATTGTTGGGTGTGTGGCTGCACCACACCACGGCCTAGCACCCGCAGGCAAACGGCCTGGTGGAGAGGTTCCACCGGCAGCTCAAGGCAGCGCTGAAGGAGTGACTCTCCGGCCCGGACTGGATGGACGAACAGCCGTGGGACTTGATGGGTGTCCGAACTGCGCATAAGGAGGACTTGGCCTCATCTTCAGCGGAGCTCGTTTACGGATCGCCACTCACGGTGCCCGGGGAGTTCGTGCCGTCCGCACCCGGGCAGCAGGGACCGCCCTCATCCACTCTACAGCGCCTTCGCGAGCGAGTTGGCAGGCTCACGCCCGTGCTGACGTCCACCCATGGTACATTGTGCCCGCACGTGCCATCAGCTATCGGGGACTGCCCCAATGTTTTCCTGCACCATGACGCCCTCCGAACGCCGCTCCAGAGGCCGTACACGGACAGGCAACCTTTGTGTTGGACATGAGGGGGCAGCCGGAGGCCGTGTCAATTGACCGGTTAAAGCCGGCACATTTGGACATTGACCAACTGGTTGCCCAGCCTCGGCCGTGAGTTCGCACCCCCTTCGCAGCTCCCTCCACCTGTCCCTCCGCCTGTCCCTCCGCCGGCCCCTCCGTCGGCCCCTCTGTCGGCCGACTTCCGTACGCGGTCCGGTAGGGTTATACGCGCACCATTCCACTATCGAACCCCTCGGCACGAGAATGGACTAGTCTGGGGGTGGCCCTTAGCTACAGGGATAAAGAGCAGGGGTCTTCCTCTTGCAGACCCGACTGGACAAGAGAACAACTAATTTAAATTCTTCCCGAAATACCCGGCTCTCACCTTCATTTCGGGCCTATCCCCGCGCCACATATTCTTCATTAGTACGGGTGTCAGAGGTAATGGGGAGAAGGCAGGAGAATGGGGTTAGGAGGGAGAGATAGATGAACCATGATTGGATGGAGTCTTGATGGGCCGAATGACCTAATTCTGCTCTTATCACTTATGATAAATTGCTGCCGATCTGGCACGCTGAACAGTTGTCAAATTACAAAATAACAGCTCTCATGTAAATATGGTCACATCTTCAAAGTGACTGGGAACTTCTTGAAATAGAATATATTTGCAGGAACGGTATCTGAAGGGTTTCGACTCGAAACGTTGCCTATTTCCTTCGCTCCATAGATGCTGCCTCACCCGCTGAGTTTCTCCAGCAATTTTGTCTACCATATATTTGCAGGACCTATCACATTTAGTGGTTCTCAGGAATTGTACAATCCCTTACCTGCAGCGTGTTCTGGGGTTAACAGCTTATGAGGCTTTGTATCTGTCCCATGCAAATGCTCTTCTGAACATGCACTACATAGCCACTTACTGCAGTCGGAACAGAACTTGAAGGCTGGTTTATTTTCACATGCTGAGCACTGCTGGCAAGAACAAACAAAGTGCAAGTTTAGCTGTTTAATTTAAAAGCAACTCACATCCTCTAAAGCTTAATTAAATTGCTGGAGAAGAAGAAATAGAATGTCACTGTTCAGAGACTGATGTCCTCAAAGTGAAAAGTAATATCATTACTTCAGAAATACAACAGAATATTTGAGAGTGGTGCTTGCTTCCATAACAACACTTAAAAGGCATTTGAACAGGCAAGATTGAGAGGGATATGGGCCAAACATGGTCAGGTGGGACGTGGAGATGCGGCACTGTGGTCGGCATGGGCCGAAGGGTCTGTTTTCATGCTGTATGACTCTATCTCCTGACGGGCCGGGCGGCCGGAAGGCTTCCCAACAGGCAGCGGCTATGGACTGGGAATGCGGTTGGAGGCCTTTATCGAGGCACTGCGGTCTCGATGCCTCCTGAATCGCCGCGTAGAATCCTGGGCCGCGGCCCGGCCGGGTCCTCGCGGATAGAAGCTCAGGCCGGGCAAAGCGGCAGACGGAGCCCGTGGCTAGGGCCCGGGTCAGCACCATGGAGCCGTGAAGTGGGGCATCGACAGCGGTGAAGCCTCGTGGCGGTAGCGTAGTCTCACGGGCGACGGTCAATGAGAGCGTGGAGGAGAACCGCTGGGGGGGAGGGAAAGAACAATGGAGGACCCGGCATGGGGGGGGGGGGGGCCTCCGTGAGGGGGGGAGGGGGAGAACAATGGACAATGTGGGAGGGAACAAAGTACAATGGGGACCCGGTGTGGGGAAACCGCTGCGGGGGGGGAACAAAAGGAGGAGCCGGCGTGCTTTGTCACTTTGTCAGCACCGTAGATGGCTGCTATTTGTATACATGAGGTAAGCAGCAAAGAATCTCACTGTGCCTAGTCACATGTGAGAATAAAGTATTCCTATTCCTATGACATTGAGATTTAACATGGAATGTAGAAAATAGAACAGTACCACACTTGAAGAGCTCTTCGGCCCACAATGTTTGTGTCAAACATAATGTCAAGTTAAACTTCTGTCATCTGCCTATACATGATCCATATCCCTCTATTCCCTGTACTTCCATGTGCCTATCCAAAAGCCTCTTAAATGTCACTATTGTATCTATTGTATCTGCCTCCACCACCATCCCTGGCAGTGTGTTCCAGACCCCCATGACTCCTTGTGTAAAAAACGTTCCGCTTTTTACCTCATAGCAGGGTTATACGTTCTATAGAAAGGACAGGCAGGTGGGCAGAGGAGGTGGGGTAGCTCTGTTGGTGAGGGATGACATTCATTCCCTTGCGAGGGGTGACATAGGGACTAACAATGTAGAGTCGATGTAGATAGAATTGAGGAATTGTAAAGGTAAGAAGACACTAATGGGAGTTATCTACAGGCCCCAAACAGTAGCCTGGATGTAGGGTGTAAGTTGCAGCAGGAGTTAAAATTGGCATGTAACAACGGTAATGCCACTGTGGTTATGGGAGATTTCAATATGCAGATAGACTGGGAAAATCAGGTTGGTTCTGGATCCCAAGAAAGAGAGTTTGTAGAATGCCTCCGAAATGGATTCTTAGCGCAGCTTGTATTGGAGCCGACCAGAGGCAATTCTGGATTTAGTGTTGTCTGATGAACCAGATTTAATAAGGAAACTCAAGGTAAAGGAGGTAGTGACCATAATATGATTAGTTTTAATCTGCAATTTGAGAGGGAGAAGGTTAAATCAGAAGTGTCAATGATGCATGTGATGCCGAATGGCCTCCTCCTGCACCTATTTTCTATGTTTCTATGTCAGGGATGAGCCCGGAGATGAAGTCAGGGCCTGGACTGGAGCCCAGGCATGTCGTGCCCAAGCTGGTCAAGGTGTACCAGCGCCTCGGGAGCCGCCCGGCCTCCGCCATCCTACAGCACTGCAGGTAGCTCTGGCTCGGCCTCCTGCCACCCTCACCCCGCCCCCCGGCAAAGTGAGCCCAGCTCCGTCGAGGCCCAGGTCCCCAAGTGCTTTGGCTGCCTACAGCCAGGGCCGGGCTGTGTACGAGAACCAGGCCGAGTTGCAGGCCCTGGCGCTGCTCTATGACATGCAGGGCAGGGAATGGGAGTGAGGGGAGGAGGATGAGGGAAATGGGGAGGAGGGACATGGGGTGGTAGAGGGAGATTTAGGGTGGGGGAGCAACGCCGAGCCCCACTGGCAGGCAAGGGCCACCGTGGGTCCCGGGACGGGCAGTGCCTCAGTGGCTCCTGCCCGCGGACGCGGACACCGGGAGCGGCTCTAACGCACTGCAGCGTTACACGGAGAGAGGGAGCGTTGCAGCCCGGCCCACAGCACATGGGGTGGGGGGCGATGTGGAGAGAGGGATGATGGAGGAAGAGAGGGATGAGGGAGGGAGGGGAGGGAGAGGGGGAGAGAGGGATGAGGGAGGGAGGGGGGAGAGAAGGATGAGGGAGGGAGCGGGAGGGGAGGGAAATAAGTAGAGGAGAAAGGGATGAGGGAGGGAGGGGAGAGAGAAGGATGAGGGAGGGAGGTGGAGGGAGAGAGGAGAGAGGGATGAGGGAGGGGGGAGAGGAGGGATGAGGGAAGGAGGGAGGAGAGAGGGGTGAGGGAGGGAGGGGGAGAGAGGGATGTGGGATGGAGGGGGAGAGAGGGATGAGGGAGTGAGGGGAGGGGGAGGGAGAGAGGGATGAGGGAGGGGGGAGAGAAGCGATGAGGGAAGGAGGGGGAGGGAGAGAGGGATGAGGGAGGGGGGAGAGAGCGATGAGGATGAGGGAAGGAGGGAGGGGGAGGGGTGAGGGAGGGAGGGAAGGAGGGAGGGAGGGAAGGAGGGAGGGAGGGAGGGAGGGAGGGAGGGAGGGAGGGAGGGAGGGAGGGAGGGAGGGATGAGGATGAGGAAGGGAGGGGGAGGAGAATGAGGGAGGGAGGGGGAGAGAGGGATGAGGGAGAGAGGAATGAGGGAGGGGGAAGAGGGGAGAGAGGGACGAGGAAGGGAGGGGGAGAGAGAGGGAGGGAGGGGGGAAAGAGAGGAAGGCAGTGGGGTGGAGAGGTGGTGGAGTGCAGGGGGTTATAAGGGGTCCGAAGAGATGGGCGTAGGATAGAGGGGGGAGTAGAGGGAGAGGGGGAAAGGGAGGGTTGGATATAATGGGAGGGGATAGGCGTGAGTGGTGAAATATTGCATTGGGGGAAGGGTTGCGTTGGGGGAACGGGTTGCGTTGGGGGAACGGGTTGCGTTGGGGGACCAGGCCTCCCATGTGACAGGGACCCAACGGGTCCCACTTAGTCTCGTGGAAACATATAAAATTATAAAAGACTGGACAAGCTAGATGCAGGAAAAATGTGCCCAGCGTTGAGGGAGACCAGAACCAGGGGCCACAGTCTAAGAATAAAGAAGAGGCCATTTAAACTGAGATGAGAAAATACTTTTTCACCCAGAGAGTTGTGAATTTGTGGAATCCTCTGCCACGGGAGGCAGTGGAGGCCAATTCACTGGATGAATTTAAAAGAATTAGATAGAGCTGTTGGGGCTAGCTGAAACAATGGTATGGGAAGAAGGCAGGCACGGGTTACCGATTGTGGATGATCAGCCATGATCACAATGTTCCATCACACTAGTTCCATACACCCACCACCCTCTGGCTCGAAGGGCCGAATGGCCTCCTCCTGCACCTATTTTTCTATGTTTCTTTGTTTCACTGCACTTTAGTATTGGGCATTTGCACCTTGGGGAAAAGGTTCTGACTGTCTATGCCTCTTAAAACTTTATATACCTCTATCAAGCCTTCCCTCAACCTCTGGGGCTCCTGAGAAAACAATCCAAGTCTATCCAGTTAGACTGAAGGGCAAGGCAGGTGGGTGTAAGGAAGCTTGGATGATGAGAAAAATTGAGCTTCCGCTATAGACCTAGAAGGAGGCATGGGGCAGATATCAGCAGCTGTGATCAAGGGTATCATTGGAGGAGTTTCAGGAAGTGAGGAGCAAGCTAAAAAGGGAAATCAGGAGGGCAAAAAGGAAGCAAGAGATAGCTTTGGCAGATGGGACCCCTCAGGAATCAATGCGGTCAACTTTGTGTGGAACCACATTGAATGGGCAAGGTCCTCAATGAGTATTTCTCCTTTGTTTTTACTGCATGGTAGGCTGCTCTGGAACGTTAGATCACATGGGCTCCAAGAAGAGGTAACTGAATGGATAGAAAATTGGCTTCATGGAAGGAAGCAGATGGTGATGGGGAAGGTTGCTTCTCAGACTGGAGCCCTGTGACTAGTTGTGTGCCCCAGTATTTGGTCCTGGGCCTTTTGCTGTTTGTCATCTATATCAATGATTTGGATGAGAACATACAGGGCAAGATTGGCAAGTTTGCAGATAGTGAAGATGGTTGGTGATCCATCTGCATGGTTAACTTTCGCATAAGTGCGCTGGCACCTTACGCCGACATTTTATGCACATGCGTGCCGATATCCCTACTGGCCAGGAGCACCACATGCGCAGTTGATTGGGAACACCGTCCAATCAGAGAATGGCGTCACGGGACTTGCGCGGCATTCGGCCGGGACACAGTGGGTGAGGATGCAGCCAACTTATGTAAGTTAGAAGTCAGTTAGAATATTTGAAGTTAGTTAGTAA
>CM075979.1:46042536-46071231 GCA_038087875.1 Malacoraja senta | reverse complement strand
CTGGAGGGAAGCCATAGAGAAGGCTCCGCTGGCAGTGCCTAGGAGAGGTCTGCTTCATAAAGCCACACTCCAGGAGGAGTTGTGCAGGCGGGAAGCCTTAGGGAAGGCTCCGCTGGCAGTGCCTAGGAGAGGTCTGCTTCGTAAAGCCACACTCCAGGAGGAGTTGTGCAGGCGGGATGCTGTCGGGAAGGCTCTGCTGGCAGTGCCTAGTAGAGGCCTGCTTGAAAGCACCCTCTTTGCAAGAGGTGAGTGCAGAAGGGCAGATACGCTCTGACCCTGAGTCCGACGACTTCCAAAGGGAGGGCAGGCAGCTATCAGAGCTGACACCGTGTGCAGCACGGTTTGCCATGTCGTCGGACGCTGGTGAGCCTCTGGGTGAGGAACTTGTCACCAGCATAAATTACCAAGTCTCACATCAGCTACAGGAGCTGACAATGGATGAGACAGTAACGAAGTATGAAGCCCAATCAACTGTGGACTGTTAAAAGTTCCTGTTGGGAACAGGAAGAATTGGGGCAAGATGGGCATACTAATGAAAGCCCAGGAGCATGTGAAGCTCCAGCATATTTTTAAAGTTGCTGGCATCTGGTATAACGAACTTTGCAGGATGGTGGATGGAGAGGCCATGACAAATTACAACAAAAGGCGCTATTGTGGAGTGCCCACTTTGAGATCAACTGCTTCCGCAAGATGCGATTAGACCAACCATCAATGCTAAATATGCTTCACTCTGCCAGCCTGGCACGGTGCAACCGGCACAGCTGTTTGGCGAGGATTTCACACAGCAGGTGAAGGAGCTGGAGGAGGAGGCTAAGACGGCAGCCACATATTCACCAAAGCGGAAGTATCCCTATAAGGGAGCAGACTGGTCCGGGCAAGGGACGAGTCCAGCTACGATGCAGCGCAGTTGGCGTTCGGCTGTAGCACCGCCACGGAGGTGAGATATCCAGCTCAAGGCCGGGGAAGAATGCCAGGTGGTAAGGAGGTAAGAGGGTCTGGTTCTCATGTAGACAGATCTAATGTGATACAATTAAATGTTTACCTCAGATATGTTTATACTGAAGGTTATTCAAGGGCATCGAATAAAGCTTAATGCAAATTCTGATTTACCCATGCAACATGTTCCAAAAAAGGAGTTTGACTTCAGTATCACTGAACAATTGGAAGTTCAGCTGGAACTTGCAAGCTTATGTAATAAAGGTGTAATTGCTAAGGCAGTTTACCAAAGCCATCAGTTTGAGTCCAATATCTTTCCCAGACCAAAAAAGGGGGGGGATGCAGAATTATACGGACCTGAATAGTCTTAACCCTTTTGTACGGTATAGACATTTTAAGATGGAAACGTTTGTGAAGGAGATCTTAAAGATGCGGATTCAGTGTCTGTTCATTTGCAGGGTAGAAGATTTAAAATTCAGCTGGATGGGGCAATTATGCCAATACAATCCACTGCCTAATGGTTTCTCTTCAGCTCCTAGAGGGATTACAAAGTTGTTAAAACCTATTCTAGGCATGATGAGAAGTCAAGGTCATGTGCTCATGGCTTAGCTAGATAATATCTTGATTGTAGGACAATCAAAGGAAACAGCTGAAGCATCAGTGGCAGTTGGTAAAAAACATTTTTTAATTGGGCTTTATAAACTATCCAGAGAAATCTAAATTTATACCTGTGACACAAATTGACTAGTTGGGTTCACAATGGACTTAATCAACACCATTGTGACCTTGCCCAGGCAAAAAAGGGTAGAGCTAATTAAGAGTTATATCAAGTTAATTGCAGACACACAGCCTTCAATTAGCCAGGTGACAAGTTTGCTGTGGTAATGGCTGGCAGCATTTCCAGCAGTTCAACATGGCCACTTTATTATCTACAATTACAAAGGTCAAAGGAACAAGCATTGAGGATACATTGCGGTCATTATAATAGACCTATGCTTCTATCAATAGAGGCTGTTGCTGATGTACAATGGTGGATTCAGCATGTGTCCACTAGTAGTTCCAAAGTGTTATTGGACCAAGCTTCCATGATTTGCAGACAGATGTCAGAGCACTTGGGTAGGGTGCTACTGATACAAGATCCAGCGGTGGAGACAGATGAACATTGCTTCTGCAAACATGGGGAATTAACCAAGAGTATTTTATGGACTCAAGGCTTATGGCACTAACTAAACTAGTTTGCATGTGCAGTGCAAAATAGACAACACTACAGCAGTTGCTGATATGAATCACATGGGTGGAATCAAATCGTTATCATGTGACAGGTTGGCAAATACAATTGGACCTGGAGTAGGGATAGAGAGATTTGGATTGGAGCTATCTATCTGCCAGGGAAACTTAATGTAGTACCAGATGGCAGCTCACGAAAATTCCATCATAACACAGAGTGGATGTGGAACCAGGATGTGTTCAAGAACATAGTACTTCTATATGGAAGGCCAAAATATGTTTCATAGGCACCAGATCCAGGGGCAGTGGCAATTGATGCTTTTTCACTAAATTGGGATGATATGTTTGTGTACATTTTCCCACCATTCTGCCTCGTAGGTCGGTGTTTGAGAAAATCAAGCAGGATGCCGCTTCAGTGGTTTTGGTGATACCAAATTGCCTGATTCAACCATGGTTCCCTTTGATGTTACAGATAGCGATCCAACCTCTTTTTGCTGATTCAAACAGTAGGAATTTGCTGGAGCATCCAGTAACGCATTAAGTTCATCCGTTATTTGATGGTATGGATCTGTTAATTTGCAGGTTTTAAGAATGCCTTACATTGGTCGAGGACTTACTAGGCCAACGGTGGATATACTCACTGCAGCCTGGAAAAACAGTACTCAAAAACAGTACATGACTTATGAAAAAAAAAAAAGGAACAATATTGTGTTCAAAAGAATATTCAATATGATACTGTAGTTATTGAAAATGTGTTAGAGTTTATCTACACTTTATTATGATGAGGGTCTTAGCTATACTGCTATCAATACAGCTAGAAGTGCTTGGTCGGCATATCTTGTAATAGGTACACGGACACAAAGTATAGGTTCTCACCCTCTCATATCTAGGTTGATGAAAGGAATCTTTAATTCCAAACCGCCTAAGCCTAGGTATATGGTAATCTGCGAGGTAAGTGTTGTTCGTAACATATTTCGTCATTGGATCCCTGTCACGTCTATAATTTTGTTAAAATTAACCATGAAATTGGCTATGCTAATGGCATTGGTGTCAGTACAGAGAGTGCAGACTTTCCAAAAACTTCAGTTCGAGAGAATGGAAGTGAATACAGAGAATGTTCTGTTTTATATTTCTGACCTACTCAAACAAAGCAGGCCAGTTGTGACAGATTTTAAGATTGTGTTCTCAGCATATCCTACAGCTCCATGTTTATGTGTAAGGACACATTTGTTACATTACATTGATGCCACAAGGGCTTTAAGACAAGAAGAAACATAATTATTTGTCAGTTACAAGAAGCCAACATAAAAGAGTGGCAGTTCAGACTATCTCAAGGTGGTTAAAGCAAGAGTTGGTTCAGGCAGGAATTAACATTTATGTGTTTACATCTCATTCCACTAGCGCAGTAGCAACATCCGTGGCCAGGGCGATGGACGTTCCCATCGACCATATATTAAAAGCCGCAGGTTGGAAAATGAACTTGTGTTTCAGCAATACTACCATCGGCTGATTGCCGATGGAGGGCTGTTTGCCAACTCAATATTGAGTGCTGTTGCTATTGTTTAAAGTCTGTTTTCAATACTGTTTCATTCTGTTTCGTTTGTTGCCCTACATTAAGAGGGTTTATTGGTTGTTTTATGACCAAAAATAAAACTGTTTTGTTTTTGCATGATATGCAATGTCATGTTTACAGCATTATTGATGATACTCAGAGTCAATCGATGCAGTGAGAAGCCGGGATTTTGATCTGCGGCATAAAAATCACAGAGCTTTAAAATCTTCACGTAGTCACTCACGTGACTCCGAAGTAAAATAGTAAGATTAAACGAGAACTTACCAGTTTGAAGTTTGATCTTTATTTTATGAGGAGTTACGTTGGTGATTACGTGCCCGCCACGCCCAACCCTCTCTCATAGAAAAAGGTCATAATGGTAGTTCTCATGTTGATCATCTTAATATGTTACTTCAATTATGGTGTTGTCTGTGATTTCATACCGCTGCTTTGAAGATTGACGCGCATGCGCCCTGACGGGTCTTCTTCACGTAATCACCAACGTAACTCCTCATAAAATAAAGATCAAACTTCAAACTGGTAAGTTCTCATTTAATCTTACTATTCTCCTACTCTGGGTAAAAGAATCTGTGCATCTACCCGATCTATTCCTCTCATGATTTTGTATACCTCTATAAGATCTTCCCTCATCCTCCTGTGCGCCATGGAATAGAGACCCAGCCTACTTAACCTCTTCCTATAGCTCACACCCTCTAGTCCTGGCAACATCCTCGTAAATATTTTCTGAACCCATTCAAGCTTGAGAATATCTTTCCTATAACACGATATTCTAAATGCAGTCTCACCACGTCTTATACAACTGCAACATGACCTCCCAACATCTATACTCAATACTCTGACTGATGAAGGCCAAAGTGCCAAAAGCCTTTTTGACCACCTTATCTACCTGTGACTCGACCTTCAAGTCGTCCTTCATGCACGTACTCCTACATCCCTCTGCACTACAACACTACCCTGAGGTCTACCATTTACTGGGTAGGTCCTGCCCTTGTTCAACGTCCCAAAATGCAACATCCCACACTTAATTAACAATTGGCGACAAGGTAAAAAAAAGAAGAAAGAAATGGCCTAGCCACTTTAAGCACCTAAGCCGTTCTGGCCCGCAGCTACATCGAGACCAACAACAGAAGCCTGGCTGCAATGGAAGAGGCCTACAATGAGCTTTTACCAATTTTAACACCAACAACAAGACTGGAGGAAGCGGCTAAGCTGAAGATGCTCCACATGCTCTTGGGAGAGCTCATACAGAAATATTTTGCTGCCCTGCACCAACACAAAAAATCGGAATTGCCAAATGTGTTCAGTTTTGTTCACCATGTTATAGGAAAGATGAAAAGGGTACAGAGAAGATTTATAAGGATTTTGCCAGGACTAGAGGGTCTGAGCTATCGGGAGATGTTGAACAGGCTGGATCTCTATTCCATGGAGTGCAGGGTGATGAGGGGTGATCTTACAGAGGTGTATAAAATCATGAGAGGAATAGTTCGGGTAGATGCACAGAGTCTCTTGCCCAGAGTAGGGGAATCGAGAACTGGGGGTCATAGGTTTAAGGTGAAGGGGGAAGGATTTTATAGGAATCTGAGGTGTAACTTTTTCACACAAAGGGTGATGGGTGTATGGAATAAGCTGCCGAAATAGGTAGTTGAGGTTGGGACTATCGCAACATTTAAGAAGCAATAAGACTGGTACATTGATAGGACAGGTTTAAAGCATATGGGCCAAATACAGGCAAGTGGGACTAGTGTACATGGAACATGTTGGTCAGTGTGGGCGTTGGGCCAAAGGGCCTGCTTCCACACTGTATGACTCTATGACTATAAACCACAAACAGTAATGAGCCCAGCATTGGTCCCTGAGGCATATCACTAGTCACGGACCTCCAGTCTGAAATGGAATCTTCCACCATCGCCTCTGCTCCCTTCTATGAAGCCAATTCTATATCCAGTTGGCCCATGCTTACAGCCACAGTATTTATGCAGCTGATCCAGTAAAATTGCTGAAAACTCCCAAGATATGTTGTGATGCAGGATTCAGTGAAGGTGATACCATTGAATGATAAGGATAGTCAGTTTCTCTCACTCTCTCTCTCATGCTGAAGTTCATCATCACCTCACAATTTTGCGCACTTTGCTATTTTTCACTATCAGCCCATGTCTTGATGTTATTCAGGTCTTGCTGAATACGGTCATGATTTGCTTCATTCACCAAGAAGTTGTGAAAAGATCTAAACTTTGCAATCATCAATGAATATTTTCACTTTGATCTGACGATGAAGCATCAGAAGCTACTTTAATGATCAGTGAACAGGTGCTATCTGTACAGAGTTTGTACGTTCTCCCTGTGACCACATAGGTTTCCTCCGGATGCTCTGCATGGGTTTTCTCCGAGATCCTCGGTTCCCTCCCACACTCCAAAGACATACAGGTATGTAGGTTAATTGGCTTGGTAAATGTAAAAATTGTCCCTAGTGGGTATAGGATAGTGTTAATGTGTAGGGATCGCCGGTGGGCCGAAGGGCCTGTTTCCGCGCTGTATTTCTAAACAGCGAGTCCCATCCAGCAATCCCACACACTTACACTATCCTACACACACTAGCTACAATTTACAATTTTATCAAGCCAATTAACCTACAAAATCTGTCTTTGGAGTGTGAGAGTAAACCAGAGCATCCAGAGGAAACCCACGTGGTCACAGGAAGAACGTACAAACTCCATACAGACAGCAACCGTAGTCAGGATATAACCCGGATCTCTGGCGTTGTAAGGCAGAAACTCTACGATGCCGCCATGCCGCCCTAATCAAGTAATCAAATGATTTATGTTTTTGTACATGATGTCTTTAATGACTTGCATAGCAACAGTGTCCACAACAGTTGCACTGCATAAAGTTGGTATAACCAGTATTGAATATTTTTCCAAAGGAAGGTGGTGAAAATTAAGAGACTGGACCAACGGTACACACTTTGATTACAGAAAGTCACCATAATAAAACCTGCTTTGAAAAATGTTTCAAGTCACAAGACAAACTATAAATCATAATAACAACCACACCAAGAGTTAGTGGCACATAGAAACATAGAAAATAGGTGCAGGAGTAGGCCATTCAGCCCTTCGAGCCTGCACCGCCATTCAATATGATCATGACTGATCATCCAACTCAGTATCCTGTACCTACCTTCTCTCCATACCCCCTGATCCCTTTAGCCACAAGGGCCACATCTAACTCCCTCTTAAATATAGCCAATGAACTGGCCTCAACTACCTTCTGTGGCAGAGAATTCCACAGATTCACCACTCTCTGTGTGAAAAATGTTTTTCTCATCTCGGTCCTAAAACACTTCCCCCTTATCCTTAAACTGTGACCCCTTGTTCTGAACTTCCCCAACATCGGGAACAATCTTCCTGCATCTAGCCTGTCCAACCCCTTAAGAATTTTGTAAGTTTCGATAAGATCCCCGCTCAATCTTCTAAATTCTAGCGAGTACAAGCCGAGTCTATCCAGTCTTTCTTCATATGGAAGTCCTGACATCCCAGGAACCAGTCTGGTGATCCTTCTCTGCACTCCCTCTATGGCAAGAATGTCTTTCCTCAAATTAGGAGACCAAAACTGTACGCAATACTCCAGGTGTGGTCTCACCAAGACCCTGTACAACTGCAGTAGAACCTATACTCAAATCCTTTTGCTATGAATGCTAACATGCCATCGCTTTCTTCACTGCCTGCTACACCTGCATGCCTATTTTCAATCACTGGTGTACCATGATACACTGGTCTCGTTGCATCTCCCCTTTTCCTAATCGGCCACCATTCAGATAATAGTCTACTTTCCTGTTTTTGCCACTCAAGTGGTTAACCTCACATTTCTCCACATTATACTGCATCTGCCATGCATTTGCCCACTCACCCAACCTATCCAAGTCACCTTGCAGCCTCCTAGCATCCTCCTCACAGCTAACACTGCCCCCCAGCTTCGTGTCATCCGCAAACTTGGAGATGTTGCCTTCAATTCCCTCATCCAGTTCATTAATATAAATTGTAAATAGCTGGGGTCCCAGCACTGAGCCTTGCGGTACCCCACTAGTCACTGCCTGCCATTGTGAAAAGGACCCGTTTACTCCTACTCTTTGCTTCCTGTTTGCCAGCCAGTTCTCTATCCACATCAATACTGAACACCCAATACCGTGTGATTTAAGTTTGTATACTAATCTCTTATGTGGGACATTGTCAAAAGCCTTTTGAAAGTCCAGATATAACACATCCACTGGTTCTCCCTTATCCACTCTACTAGTTACATCCTCGAAAAATTCTATAAGATTCGTCAGACATGATTTACCTTTCATAAATCCATGCTGAGTTTGTCCAATGATTTCACCACTTTCCAAATGTGCTGCTATCCCATCTTTAATAACTGACTCTAGCGGTTTCCCCACTACCGATGTTAGACTAACTGGTCTATAATTCCCCGTTTTCTCTCTCCCTCCCTTTTTAAAAAGTGGGGTTACATTAGCTACCCTCCAATCCTCAGGAACTACTCCAGAATCTAAAGAGTTTTTAAAAATTATCACTAATACATCCACTATTTCTGGGGCTACTTCCTTAAGTACTCTGGGATGCAGCCTATCTGGCCCTGGGGATTTATCGTCCTTTAATCCATTCAATTTACCTAACACCACTTCCCAGCTAACCTGGATTTCACTCAGTTCCTCCATCTCATTTGACCCCCGGTCCCCTGCTATTTCCGGCAGATTATTTATGTCTTCCTTAGTGAAGACAGAACCAAAGTAGTTATTCAATTGGTCTGCCATGTCCTTGTTCCCCATGATCAATTCACCTGTTTCTGACTGCAAGGGACCTACATTTGTTTTAACTAATATTTTTCTCTTCACATATCTATAAAAAGTTTGCAGTCAGTTTTTAAGTTCCCTGCCAGTTTTCTTTCATAATCTATTTTCCCTTTCCTAATTAAGCCCTTTGTCCTCCTCTGCTGGACTGAATTTCTCCCAGTCCTCTGGTAGACTGCTTTTTCTGGCCAATTTGTATGCTTCATCTTTTGCTTTGATGCTCTCCCTGATTTCCCTTGTTATCCACAGATGCACTACTTTCCCTGATTTATTCTTTTGCCAAACTGGGATGAACAATTGTTGTAGTTCATCCATGCAGTCTTTAAATGCCTTCCATTGCCTATCCACCGTCAACCCTTTAAGAATCAATTGCCAGTCTATCTTGGCCAATTCACGTCTCATACCCTCAAAGTTACCTTTCTTTAATTTCAGAACCCTTGTTTCTGAATTAATTATGTCACTCTCCATCCTAATGAAGAACTCAACCATATTATGGTCACTCTTGCCCAAGACGCACAACAAGACTACTAACTAACCCTCCCTCGTTACTCAATACCCAGTCTAGAATGGCCTGCTCTCTCGTTGGTTCCTCTACATGTTGGTTTAGAAAACTATCCCGCATACATTCCAAGAAATCCTCTTCCTCAGCACCCCTGCCAATTTGATTCACCCAATCTATATGTAGATTGAAGTCACCCATTATAACTGTTTTACCTTTATTGCACGCATTTCTAATTTCCTGTTTGATGCCATCCCCAACTCCACTACTACTGTTAGGTGGCCTGCACACAACTCCCACTAGCGTTTTCTGCCCCTTAGTGTTTCGCAGCTCTACCCATATCGATTCCACATCCTCCAAGCTAATGTCCTTCCTTTCTATTGCGTTAATCTCCTCTCTAACCAGCAACGCTACCCCACCTCCTTTTCCTTTCTGTCTATCCCTCCTGAATATTGAATATCCCTGGATGTTCAGCTCCCAGCCTTGGTCACCCTGGAGCCATGTCTCCGTGATCCCAACTATATCATATTCATTAATAACTATCTGCACATTCAACTCGTCCACCTTATTATGAATGCTCCTTGCATTGAGACATAAAGCCTTCAGTCTTGTTTTTACAACACTCTTACCCCTTATACAATTATGTTGAAAAGTGGCCCTTTTTGATTTTTGCCCTGGATTTGTCTGCCTGCCACTTTTACTTTTCACCTTGCTACCTATTGCTTCTACCCTCATTTTACACCCCTCTGTCTCTCTGACAGCACGTCAAATTGACTCTACAAAAAAAGCTTTACTTATTGCAAATAGAGCCATTGTCTAACAGCCATTTTCAGTTTTCTTTAAAATACATCTCATTGAACACTAACTTTTTCAATAGCTGATCATTATACTGAGAACTCGAGCAGATGGGGCTCATCAGCCTGGGAAGGCAGTCCATATAGGAGGGGGAAAACTCTGATTTAAAACCTCATGGAAAAGGCTCGTGGAGTAATGACTCAAGAAAATTCGGAGCCCCTAACCTCGCTCTGGCAGCTCCTGCGACTGCGCTGGTGCCAAAGTGTAACGTCCCTGCTGTTCCTTTGGATAGATCAGCGATGTGGAGAGGGGGGACATGCTGCATGGGCAACAGCCTGTCCTCCATGTGACATCGCCCAGGCTTGCATCCGACCACGAACTAGGATGCATCACCCATGGTCAGTCATGACCGAGGGAGGCCTACTAATCATAATGGGAACTAATTGGGAAATGAACCAATAAAATTTCTGGCATCTTTTCATTGTGACGTCATCTAGCTGGACAGCATTAAAGAATGTATATTAATAACATATAAGAAAGCAGCTGATGTACAACCAAATATTAAATATGTTACCATATGTTTTGATAATTCCTTAAAAAAAACCTGGGGATACAACCTGATGTAAGATCCACTGTAATTCCAGTATTTGATATGCCAAGCCCAGCTACACACCTCAGAAATGGAGTTTTGGTGAACAATCGTATTCCCCCCGGTTTGTAATGTCCCTTCCCAAATTAAATGTACCGGATAGGTTCCTGGATAGATTATGCATTCATGCATAAAGTAGTCATAAAGTGATACAGTGCGAAAACAGGCCCTTCGGCGCAATTTGCCGACACCCACCAACATGTCCCAGCTACACTACCTGCTTTTGGTCCATATCCCTCCAAACCTGTCCTATCCATGTATCAGTCTAACTGTTTCTTAAATGTTGGGATAGTCCCTGCCTCAACTACCTCCTCTGCAGTTTGTTCCATACACCCACCACCCTTTGTGTGGAAAAAGTTACCCCTTAAAAAGTTACCTCATAAAAATACTTCAAACAAAAAACATTGAAATCATACTTCTACAATGCACTAAAATATGATTTTAATACATCAAATTTCAAAAAGTCCACCCCCCACTCGGTTGCTCCACTCCCTCGCCGGGTACCCCCCAAGGCCAGTGATCAGTGAACGCTCAGCCTCCCCACTTTAAATAATGCTCCGTGGCCCCTGGTTCAGATGGGGAGCACTGCCAGATGTGAGCGGGGAACTGAGGCCAGTTGTCCATGGTGTCTGGATCCCAATGCTCAGCGCTTCGTGTTTCGGAGTTGGCTAATGTTATTGATTTGTAATTAATCTGATTTGTAATTAGTTGACAAAACTTTAATTTATTAATCCGGAATATCCAGGGGGATGGGATAAGTGTAATATTAAAATGACATGCAAGGTGTCAAGCTGTCTGTCACAACATACAGCCCCGATAACCCATTATTTCCTTCAGTTAAATATTGGGAAGGTAGCACTATTGTCATTTGCCACTCAACTATTACGTTTGTTTAACTCACTGACCATTTTTAACCCCCCCCAAATTTCTTTGACAGGTTGAATAGAAATGTCCCCAATCTCATTGTTTTATTAATTGAACACGTAGATGAACATACTCAAGGAGTGTAATCAGATGGAAACGGATTCAGATGCGATGTTTAAGAGCTTGTTCAAAGAAGGGGCATATTTCAAAGGAGTGACAGAGATACATGCAGGGGAATGTGTGAGGAAGTTATTATCTGTCTTTAGATTTAGCTTGAACCAGGACATCTGAAGATTCAAAGTTTAATATAGTAATTGTGCTGACACTGACTCCAACCAACCACGTAATGAATATCATCCATTCTGGAGGTTTTATTTTTCTGATGCCATTTAAACTTCACTTGGATTTCAATCACCTCAATGTAAAAGTAATTGGGAATGGGGAGCATTGGAACAAAAATTTGCCCTCGGTACATATTAACTGTAATATAATAATGTATGCATATTGGTAGGTGCAATCAAAACAAAGATCTTTTACCATTGTTGTGTTATGAATACCGCAGAAAATATTATGTACTCTCAAGATCACATTTAATAGAATAATATTGCTTAAATATAGTTATTGGACTTTGCATTTCAGAAAAGTCCCAGCTGAGAGGAAGACAGCAAAATACTGAAAATATTGGGGGTGAAAATGACTTCAGGACAGTTTGTTAGGAAAATGAAGTAAATGGTAACAGAATACTTATACAGTGAGTGAGTATAATTTTATGGATGAGAAATTGTGTTCAACCAATTGATGACAAAGTAACTAGCATGTTAGATAACAAGGAAGCCAATGTATGTAGCAAATTTTGTTATACAAATTTGGTCTGTGAAGTGCCCCATAAAAGATAAATTAGATAAGTCCCTATGGACTTAATAGGTGCTTAACGTAATAGGTTAAGTAATAGGTTAAGTCCAGGGGGTCAGATATGGGGCTTTATGCATGGGCCAGATATATTGTCAGTGCAGAGGGGCTAGGAGCAAGGCCAAGTGTGCATCCAGAGTCAAAGTCTGGAATAGTAATAATATTAATAATGGATGGGATTTATATAGCGCCTTTCTAATACTCAAGGCGCTTTACATAGCATTATTCATTCAATCCTCAGTCACACTCGGTGGTGATGAGCTACTTCTGTAGCCACAGCTGCCCTGGGGCAGACTGACGGAAGCATGGCTGCTAATCTGCGCCTACGGCCCCTCCGACCACCACCAATCACTCACACACATTCACACACATTCACACGCAGGCAAAGGTGGGTGAAGTGTCTTGCCCAAGGACACAACGACAGTATGCACTCCAAGCGGGATTCGAACCGGCTACCTTCCGGTTGCCAGCCGAACACTTAGCCCATTGCGCCATCTGTCATCCCATAAGGTGTGCAGTCAAAGCTGGGACAATGGGAGTGTTCAGCACTGGGAACCTAAGCAGGTAAGCAGCTATGGTCAGGGTAGAATAGGGGGCCAGGTGTAAGGCTGGACTCAGGGTCAGGAATGAGAGAAGGTATGCAACTGGAGTCAGGGTCAGGAGCAGTACCGGTGTGCAGTGAGATCATAGGTCAAGTGTTTGATTATAATCTGAGTTCCATACATGAATATACTAAGATCATTCATGTGCTGTTGATCGGAGCATGGCTCTACTGTGGAATGTAATTAGGAATGTAATTCAGCCTAACCTTATTTATAGCTAATCCAATTTAAAGCATAAATATTGCATTCAAGTGTAAGTTAAAAGACTCGCTATTGTATGCACCAGATTGCACAATTTCAAGCTGAAAAATGCATAAGCTCTATACCAATGGAGGGGTCACCCCCCCCTCCCACACCGTCCCCCCCCCAACACCATCCCCCCCACCCCCCCCCCCCCGGTCGCTACGTTCCCTCAGGCTTGGTCTCTCGCAATTTCTCACTCCCAACTCTCACCCAATGTTGGCAGCCCTGATTATATAGAGTATTGTGTAGGAAGGAATTGTGTACGAGGGGTTCCCCTGTTCCATCATAGATGACAATAGACAATAGACAGTAGCCATTCGGCCCTTTGAGCCAGCACCACCATTCAATGTGATCATGGCTGATCATCCACAATCAGTACCCCGTTCCTGCCTTCTCCCCATATCTCCTGACTCCGCTATCTTTCACAGCTCTATCTAACTGTCTCTTGAAAGCATCTAGAGAACTGGCCTCCACCGTCTTCCGAGGCAGAGAATTCCACAGACTCACAACTCTCTCTGTGAAAATCTTTTTCCTCATCTACGTTCTAAATGGCTTACCCCTTATTCTTAAACTGTGGCCCCTGGTTCTGGACTCCCCCTCATATGTGTCTCCTCAGTACCCCTCAGTTCCACCCTTTCTCCCTCTCCCCCTCCCTTCGCAACAGGGACAGAGTCCCCCTTTCATCCCAAACATAATCGACATTTTCACCACCTCCAACAGGATCCCACCACTTCCCATCCCCACCCCTTTCCACCTTCCGCAGAGACCCTTCCCTCCGCAACACCCTGGTTAACTCATCCCTTCCCACCCAAACCACCCCCTCCCCAGGTACCTTCCCTTGCAACCGCAGGAGATGCTACACCTGTACCTATACTTCCTCCCTCGACTCTGTCCAGGGACCTCGACAGAGTTAGGCAGAGGTTCACTTGCACCTCCACCAACCTCATCAACTGTATCCGTTGTTCAAGGTGTGGACTCTTATACATCGGAGAGACCAAACGTAGACTGGGCAATCATTTCACTGAACACCTTCGCTCAGTCCGCCTGAACCTACCAAATATCCCGGTTACCAAACACTTAAAATCCCCTGGTAGACAAAAGTGCTGGAGAAAGTCAGCGGGTGCAGCAGCATCTATGGACCGAAGATGTGTTTCTGAACAAGGGTTTCGGCCCGAAACGTTGCTTATTTCCTTCGCTCCATAGATGCTGCTGCACCCGCTGAGTTTCTCCAGCACTTTTGTCTACCTTCGATTTTCCAACATCTGCAGTTCCTTCTTAAACACTTTAAATCCCCTTCCCATTCCCACATTGACCTTTCTGCCCTTGGACTCCTCCATTGTGAGAGTGAGACCAAATGCAAATTAGAGGAACAGTGAGTCTCTTGCACAGATTAGGGGAATCAAGAGCCAAATGACAAAGGTTTAAGGTGAGGGGGACCGGGGAGGGGGGGGGGGGGGGAGATTTAATTGGAATCTGAACAGTAACATTTTCACACAAAGGGTGGTAGTTGTATGGAACGAGCTGCCAGATGAGGTAGTCGAGGCTTGTACTATGGCAATGTTTAAGAATTATTTAGACACATACATGGATGGGACAGGTTTAGAGGTATATATGGGCCAATCACAAGCAGGTGGGACAAGTTTAGGTGTGACAAGTTTAGATGGGACATGTTAGGTAGTGTAGGAAAGTTAGGCCGAAGGGCCTGTTTCCACACTGTATCATTCTATGACTCTAAGAGTGAATACGGCCCCTCTGAACACATAGTAATCATCTCTGTGTGGTGCCGCAGGAAATGGGCAAGGACCTCAATTGGTATTTCTCCTCTGTTTTTACCTTGGAGAAGGACATGAATTCTGGGGAACTTCGAACAGTTAATGGAGATGACTTAAAAATAGTTTGGATTACATGCGAGGAGGTGTGGAATGTCCTCAGGCGTATGAAGATAGAGTAATCAAATCGGGACAATGTTGGTAGGTCGAGTATAAATAGCAGGCACCCTGGTTGAGATATATGTATCAATACAACACATGGGTAAAGAGCCAGAAGACTGATGGGGACAGCTAGTGTTGTGCCCCTGTTTAAGAAGGTCTGCAAGGGAAACCTGGGAAATATAGACCAGTGAGCCTAACATCTGTGGTGGGAAAATTAGTGGAGAGTATTTTGTGGGATAATATATATATGCTTTTGGGTAGACAGGGGCTGATTAGAGATAGTCAGCATGGTTTTGTATGTGGGACATCGTATCTTATGAAACTGATTGAATTTTCTGAAGAAGTACCAAATAGATTAATGAGGGCAAAGTAATAGACATTGTCTATATGTATTTCAGTATGCATTTGATAAGGTTCCTCATGGTGGGCTGCTCTGGAAGGATAGATTGCATGAGATTTATGCAAGGATAAAAGGTGGGCTGCTCTGGAAGGATAGATTGCATGAGATTTATGCAAGGATAAAAGGTGGGCTGCTCTGGAAGGATAGATTGCATGAGACGCCCAGGGACCGTTGCAGAAGGAGGAGCAGCGTCCGGGTAGGGAGTAGTTAAACAGCGCGGGGCTTTGCTTTCCAGACGCCCAGGGACCGTTGCAGAAGTCCCAAAACTGCAACGCTCCATTCAAGTTTCCTATGTGAGGAAGCCGCTGATTGGTGGAAGAGGACAAAGAGGAAGCAGCTGATTGGTGGAAGAGAACAAAGAGAAAGCAGCTGATTGGGAGTCAGATCCCTGCTGATTTCCTCCACCAGTTTTGTATTGTATCCAGGGTAAGGGGGGAGAATGAGGGCCAGGGCAGTTTACTGTTCTGGATGTCAGATGTGGGAGGTCATGGAGTCTGATAGCCCTCCAGACATTCACATCTGTGTCAGGTGCATAGAGATGGGGTTCCTAAGGAACCGTGTTAGGAACCTGGAGCAGCAGCTCGATGACCTCTGTCTGATCAGGGAGAGTGAGGAGGTCATAGAAAAGAGTTATAGGGAGGTGGCCACTCCAAGACCACGGGAGGCAGACAAGTGGGTCACGGTTAGGAAGGGCAAGGGGCAGAGGCAGGGACAAGTGAGTACCCCGGTGGCTGTACACCTTGAAAATAAGTACTCCTGTTTGAGTACTGTTGAGGGGGACAGCCTTCCTGCGGGTAGCAACAGCGGCTGGGCCTCCGGCACAGAGACCAGCCCTATTGCTCAGAATGGTAGGGAAAAGAAGAGGAGGGCAATAGTAATAGGGGACTCTATGGTTAGGGGGTCGGATAGGCGATTCTGTGGACGCAGTCAGGAGACCCGGATGGTAGTTTGCCTCCCTGGTGCCAGGGTCAGGGATGTGTCTGAACGCGTCCAAGATATCCTGAAATCGGAGGGAGAGGAGCCTGAGGTTGTGGTACATATAGGTACCAATGACATAGGTAGAAAAAGAGAAGAGGTCTTGAAAGGAGAATTTAGGGAGTTGGGAGGAGAGTTAAGGAGAAGGTCTACAAAGGTAACAATCTCAGGATTACTACCTGTGCCACGTGCCGGTGAGAGTATGAATGGAGTGAGGTCGAGGATAAATGCGTGGCTGAGGAACTGGTGCAGCGGGCAGGGATTCAAATTTCTGGATCATTGGGATTTCTTTTGGGGAAGGAGTGACCTGTACAGAAAGGACGGGTTGCACTTGAACCCGAGGGGGACCAATATCCTGGCGGGGAGATTTGCAAAAGCTACTGGGGCGACTTTAAACTAGAACGGTTGGGGGGAGGGACTCAAATAGAGAAAGCTAGTGGAAAATGTGGGAGGCAGGAGGCAGAGAAGGGAAGCACTCGGACCCAAAATGTAGGGGAGAAAGAAGAAAAAGATAATAAACAGAGAATAAGTGGTGGTGGGTTTCTTAAATGTGTATATTTTAATGCTAGGAGCATTGTAAGAAAGGTGGATGAGCTTAGAGCCTGGGTTGACACCTGGAAGTATGATGTTGTGGCGATCAGTGAAACATGGTTGCAGGAGGGCTGTGATTGGCAAATAAATATTCCAGGATTTCATTGCTTTAGGGGTGATAGAATTGGAGGGGCAAGAGGTGGGGGTGTTGCATTGCTTGTCAAGGAAGATATTACAGCAGTGCTTTGACAGGATAGATTAGAGGGCTCGTCTAGGGAGGCTATTTGGGTGGAACTGAGAAATGGGAAAGGTGTAGCAACACTTATAGGGGTGTATTATAGACCGCCAAATGGGGAGCGAGAATTGGAAGAGCAAATATGTAAGGAGATAGCAGATATTAGTAGTAAGCACAAGGTAGTGATTGTGGGAGATTTCAATTTTCCACACATAGACTGGGAAACACATTCTGTAAAAGGGCTGGATGGTTTGGAGTTTGTAAAATGTGTGCAAGATAGTTTTTTGCAGCAATACATAGAGGTACCTACTAGAGAAGGGGCAGTGCTGGACCTCCTGTTAGGAAATGAGACAGGGCAGGTGGCGGAGGTATGCGTCGGGGAGCACTTCGGGTCCAGTGATCACAATACCATTAGTTTCAATATAATTATGGAGAGGGTCAGAACTGGACCTAGGGTTGAGATTTTTGTTTGGAGAAAGGTTAACTTTGAGGAGATGCGAAAGGATTTAAAAGGAGTGAATTGGGACATGTTGTTTTATGGGAAGGATGTAGAAGAAAAATGGAGGACATTTAAGGGTGAAATTTTAAGAGTACAGAATCTTTATGTCCCTGTTCCGTTGAAAGGAAATAGTAAAAAATGGAAAGAGCCATGGTTTTCAAGGGAAATTGGACACTTGGTTCGGAAAAAGAGAGAGATCTACAATTATTATAGGCAGCATGGAGTAAATGAGGAGCTTGAGGAGTATAAAGAATGTAAAAAGAATATTAAGAAAGAAATTAGAAAAGCTAAAAAGATATGAGGTTGCTTTGGCAAGTAAGGTGAAAGTAAATCCAAAGGGTTTCTACAGCTATATTAATAGCAAAAGGATAACAAGGAATAAAATCGGTCCATTAGAGAGTCAGAGTGGACAGCTATCTGCAGAGCCAAAAGAGATGGGGGAGATATTGAACAATTTCTTTTCTTCGGTATTCACGAAGGAGAAGGATATGGAATTATGTGAGGTAAGGGAAACGAGCAGAGTAGCAATGGAAACTGTGAGATTCAATGAAGAGGAGGTGCGGACACTTTTGAAAAATATGAAAACGGATAAGTCTCCAGGTCCTGACAGGATATTCCCTAGGACATTGAGGGAAGTTAGTGTGGAAATAGTAGGGGCTATGACAGAAATATTTCAAATGTCATTAGAAACGGGAATAGTGCCGGAGGATTGGCGTACTGCGCATGTTGTTCCGTTGTTTAAAAAGGGTTCGAAGAGTAAACCTAGCAATTATAGACCTGTTAGTTTGACGTCAGTGGTGGGCAAATTAATGGAAAGGATACTTAAAGATAATATATATAAGCATCTGGATAAGCAGGGTCTGATTAGGAACAGTCAACATGGATTTGTGCCTGGAAGGTCATGCTTGACTAATCTTCTTGAATTTTTCGAAGAGGTTACTAGGGAAATTGATGAGGGTAAAGCAGTGGATGTTGTCTATATGGACTTCAGTAAGGCCTTTGACAAGGTTCCTCATGGAAGGTTGGTTAAGAAGATTCAATTGTTGGGTATTAATCGTGGAGTAGCAAGATGGATTCAACAGTGGCTGAATGGGAGATGCCAGAGAGTAATGGTGGATGGCTGTTTGTCAGGTTGGAGGCCGGTGACTAGTGGGGTGCCTCAGGGGTCTGTGTTGGGTCCACTGTTGTTTGTCATGTACATCAATGATCTGGATGAAGGTGTGGAAAATTGGATTAGTAAGTATGCAGATGATACTAAGATAGGTGGTGTTGTGGATAATGAAGTAGATTTTCAAAGTCTACAGAGAGATTTAGGCCATTTGGAAGAGTGGGCTGAAAGATGGCAGATGGAGTTTTAATGCTGACAAATGTGAGGTGCTACATCTCGGCAGGACAAATCAAAATAGGACGTACACGGTAAATGGTAGCGAATTGAGGAATGCAGTTGAACAGAGGGATCTAGGAATAACTGTGCATAGTTCCCTGAAGGTGGAATCTCATGTAGATAGGGTGGTAAAGAAAGCTTTTGGTGTGCTGGCCTTTATAAATCAGAGCATTGAATATAGAAGTTGGGATGTAATGTTAAAATTGTACAAGGCATTGGTGAGGCCAATTCTGGAGTATGGAGTACAATTTTGGTCGCCTAATTATAGGAAGGATGTCAACAAAATAGAGAGAGTACAGAGGAGATTTACTAGAATGTTGCCTGGGTTTCAGCAACTAAGTTACAGAGAAAGGTTGAACAAGTTAGGTCTTTATTCTTTGGAGCGCAGAAGGTTAAGAGGGGACTTGATAGAGGTCTTTAAAATTATGAGCGGGTTAGACAGAGTGGACGTGGATAACCTTTTCCCATTGAGAGTAGGGAAGATTCAAACAAGGGGACATGACTTGAGAATTAAGGGACAGAAGTTTAGGGGGAACATTAGGGGGAACTTCTTTACTCAGAGAGTGGTAGCTGTGTGGAATGAGCTTCCAGTGGAAGTGGTGGAGGCAGGTTCGATGTTATCCTTTAAAAATAGATTGGATGGGTATATGGGCGGGAAAGGAATGGAGGGTTATGGTCTGAGTGCAGGTAGATGGGACTAGGGGGAAGTATTTATTTTTAATTAAAAAAAAAAAATATTTAAATGTTCGGCACGGACTTGAAGGGCCGAGATGGCCTGTTTCCGTGCTGTTATGGTTATATGGTTATATGGTTATATTTAGGGAGAGCTAGCTGATGGATAGAGAATGTGATTGAGGCAGTGCAGCGTAGGTTCACGAGATTGATCCCTGGGATGGCGGGATTGTCATATGAGAAAAGATTGAAAAGACTAGGCTTGTATTCACTGCCGTTTAGAAGGATGAGGGGGATCTTATAGAAACATATAAAATTATAAAAGGACTGGACAAGCTAGATGCAGGAAAAATGTTCCCAATGTTGGGCGAGTCCAGAACCAGGGGCCACACTTAGAATAAAGGGGAGGTCATTTAAGACTGAGGTGAGAAAAACCTTTCACCCAAAGAGTTGTGAATTTATGGAATTCCCTGCCACAGAGGGCAGTGGAGGCCAAATCACTGGATGGATTTAAGAGAGAGTTAGATAGAGCTCTAGGGGCTAGTGGAGTCAAGGGTTATGGGGAGAAGGCAGGCACGGGTTATTGATAGGGGACGATCAGCCATGATCACAATGAATGGCGGTGCTGGCTCGAAGGGCTGAATGGCCTCCTCCTGCACCTATTTTCTATGTTTCTATGTTTCTATGAATGTCGCATGTTTGCAGATTACACTAATGTGGGTAGTTTCGTACATAGCGGAAATAGTTATCATAAATTACAGCAGGATCTTGATCAGTTGGGCAAGTGGGCTGAGGAATGGTTAATGGAGTTTAATGGAGATAAGTGTAAGGTGTTGCATTTTGGGAAGTCAAACCAGGGCATGACTTACACAGTGAATGGCAAGGTTCTGGTGGGTGTTGTAGAGCAGAGAGATCTAGGAGCTCAGGTACATCGTTCCTTGAAAGTGGTATCACAGGTAGGGTCAAAAAGTCTTTTGGGAGCTTTGTCTTCGTCAGTCATGGTTTTGAGTCTAGAAGTTGGGAGGTTACGTTATAGTTGTGCAAGGCATTGTTGAGAATGCATTTGGAGTACTGTTTTCAGTTTTTGTCATCCTGCTATAGGAAGGATGTTATTAAGCTGGAAAGAGTGCAAAGAAGGTTTATGAGGATGTTGCCATGACTTGATGGGCTGCACTATAGGGAATGGTTGGGCAAGCTAGGAAAGGTTTAGAGGGATATGGCCATGTGGGACTAGTGTACATGGCCACCTTGGTCAGTATGGGTAAGTTGGACCAAAGAGCCTGTTTCCATGCTGAATTACTATGATTCTGTTCATTAATTTAGTAATTTACAGCTGCGTATTCAGTGATCAACATTTTACTCTCTTCTCAATTATTTATTTTGCTAGATTTAGTGATTGAAACTTAATGAAGCACTAGTCATTATTTGAAATATATTCCAATGCTCGCTTTTCAAAATGATCATCTGCCATTATTTAAATGCTTGAACATTGCAATAACTCTGCTGTAACATGCTGTGCAATCATGAAAAATGTCAGCATGCAGAAACCATCCACTGCAGTGAACTCACTGAATTTACAGAATCGACAATAAAGTTGACCATTTAGTCCATTGTCTCTAATCATGCTTAATTCTCATCACTGTTCTTCATCTACCCTCCAACGATGCTGCTGTTTGCGATATTTCTGTGTTGTCCTCAATTACCTATCCAACTCATTGTTAAAAACATTTATGATATCAGTGCCATCACAATTCGACATACAATTTCCCATCCCAATCATTCTGTTGAAAATGGTTTCTCCACTCTCCCAGTGATATTTTGCCAATGACTTGCCAATAATCCCTACTCTCTCACTTGTCTGACAGAAATGTTTTCCTCGTGCTCCATCAAAACAATCCATTCGGGTACTACTCGGAAAATATTCCTAACTTTTTTGTCCTCCTTTTTTAACTTTCTTCCGCTCTCATAACATATGGAGAAACCTAACCCTTCAAGGCCTTTATTTCTCAGCTCATAACCAGAATAGTACAAAAACACCAGCAGACGTCTATAATTCTAGCATGATATTGTTTTGTGTTCATATTCCAATTCCCTATTCATAAACATATGTACTTCAACCTTTTTGACTCTGCATATCAACTTGCTATAAACCTTCAGTGCTTTCCATATATGGATACCAAAATCTCTGATCAACACATTTCAAAATGGTGTCATTTATAGTATACAGTCTTAGACCATGAAACAGCACAAGAACAGGACCTTTGGCCCAAAATGTCAAGACCAGCATATCTACCTGCACGTAATCTTTATCCCTCCATTCCTTGCATATTCATATGCATATCCATTATCCATATTATAAATGCCACTATCTGCTTCAACTACCACAGCATGTTCCAAGCACTCACCACCCTGTAAACAACGTGCCCCTTACATCTCCTTTAAACTTTGCCCCTCCTCACCTTAAAGCTCTTTTCATATTACTGTTCCCAAAATGCATTAATTCACATTTTTCCACATTGAACTCAATCTTTCATGGTTCTATCCTTTTAATCATCCCTGTTTATGTCCTGGGAAAAAGATGGACCGAACCACCAGGTAACAGCAGAGATCTACCAGTTGAGAAATATCCATCCACTTCTACTGTCATTCTTGGTTTTCCATCACTAAGCCAACCTGAAGTTGGATAAATCAATATTCATATGAAATCAATAGAGAAATCAATATTCATCCCACTGGGCTATATTTTGACTTACTGTATACTTCATTGGATTGCACTATCATATAGCACTATGTTACAGGTTTTTGAAAGAACAAATATGTGGCCTAGGTACACAAAAATGCTGGAGAAACTCAGCGGGTGCAGCAGCATCTATGGAGCGAAGGAAATAGGTAACGTTTCGGGCCGAAACCCTTGATGCTGCTGCACCCGCTGAGTTTCTCCAGCATTTTTGTGTACCTTCGATTTTCCAGCATCTGCAGTTCCTTCTTTAACACAAATATGTAGCCTACCTTGATTGACATTCTTGGTTACTAGTCAAGGTCTACCCATGACTGACAGTTTCACCTATGCTTTTCATATTATTGCTTATTTTACTCCTTTTAATGAATCCCAGCAACTTCTCTGACGTACCCTGCGGGATGATTGGCCTGCAAAGTCTTTCCTGGTTTAATTTATAATCTTTTTTTGAATAGGGGTTTCATGCTAGCTAATACTTCGGAACTACTCCTGTATCCAATGAGATTTGCTAAATTACTACCAAAGCCTTTGTTATTTTTTACTTTGCTTTCAGCAACCTAGGATAGATTGAATCCAGACCAATAAACTTTCCAAAATTCATTATTGCTACTCGTTCTTGTCCATTATCTTTAGTTTGTTACCCATATCTTGCCTTTATATAACTACAGACTACATTCTGCAGCTCTTATAACCACATTTCTTTTTCTTTTACAAACTAAATAAAATCAAGATAACTGGTGCTTTGTATATACACTGATAAAGTGACCCACAAAATTCAATATCAAACAAGAAATATTATTTTTGTACATTTTTCTTGCGACTAAAGCTATTAAACTTTTCACCTTTTTCTAAGTGTATCTGTGAACCACACACCGACTGGCTAACAAATTAAGTACAAAGACTTGACCTCAGGCTATGATCAAACATCCTTCTGTTCAGGGGAAATGCTAATTTTGTTGCTGCTTTGGTTTCCTGCCACGAAACCGACCCATGATTCAATTAGATGCAATCATTAAGATGCAGCGTTTAGATGAAGCTGGAAGATTAGAAAAGTACTTTGCAGTTTAATTTGCAACTCTTATTGTCAGTTAAAGGAAACTAGCAAAATGAGCTGCTTTAATTTTTACTGAGAGCAGAGAAAATTATATTTTGCTTTCCAGAGATAGGTGGGTGAAGTGAGTGTGTGGTTTTTCTAGGATATCAGGATTGACAAGATGAAATGTGATCATAGGCATGCTTCAGTATGCCTTTGTGCACGTTAGAGTCATAGAGTCAGATATTGGGCTAGATCTACGTTGACCTACTGTTACTCCAGTATTTTGTGTCTTGCTCGCACTTATTTTCTCACATGGTCCCTTACATTCACGCTAAATTATGTTGCTGTGCGCCTCCAAATTAACCAGAGGCCTCACGACCATGGCATCCATGCTCGCTTCAAACAAATGAACATAGATGTACCATCTTGGCCCCCACAGACCCACACAACACTGCAATCTCTATCACAGAGGCTGCTTCTTCACGAGAGTGAACTCTCAGAAAGCATCTAGTCCTGATGCACATTCTTAAAACATCTGCAGACCAAATGGCTGGAGTTTTTGTGGATATCTTCAACCTCTCATTATTAAGGTCCAAGGTCTCCACCTGCTTTAGGACATCAATAATATCATAGCCCAAGAGGAGTAAGATGACATACCAACCGGTGCCCTAATGCCGGTGGTGATGAAATGCTTTGAGAGGTTGGTTATGACGCATATCAACTCCTGCCTTAGTGAAGAACAGAACCCACTACAATTCACCTACCACCACAACAGAATGACAAGGGATGCAATCTCATTGGTTTTCCACTGTACTGGATCACTATATTTTGTGTAACTCTTCCTTGGTCTTACTGCAGTAGATATGGCAGTTATGGCACTGGTACACTCCTCCTGCAGGCTGTGCAAAGTAAGAGAGACTTCCAATGTCCCAGTGGATTGTACCTGCACATCCAGATGCACGATTGACTGATTATGTGAGGGAACTGGGGCTGTGGGGTGTGGTGTATATCTAACGTACAAACAGAAACTGGGTGGGTAAGGGAGTAGGCAGAGAGTGCAGGAATCCCCTGCGACCATTTCCCTGCAAATCAATGATACCCTTTTGGATATTGTTGAATTGAATGGAATTGAATTGTATACTTTATTGTCACATGTGACAAGTCACAGTGAAATTCTTTGCTTGCCTACCCAAGGTATGCAAATAGTCGCCACATAAAGGGCGCTGACAAAGTTACAAAGTATCCTGTGCCAGGCCTACAGTTGTGTGTGTCCCCCCACCCCTCTCCATGACCAGAGGAAAGCAGCAGTCGGGTCCATGGTACAAGGTCTGGCACTGCGGCGTAGCAGATTCCAATGTGGTCGGACGGTGCTATCATGATATGAAATCCATTAGTTAAGGACAGACAGGAGATTGTGCGGCTGCAGATGGGACTCTAGGATGGTGTTGTGTCTCCGTGGTGCCAAGGTTCAGGATGTCTCAGAGTGCTTACAGAGCACTCTCAATGAGAGGGGGAGCAGCTAGAATTTGGATGCACATTGGCACAAATTACATGGGTAGGAAAAGGAATAAGATCCTACAGAGTGAATTTAGGGTGTTGGGCAAATATTAAAAAGGCAGGACCTTAAAGGCAATGTATATTGCAGATGCTGGTTCACAAAAAAAGGGCACAGAGTTGGAGTAACTCAGTGAGTCAAGCAGCATCTCTGGAGTACATGGATTGGTGACGCTTCGGTCAGGACCCTTCTTCAGTCTGATTGGTGTGGGGAGGAGGGGGGGGGGGAAGAAAGCTGGAAGAGAGGAGGGGAAGGACAAAACCTGGCAGGTAACGCAGGGAAGGGGGGATTTTGATAGGCAGTGGGTGGACAAAGGCTAGAAATGAAAAGACATAAGATGTGATGCACTGGAATTGATTAGTTGGGAATTGTGAAACAGTGGGAAGTAGGAGGAAGGGGAGGGGATGGGAGAAAGAGAGGCGAGTCCAGCTGGGGTACAGGAGAGGGGTGAGGGTTAGGGGGAAGAAGGGAGAGGGGAACGGTTTTGTAATTAGAGATGGTCATACAGTTGGGTTGTAAGCTACCCAGACGGAATATAGGTGTTGTTCCTCTTGTTTACATTTTGCCAAACACTTGCACTTGGTCCGCCAAGGACTATGGGACTACCGGTTGCTACCCATTTTAAATCCTCGTCCTATTCCCATACTGACCTATCTGTCTGGGGATTCCCCCATTGCAGAATGTGGCTAATGTTAGGCACCTTTTTAAGAAATGCTGCAAAGGCAAACCTGGGAACTATAAGCCTAATATTTGGGTAGGAAAGTTACTGGATAGGATGCTGATGGATACGATGTATATGCATCTGCATAGACAATAATTGATTAGGGAATGTCAGCATGGTTTTGTATGTGGGAGATTCATCAAGAATTTGAATGAAGAAACATAGAAACATAGAAAATTGGTACATGAGGAGGCCATTCGGCCCTTTGAGCCTGCACTGCCTTTTATTGTGATCATGGCTGATCATCCACAATCAGTAACCCGTGCCTGCCTTCCTCCCCATGCCCCTTGATGCTGCTAGCCCCAAGAGCTCCATCTAACTCTCTTTTAAATTTATCCAGTGAATTGGCCTCTACTGCATTCTGTGGCAGAGAATTCCACAAATTCACAACTCTCTGGGTCAAAAAGGTTTTTCTCATCTCTATTAATCCCCTTTATTCTTAGACTGTGGCCCCTGGGTCTGGACTCCCAAAACATTGGGAACATTTTTCCTGCATCTACTGTAGCTTGTCCAGACCTTTTATAATGTTATATCTATATATATCTATATATATCTATCTATATATAACTAAAAGTCTCATCTTGACCACTTCCTGTCTGCACTGTATATTGATTTTAGAAAAAATGCTACCCTATATCGCTATGATTTTTGGCCATCTTACTCACAGTCCTCCTCCGCTGAGGCATCCCCAAGGATTTTTCCGATCGATGAAAAATAAAAAAGTGATGAATGTTTATGAAGGTAACGCCCCTTCCGGGGGGGGGCAGGACTATAAAACCCCGGATGCCTGGACGTGAGTCAGTCACTCTGGAAGATCGCGAGGGAGAGGTCAGAACTGTGATTCTAAGCTGTGAATCAACTGAACTGTGAGTCTGTAATGTACGTGCAATAAATGATTTGCTAGACCTTAATGACAATTCAATGAGTTGTTTGGCCTGCCCTGTGCTTGAAACCGCAATGGAAATGAAATGAAATGTAAATGCAATGAGCTGTTTGGCCTGCCCTGTGCTTGAAACTGCAGTGGAAATGGAAATGAAATGAATGCAATGAGCTGTTTGGCCTGCCCTGTGCTTGAAACTGCAGTGGAAATGGAAATGAAAATGTAATGAGCTGTTTGGCCTGCCCTGTGCTTGAAACTGCAGTGGAAATGGAAATGAAACGAAAATGCAATGAGCTGTTTGGCCTGCCCTGTGCTTGAAACTGCAGTGGAAATGGTAATGACATGAAAATGCAATGAGCTGTTTGCCCTGCCCTGTGCTTGAAACTGCAATGGAAATGGAAATGAAATGAAAATGAAATGAGTTGTTTGGCCTGCCCTGTGCTTGAAATGGAAATGGAAATGGAAATGAGTTGTTTGCCCTGTCCTGTGCTTGAAATTGAAATGGAAATGAAATGAAATGAGTTGTTTGGCCTGCCTAAAACCACTAATTTCAGCCCACAAGGCCCCTATTAGCCGAGAAACCAGTCCCTTTTGCCCCCAAACGCCCGTATTAACCCAGGAGGAGCATTTTGGCCCAAAATGGCCTGTCAGGCCAGGAAAAGTCCAGAAAAAGGAGTTTTTCACTGAGATTTCACTCCGATTTTTTTTTAAAGAGCCCCTTTGGCCCATTAGGCCTGTACTAGCCCAGGAGGAGTCCCTTTGGCCCATCAGTAAGTATTCCTCCTGCAAGTATTAAACCTCACCCCAGTATTTTTCTCCCTCCCTTCATTGGCTCCTGGTGAGATCCAGGCCACGATAGACTTTCCTCCTTCATTGCTGTGATCTGCAGAAAAATATGAAAAATGTCTAAAATTGATTCTCCACCCTATCCCCTTCTCTATCACAGAGTCTCTCACCTGTTTTGGGCAGAATTTCTGGCAGTTTCTGAGCTGCCAGCCCACCAGGCCTGAGTGGCTGAGCTGCCAGCCCACCAGCCCTGGGTGACTGAGCTGCCAGCCCACCAGGCCTGAGTGACTCAGCTGCCAGCCCACCAGGCCTAAGTGACTGAGCTGCCAGCCCATCAGGCCTGAGCGACTGAGCTGCCAGCCCACCAGGCCTGAGTGACTGAGCTGCCAACCCACCAGCCCTGAGTGACTGAGCTGCCAGCCCACCAGGCCTGAATGACTGAGCTGCCTGCCCAAGAATCCATTCGGCCCACAATGTCCCTCTGGAAACCAGTCCCTTTGGCCCACAACACCCATACTAGCGCTCCAGAAAGCCCCCCCCCCCCCCCCACTGGCCACCAATATTCAAATTGGTGGAGAGGTGGAATATTGCATTGGGGGACCAGCCCTCCCATGTGAACATGGGACCCAACGGGTCCCACTTAGTCTAGTATACTATTAAAAATATCATTTCTCCATCTGTCTGTCTGTGAGATCCAGGAAATACGCCAAAACGCTACACAATAGCGTAAAAATGTTATCTTACTCAGAATCGTACAGCTTTTTTCCCGTGGTCATTCATATCAAGTTTCTTCACATTTGATATTATATTGTACAAGAAAATTTACATTTTTAAAATTAACTAGACCAAGTGCAGACCCGCGGGGTCTGTTCCCCCCAACGCGCGGTGGGGGGGAGGAGGGGTGCTGCGGCTTCACACGCACACTAACCACCGGCCATACACAGAGGGGGGGGGGGTAGGGGGAGACGGGAGGGGAGAGGGGAGGGGGAGAGGGAGAGAGGGGGGAGAGAGAGGAGGAGAGAGAGAGGGGGTGAGAGAGAGGGGGTGAGAGAGGGGATGAGGGGGCAAGAGAGTAGAGGGGAGAGAGGAGGGGGGAGAGATGAGGGGAGAGAGAGGAGGGGGTGAAAAGGGAGGGGGTAGAGGGGAGGAGAGAGGGGGTTGGAGGGGGGAGAGTGGTTGGAGGAGGGTAGAGGGGGTTGGAGGAGGGGAGAGGTGG
>CM075979.1:45965738-46042336 GCA_038087875.1 Malacoraja senta | reverse complement strand
AATTTGGCACTATTATGGTTACCTAGTATTACTGTTCCAAATGTAATATATTAATAAGTATTTCTATCTATTTATGTATTAAAGCATTAATAGGCCTGTTAAGCTGCAGCATGGAAGAATTCCTTTGTTCTGTTGCCAGTACATATAACAATTAAACATCCTTGACATTGCAATGAACCAGCAGTTCTCTTTGGGTGAAGAGTAGAACAATGAGGGCAACACAGTGGCAGAGCATTAAATTTGCTGCCTTACAGCACCGGGGTCCCGGGTTTGATCCTGACTAGGGGTGCTGTCTGTGTGGAGTTTGTACATCCTCCCTGTAAGCGTGTGGGTGCTCGAGTTTCCTCCCACACTACAAAGACATACAGGTTTGTAGGTTAATTGGCTTCTGCAAATTGTCCCTAGTGTGTAAAATAGTGCTAGTGTACAGGGTGATGGCTGGTGCTGACTCAATAGGCCAGAGGGCTTGTTTCCACACTGTATCTCTAAAGTATAAAGTAAAGTCTAAACTATGTCATCATTATGGGAGAAACTCAGCACAAGAATGGAAACAAGTGCATTCCACTCCTTCAAGGGTCAGTTAACAATTAATCACAGGTATAATGATTTCATTCAGAAGCAGTCCATGCCAAATCAAATGGGAGGTTATGTGACAATAAGGACCATTCACTGTCAGCAAGGCTGATCACTCTGGAATGCAACCCAGCCCTGGGCTGAAAGCTATGCAGAATCTCAAAGTATGAAAAACCAGTTTATCAGTATTCATCCACAATGACACAGCTTCATGGAGTGCACTGAAATAATTCTGCAGCGTTCAAGAATGCATCCGATAGCAATGATTGCAATCTGATGTTTGCATCCAAACTTGCCAGCAAGAGCAGATAGCAATTGCCACTAACCGTTCAAACAGTGGTACCTGGATTTAAGTAGGATCTTGAAAACAATGGAACACTGAGGTGAAGAAGAATTTTACCAAAAAAATAATTTCACTCAATTTCATAAAGTTAAGGAATATTTTAACAAAGTAAAGAAAGATAAAGAGGTAGAAATGTATAGCCAGGGATTCTAGATCTTAGAACGGAGTCCATGTTTGCTGGAAGTGGAGGAATAGTTAAAATCACGAATCCTCAAGTCCAGAATTGGGAAAACATAGAAGCATGAATGATTGCTAGTGCTGGAAAAGGTTGCAGAAAAAGAGACAAAATGGGCCCAAAATTGAATTGAAGGGAATTAAACCCTTTGGGGATGAAAGACTGCCATTCTTCAGTTAGTGAAAAAACTAGCCCGTAAAAAGAGAACTGTTCAGGTTAAATCATGAATAAAAT
Organism: Malacoraja senta; assembly: GCA_038087875.1. NCBI lineage: Eukaryota > Metazoa > Chordata > Chondrichthyes > Rajiformes > Rajidae > Malacoraja > Malacoraja senta. Next base: position 46,041,011 of record CM075979.1, on the reverse strand, counting down.
GAATTCTCTTTACGATTAAAAACGTATGCAACAGAGTGTTGCAGCAAGAGGTGCTGCTTTCTCACAGCTTCATCCAGTGCTGCATGCAATTGGCATGCTCTCCTTGACTACAAAGGCTTACTAGACGTGTTCCAATTTTGTCCTGCATCTGAGTAGCAAATTGAGAGTAAGTTAGTTGGTTACTATGGTAGATAGGCAGTAGGTCAAATGGTGGGTTTATGGCCACTTGTACACTGTACTTGTACAGAACCGAGGGGGGGGGGGGGGGACTGCACCCGCAAACCAAGTGGAAATGTAACAAGCTCGAGAAACCACACCCAGCATAATTGCCAGCTTACAAAGTTTAAGGCCAAAAATATTCCAAATGTTCCTGATGTTAAGAAAATATTACAAATATATTAAATAATTAACTAAAAAGTGAGTATATGACAAAGCAATTCTAATTGAAATTATGGCAAAATTAACAAAAAGCAGTTCATACTTTCAAATGTAAAATATATTTTTACTTAGACAAGTTTATATGTTTTTGAAACTATGTTATAAACATTTTATGATTTATGTAGATAACTCAGGATTAAGAAGTCCAAGAGTTGAACGCACTCATTTTGCAGATCTGGTGAACTAGCTAATCTTGCAGATTAGACAGGATAGGGTATGCTGATTGCTTTTAGTTTTATATTAACATTCATTTTGAAAACATCCATAACTCAGATTATCCATAACATAATTCAGATAAATGAATTAAAATTGATTTCTGGATTTTCACTGCACTTACCGTGTCCATGTTTAGTGACTCTGGTGGATATTCTCTGATGAAGACGTTCTCCACCACATCGCCTGTGAAACACGTTTGCCTGCAAGCAGGGCAACAGATAATACCTGAGGTAGCCAGAGCAGTAAAACAAAACACCAGATCAACAGCAGGAAATGAAATTAACCACACATACAAAAGCAACAGATACAGCTTCAGCTCTTAATGAAAAAAATGCCTACTTCTAAAGAGAAAACTACTTTGCAGCAAAGTTATATCCAGGAAAATAAAAAGGCTTTATTCATCTTGATGAAATATTCTGAATGAATGCATACATTTACTCAGACACAGACCAGCATTCATGTTGCACTTTTAACATACTTATTTAATAATTTGAAGTGTTTACACCTAATGAAATGTTCTTGCCGTGCATTCCACTCCTTCACTCCTTCAACATTGAAACGTAGCAAAATTAAAGACAATTGACATTCAGATCTGTCAAACAGCAAACTTATAGAGTGATGTCCATAATTGTGTGAAAAGGAGCCAGGCTAACTCCAAAGCTCTTATTTGAAACTGTATCATATGATCTTGTATCTACACCTAAGACTCCTGCAGTGCAGTAGAGTGTCACCGGAAGTTTTTGTGCTCAAGTCACTGGAGTGGGATTTCAAACCACAAAACCACTGACTCAGATGCAAGAGAGAGATACCAATTGAATCAAGAGAGTCAAGCGACAGGTGCCACGTAGCTGTCAGATGTCATTCTGTTTTTAATTAATTAGCTTTGCAATACTGTTTGTAACAGATGCATTAACTTAAGACAGATGTATTAATGATAGATAATGTTCACTGCCTCCAAGAGACCGTAAATATATTTTTAAAATGGATAAATAGATTTATCCCAATTTAAACTTAAAGTTGCTGTAACATTTTGCACGATTATAGATTAAAATAGCAAAATAAACCAATAGCAATTCAGAACTGTGTAGCTGGAGAATCTTTAAAGCAAAACAGCTGTGATTACTTTCAAATGTTTTGTTGTTAATGCAATTTGTGCATGAATGGAAAATGGTTTGGGGCAGATATTCCGCGGAAGAGTCATGGTGAGGGAAGAATCAGAGGCTCATGTGACTAGGGTTCCATAACCATAGATTGTTAAAATGCTGCCGACAGGTATGGAAAAAGATTAATGGAATATAGCCCATTGCTTCTGGGGTAATACAATGCAAGAGAGTAGAAGTTTGGTTTAGTTTAGTTTAAAGATACAGCACGGAAACAGGCCCTTCGAGTCCTTCCCCTCGCATTAACCTACACACACTAGGGACAATTTTACATTTATACCAAGCCAATTAACTTACAAACCTGTACGTCTTTGGAGTGTGGGATGAAACTGAACATCTCAGAGAAAAGCCACGCAGGTCACGGGGAGAACGTACAAACTCCATATAGACAGCATCCGTAGTCTGGATCGAACCCAGGTCTTTGGAGTTGTAAGGCAGCAGTTCTATCGCTGCGCCACTGTGCCGCCCCTTGAAGCATTAGAAACTAGCCTAGAGTATTGCAAGTAGCTATAGGAACCGATCTTTGAAAATTGCTCTCACAGCTCCTAGCCTTTGTGGGAGTGGATATATCAGTTGAATCCCATTTACATTCTGACGAGCTGTGGCTGAAATTAAGGGCTGCATCCTGTTGAATTCTGCTGGCTAGGTGTTGATTTCCTTGGGTTTTGAGATGTTTTATATTAAAATACTGCTGATTGAGGACAGTAGGTCAAAAGACTAAAAAAAAGAGCTGGTGAGACCACATCTGGAGTATTGTGTACAGTTTTGGTCTCCTAATTTGAGCAAGGACATCCTTGTGATTGAGGCAGTGCAGCGTAGGTTCACGAGATTGATCCCTCGGATGGCGGGACTGTCATATGAGAAAAAAAGAAAAGACTAGGCTTGTATTCACTGGAGTTTAGAAGGATGAGGGGGGATCGTATAGAAACATATAAAATTATAAAAGGACTGGACAAGCTAGATGCAGGAAAAATGTTCCCAATGTTGGGTGAGTCCAGAACTAGGGGCCACAGTCTTAGAATAAAGGGGAGGCCATTTAAGACTGAGGTGAGAAAAAACTTTTTCACCCAGAGAGTTGTGAATTTGTGGAATTCCCTGCCACAGAGGGCAGTGGAGGCCAAATTACTGGATGGATTTAAGAGAGAGTTAGATAGAGCTCTAGGGGCTAGTGGAGTCATGGGATATGGGGAGAAGGCAGGCATGGGTTATTGATAGGGGACGATCAGCCATGATCACAATGAATGGCGGTGCTGGCTAGAATGGCCTCCACCTATTTTCTATGTTTCTGTTTCTGTCAAGTCTCCCCTCAAGCTCCGATGTTCCAGAGAAAACAATCCATGTTTATTTAAACCTCTCCCTGTAGTTAAAACCGTCTAATCCAGAAGGCTTTCTGGTAAACTTCCTCTGCACCCTCTCCAATGCTTCCACATCTTTCTTGTATTGGGGTGATGAGAACTGCATGAAATATTCCAAATATGGCCTAACCAAAGTCCTATAGAGCTGCATCATGACTTCCTGACTCTTGTACTCAATGCTCCTAACAATAAGGCCAAGCATCCCATGTGCCTGCTTTACCTCACTATCTGTTTGTGTTTCCACTTTGTATACTCGCTCCTTACATTCAACCTTGCAAAGTACAACACCTTACACTTGCTCAGGCTAAATGTCCTCAAATAATGATGAGACGGTGTCAAATAATTATGTACAGGAAGGTGATCAAGAACCTCATGACCTGGTGTCTCTCAATGTCAGCAAGACAAAGGAGATAGTGATCGACTTCAGGAAGCGAAGCAGTACACATACCCTGCCCGGTTTGCATTGGCGGTGCCGAAGTAGAGATGGTTGATAACATCAATTTCCTGGTAGTAAATATCACCAGCAACGTATCCTGGACCACCCATATCAAAGCAATGGTCAAGAAAGCACACCAATGCCTCTACTTCCTTAGAAGGCTGAGGAAGTTCAGCATGTCCCAAAACAACTCTCACCAACTTCTACAGGTGCACCATAGAAAGCATTTTAACAGGATGCATCACAGCATGGTTTGGGAACAGCTCCATCCAAGATCAGAAGAAATTGCAGAGAGTTGTGGATGCAGCCCAGCCCAGCCCATCACACAAACCAACCTCCCTTCCATTGACTACATTCACACCTCACGCTGCCCCGGCAAGGCCAGCAGCATAATCAAGGATAAGTTACATCCTGGCCACTCCCACTTCTCCCCTCTCCAATCAATCAAAAGGTATAGAAGTGTGAAAATGCACACCTGCAGATTCAGGGATAATTTCTTCTCAGCTATTATCAGGCAACTGAACCATCCTACCAACAACAGTCCTGAACTACTATCTACCTCATTGGAGACACTCGGACTAACTTTGACCAGACTTTACTAGCTTAATCATGCACTAAATGTTCCCTTTACCATATATCTGTCACTGTGGAGGGCTTGAATGTAATCATGTGTTGTCTTTCTGCTGACTGGTTAACATGCAACAACAGATTTTCACTGTACCTCAGTACACGTGACAATAAACTCAAGTCAACTCCATCTGCCATTTCTGCAACTGATCTACTGTATATTCCTCTGTGTCTTCTGAGCCTACCCACTGTCTGCAACCCCCTGAGTTTAGTTTAGAGATACATCACGGAAACATGCTGTATCTGTAAACTTCAGCCCTCTGTCTGAGTCCATGACGATCACTGATCACCCATTCACACTTGGTCTATGTTATCCCACTTTCTCTTACACTCCATACACAGTAGGGGCAAGTTTATAGAAGCCAATTAACCTACAAACTCTCTCGTCTTTGAAAGAGTGAGGAAGGGAGGAAATCCATGCGGTCACAGGGAGAACATGTAAACTCCACATAAACAGCACATGGCATCAGGATCAAACCTGGGTCTCTGGCGCTCAGGCAGCAGCTCTACCAGCTGCGCTACTGTGCTGCCCAACATATGGCAATAAATGCTGGGCTACTTATAAATGTTAAATCTGGGACCATTTTCTCGAATTAACCAAACATATTAAGGCACATAGACTTAAACCAGGCATGTGGATCTAGGATGGAAGGCATGTCTGAAGAAGGGTCTCGACCCATAACGTCACCCATGCCTTCTCACCAGAGATGCTGCCTGTCCCGCTGAGTTACTCCAGCATTTTGAGTCTATCTAGGATGGGAGGCAGATCTACCATCAAGGTATTGAGTGAGGAAAAACAGGCTCACAGGGCTACGTGACCTACTTTTTTTCCTATATTTCTGTGTTTTCTTGGCAGGTCGTTTTAGGTCAGGTTTTGGTCATTTTTGTAGAAATAATGCATACTCTTTACTGTATCCAGATTCAACATCACTCAATATTGTGCAGGTAAAAGCAGCCTATAAGATAGGAACCCTATCCATGAGATGAAGTATTTTCTGGTCATCAGCTTACAATGGCTTTATCTTGTTCTTGCAGCAATTCTCCAACACTACTTTGACAAATCACCCCATTAAAGGAAGGACGTGGAGGCTTTGTAAAGGGTGCAGTGGAGGATTACCAGATTGATACCTGGATTAGGACTAGACAGTCAGAACTTTTCGCAGTATAGAAAAATCAGATGCTAGATTTAAGGTGAGAGGGGCAAAGTTTAAGAGATCTGCAAGTTTTGTTGAAACAGTGGGTGGTGAGTGCTGTCGGGGCGCAGAGGTTGAAGCAGATGTGAGGGTGGCATTTAAGAGACTTTTAAGGAATTGAGGGAAATGGGTTATGTGCAGGCAGATAAGTAGTGGTCCTGGCATCACTTATCTGACATTGTGGGGCGAAGGACCTGTGTTTGTGCTGTACTGTTCTTTGCTCTGTGTTCTAGACCGGGATCAGCTGGGCAAGTGGACTGCAGAATGGTCATGGAATTCACTGGCAGGGCCTTGCAGTATTGTGGAGCAGAGGGATCTAGACGTACAGGTGCACAGTTCCCTGAAAGTGTAATTACATGTAATTAGGGTGGTAAAGAGGCCTTTTGGTACATTGGTACATTATGTTAAAGTTGTACAAGATGTGGGTGAGGTCACATTTAGTTTAGTTTAGTTTAGAGATACAGCGCGGAAACAGGCCCTTCGGCCTACCAAGTCCGCACCGACCAGCGATCCCGCGCATTAACATGTATGAAGGTAGACAAATCTACAGGGCCTGATCAGATATATCCAAGGACATTGCGGGAAACTAGAGCGGAAAACTAGAGAGGAGGAGCCCAGGTTGAAATTTACGAGTAGTCCATAAATTTGGGCGAGATGCCAGAAGACTGGAGGGTGGCAAATATTGTGCCTCTTTTCAAGAAGACTGCAGAACTATAGGCCAGTGAGCTTAACATCTGTAGTTGGAAAGTTACTGGAGAGTATTCTGAGGGATAGGTTATACAGCCATTTGGATGGGCAGGGGCTGATTAGGGATAGACAGCATGGTTTTGTATGTGGGAGGTCGTGCTCACAATCTGATTTAGTTTTTTGAAGACATGACCAAAAAGGTCGATGGGGGCAGAGCTATAGATGTTGCGTACATGTAAGGCATTCGACAAGGTTCCGCATGGTAGGCTGCTCTGGAAGTTTAGATCGCATGGGATCCAAGGAGAGATAGCTGAATGGATAGCAAATTGGCTCCATGGAAGGAAGCAGAGGATGATGGTGGAAGGTTGCTTCTCGGACTGGAGGCCTGTGACTAGTGGTGTGCCTCAAGGTTCGGTGCTGGGCCGGTTACTGTTTGTCATCTACATCAATGATTTGGATACAAGGCAAGATTAACAAGTTTGCTGATGATACAAATGTGGGTGGTTTTACAGATAGTGAAGATAGTTGTGAAAACCCAAGACCCAGGGCTCTGGTGCTATAAGGCAGCAACTCTACCGCAGCGCCACTGTGTCGTTGGAGTATTGTGTTCAGTTTTGGTCATCCTGCTACAGGAAAGATGTTGTTAAGCTGGGAAGAGTGCAGAAAAGATTTACGAAATGTTGCCAGGACTTGAGGGTCTGAACTATAGGGAGATATTAGGCAAGCTAGAACTTTATCCCTTGGAGCACACAATGCTAAGGGATAATCTTATAGAGATGTATAAAATCATCATAGAGGGATATAAGCCTATCTTGGTCAACAAGGATGAGTTTGGCCAAAGGTCCTGTTTTTGTGCTCTATGACTATGACTCTTCATCAGACACATGAAATAATAAGAGTTCAGGGCCAATATATTATGATAAGGGTTAAAGGTCCATGTACCAAAGCCAGTCCAAAGAACTGGCCAAAGGTCAGTCCAAAGAACTGGCAGAGCTCCTGCCTCACAGAGCAATGACCCAGGATTGATCCTGACATGTGGTGCTGTCTGTGTGGAGTTTGCATGCTTCTCTCTCTGACTGCGTGGGTATCCTCTCACAACCCACAGGCATATGGGTTTATAGGTTAATTAGCCTGTAAATTTCCCAAGTGTGTAGAGAGTGGATGAGAAAGTAGAATAACACAGAACAACTATGGTCGGCGTGGGCTCGGTGTACTGAGGGGCCTGTTTCCACACTATATCTTTCAATTTAGTCTCAGACTATATGGTCTCAGACTATTTCTTCCTGTATAGGTGGGAAGAATTCCAAGCATAGGTGCTGGGAAATCTGTGGATGTTTGCATTGCTCCACTGGACTAAATACAGATTGCAAAGACAGAACACAATTGTCCCAAGACCAGCAATCAACTGTACAGAAGAATCCTGGTGGAGAAACAAAGAATTACAGATGCTGGTTCACCAAGAAAAGACACAAAATATTGGAATAACACAGCGGGTCTGGCAGCATCCCTGGAGAACAGGGATAGGTGACGTTTCAGGTCAAGATCCTACTTCATGAATCCTGAACTCTGACCATCAATCAAAGACTATTGGGGCTTTTTCCTTCCAATATATTTGTGGGAATTTTTTAAGGTGATTGACACTCATCTAGTGCGCTGATTTCATGGTTGATGGAAGCCTTAGACCCTGTTTAGTTCTGTTTAGTTTAGAGATACAACACGGAAACAGGCCCTTCGGCCCACCAAGTCCGCACCGACCAGCACATTAACACGAGCCTGCACACACACACGGGACAATTTACAATTATACCAAGTATACAAACCCAATCCAATTAACCTACAAACCTGTACTTCTTTGGAGTGTGGGAGGGAACCAAAGATCTCAGAGAAAGCCCATGGGGAGAAGGTACAAACTCCGTACAGACAGCACCCTTAGGCAGGTTCAAACCTGGGTCTCTGACGCTGCAAGCGCTGTAAGGCAGCAAATCTACTGCTGTGCCACCATGCCACAATGATGCCTGACAGCAACTAGCTACAGTAAAAGGAAAGCTCTCATCATAGAAATCATCAGTCCTCTGTAGGCAGCCTTTTGAGGCTAGCAGCTTTCTCACGAACAGCAAAATCAGACCTATCAATTCTTCTGCACCGAGATTGTCGGACATGCTGAATAATTCTATTTCTCTTCATATTCGACATTTTAAATTGACCACACTTTTCAATCCAAAGAATGATACTGTATATTATTTGAACCACATGATGTAGGATGGATTATAATGGATGCCATGTGCCAGTCAAAGGGCCAAAAGGCCTGTTCCTGTTCTGTACTGTTGTGCCTTCTAAGGGCATTGTACATTTTACTTGGTGCACCACAGAACCTTGAAATAATCTCACCTACTGTTAATTTCAATTCAACCAGATTTCAATAACTTGATCAAAGTTCTTGACTGCCATCATAAATATAAATAGAGATGTGAGACTAAACCAACAAATATAAATATGTAGCAGTACCTAGTGTTAAAGATGGGTATTCAGAAACCTCGTCATTGGCCGGGACTGTCACGTGACCTGGGGGTTCGTTTGCGGGCTTTTTTGTGTGTTCAGTAGTTAGTGCTCCTCACGACAACAGGAGTTTATTCCCAACTAAGTACGCGCGTAGTTCAAGTGTTATTTCGTTAATAAAGACCATTTTGCTCTACTGGCTGGTCTCGCTAAAAATAGATGTTGTCAAGATGGAAAGGGTGCAGAGAAGATTTATGAGGGTGTTGCCAGGACTCGAGGGCCTGAGCTATAGGGAGAGGTTAAGCAGGCTACGATTCTATTCCTTGGAGTGCAGAAAGATGAGGGGGATTCTTATAAAGGGTATAAAATCATGAGAGGAATAGATCAGGTAGACGCACAGAGTCTCTTGCCCAGTGTAGGGGAATCCAGAACAAGAAATTATAGGTTTAAGGAGAGGGGGTGAAGAACCTGAGGGGTAACTTTTTTTGCACAAAGGGTGTTGGGTGTATGGAATGAGCTGCTGGAGGAGATAGTTGAGTCAGGGACTATCGCAACATTTAAGAAATATTTAGACAGGTACATCGATAGGACAGGTTTAGAGGGATATGGGTCAAATGCAGGCAGGTGGGACTAGTGCAGATGGGACATGTTGGTGGTGTGGGTAACTTGAGCCAAAGGGCCTGTTTCCATGCTGTATGACTTACTTTGGGTCTGATCTCCTGCTGAGATTTTCCTGGACCTGTCAATAGATAATTCATGAATGGGCTATGTTTCCAGAGGAAGATGCGTGGCAGCTTACCACACAATAATAACAACGCAACTGTCATGTACCAACCTGGCCCCACTGACCACTACTAAAAAGATTCACAGCAAGCTCCTGGAAAACAAGGGATACAACTCATATCCTGGAAACTACATTTATATCAGCAGATATTGATGAAGATGAAGTTCATCACTGCATGATACTTGGTAGAAGAACCTCCAATATAACTTTGTAATAGTTTCACTGACTTCATAAATAGCATTTCTTACCACAGGTAAAACGCAACATAAACTGCACATGAAATTTAGGTTAATGGACAACAGAGATAAGAATCGTCAAGTGCATTGGGTCTTTGAAAGGTCCAATACTAGCATCACCCGTAAAATGGATATAAGCAACTTATTTGTGTCAGAAGAAACTGCAGGTGTTGGTTTACACCGAAAATAGACACAAAATGCTGAAGTAACTCAGCGACTCATTTTCAGTTTGTGTATAATTGGAAAGCAGTGACAGGATCGGTCAAAGTCAGCATGGATTTATGAAGGGGAAATCATGCTTGACTAATCTTCTGGAACAGAGTTGTGACATTTCAGACCCTTCATCATACCACCCGCTGAGTGCTTGCAGCAAGTTTCTGTTTGTTTCTGGATTCCCAGCATTTTAGTCAGTTAATTCCACTTTACACCTCATTTACATACACATCCAAAGACACGAGACTCCAAAGACAGACTCTCTACCCCAAAACTCCATCACAGGAGATTACCAGGTGCACACATTCAAGGAGACACAAGAAACTGCAGATGCTGGGATCTTGATCTAAGCACCAAGTACTGGAGTGTGTCAGTGGGTCAGTCAGCATCTGTGGAAGGAATGAGCAGGCAGTGTTTTACGTTGAGTCTGATGCAAATGTGAGATGTTGCACTTTGGGATGTCAAATGTAAGGGTAACATATTCAATTAATGGCACGACCCTAACTTCATTGCTGTTCAGAGGAATCTTGGGGTCCAAGTCTATAACTTCCTGAATGTGGCAACACGTAGAGTATTAAAAACAGTATAGGTTATGCTTGCCTACATTGGTCGAGACATTGAGTACAAGTGTCAGGAGGTCATGAAGCAGTTTTATAGCATTTTATGGCTCCAAAACTACTCACAATATTCCAAATGTGGTCTGAATAGCACCTTATAAAGCCTCAGCATTACATCCTTGCTTATATATTCTAGCCCTCTCGAAATGAATGCTAACATTGCATTTGCATTCCTTACTACTGACTCAATCTGCAAATTAACCTTTTGGGAATCCTGCACCAGAACTCCCAAGTCTCATTGGACCTCTGACTTTACTCCTTCTACAAAAGTGCATGACCGTTCACTTAGTTAAGCTGTAATCCATTTGCCACTTCTTTGCCCACTCACCCAACCTCCCCAAGTCCTTAATTAACACGATGACATGATAAAATAATCATATCTGACTGGGCATGATCCATATCCCTCCATTATCTGTATATGCACGTGCCTATCCAAAAGCATCTTAAATGCCGCTAATATATCTTCCTCCACCACCACCCACCCCCTGGCAGCACATTCAATTCAATTCAATTAAATTCAATTCAATTCAATCTTTAATTGTCATTGTGCAGTGTACAGTACAGAGACAACGAAATGCAGTTAGCATCTCACCCAGAAGAGCGAACACAGAATAATGAGCAGTAAAATATATATATGTGCAGCAATATCAGTAGTGCAATTTTTCTGGGGGAAGAAGTGTCCGGTGGGGGGGGGGGGGGGGTGACTGGCAATCACCAATCACCGAGATGCAGAGTTCAGTAGTGTAACAGCCGCAGGGAAGAAGCTGTTCCCTGCGGCTGAGGGACCTGTAGCGCCTCCCGGATGGGAGGAGGGTAAACAGTCTGTGGTTGGGGTGAGAGCAGTCCGTGACGATGCTGCTGTGCGCCATTCGCAGACATCGCTTGCTTTGGACAGACTCAATGGAGGGGAGTGAGGAACCGGTGATGCGTTGGCCGGTTTTCACCACCTTCTGCAGTGCTTTCTGGTCGGAGACAGAGCATCCAGGCAACCTCTCTGTAAATGAATTGCCCCGCACATCTATAAACTTTGCCCCTCTCACCTTAAATCTATGCCCTCAAGTCTTTCATATTTTCATCCTGGGAAAAAGGTACTGACAGTCTACCCTATTTATGCCTCTCACAATTTCATATACGTCTATCAGGTCTCCCAGAGAAAATAATCCAAGTCTATCAAATCACTCCTTAAAGTTAATACCGTCCAATCCAGGCATAATTCTAGTAAACCTCTTCTGCAGTGTTTCTTAAGGGCCTGTCTCACTTAGCCTTCATTTACGCGACAGGCCGGTAGTGACTGATGCACGACAGTCGCGCGACGGTCGCACGCATCATCATGCGTCCGCACAGACGTCTGGAGCGCGTGACGTCATTTGAAGATAGACACAAAATGCAGGAGTAACTCAGCGGGACTGGCAGCATCTCTGGAGAGAAGGAATGGATGATGTTTCGGGTCGAGATTCTTCTTCAGTCTGAAGAAGGGTCTCGACCCGAAACGTCACCCATTGCTTCTCTCCAGAGATGCTGCCGGTCCCGCTGAGTTACTCCAGCATTTTGTGTCTATCTCCAATTGTCTTGGCCCCGCTCTGGGAGTAGGAGTGGGGGCGGATCCGGATCCGCAACGGCCGTGAGCCCCAAGCCGAGCTCGGCGATCATTTGCCTGCTTCTGCTACTGTTGGAGGTGAGACGTTGCGCCGCGCCAGGGTGTCCCACTTAGCCGTCATTTACGTGACAGGCCGGTGGCGTGTGAAGATTTTGTGCAGAACGAAATCCTGGAGTGCTACACGATACCACGCGCAACTCCACACTCCTCCACGCCACTCCATGTGCCCGTCCCGCGCTACCCACACTACCCAACACGCTACCCACATGCTACCCACATGCTACCCACATGCTACCCACACGCTACCCACACGCTACCCACACACTACCCACACACTACCCACAGGCTACCCACACACTACCCACACACTACCCACAGGCTACCCACATGCTACCTACACGCTACCCACACGTTACCCACACATTACCCACACACTACCCATACACTACCCACATGCTACCCACATGCTACCCACATGTTACCTACACACTACCCACATGCTACCCATACACACTACCCATACACTACCCACATGCTACCCATACACTACCCACATGCTACCCATACACTACCCACATGCTACCTACACACTACCCATACACTACCCACATGCTACCTACACACTACCCACACTACCCACATGCTACCCATACACTACCCACATGCTACCTACACACTACCCACATGCTACCCACATGCTACCCACACACTACCCACACACTACCCACATGTTACCTACACACTACCCACAGGCTACCTACACACTACCCACACTACCCACACGCTACCCACATGCTACCAGGTCGCGTAAATGGCGCGCAAATGATGGCCAAGTGGGACAGGCCCTTAAATTTCACCAATTTTGGCGTCCACTGGAACTTATCCACAATAACACCCTTCCACCAAACACTCTGCCTTCCATAAGTAAGCCAGTTCCAAATCCAAATAACCAAATCACCATGCATCCTAATCTTCTGGATCAGTTTACCATGAGGAACTTTATCAAATGCCTTACTCAAATCCATTAGACGACATCCACCATCCTACCCTCATCAATCACCTTAGTGCACATCCTCAAGAACCTTAATCAACTTCATGACATTCCTTGCTGCAAACAAAGCAATGCCAATCGTCCCTAATTATCCTGTACTCTTCCAAATGCAAATACATCCCTCTCCATAGAATCCTCTCCAAAAGCTTCCCTACCACTAATGTGAGGCTCACCGCCTATAATTATCTGGATTATCTCTACCTCCCTTCTTAAATAAACGAGCAACATTCGCTACGCTCCGGACCTTCAGGACCTCGCCTACAACTCAATAAATAACCTGTTCTTGGAAAATCGGTTGGAGCATTAAGCAAAACAATGAGGAGAGTGACTACAAATCCTGTTTTCATAGAAGCAGAAAATACCAGCCGTTAATTTAAGAAAAATGTTTTCACAGTATCTTTATTTGGAGAAACGCTGACCTAAGCAGGAGAGATGGGTGAACGATGTGGGTGAATGAGGACATGATTATAGAAACATGGAAACATAGAAAATAGGTGCAGGAGTAGGCCATTCGGCCCTTCGAGCCAGCACCGCCATTCAATATGATCTTGGCTGATCATCTAAAATCGGTACCCATTTCCTGCTTTTCCCCGCATATCCCTTGATTCCTTTCGCCCTAAGAGCTAAATCTAACTCTCTCTTGAAGACATCCAGTGAATTGGCCTCCACTGCCTTCTGTGGCAGAGAATTCCACAGATTCACAACTCTCTGGGTGAAGAAATGTTTCCTCATCTCAGTCCTAAATAGCCGACCCCTTATTTTTAAACTGTGACCCTGGTTCTGGACTCCCCCAACTCAGGAACATTTTTCCTGCATCGAGCCTGTCCAATCCTTTACGAATGTTACATGTTTCTATAAAATACCCTCCTTCTAAATTCCTGTGAATACAAGCCCAGTTGACCAATTATTTCATCATATGCAGTCCCGCCATCCCGGGAATTAGCCCAATGAACCTACGCTGCACTCCCTCAATAGCAATAATGTCCTTCCTCAAATTATGAGACCAAAATTACGCACAATACTCCAGGTGCGGTCTCACCAAGGCCCTGTGCAACTGGAGGACCTCCTTGCTCCTAAATTCAAATACTCTCGCAATTAATGAATAGCTTTCTTCACTGCCTGTTATACCTGCATGCTTACTTTCGGTGACTGGTGTACAAGTACACCCAGGACTTGTCGCACATCCCCTTTTCCTAATCTGACACCTTTCAGATAATAATCTGCCTTCCTGTTCTTGCCACCAAATGGATAAAGTCACATTTATCCACATTATACTGCATCTGCCATGCATCTGCCCACTCATCCAACCTATCCAAGTCAGCCTCACAGCATCCTCATCGCAGCTCACACTGCCACCCAGCTTTGTGTCATCCGCAAATTTGGAGATGTCACATTTAATTCCCTTGTCTAAATCGTTAATATATTTTGTAAATAACTTGTGTCCCAGCACCAAGCCTTGCGGCACCCCACTATGCACTGCCTGCCATTCTGAAAAGGACCCGTTAATTCCTACTCTTTGCTCCCAGTCTGCCAACCAGTTCTCCAATACTATGTGCTCTAATAAGCAAGTTTGGTATTCCTACTGCACATGCCCAGGTCAAAGGTCACTATGCATAAACAGCGCTGGAAAGCAGTGGAGCAGTGAACCTTGATTTCTTCTGTTTTTTCCAGCTTTGATTCTTCTAGGTAGGAAAATACTGCTTTCAAACTATGAAATAGTTGTATTTATTGTTCCTTTGTTAAAAGCTAAGATTATTTTGTCGTTTTTATTACGCTTTGGTGAGTGAGCAAGATCTTGCTCGTCCGTGGCTGTGACCGACGACACCTGTGGCCCCAAGCCCACAGCCAGCACAAAGAAGAAGCAGCAACCCCAACTCAACTCCCACCGGGCCTACAGACAGGTCCGGACCGACGACACCAGCGGCCCAAGGCCCACAGCCAGTGCGGAGAAGCAGCGCCAACTCCAGCCCAACCCC
Source organism: Malacoraja senta (assembly GCA_038087875.1). Classification (NCBI taxonomy): domain Eukaryota; kingdom Metazoa; phylum Chordata; class Chondrichthyes; order Rajiformes; family Rajidae; genus Malacoraja; species Malacoraja senta. The sequence continues at coordinate 46,025,929 of CM075979.1, read as the reverse complement.
GCTCCCCGACGGGCCAGGGCCCGCCAGCCAACCCCCCCCCCCGGCGCAGGCGAAAGCTGAGCACCAGCCATACACACAAAGTGCTGCAGCAACTCAGCCTCCTCCCCGCGCCGGTTGCTAGCCCGGCCCGACACCTCCGGCCGCCTTCGGCCGTCCCCGGACTGGGACGAATCACCCGGGAGGGGACGAGGACAGGGACGGGGACGACCCAGCAGCAACTCAACAGACCCGGGCCTGGCACCGACCACGGACGAGCACGATCTTGCTCACTCACCAAAGCATAATAAAGTAATAAAAATGACAAAATAATCTTAGCTTTCAAATGGATGGGCCCCCATTATCTGTAGCTGTCTCTCAGCTCAGTAAATTATGGAATATTCCCGGATTCAACGCTGAACACAAGTTCAGCATGAATATACACAAACCCTGTAATAAGACTATGATTCTGTACAAAACGGAAAACTAGTCATCAGTGTGACTGGGCAATATGCTTCTCACTGCGTCCCAGATTGCATTTCACAAGTTTCACAATAAAGACAATTGTATTGTTAATTCAATATATCTTTCTTTATATGTTTGGCGTCGGGAAATACGCTGGATTTGGCAATGATCACATTGGCAATGGTAGGATTTTAGATCCCTTCACACTGGAGAAGCCTGGAATTTCAATGGCAGAACTCCCCCGAAATAATGTCTACCTTCCAAATTTTGTTATCCTTATTTACCCTTTAGATTTATTCAATTAAAAAATAACAATGTCCACTCAATTCAACTAAAAAGTCATAGAGTATCCTGTTACAGTTTGAACACTAATTTTCCAGCAACTGATGGTTCGCCCACACTAATAATCGGGACAGAATTACGAGAACTCAGTTGAAATTCCCTGAGATGGCGCTGTGAGTGGCGAGTGCTCTTTCCCATCATCTCCCTCCATCGTAAAAGATTTGTTTGTTTACATCTAAACATAGAAATCCCTCCTTGTCCTTGTCTACTTCTATCTCAGCTGGATCAATGTTTAATTTGTTTTGTTTTTCGCCCCCACGCCACACCCCACAACCTCCCACCATAGGAGAAGCAGTGGGTGTTTCAAGGATTTTCAGAAGACTTTTGATGAGGCTGCTGAGAAAGATGAGAGCCCATATCAAAGGGCAGATACTAGCATGGATAGCAGATTGGCTGGATGGCAGAAGGCAAAGAGAGGCAATACAGGGGGCTTTTACTGGTTGGCTGCCAGTGACTAGCGGAGTTCCGCAGGGTCGGTGCTCGGGCGGTGACTCTTCACGTTGTATATCAATGATTTGGATGAGGGAATTGAAGGCTTTGTGACCAAGTTTGCAGATGACACCAAGATGGGTGGAGGGGCAGGTAGTGAAAAAGATAAATCTTGCGGGCCTGGTCACATCAATCCAAGGACACTGGGCAAGATCTCGGAAGACTGGAATGAGACAAATGTTGTGCCTTATTCAGGAAGGGCTGCAGGGAAAAAGACTGGGAATTACAGTACAGTGAGCTAAACATCTGTGGTTGGAAAGTTACCAGGGAGTATTCTGAAGGATTGGATATACATGAACAGGGGCTGATTAGGGATAGTCAGCATGGGTTTGTACATGGGAGGTACAAATCTGATTGACCATTTGGAGGATGATTGATGAAGGCAGAGCTGTAGACATTGTATACATGGATTTCAGTAAGGCATTTAACAAGGTAGGCTGCTCTGGAAGTTTAAATCCCATGGGATTCAAGGAAAAAAAGCTGAATGGATAGAAAATTGGCTTCATGGAAGGAAGCAGAGGGTGATGGTGGAAGGTTGCTTTTCTGACTGGAGGCCTGTGACTAGTGGTGTGCCTCATGGTTCCATGCTGGGCCCATTGCTGTTTGTTCTCTATATCAATCATTTGGATGGGAACGTACAAAGCATGGTTATCAAGTTTGCAGATTTCACAAAAGTGGGTGTGATTGTAGAAAGTGAAGATGATTGTCAAAAATTGCAGCAGGTACTGGATCGGTTGGGCAGATAGGCTGAGGAATGGTTGATGGAATTTAATACAGAGAATTGTGAGGTGTTGTATTTTGGGAAGTCTAACATGGTCAGGACCTACCCAGTGAACGGTAGGGCTCTGGGGAATGTTGTAAAGTAGAGGGATCGAGGAGTAGAGGTACCATAGTTTGTTGAAAGTGGCATCACAGGTAAATAGGGTGGTCAAAAAGGCTTTTGCCACTTTGGTTTTCATCAGTCAGAGCATTGAGTATAGAATTTGGGAGGTAATGTTGTAGTTGTATAAGACGGCAGGGACACATTTAGAATATTGTGTTCAGCTTTAGGCACCGTGTTATAGGAAAGATGTTGTCAAGCTGGAAAGGGTACAGAGAAGATTTACAAGGATGTTGCCAGGACTCGAGAGCCTGAGCTATAGGGAGAGTTTGAGCAGGCTAGGACTCTATTCCTTGGAATGCAGGAGGATGAGGGGTGATCTTATAGTGTATAAAATCCGAGAGGAATAGTTCGGGTAGATGCGCAGAGTCTCTTGCCCAGAGTAGAGGAATAAAGAACCAGAGGACATAGTTTTAAGGTGAGGAGGGAAAGATTTAATAGGAACCTGAGGGGTTACTTTTTCTACCAAAAGAGGTAGTTGAGACATGTACTATCATAAAGCATTTCGATAGGTTCATGGATAGGACAGGTTTATAGGGATATAGGCCAATTGCAGGCAGGTGGGACTAGTGTAGATGGGACAAGTTGGCTGCTGTTGGCACATTGGGGCAAAGTGTCTGGTTCCATGCTGTAAGACTCTATGACTGCACGTGACCTGTATTTCGAAGAATGAGAGATGAGATCAATAAAATTCACAAATTCCCTGCAGAGCTGTCTTTCGGGTGGTCACGGGGGCGCAGCGGTAGAGTTGCTGCCTTACAGCGAATGCAGCGCCAGAGACCCGGGTTAGATCCTGACTACGGGTGCTGTCTGTACGGTGTTTGTACGTTTTCCCATAATCTGCGTGGGTTTTCTCCGATATCTTTGATTTCCTCCCACAATCCAAAGCTGTACAGGTTAATTGGCTTGGTAAATGTTTAAAAAAATGTCCCGAATGGGTGTAGGATAATGTGATTGTGCGGGGATCGCTGGTCGGCGCGGTCACAGTGGGCCAAAGGGCCTGTTTCCGCGCTGTATCTCTAAATTAAACTAAATTGAGCAGACTGCATGCAGGGTTATGAACCATCTCAGAATAAATTGTAGGTCATTTAGAACTGCGGTGCTGGCTTGAAGGGCCGAATGGCCTACTCCTGCACCTATTGTCTATTGTGTAACTGAGATTAAGAAAACGTTCTTAATGTATCCAGAATGTAAAGAATATTTGGAATTAACTACCCCAGAGGCCTATGAAAGCTCAGTCTGAGTTAATTCAGAATAAAGATTGATACATTTCTGGATATTGAGGGAATGGAGACATCTGAAGCTTGCGCAGGGCATTGGAGTTGAGGTAGACCAGCCGCAATCTTGATGAATGTCAGAACAAACTTGAAGGGCCAGATGGGCATGCATTCTCTTAACTATTAAAATAATCTAAATTACTGCAATATAATAAAGTATTTTGAATCAAGTAAATTTGAAATGTTATCATGATGAGTTCTGCTGATTTAAGGGCCTGTCCCACTTTCACGACCTAATTCACGACCTCTGCCGAGTTTGCCCTTGACTCATACTCGTAGCATGGTCATCACAAAGTTGTAGGAGGTCGTAGGTGGTTGTAGGTAGGTCGTAGCAGGCCGTGATGCTAGTCGTAGGTACTCGTGGCATCAAGTAGGTCGGGGCGTTTTTTCTAGAATGATGAAAAATGTCCACGAGGAAAAAAGGTCGTGAATTAGGTTGTGAAGTGGGACAGGCCCTTTAGCAATAGAAACGTAGAAATATAGAAAATAGGTGCAGGTGGAGGTCATTCGGCCCTTCGAGCCTGCACCACCATTCATTGTGATCATGGCTGATCGGCCCCAATCAATAACCCGTGCCTGCCTTCTCCCCATATCCCTTGATTCCACTAGCCCCTAGAGCTCGATCTAACTCTCTCTTAAATCCATCCAGTGATTTGGCCTCCACTGGGATCTGTGGCAGGGAATTCCACAAATTCACAACTCTCTGGGTGAAAACTTTTTTCTCACCTCAGAATAATGGTCTCCCCTTTATTCTAAGACTGTGGCCCCTGGTTCTGGACTCGCCCAAAATTGGGAACATTTTTCCTGCATCTAGCTTGTCCAGTCCTTTTATAATTTTATATGTTTCTATAAGATCCCCCCCATGTTTTGTTTCCCCCCCATGCAATGTTTTCAACAAGTTGGCAGGCCATTGGCATTGGCCATTGGCCGTTGGCAGAAAAAGCATCTGAATTCCCCATCAAGTTATATAACAGAATATGCCAGGATTACTAAAACTATCCAAATTTGGCATGGAGAATAACATTTACGAATCTGAAAGTAAGCAACTATTTGGACTGAATGGCAGTTTACTGGTGATGTGGAAATTGGATTTGGAGTTGTGGAACAAACATTATTCTCATATCACACAGAAAATTGAGAAAATCATCTCAAGAAGGCTCCACTGATCTTGAGATGCATTGTTTTAATGTTAGCCAGGCCATGACAAACTTATCTCAACCTCTGTGCATTAATATATATATTTTTTAATGTAATGGTTTCATAACATGAAATGCATTAATTTCAGTTAATTAAAGTTGAGTAACATTTTGAAAATAAAGGCAATCATAAGAAAACATAAGTCATAACATTCCACAGAGTACCTTGACAACGAGTTAATACTCTGAACGACTTGGCAGATAAAATTAAGAATCTAACGAGATTCTAGAAGTACATTAAGGGGAAATAGAGAGAAAAGAGGACACCTTGGAAACCAAAGCAGTTAACTATGTTTGGAGCTGCAGAAGATGGTCAAGATTCTCAAAGAGTGTTTTTACTATGGAGGAAACATGAAGGCTGGGGAACTTAATGGAGATGTCTTGAGGACACACCGCACCAGGGTCGAGGAGTTGCTAGATGTCTTAAGGCATACAATGGCAGATAAATCACCCTGGTCTGATCAGATGTATTGAAGGACATTATGGGAAGTTGGAGAGGAAATTGCAGGAGATCTAGCTGAGATATAAGAATCATTATTAGATGAAGATTTGTGTCAGATGACTGGAGGTTGGCTAATACATCTATTTAAGAAGGGCTGCAAGGGAAAGCCTGGGAACTATAGACTTGTGGGCCGATATTTGTCGTAAGGAGAGGATTCTGAGGTATGATGTATAAGCATTTGGATGGGCAGAGGCTGATTAGGGATGGCCAGCATGGAAGATTATGTCTTAAAAGAAGGTTGATAAGAGCAAAGCTATAGACTATATGAACTTCAGCAACACTTTTGATAAAGGTTCCACATGGTAGGCTGCTCTGGAAGGTTAGATTGTAGGGATCCAGTGAGAGCTAGCTAACTGGATAGTGTGTTAGCTTCATGGAAGGAAACTGAGGGTGGTCATGGAAGGATGTTTTCAGACTGGAGGTCTGCGACTAGTGGTGTGCCGCAGGGATCGCTGCTGGCCCATTGCTGTTTGGATGAAAATGCACAAGGCATGTACAAGGTAAGTTTGCAGATGACACGAGGTGGTATCTTAGACAGTGAAGAACATTATCAAAAATATCAGCAGGACCTTGATCAGTTGGGCAAGTGGGCTGAGGAATAGCTAATGGTGTTTAATGCAAATAAATGCAAAGTTGATGCAAAGATTTCAACAGTTCAGCCAGAATTTTACTTTTCCACCATAACACCTGCCACTCATCTCAAGGCATTCATTGAGTGTATTAAGAAATAGACAGTTTAATGTGAGAAAAGATAACGTACAAATATTTTAGCATTGCTGAAGATAACCACAACAACTCTTTTGTGTGAAGATGATGTGGATTCAAATCATCATTTTAATGAACATGAAACCCAGGGATTTGTTTTCATATAAACAGCAACATTGCTCAATAAACAAATGACCTGATGTCTACAATAAGGCAGTAACTTTTGAGATATGATGTGAAACAGAAGAAGAGGAACACATAAAGATGAGCTTTGATTGTTGTGTAGATAATGGTCTACTGATCCTCAGATGGAAAGGATATGTAGGTGCTCTGTAGGCATGTTTTGTGCTCTGAATATTAGCAATTATGTGGTATTGTGGCTTTATTCATGGGCAGTTTGAGTATAGTTGTGTTGTTCATAGAAACATAGAAAATAGGAGTAGGCCATTCGGCCCTTCGAGCCTGCACCGCCATTCAATATGATCATGGCTGATCATCCAACTCAGTATCCTGTACCTGCCTTCTCTCCATACCCCCTGATCCCTTTAGCCACAAGGGCCACATCTAACTCCCTCTTAAATATAGCCAATGAACTGGCCTCAACTACCTTCTGTGGCAGAGAATTCCAGAGATTCACCACTCTCTGTGTGAAAAATGTTTTTCTCATCTCGGTCCTAAAAGACTTCCTCCTTATCCTTAAACTGTGATCACTTGTTCTGGACTTCCCCAACATCGGGAACAATCTTCCTGCATCTAGCCTGTCCAACCACTTAAGAATTTTGTACGTTTCTATAAGATCCCCCCTCAATCTTCTAAATTCTAACGAGTACAAGCCGAGTCTATCCAGTCTTTCTTCATATGAAAGTCCTGACATCCCAGGAATCAGTCTGGTGAACCTTCTCTGCACTCACTCTATGGCAAGAATGTCTTTCCTCAGATTAGGAGACCAAAACTGTACGTAATACTCCAGGTGTGGTCTCACCAAGACCCTGTACAACTGCAGTAGAACCTCCCTGCTCCTATACTCAAATCCTTTTGCTATGAATGCCAACATACCATTCGCTTTCTTCACTGCCTGCTGCACCTGCTTACCTACTTTCAATGACTGGTGTACCATGACACCCAGGTCTCGTTGCATCTCCCCTTTTCCTAATCGGCCACCATTCAAATAGTCTACTTTCCTGTTTTTGCCACCAAAGTGGATAACCTCACATTTATCCACATTATACTGCATCTGCCCTGCATTTGCCCACTCACCCAACCTATCCAAGTCACCTTGCAGCCTCCTAGCATCCTCCTCACAGCTAACACTGCCCCCCAGCTTCGTGTCATCCGCAAACTTGGAGATGTTACATTCAATTCTCTCGTCCAAATCATTAATATATATTGTAAATAGCATGGGTCCCAGCACTGAGCCTTGCGGTACCCCACTAGTCACTGCCTACCATTCTGAAAAGGACCCGTTTACTCCTACTTTCTGCTTCCTGTCTGCCAGCCAGTTCTCTATCCACTTCAATACTGAACCCCCAATACCGTGTGCTTTAAGTTTACATACTAATCTCTTATGTGGGACCTTGTCGAAAGCCTTCTGAAAGTCCAGATATACCACATCCACTGTTTCTCCCTTATCCACTCTACTAGTTACATCCTCGAAAAATTCTATAAGATTCGTCAGACATGATTTACCTTTCATAAATCCATGCTGACTTTGTCCAATGATTTCACCACTTTCCAAATGTGCTGCTATCCCATCTATCCCAACAAGACTGCTAACTAACCCTTCCTCATTACTCAATACCCAGTCTAGAATAGCCTGCTCTCTCGTTGGTTCCTCTACATGTTGGTTTAGAAAAATATCCCGCATACATTCCAAGAAATCCTCTTCCTCAGTACCCCTGCCAATTTGATTCACACAATCTATATGTAGATTGAAGTCACCCATTATAACTGTTTTACCTTTGTTGCATGCATTTCTAATTTCCTGTTTGATGCCATCCCCAACTCCACTACTACTGTTATGTGGCCTGTACACAACTCCCACTAGTGTTTTCTGCCCCTTAGTGTTTCGCAGCTCTACCCATATCGATTCCACATCCTCCAAGCTAATGTCCTTCCTTTCCATTGCATTAATCTCCTCTCTAACGCTACCCCACCTCCTTTTCCTTTCTGTCTATCCATCCTGAATATTGAATATCCCTGGATGTTCAGCTCCCAGCCTTAGTCACCCTGGAGCCATGTCTCCGTGATCCCAACTATATCATAATCATTAATAACTATCTGCACGTTCAACTCATCCACCTTATTACGAATGCTCCTTGCATTGAGACACAAAGCATTCAGGCTTGTTTTTACAACACTCTTACCCCTCATACAATTATGTTGAAAAGTGGCCCTTTTTGATTTTTGCCCTGGATTTGTCTGCCTGCTACTTTTACTTTTCACCTTGCTACCTATTGCTTCTACCCTCATTTTACACCCCTCTGTCTCTCTGCTCACACATTTAAGAAACCCACCACCTTTTATTCTGTTTATTCTCTTTTTCTTCTTTCCCCCCTACATGTTAGGTCTGAGTGCTTCCCTTCTCTGCCTCCTGCCTCACACACTGTCTACTAGCTTTCTCTATTTGAGTCCCTCCCCCCAACCATTCTAGTTTAAAGTCTCCACAGTAGCCTTTGCTAATCTCCCCGCCAGGATATTGGTCCCCCTCGGGTTCAAGTGCATCCCATCCTTTTTGTACAGGTCACACCTTCCCCAAAAGAGGTCCCAATGATCCAGAAACTTGAATCCCTGCCCTCTGCACCAGTCCTTCAGCCACGCATTTATCCTCCACCTCGCTCCATTCCTACTCTCACTGTCGCATGGCACAGGCAGTAATCCTGAGATTGTTACCTTTGCTGTCCTTCTCCTTAACCCTCTTCCTAACTCCCTAAATTCTCCTTTCAGGACCTCTTCCCTTTTTCTACCTATGTCATTGGTATCTATATGTACCACGACCTCGGGCTCCTCGCCCTCCCATTTCAGGATATCTTGGACACGTTCAGACACATCCCAGACCCTGGCACCAGGGAGGCAAACTACCATCTGGGTCTCCTGACTGCGTCCACAGAATCGCCTATCTGACCCCCTAACTAGTCCCCTATTACTATTGTCCTCCTCTTCTTTTCCCTACCCTTCTGAGCAACAGGGCCGGTCTCTTTACCGGAGGCCTGGCCGCTGTCGCTACCCCCAGGTAGGCTGTCCCCCCCAACAGTACTCAAACAGGAGTACTTATAGCCAAGCTGTACAGTCACCGGGGTACTCTCTAGTCCCTGCCTCTGCCCCTTGCCCTTCCTAACCGTGACCCACTTGTCTGCCTCCCTTAGTCTTGGAGTGACCACCTCTCTATAACTCCTCTCTATGACCTCCTCACTCTCCCTGACCAGACAGAGGTCATCGAGCTGCTGCTCCAGGTTCCTAATACGGTCCCTTAGGAGCTCCATCTCGACGCACCTGGCGCAGATGTGGACGTCTGGAAGTCTATCAGACTCCATGACTTCCCACATCTGACATCCAGAACAGTAAACTGCCCTGGCCCTCATACTCTCCCCTTACCCAGGATACAATACAAAGTGCTGGAAGAAATCAGCAGGGATCAACCTCTAACGAGCCTGTACTCCATAATCAAATCCAGCATCTTCTCAATAACCATAACAGCTCTTACTTGAGTTGAGTTGACAAATTATTTCAAATTCCATTCAGGCAGCATCATCAGATCAAAGGCTCCACCTAAGTAACTGAGGTGAGTCATACTCAATTGTGAAGTTTCATCCAACCAATCCAACTGAAATGAAACTGGGCGCCATTAAAAATTTAAAGCTGGCATGATGCAGTGAATCTGTTTATTCAGAGTGCCTGGCATGTACAGCTAGCAAACTCTTATCCAACAAGATTTATTATTTGCATTCTACTCAGTGTGATGGACAAACAAAAACGCACCTTCCAACAACGATCATAAGTCAAAATACAATCAAAATATGTAGCCAAGCAAGCCAGCAGGAAACCCACAGTCAAAGCAATAAACACCTTTATCCACTGATGCATTAAAACGGTTAGCATGTGTTTCCCCATATTACAACAATGAAGTCATTCATTGGTTGTGAGTACATGAAGTTATTTATAATTATTTTGCACCAGCAACGACATTCTGAAGAATACATTATTATTGATTCCAATTATTTTGTTATTATCATACATCAATGAATATAGTTTGGTCAAAGACTTATAGGGGGGTTGCACATAAGGTCACTGGGTCATAGGGCTTGATGCATGGAGCCGCTCAATCCATCTGGAGGACATCACAGCTTCCGATATATGTTGTTAATACACGAAACGCGTACTTTCCTACCTGTTACAAACCGTCAAAATGGTGAATTTTTGCGCTGTAAAAAATTGTGGGTCGGGGTAAGCGTGAGAGACATGTACACAACTTCAGAATTCCAAAAGTGAAGCAAAATGAAGGTAAAGAAAAGCGAGAACTGAAGGGACAACAACAGCTAAAATGCTTGGCGAACATTGGCCGTGCAGATATCGAAATTGAAAATATTGGGAATTGCTCACTGCATTTCATCAACAGTAAGGCATTTTTTGTGTTTTTTCTTAATTCCTTTGGTATCTAAAATGTCTCAGAAGTGATAAATCTGGCTGTAAAATTTAAAAAATCACCCATGGTTCTGGTGGCTTTTTACATGCAAAAAGAAAACGATTCTGAAGCTAAATTTATCATTAAAAAAATGTCCAGACTTACGAGTGGTGTGTGGAAAAGTAAGTCTTCTATCATTATGCTATTGAGATGTATATTTTGGCAAATAATAGTAAGATTAAACTAGAACTTACCAGTTTGAAATTTGATCTTTATTTTATGAGGAGTTACGATGAGGGACTACGTGAAGAAGCCCATACAACCGCACGTGCGTCAATCTTCAAAGCAGCGGTGTGAAATCACAGGTAATAGTGACTGAAGTATAATAGTAAGATAAAAGAAGACTAGAACTACCAGATGGCATTTATGAGGGCTGGGAGTGGAGGGCACGTAGTCCCTCATCATAACTCCTCATAAAATAAAGCTCAAACTTCAAACTGGTAAGTTTTCGTTTAATCTTACTATTTTACTTCGGAGTCACGTGAGTGACTACATGAAGATTTCAAAGCTCTGTGATTTCATGCCGCAGATTCAAATCCCGGCCTCTCACTGCATTGATTGACTCAATTAACCGTTTATTTACAAACAAAACAATAGTAACCCCTCCAATCAGGGGAAACTATATAACTGAACTTAAAACAGAATCGGCAAAAAAACCCAGCCTTGTAATTGGCTTACGATAAAACCTTTGGAACATTAGTTCACTGGACAATCCTGCGGCCGCGAGGATACGGTCTATAGCAACGTCCATCGCCCTGGCCGCTGAAGTTGCGGAATGAGATTTAAAATTATCAGTGTCAATCCCAGCGCTTACCAGAACCTGCTTTAGCCACCTTGAGATAGTTTGCACCGACACCTTAATATGCAGTTTTTTGTGACTAATGAACAATGTTGACTCTGTTCCCTTTAAAGTTCTGGTAACCTCAATGTAATGGGACAAACATGACACTACACACAGGTGGGAATCCTTGGGGTATGCCGAAAAGATAATCTTACACCCTGTCGCCCCTATTCTACTCTGCTTGAGCAGATCATAAACATAAAAAATGATGGCATCTTTTGATACCTCCATGCTGTCTAGACGCAGCATCTGTAATGTCTGCACACGTTGGGCTGATACCAACGCCATAAGCATGACCACCTTCATGGTGAGTTTGGCTAGAAATAGGACTGTGACAGGAGCCCACTGGCGAAGCAGCATTAAAACTTTGCTCACATTCCAGATAACCGAATACCTGGGCTTAGGAGGATTGGAATTAAAAACTCCCTTCATGAATCTAGAGACTAACGGATGTGTCCCCACTGCATGTAATTCTGACACCATGGGTAAATTTGAGGACAGAGCACTTCTGGCTGTGTTGATAGCACTATAGCTTAACTTTTGATCGAAATAGAGAGTTGATTAAAACTCTAGCACATTTGGGATACATGCATTTTGATATGAAATATTCTGCTGTAAACAGAACACCTCCCACTTTCTTATCGCAGAGATGTACTGCTTTTGGGTACTATCCCTCCAGGCCGCAGTGATAACATCCATGGTGCACTCGGATAGTCCTCTCCCCAGGTATGGTCTCCTTAGAATCTGCAAATTAACAGATCAATACGATCATGTAAAGGATGCTGATCTCCTGTTACAGGATTCACCAGTAGGTTTCTGTGTTTGGGAACAATCATGTGAGGCTCAGTAACCATCTCCAAAACATGAGCATACCATGGCTGAGTAGGCCAGTCGGGTACCACCAATACTCCTGAAGCGGAGTCCTGCTTGATTTTTTGCAGGCATCGACTGACGAGACAGAATGGAGGAAATACATATATATATATAAACATTCCACCCCGTGTGCAGCGAGAACGCATCAACCGCTGCTGCCCCAGGATCTGGTTCCCATGAAACATGTTTAGGCAACTGATGGTTAAGTCTGGATGCAAACAAATCGATATCTGGTATCCCAAAATGAGCAACAACATTTTCAAATATGTCATGATTCAACATCCATTCTATATTGTCATTTAATTGTCGTGACCTTGTGTCTGCGACTATGTTGAATCTACCAGGTAAATGGATTGCTGAAATCCAAATATTTCTGTCAATACACCAACTCCAGATCTGATTAGCCAACCTATCACAAGGTTTTGACTTGACTCCACCCATATGATTCAGATATGCTACTGCTGTAGTGTTGTCAATTTGAACCTGCACATGCACTTGACTTTTGGTAAAACAATTAGCTTTAAGCCCATAAAATGTTCCCAGAAGCTCTAAATAATTGATCCCTCGTAATTGCAGAAGGGATGCCTCATCACAATTCCATCTGCCTCCACAGCTGGAACCCATATCAGTAGCACCCCAACCTAGGCCACCGACATCAGTCTGTAAAACTATAGAAGGTGGGTCAACCAAAACCTTCCTGGGGCTAGTTGCAACATGCATAATCCACCATTGTATCTCAGAAATGGCTTCTGTTGGCAACTTCATAGGCCTGTCAAAATGGCCTGCATGTGCTCTCAATGCTTGTTCTTTTGCTCGTTGTAATTGTTGATAATGCAGAGGCCCAAACTGCACTGCTGGAAAAGCAGCCACCAGCTTGCCAATCAACTTTGCCACCTGTCTAATTGAGGGTAGTTGTTCTTCAACAAGCTTAACACATTCTTCAATTAACTGCTGCCTCTTATCACTCGGCAAAGTCACTAACATGCGATCTGAGTGAATGGTGAAGCCCAATTAATCAATAACTTTAACTGGTGTTAATTTGGATTTATCTGGATGCATAATGAACCCCAACTGCTCAAAAGTGAGTTTAACACTTGATACAGATGATTCAGCTGCCTCCCGAGAGTTCCCTACAATAAAAATATCATCCAAATAAGCCATTATCACATGACCCTGAGTTCGGAGTAAGCCAAGAATTGGTTTCAACAATTTGGTAAACAATCTCGGAGCTGAGGTTAACCTATTAGGCAGTGCTTTGAATTGCCACAATTGCCTCATCCAGCTAAATTTGAAATATCTCCTATCATCACAATGAACAGACACTGAGTAATAAGCATCCTTAAGATCTATGCTTGCCATAAAACACCCTTTGGAAACCAGCTGTTTAGCAGTAGAAAAAGTTTCCATCTTGAAATGTCTATACTGCACAAAAGGGTTCAGGCTCGTCAGGTCCAGAATGATTCTACAAACCCCATCCTTTTTAGACCTAGGAAAAATACTTGACACAAACTGATGGGATTGACGAAGAGACTTCTCAATAACCCCTTTTTTGCACAATATCTCAAGCTCTGTCTGTATCTGTATATTCTCTTCTTGTGAAAACACGAGTGTCCGACGTGGGACATGCTGAGTGGGCGGACACACAGTAGGGTAGAATTCAATTCGAAACCCTTCTATACTGCCCAAAACAAATGGATCTGATGTTACTCCTGCCATTGTTTAAGAAACAGGTGTAACCTGCCACCTACTTGAACATCTTTCCCACTTAATTTATTCCCTTCAGGAGCAAAGTCTCTTACTTGCACATTTTCTGAATGAGCTTGTTGCCCCCGGCCCCTCGTAGGGAAATTCATCTTAGCCTTTGTGCCTGTGGCAGGATACCAGGTTCTTGTGTTCGCAAATGAACGACTCGTCCCTTCACCAGTCCCTGTGATAGCACCCCGTCGATAAGGGAAAAACCTTTTGCCCATCCAGCTGGTTGTTGGCACTTTAATGAGGCCCACAGTTTTTGCCTCTTCATGCAGTTCTTTGACTCGCTTTGCGAGGTCCTTCCCAAACAACAGATTCGATAACTGCACATTATTAGGTTTGCAGAGTGCTGCAAATTTTGGGTGAATGGCGGGGCGTATGGCACTCTTTCTCAGGCTGTTCATTTCAAAATGAGCACTGCACAAAAGCCCCAGAGCGTCCTGGTGAACTTCAGTCATGTGCCCCTCTTCCACCGTTCTGGCAAACGCAGTGATACCTGTTGCTAGCAATTTGAGCACCCTCTGGAGCTTCAACTCTTGTGCTCACACTGCAACCCCCATTTGGCCCCATATAACCTGATTTACCATCGGCACTTTCAACAACCCACAGTTAACTGGGGTTTCGTATTTCTTAGCCATATCGTCCATAATCAGCTCCTGGAGCTGATGGGAGAGCATATAATTAATTGTCATAGCCAATTATTCCCACAATGGCTCCCCTGCTTCTCTGGGGACTGCAAATTTAGCAGCCAAATTAGGTACAAAGACCTTTTGCCCTTCACCCATTGGGCTATGTACAGCCATTACCTCGGTATCAGTATAATTCTGACCTGGCACACCTTCTTCTTCCATGAAGGGGCGATTATGCAGTCCTATTTCTGGCACTGCTGGCACAGGCTCTCCAATAGCCTAGCGAGAACTCCACTCCTCCTCCCGGAGTGAGTCTTTCTCGAGCCACCTCTCCATTAGGTGCTCTAATTGTGAGAGCCGTGAGGAAACGGACTCTTCTGGAGGTAAAACCTCCTGGCCCGACTCTGGGTCTATAGGCCGGGCAGACTTAAATGTGGCCTTACTCCCTACCGGCGCGGCAACGCTGCTCCCATGCAATGAGTCTGCAGTTGCAAGCTCTGCTTGCGACAAAGTTGGTTAACTAGGCGGGCCCTCGGTAACCGCACTCCCGCGGTCCTCTACACTTTTCACCATGGGTCACCTCGCCTTCACCTTGCTTGCTTTCTGCATCGTCGACCTGAAACAACCCCCGACTCAGAAAGCAACCTCAAGACTAAGATTTCCACTTACCTCGATGTGTTTTAAACTTACCCACTGGAGGAGCTCTGCTGCTCCAACCGGCCGCCTGCACCAATGCGTCTGACGTAATGACGCACCTGCGGCTGTACGGGCTTCTTCACGTAGTCACTCACGTGACTCCGAAGTAAAATAAAATGTCCTGACAGCTTAAACACCCACTCCCTTTCAATAGGATATTGTCAATTTGCTGAGGTTGATTATGTCCAATTAACAGCTAACAATTATGCCATTCCTTGGCTTGCATCTGAGTAAAATGTAATTCAAAACCCACGTATGGTTTGCGATTTTTTAAATTATACATTTTGCTTCAGAGGCGTTTTCCTTTTGTATGTAGATACATAGAAAATAGGTGCAGGAGTAGGCCATTCGGCCCTTCGAGCCTGCACCGCCATTCAATATGATCATGGCTGATCATCCAACTCAGTATCCCGTACCTGCCTTCTCTCCATACCCCCTGATCCCTTTAGCCACAAGGGCCACATCTAACTCCCTCTTAAATACAGCCAATGAACTGGCCTCAACTACCCTCTGTGGCAGAGAGTTCCAGAGATTCACTACTCTCGGTGTGAAAACGTTTTTTCTCATCTCGGTCTTAAAGGATTTCCCCCTTATCCTTAAGCTGTGACCCCTTGTCCTGGACTTCCCCAACATCGGGAATAATCTTCCTGCATCTAGCCTGTCCAACCCCATAAGAATTTTGTACGTTTCTATAAGATCCCCTCTCAATCTCCTAAATTCTAGCGAGTATAAGCCAAGTCTATCCAGTCTTTCTTCATATGAAAGTCCTGACATCTCAGGAATCAGTCTGGTGAACCTTCTCTTCACTCCCTCTATGGCTATAATGTCCTTCCTCAGATTTGGAGACCAAAACTGTACGCAAAATCCAGGTGTGGTCTCACCAAGACCCTGTACAACTGCAGTAGAACCTCCCTGCTCCTATACTCAAATCCTTTTGCTATGAAAGCTAACATACCATTCGCTTTCTTCACTGCCTGCTGCACCTGCATGCCTACTTTCAATGACTGGTGTACCATGACACCCAGGTCTCGCTGCATCTCCCCTTTTCCTAATCGGCCACCATTTAGATAATAGTCTGCTTTCCTGTTTTTGCCACCAAAGTGGATAACCTCACATTTATCCACATTATACTGCATCTGCCAAACATTTGCCCACTCACCCAGCCTATCCAAGTCACCTCACAGTCTCCTTGCATCCTCCTCACATTTAACACTGCCCCCCAGCTTAGTGTCATCCGCAAACTTGGAGATGTTGCCTTCAATTCCCTCATCCAGTTCATTAATATAAATTGTAAATAGCTGGGGTCCCAGCACTGAGCCTTGCGGTACCCCACTAGTCACTGCCTGCCATTGTGAAAAGGACCCGTTTACTCCTACTCTTTGCTTCCTGTTTGCCAGCCAGTTCTCTATCCACATCAATACTGAACACCCAATACCGTGTGATTTAAGTTTGTATACTAATCTCTTATGTGGGACCTTGTCGAAAGCCTTCTGAAAGTCCAGATACAACACATCCACTGGTTCTCCCCTATCCACTCTACTAGTTACATCCTCGAAACATTCTATAAGATTCGTCAGACATGATTTACCTTTCGTAAATCCATGCTGACTTTGTCCAATGATTTCACCACTTTCCAAATGTGCTGCTATCCCATCTTTAATAAGTGACTCTAGCAGTTTCCCCACTACCAATGTTAGACTAACTGGTCTGTAATTCCCCGTTTTCTCTCTCCCTCCTTTCTTAAAAAGTGGGGTTACGTTTGCTACCCTCCAATCCTCAGGAACTACTCCAGAATCTAAAGAGTTTTGAAAAATGATCACTAAAATGTAAAAACCCACTTGAGAACCATGGGTGATTTTAAAATTTTACAGCCAGATTTATCACTTCTGAAACTTTTTAGATGCCAAAGGAATCAAGAAAAAACACAAATAATGCCTTACTGTTGATGAAATGCAGTGAGCAAACGGCCAATGTTCGCCAAGCACTTTGGGTGTTGTTGTCCCTTCAGCTCTCGCTTCTAGCTACTGTCATTTCTCCTCACTTTTGGAATTCTGAAGTAGGATAAATGTCTCTCACGCTTATCCCGATTTCCACAATTATTTACAGTGCAAAAATTGACCATTTCGGCGGGTTTTAACAGGCCCGCTATGCTGGAAACAATGATCAGTGCTTACCTGCAGTTCATCGCGTGTACTCCAGTTGGCATAGCATAGCAACGGTACGGTGTGACCCGACTGCCGTGCAACCTCCCTATAGAGCTATGCAGCAAGGAACAAGACCCTTCGGCCCAGCACATTCGGCTGGCCCGAATGCCTAAACAAACGTGGCCCATTTCCATCCACACCTTTTCTATTCATGTACCTGTCTGAGTGTCCCTTAAATATCATAACTGCACTCAACCTCCTCTCGCATGGACGACACGGTGTGAAAAGTGTTGCCCCTTTAAATATTTTCCCTCCCAACTTAGGCCTATGCCATCTAGTTTTAGACTGTGCCTGTTCCTCATGACAATAAATCTCCATAAAAGATCTCCCCTCATCTTCCTATTGCTATTCTCCAAAACATGACCATGTGTACCAAAAAAAAACAACTTCTTAAATATAGAACTATGCAGAAAAATGAAAATGAAATGTGCAATTATCTGGAAAGGTTTTCTCTCCTTTAAAGTTTGAATGAGGTGAGAATTCATAGTCCAACTCAAGCAGCAGGAAGCAGGCCTTTTGACCTGTGACCCTGTGGGCCATCAAGCCCTTTGACTTGTGGGCCATCAAACCCTTTGACCTGTGACTTTGTGAGCTATCAGGCTCTTTGACCTGTGATTGTGTGAGCCATCAAGTACTTATCTATACCATTTCCAGCACAGTCCATAGCCTTCTACTGCTCATCTGCACACTTGACTGTAGATTTGTTGCAGATCTTAACTACCTACTGAATGATAGAATTCTTCTTCTAATCACTCTAAATATCTCCTTAAATCATGGTTATGTACTTCTGCAAAGGGAAATCATTCCTTGTGGTCATCTACCACACTCCGCCCCTCTCTTTTGCAATATAACTTCTGCACCAAATATAAATCTAGTGAATCTAATCTCCCCTCATTTCTAAACTGCTTCATCCCAGGATTCATCCAGCTCAATTGCTTCTTAATTTTTTCCAATGCAAATGCCATGCACTTGTAATGCTGCAAGCAGGTACACAAGGACATGAGCCACACTTTCAAACTTCCCAAATAGAAAAAAAGTGCAGAGAATTGTCATAGTTTGGCATTGAATTTCCAAGCTGGAAATGGTACAGAGAAGATTTACCAGGATGTTTCCAGGACTCAAGGGTCTGAGCTATAGGGAGAGGTTGAATTGGCCGGGACTCTATTCCTTGGAGCACAGGAGGATGAGGGGTGATATTATAGAAGGCGCACAGTCTCTTGCCCAGAGTAGGGGAATTGAGGACCAGAGGATATAGGTTTAAGGTGAAAGGGGAAAGATTTAATAGGAATCTGAGGAGTAACTTTTCACACAAAGGTTGGTGGGTGAATGGAACGAGATTGGAGGAAGTGGTTGAGGCAGGGACTATCGCAATGTTTAAGAAACAGTTAGACAGGTACATGGATAGGCAAGTTTAGAGGGATATGGGCCAAATGCAGGCAAGTGGGACCAGTGCAGCTGGGACATGTTGGTCAGCATTGGCAAGTTAAGTCAAAGGGCTTGTTTCCACGCTCTATGACTATGACTAGTCTTATGTCGCATGGTGCATGTGCTGAGTTTATACCAGTCATTTGGTTATTGATTTTCAGGATCTGCGCGATGCTGATAAGGGCAGTATTTATTTCCATGGAAAAGGTGGTGGTTGCTGCAGTCTTGAACCACTGTGGTCCTATTAATGAATCTGCTTATGCAGTGGCCCCACTCTGCCATTGGGCTGGGCTTTCCAAAATGTGGACCCAGCAGCAATAAAGGAACGAGGATGAGCTGTACTAATGTATCTCTAAATCAGGGACGGTCTGTAATGTGGATGGGGACCTGCAGATGGAGGTGTTCTCTACCACCTGCTGCATCTGTTTCTCTTAATGACAGAGCTCACAGAGTTAGATGGTGTGGCCAGACAAGCCTGGGCATGTAACTGCATATACTCAGCACATATATCATCATATATAAGCCCATGCAAATTCTGTGCGCTTGCTTCTATTTAGTAAGTTTCATTGAGTGCCTTATGTGCCCGGAGGAAATTTGTGTTTAGAGTTTGGGGATGTAGGTGAGTTACTAAACAAGTACTTTGCATTGTTTTCACTAAATAGAAAGACATGGTGGACAGCAAGATCAGTGTGGAGAATAGTAATATGCAAAGGCAGTGTGAAATTAAGAAGATGGTGGTGCTATAGGGTCATAGAGTGATACAGTGTGGAAACAGGCTCTTTGGCCCAACTTGCCCACACCAGCCAACATGTCCCAGCTACACTAGTCTCACCTGCCCACATTTACCCCTTATCCCTGTAAACCTGTTGGGGTTCTTGAAGAGCAGTTAGGTGCAACAATCCCCAGGACCTGATGGGATCTATTGCAGATTATTCAGAGAGGCCAGAGACAAGATTATAGGAGCTTTGAGAAAGATCTTGGTGTCTAATCGAGGCACAGGAGGATGGAGAGTAGTTCATGTTGTTCCTTTTTTTAAGAATGAAAGTAGAGAGAATACAGGGAAACATAGGCCTGTGAGCCTCATATTAGTGATAGGGAAGCTATTGGAGAGGAGTTTTCTAAATAAGATTTTCTCCCATTTGGAAGAGAATTAGGGACAGTCAGCATGACTTTGTACACGACCAGTTGTGTTTGACTAACTTGATTGTGTTTTTGAGGAGGTGCCGAAGGCAATCAATGAGGGTAGGGCAGTGGATATTGTCTACATTCATTTTTGTAAGGCATTTGATAAGGTCCCCATGATAGGCTGATCCAGGAGGTTAAGGTGCACGCAATTATAAGTGACTAGAATGGATGCGCACAGAACTGGCTTATTGATAGAAGACAGAGGGTTGTGGTGGAAGGGCAATACTCAGCTGGAGGTCTGTGACTCAGCTGTTTGTGATCAATATATAAATGACCTGGACGGAACGTAGATGGGGTGGTCAGTATGTTTGGCTGGGGTCGCAGACTGTGAGAAAGGCTGTCAAAGTATACAATGGGATATAGATCAGCTACAGAATTGTACGGAGAAATAGCAGATGGAGTTTACTCCAAGCAAGTGTGAGTCAAATTTAAAGGGAAAATATATAATTAATGGCACCCTTAGCAGCATTGATGTACAGAGGGATATTAGGGTCCAAGACCATAACTCCTTAAAAATGCATCACAAGTCGATAGAGTGGTAAAGAAGGCATGTGGTATACTTGCTTTCATAGGATGGGGCATTGTGTATAAGAGTCAGGAAGTTATGATGCAGCTTTATGGGACTTTGGTTAGGCTGGATTTGAAGTATTGCATACAGTTCTGGTCACCCCCAATACAGGAAGGATGTGGAGGCTTTGGAGAGGAGGTTTACCAAAATGATGCCTGGATTAGGGAGTATTAGCTACAGGGAGAGTTTGGACAGTCTTGGATTGCTTTCTCTGTAATACTAGAAGTTGTGGGGAAACATCAGAGAAGTATATACAATGATGAGAGACCTTGATAAAGTAGAGTCAGAATCTTTCCCAGTATGGAAAAAATCAAATAGGAGAGGGAGGCAAAATTTAAAGAGAGTTCAGAGCAAGTTGTTTTTATACATAGGGTGGTCAGTGCCTGGAATGTGCCACTGAGAGGGTGGTTGAGACAGATATGATGGTGGCATTTAAGAGATTTTTGGATAGGCGTATGGATATGCAGGGAATGGAAAGATTTGTGAAATGTGTTGGTTTTGGTGCTGTACTTCTCTATGTTCTATATTACAATTTGTGCATGGCACACACAGCAGGTACTGTGTGCTGGCGAGGGAATGATTTCTGAGGAAGCAGCTGAAGATGTTTGGGCCGTGGACTCTGGGTACTTGTGTAATGTCCTGATGAAGGGCTGATTGACCTCCAATAATCATTGTGGCTTTCTTTGTGTCAGGCATCTCTCTAATCACTGGAGTATTTTTCCATTGATCCCATTTTCTTCAGTTGTATGAGGTTCTTCAATGCCACATTTGGCTAAATGCTACCTTGATATTAAAGCCAGTCATTTTGCCTCTAGAACTCAAACCTTCTGGTGTTACAGTTGAAGAATATTTGTGAGATAGTGATCACAACTACATACGGTTTAATGGGTGACGTTTCGGGTCGACAACCTTCTTCAGTCCCTTCAGAAGAAGGGTCTCGACCCGAAATGTCATCCATTCCTTCTATCCAGAGATGCTGCCTGTTCTGCTGAGTTACTCCAGTATTTTGTGTATATCTTCAGTTTAAACCAGCATCTGCAGTTCCTTCCTATACATGTTTTAAGATTGTTTTGAGTAAGGGGTATGTCTGGATGCTGGGGTGAGGAGGCAAGGCAGATTACAATGTCATTGGGCAGGAGCTAGGGAGGGTGGATTGGGAGCAGTTATTATTGGGTATGTCCGTAGAGGACACGTGGTGGTCACTTAAAGGTCAGCTGATGAAATTGCAGGGTCAGCATGATCCAGCAGGGAGGAAGGATCAGGAGGGCAAAGTAACAAAACTGTAGATGACCAAGGAGGTTGTCAATTTGGCCAGGATGTCGTGATTAGTGAGTCGAATTCAGGAAAGTCCCAAGAGGGTAACCAGGGAGAAGACAGCTCCTCGGATAAAGGGGATATCTATACATGGAATTAGAGGATGTTGCTCAGGTGCTAAACGAGTATTTTACATCTGTATTCAGTGAGGAGAAGGACATGACGGACAGTGAATACAAAAAGACAAAAAAAAATGAAGGACAGGAGAATACAAATATGCTCGGGCTGTTTGTGATCAAACAGGAGGTGGTGCTGAGGCTCTTGAGGAGCATTAAGGGAGATCCACAGGGCCTGATGGGATCGATACAAGGATATTGAGGGAGGCAAGAGAGAAGATTGTGGGGGCCTTGACGAGGAACTTTGTTTCTTCTCTAGCTACAGGCGAGACCCCAAAGGACTGGAGAGTAGCCAATGTGGTTCCTTTGCTTAAGGGAGGTAGAGAAAATCTAGAGAACTATAGGCCAGTGAGCCTCACATCAGTGGCAGGGAAACTATTGGAGAGAATTCTTCAAGTTAGGATTTAAGCCCATTTAGATAGAGAATGGACTAATTAGGGATAGCCAACATGGCTTCGTATGCAGCAGGTTGTGTTTTACTAACTTGATGAAGGTAGGGCAATGGATGTTGTATACATGGATTTTGGTAGGCCAAAGGTCCCACATTGTAGGCTGAACCAAAAAATGAAGACGCACAGGATTTGTGATGACTTGGTCGTACGGATTCAGAACTGACATTCATAAAAGACAGAGGATTGTGCTGGAAGGAAGTAATTCTGGAATATATAGAGGTGCATGACCAATGGAGGGCTGCAGGGATCTGTGCTGGGACCTCTGCTGTTTTTGATATATATAAATGACTTGAACGTAAAGGTAGATGGGTTGGTGAGTAAGTTTACTGTCGACACCAACATTGATGGAGTTGCAGAGAGATACAGTGGGATATACAGTAGATGCAGAATTGGGCAGAGAAATAACAGATGGAGTTTAATCCGAGCAAATGTGAGGAGTTACACTTTGGAAGGTTGAATATAAGGGTATATAGTTAATGGTAAGACCATTGACAGCATTGATTTGCAGAGGAATGTTGAAGTGCAAGTTTATAGCTTACTAAAGGTGGCAGCACAAGTAGATAGGGTGATAAAGAAGGTGATAAAGAACTTGCCTTCATTGCTAGGCGGATTGAGTATAAGAGTCAGGAAGTCATGTTGCAGCTCTCCCGGACTTTGGTTAGGCCACATTTGGAGTATTGCGTGCAGTTGTGGTCACCCCATTACAGGAAGGATGAAGTTGCTTTGGAGAGAATGCAGAGGTGGTTTACCATAATGATGCCTGGATGAGAGGGTTTCCGCTACAAGCAGAGGTTGGATAAACTTGGATTGTTTTTTCTGGAATATCGGAGGTTGTGAGGAGAGTTGATAGAAGTATGTAAAATTATGAGAGGCATAGACAGGGTTGACAGTCGTGTCCAACACTAGAGGTGAGAGGGGGGAAATGTAATGGAGATATGTGCAGCAAGTTTCTTTTACAAAGAGTGATGGGGGCCAGGAGTGTATTGAAACAATGGTGGGGGCCTGGAATGCATTGCCAGGGATGGTGATGTAGGCAGATACAATAGTGGTGTTCAAGAGGCATTTAGATAGGCACATGAAAGTGGTAGGAATAGAGGAATGTGGATCATGTACAAGCAGGTGAGATCAGTTTAACTTGGCATCATGTTCAGAGCAAATATTGTGGGTGGAAGGGCCTGTTCCTGTGCTGTACTGTTCTATTAGGACCAAGTGTGGACCAAAGCTGTGCTTTGCTCTGGAGCCAAACAGTTCTGATGAAACCGAAAGTGGACATTCGTGAGTAGGTTATTCATAACCAAATGGCACCATCATTAATAGCTTTTATCGCTCACCTTAATATCAATAATTGACTAATTAAGCAGTAATCATATAACTTATAAAACTCTGATCTTGGATGTGTGTGTGTGTGGGTGTGCCTTTTCATATGTGATTCACATTTCATATGTGATTCCTCGAAAATCCGACGCGGTAACGGCGAAATTTTTACATATTCCGGTAGATTTGATTTGAGAATTAAGGGACAAAAGTTTAGGGGTACCATGAGGGGGAACTTCTTTACTCAGAGAGTGGTAGCTGTGCTGAATGAGCTTCCAGTGGAAGTGGTGAAGGTAGGTTTGTTTTTATCATTTAAAAATAAATTGGATAGGTATATGGACGGGAAAGGAATGGAGGGTTATGGTCTGAGTGCAGGTAGATGGGACTAGGTGAGAGTAAGTGTTCGGCGTTAACATCGTGCTGGCGCGGGGCAGCGTGATGGGAAGGTGGCCCTGGCAGCCATTACTCCCTCTGGGAGAGGCCGTCTATGGAGACCTGCGATTCCTCCGTTAATTGAAGGGACACGGGGAATCGTTACGCCTTTTCCTCGCGGGTGATCCCGATCCCACCTGCCGATTTCTGGCCGTCACGGGGGACGACCTCCTCTCCGTCTCCCCCGCCCGATCGTCTGTCATGCAGGTGGGTGGGATTTCCCGTCGCGGAAGTCACGATCGAGGGCTGCCCGCTCAAAAGACGCCGCAAATCGGAAACCCCAGCTCCAAAAGGCAGCAGACTCCCGGAAACCCCAGCGCCAAAAGGCAGCAAGCTCCCCTGCCTCTGTGTCCCTCTCTATGCCTCAGTGTCCCTCTCTGTGTTCCTCTCTCTCTATCTCCCTACCTCTCTAGCCGCACCTGCAAGTTGGGGGCTATGCGTGAGTGGATAGGGCGGGGCATGGGGTAAAAGGAGTGAATGAATAATATTAATATAACTAGACTAAGTGGGACCCGTTGGGTCCCATGTTCACATGGGAGGGCTGGTCACCCAACACAATATTCCACCTCTCCACCAATTCCAACATTGCTGGCCAGTGGGGTGGAGGGCTTACTGGAGCGCTAGTATGGGTGTTGTGGGCCGAAGGGACTGGTTTCCAGAGGGCTATCATGGAACTTGTGGGCCGAATGGATTCTTGGGCTGGCAGCTCAGTCACTCAGGCCTGGTGGGCTGGCGGCTCAGTCACTCAGGCCTGGTGGGCTGGCGGCTCAGTCACTCAGGCCTGGTGGGCTGGCAACTCAGTCACTCAGACCTGGTGGGCTGGCAGCTCAGAAACTGCCAGAAATTCTGCCCAAAACAGGTGAGAGACTCTGTGAGAGAGAGAAGGGGGAGAGGGTGGAGAATCAATTTTAGACATTTTTCAACTTTTTCTGCAGATCACAGCAATGAAGGAGGAAAGTCTATCCTGGCCTGGATCTCACAGGGTACAAATGAAGGGAGGGAGAAAAATACTGGGTGAGGTTTAATACTTGTATGGGGAATACTTACTCATGGGCCAAATGGACTCTTGGGCCAGTACATGCCTGATAGGCCGAAGGGGCTCTTAAAAAAAAATCTGAGTGAAATCTCGCTCCTCTCGCTCACAGGAGCCCTTCCAGCCACCCTTCCCCCCTCCCCTGGGGCTCTGGATTAAAGCAGCTGACGAGTTATATTAACCCCCCCACCCCCCCGACTCAGTCATTTTGTTACCTCCCGACTCGCTGTCGACTAACACTCGCCGGGCCGTACGCTCGCGCCTCTGCTCCGGTTTCCCTACAGAACCCGAGATGTTACGTTAACCCTCCCCGACTCAGTTAATTTTTTGCCTCCCGACTAGCACTCGCCAGGCCGTCCGCAGCCCCCAGCCCCGCCTACAGCCCAGCCGCTGAACACGAAGTACGCTCGCGCTTTGGCTCGGGTTCTAGAACATGGTGGCGGCGGCCGTTATCATCATGCTGGCGCGGGGCAGCGGGATGGGAAGGTAGCCCTGGCAGCCATTACTCCCTCTGGGAGAGGCCGTCTATGGAGACCTGCGATTCCTCCATTAATTGAAGGGACACGGGGAATCATTACGCCTTTTCCTCGCGGGTGATCCCGATCCCACCTGGCGATTTCTGGCCGTCACGGGGGATGACCTCCTCTCCGTCTCCCCCGCCCGATCGTCTGTCATGCAGGTGGGTGGGCTTTCCCGTCACGGAAGTCACGATCGAGGGCCGCCCGCTCAAAAGACGCCGCAAATCGGAAACCTCAGCTCCAAAAGGCAGCGGACACCCGTAAACCCCAGCGCCAAAAGGCAGCAAGCTCCCCTGCCTCTGTGTCCCTCTCTATGCCTCAGTGTCCTTCTCTGTGTTACTCTCTCTCTATCTCCCTACCTCTCTAGCCGCACCTGCAAGTTGGGGGCTATGCGTGAGTGGATAGGGCGGGGCATGGGGTAAAAGGAGTGAATGAATAATATTAATATAACTAGACTAAGTGGGACCTGTTGGGTCCCATGTTCACATGGGAGGGCTGGTCACCCAACACAATATTCCACCTCTCCACCAATTCCAACATTGCTGGCCAGTGGGGTGGGGGGGCTTTCTGGAGCGCTAGTATGGGTGTTGTGGGCCGAAGGGACTGGTTTCCAGAGGGCTATTATGGAACTTGTGGGCCGAATGGATTCTTGGGCTGGCAGCTCAGGCCTGGTGGGCTGGCGGCTCAGTCACTCAGGCCTGGTGGGCTGGCGGCTCAGTCACTCAGGCCTGGTGGGCTGGCAACTCAGTCACTCAGACCTGGTGGGCTGGCAGCTCAGAAACTGCCAGAAATTCTGCCCAAAACAGGTGAGAGACTCTGTGAGAGAAAAGGGGGAGAGGGTGGAGAATCAATTTTAGACATTTTTCATCTTTTTCTGCAGATCACAGCAATGAAGGAGGAAAGTCTATCCTGGCCTGGATCTCACAGGGTACAAATGAAGGGAGGGAGAAAAATACTAGGGTGAGGTTTAATACTTGCAGGGGGAATACTTACTCATGGGCCGAATGGACTCCTGGGCCAGTACATGCCTGATAGGCCGAAGGGGCTCTTTAAAAAAAATCTCAGTGAAATCTCAGTGCAAGGCACTTTTTCTGGACTTTTCCTGACCTGGCACGGGCCTTTTGGGCCAAAATGCTCCTCCTGGGCTAATACGGCATTTTGGGCGAAAGGGACTGGTTTCTCGGCTAATAGGGGCCTTGTGGGCCAAAATTCATGGTTTCAGGCACGCCAAACAACTCATTTCATTTCATTTCCAATTGCATTGCAGTTTCAAGCACAGGGCAGGACGAATAGCTCATTGCATTTTCATTTCACTTCCATTGCCATTGCAGTTTCAAGCACAGGGCAGGCCAAGCCAAACAGCTCATTGCATTTTTACTTCACTTCCATTGCCATTGCACTTTAAAGCACAGGGCAGGCTCAAGCCAAACAGCTGATTGCATTTTCACTTAATTTCCATTGCCATTGCACTTTCAAGCACAGGCAGGCTCAAGCCAAACAGCTCATTGCATTTTCACTTCATTTCCATTGCCATTGCACTTCAAGCACATGGCAGGCTCAAGCCAAACAGCTCATTGCATTTCACTTCATTTCCATTGCCATTGCAGTTTCAAGCACAGGGCAGGCCCAAGCCAAACAGATCATTGCATTTTCACTTCATTTCCATTGCCATTGCAGTTTAAATCACAGGACAGGCCAAACAACTCATTTCATTTTCATTAAGGGCTAACAAATCATTTATTCAAGTACATTGCATACTCAGTGTTCTGTAGTTTCCCAGCTCAGACAGAGAGTCGTGACCCCTCCCTCGCCATCTTGCAGACAGACTGAGCCACACCCACACTTCCGGGTTTTATAGTCCCTCCCCCCTCCCACCAGAAGGGGCGTGGCCTTCATGGCAGTGATTGACAAGAGAGAGAATCTCAAGATTTTTTAAATACTAATAAGTCTTTTATTTTTAATCGATGGGAAAAATCCTCGGGGCCTGCGCAGCGGAGGAGGACTCTGAGTAAGATGGCCAAAAATCACAGCCATATGTGGTAGCGTCTTTTCTAACATCAAAGTACAGTGCAAACAGGAAGTGGTCAAGATGACACTTTTAATTATATAGGTATCAATTGTGGTGGTTAGTGTGTGTGTGTGTGTGGGGAGTGGTTAGTGTGTGTGTGTGTGAGAGGTTGGTTAGTGTGTGTGTGACGCCGCAGGCCGCCCCCTCCCCTCGCAACCGCGCGTGGAGGGGACGGGACCCAACGGGTCCCACTTGGTATAGTAGAACATAGAACCATACAGCACAGGACCAGGCCCTTTGTCTCACAATGTTTATGCTGAAAGTGATGCCTAGCTGAACTAATCTCATCTCACGATCGATATCCCTCTATTCCCTACATTTCCATGTGCCTATCCAAAAGCCTTTCAAACACCACTATGATATCTAAAGCCAGATTGGACTCCAGATTGGAGTTTCTTTGGGAAAGACATATCTGGATAAATATCCATTTTGTTGCATAGGTGCCAGTGTTACAACTGTACCAAAACAGCTTGTAGCAAGTTCTGTAACAAAGGATTTCAGCACCACAGCTATACTACCAAGATCCCAAATGAGTGTGTACAGTTTAACAGCACTACCTTGAGCTGAACTAAATGTGTTACATGAGGTTAGTTGATAACATGCTTCACCAATTTTACATGTTATCTACTAACTGCAGCACAGAAAATGGAAACAAGGCTACTAGAAGTTTGTTTTCAAATACTGCAGGTAATCTGTGGGAAAGCCAAATTATAACAGACTTTGATGCTGTTACATATTTCAAAATATTTTCAACAGCAATGGTCCTGAAAATAAAATGAACCAGTGAAGCATCAAATTTAACGTTTGCACATGTTGTTCAGAATAACACAGCTGTCTCAGCAATCATGAAGAAATACCATGTACTGTGGAAAAATATTTCTATTATAATGTCCAGTTAACCAAACAATACCTTATAGTAATAGCTGGTTGAGAATAAAAAGCTAATTATAACACACTCAAATTAGCTCTTTGCCCGTGTTCAAAAATAACTTTTAAATATAAATTGAATCTACAGTAATAAATGATTCTGCACTTACCTGTAAATTATTAAAATGTATTATGCGATCAATATTATATTGCTGCTCTTTTGCACACTAAGGGAATCACAGGATAAGTGGTGGTGCAGAAAGCGGTTGACAGCTACGGCCATTTTGTAAGATGCATATCCAAACTCTTCATGAGCTTTGGTGTACTCCAGACCACAGAGATGTGAGTACTTCATTATGATAGTGATAATATTGGGCATTTTGGGTGCCTGACAAAATGGAGGATTTCTGCTTTTGTAAAGCCTGCTTGACATCTTTTGCAAAAGCTGCAAAGACCATGAGGATCATGGCTCCAGAGTGTCTGTGGCCTGGGACGAGGTTGAATAAAGGTTGATGTCCAGATGGCCTTTAATTGTTAATATGTATGAGGTTTTGCGGAGGGAGCTAGGTCCTGCTGCAAATGCATGCTAAGGATTGGTTGGGAAATGATGGGTTGCTAACTATGTTAATAAGGAAATAATGTTGCTAACTATGTTGCATGGTCTTCACGCCATTACTCGTGAATGGTCAAGGAGAGGGGCCTTGCCCACATTGTTTACTTTACCTGGTAGAATGTTTCTTTGCTTAGTGGAACTGTTTCCCACTAAAGGGGCAGACCCACTTGGGCGACCTAATCCGCGAGTTAAGAAGAGTGTCTTTGAGCTTCAAGCTCGAGGGCACTCGCCTGGAAAGCCTCGAGCTGGATCGACCGTCCGCGTTGAAACCGCGAGCTGGATCGACTAAGCGAACTGAACACACACCCCCACACCCCCACACACCCACACACCCACACACCCACACACCCACACACACACACACACACACCCACCCACACCCACACCCCCCACATCCCCCGTCTGAAATTCACATCCGCGATGAAGAGGAAGGTAAAACGGCTGCCACAGTGTACGGTAAGTCCTTTAGAGAGCACGGAGGGGCGGGAGGGAAAGAAGGGGAGAGAGGAGGAGAGAGCAAGGGAGAAAAGGGGGGGAGAAGGGGGGAGAGGGGGAGAGAAGTTGGGGAGAAGGAGTGAAGACACTTTTAAGAAGGAGATTGCCTACGGCTGCCCTTGACTGCCTGTAACTAAATAACGACCCCACTCCACTGCACTACGAGTTCAAAAGAACCATGCCGACCAAATTTTACTCGCGGAAAATTTTTCAACATGCTGAAAAATTTTCCGTGAATTAGCTGAGGCCACGAGTATTCGCGAACTTCCCTCAAGCAAGTCAAGTCAAGTGAGTTTATTGTCATGTGTCCCTGGTAGGACAATGAAATTCTTGCTTTGCTTGAGCACAACAGAACATAGTAGGCATTTACTACAAGGCATTCTATAAATATATACACAATGGTCAATATACTGATAAAGTGCAAATAACAGTATTGGCTAATAAAGTTCAGTGTTATGTCCGAGCCAGGTTTAATAGCCTGATGGCTGTGGGGAAGTAGCTGTTCCTGAACCTGGTCGTTGCAGTCTTCAGGCTCCTGTACCTTCTACCTGAAGGTAGTAGGGAGATGAGTGTGTGGCCAGGATGGTGTGGGTCCTTGATGATGCTGCCAGCCTTTTTGAGGCAGCGACTGTGGTAGATCCCCTCGATGGAAGGGAGGTCAGAGCCGATGATGGACTGGGCAGTGTTTACTACTTTTTGTAGTCTTTTCCTCTCCAGGGCACTCATGAAGGAGAGTTCCAGCAACCTCATAGGACCTCCTAGGACCATGTGTCGACCATGCTGTGAGTTTGAAGGTGGAAGACGCTCTTCTAAACTCGCAGATTAGGTCGCCCAAGTGGGACAGGCCCCTTAAGTACTTTCTATCGAAACTATGTTATGTGATGTTTTGTGATTGGATTAGGGAACTGTCAATTCATGTATTTTGTACCCTTATTGATGATTGGCTTGTAGGGGTTGCCCCCACCCCCCCCCCCATGTATTTCGCTCCAAGGGTCCGTGAAGGTATATAAGAGGGGAGAGCACATTGGGAGTGTGCCGATCTTCTGGGATAGAGCATGGGAGTGTGCTGATCTTCTGGAGTTGTTTTATTCGCACAAGGCTGAAGGGCTTGAACGAGTAGAGACAAGGATCGGACCCGCGGTGTTGGACTAGATATTGTATTGGTGTTGGATAATGAAGAGAGTTGATTACCTGTGCTTCGTATTCGGAGTTTGACTGAACTAGACTAGGGGGGTAAGATTAGGACTGGAATTACTATAGCAGTGGAAGAGAATATTCTCACAGATTGGCTATTGCTGTAATTAAGAATAATTTGTTGTAATTACCTTCTATTTACAGAAACTGATGAAACTGAAGACAGTGATAATGTTATATTTATGATTCTTGAAATGCCTTTTTTATTATTAATATCCAGGTTTTACAATGGAAGACAATTCAGATTCCTAATAAATTTTCCTTGCACGAAAGTCATAGATAATGTCTAAATTATCTTCAGCAAGGCATTTGATAAGGTTCACAAGACAGAGGAAGATTAGATCATATGGGAATTAGCTTCATGGAAGGAAGCAAAGGGTGATGGTGGAAGGTTATTTTTGCAGACTGGAGGCCTGTGAGTAGTGCTGTTCCACAGGGCTGGTGCTCGGCCCATTACTGTTTATGGTTTATATCAATAATTTAGATAAGAATGTGCAAGGCATGATTAGTAGGTTTGCAGATGACACTGAAGTCGCTGGTATCATAGTGAAGATGATTATAGAAACAGAAACATGGAAAATAGGTGCAGGAGGAGGCCATTTGGTCATTTGAGCCTGCACCACCATTCATTGTGATCATGGCTGATCATCCACAATCAGTAACCATGCCTGCCTTCTCCCCATATCTCTTGATTTCACTAGCCCCTAGAGCTCTATCTAACTCTCTTTTAAATTCATCCAATGAATTGGCCTCCACTGCCCTCTGTGGCAGAGAATTCCACAAATTCACAACTCTCTGGGTGAAAACCTTTTTCTCATCTCAGTTTAAAATTGCCTCCCCTTTATTCTTGGACTGTGGCCCCTGGTTCTGGTCTCCCCCAACATTGGGAACATTATCAAAAATGACAGCAGGATCTTGATCAGCTAGCAAGTGGGTTGATGAATGGTTAATGACATTTAATGCAGATAAGTGCAAGGTGTATTTTGGGAAATCAAACAAGGGGAAACCAGGGGAGTGTGGGAGAGCAGAGGAATCTAGGAGTGCAGGTACATAATTCCTTGAAAGTGGCGTCACAGCAAAATAGGATGGTCAAGAAGGCTTTCGGTACATTTGCCACAGGCACGTGCGTGCCGTCAGGGTAAGTAAGGTAGACACTGTCTACCCTGACTAAAATTATAAAATGATAATTATTAAATATAAATAGTAAAGGCACGGGAGAATTATGCCTACCTAAGAGATCGATCTCTTAGGTAGGCATAATTCTCCGCGCCTTTCATGCGCAGTACATGTAACACGCAAAAGTCTGTGCAGCCCACGTGCCGTTGATGCTGCTTCAAGGCTTCACAACAAGGGCAGCTGAAGGCAGCTGAAATTCTGCCTTTGCACCGTGGACTGCGTATTCTGCATGCGCAGCAGCCTACTGTGCATGAGCAACGCAAGCGGCTGTAAAGTGGGAGGGCAGGAGCGTTGAGAAGGAGGGGGTCGGGGATCATGCCAGGAACCAGCTCAAGAGCGGGTCAGCGTGCGATGGATAACAGGACAGCAGGCGGTGGAGCTTACTCCATATGTCAGTGCGAGTAACCTCAATTGGTTCCTTGTTCGCGCTGACACAGGAGTGCTCACTGCTCGCTGTCCTGTTATCCATCGCCCTCTGACCCGCTCCGCTCTATGATCTTTGCTTTTGAGCTGGTACCCTCACTGTTCAGACGGAGAGCACTGCCAGAGGTGAGCGGGCCGGCAGAAAGCGCTGACGTCCCGGCGGCCGCTCGCAGCGGTAAGTGAGTGAGTTACTGCCATGATCCCCAACCCCATCCTTCTAAACGCTCCTGCCCTCCCCACAACTTTGCCCCTGGCCAGACTCCCCACACGCTGTGAAAGAAACTGTCCCCCCAATTGGTCGCTTGAACTAGTATTGTCATTCAATAAAATCACAACTGATTCGATTTGTCCCGGTGTGATCCTGTTTTTCCCTCCACTTCGCCACCTGCCGTCACACTCCACCCCCCACCCATTCAGTAATTCAGAATGAAGGAGATTTGGAAGCCTTGGGCAAATTGAATTGTTACTTTCTTTGTTTTTATTTTTTTATTTTTACGGAGAGAACAATCTGTGCAAGCGTGGTTTAAGATTTTTTTTAAAGCCGACTGAGTAATTACTCATGGCACGTGCCTGATTTGCCATCAGTCAAGTAGAGATGTTAGGATGTTATGTTATAGTTGTACAAGATATTGGTGAGCACATTTAGAGTGTTGTCGAGCATAGGGATCTAGGGGTAGATAAAAAAATAATTGTAGATGCAGGTTTACAAAAAAGTACACAATGTGTCGGAGTAACTCAGCAGGTCAGGCAACATCTCTGGAGAACAAGGATAGGTGACGTTTTGGGTCAGGACCCTTCTTCAGACCCAGCGGAGAATAAAGTAAAGTTGAGGTCCATTGCATGTCAGGGCAAGTGAGGCCCGTAGCTGCAGCAGAGACAGTGCACGGGCCTGCTTGTGCTGGTGCCTGGTGGAGAGTGTAGAATGCAGGGTATGGAAGCAGAACTGTTGCGAGAAGCAGTAGATTGAGTGGAGGTACCTGAAATCTGGGTTGGGTTTAATCTGGGAGCCGTGAACTGTTCCAGTGGTGCTGTCAGCGATGGCAGCCTCGCCAATAGTCTGTCTTTTTGTCTTTTTTGTTATTTTTTGTGTGTTTTGAAAGTATGTGTTAATGTTCTTTGATTTGTTTTATGTAGGTAAGGGGTCGAGGGAAACTTTTTTTCAATCTCTTACCTTGCCGGAGATGCGATTGTTTTCCAGATCGTATCTCCGGTCGCTCTGCGACCTAACATCATGCAGCTGGAGGCCTTGCTCGAGACTGATTTTGAGCCCCACCGCGGGGCCGTGGACTTACCATCGGAGCCTGCGATCACTTGCCTGGGATCGACGCTCCAACCGCGGCCTGCGGATTTCAACATCCAGGAGCTCGCAGTCTTGGGTAGAGACTGATGTCGGGAAGCTCCAAGTCGCAGGAGGTTCGACTAACCCTGACCCGGGCTCGAGATCACCCGGCGCGGGGGAGTTGTGATCCCCCTGATGCGGGAGCTTGACCGCCGGCTGCGGGAGCCAAGATCGCCCTGACAATGGAAGCTTCGAGTGCCCCGACCGCGGGAGAACAAAAAAGGGAAGAAGATGTAACTTTTTTTGCCTTCCATCACAGTGAGGAATGTGGGGGAGTCACTGTGGTGGATGTTCATGTTAAAAATGTATTTGGGTGTCTTGTTGCTCTTTATTGGTATGACTGTATGGCAAATCAAATTTCTTGTATGTTGCAAAACATGCTTGGCTAATCAGTACTATTATGATTATGACTACTGGATACAACAAGGTACACAAGATGGCTGTGCAGGCAAGCGTTGAGGTTGTGCGGGGGAATCAGGGTAAAAACATGGTTGTAGAGCAGGAGAGAAGCAGGAATCAGAGGGGGGGCAGTGAGAGAGGGTCTCACAGAACCATCAGAGAGAGAAGAACTTCAAAGTAGGTATACCTTGAGGTGATTTCGCTGTGGAGCAGTAGTGATGTAGAAACATTGAACTGTTTCTGATTTTTTTCAGAAACTGAATCCAGATGCTGATTTTTAAAAGAAAACACAAAGTGCTGGAGTAACTCATCTGGTCAAGCAGCATCTGGACAGCTGACGTTTCTGGTCGGGAACCTTCCTCAGACGCCTGTGGTGTCACAGGGTGGTCAAGAAGGCTTTCAGTACAGTTGGGGTATTGAGCATAGAAGTTGGGATGCCAGGTTGTAGTTGTAAAACATATTACATCGCCTGGCACGGCTTAAACGGTCACAGGACTTACCATCGCCCACCGGGGGCTTTAACATCGGGAGCCCCAGCCGCCTCGACGTTGCAGCTTGGCTGCCTGACCGTGGGAGAAGAACAAAGGACAGGGAAGAGATAAGACTTTTGCCTTCCATCACAGTGAGGAGGTGTTTGGAGATTCACTGTGATGGATGTTATGTGGAATTGTGTAAATTGTGTGTTTTGACCTTTTTTGCTGTTATGACTGCAGGAATGAAATTTCGTTCAAACCTTGCTTGTTTGAATGACAATAAAGGGCAATTGAATTGAATATTGGTGGTTGCATTTGGGGTATTGTTAGTTTTGGGCACCCTGTTAGTGATGTCATTTAGCTGCAAAGAGTGCACAGAATATTGAATTCTATGTGTATTTGATGAAGCAATTTTGTGACTGTTCATTGATACTGAGCCATAAATATACATTCCCCACATTGAATGGTACAATTAGTTTACAATCTGAACTTTCCTGGATTTTAAAGAGAGAAAAGAAAATGTATTTCCCTGGAATATGACATGATTTAAGGTATTCAGAACACAGTCATTGTTAGATGTTCTTATATTGTTAAGCTTAGATTTTTTGTTTTGTACCTCCCACGATAATTTTGTACATATAAATTACAATTAAAGCACAAAGTACTTTATGAGAAGAGCTTAGAGCATGGATAGGTACGAGCGACTGGGACCTTGTAGCCATGACTGAAACCTGATTAAGGGAGGGGCAGGACTGGCAGCTCAATGTTCCGGGGTACAGGAGCTTCAGGAGAGACAGGGGTGAGGAAAAAGAGGAGGAGGAGTTGCATTGTTGGTTAAGGAGGATGTCACTGCAGTGTTCAAGTTCAAGTTCAAGTTCAAGTGAGTTTATTGTCATGTGTCCCTGATAGGACAATGAAATTCTTGCTTCAGAGGTGACATTACAGACGGTTCGTCTAGTGAGGCTATATGAGTGGAGCTGAGGAACAAGAAAGGGATGATCACCTTGGTGGGGGTGTACTACAGACCCCGAATAGTCAACGGGAATTAGAAGAACAAATGTGCCGAGAGATTGCGGACAGCTGCAGGTCAAATAAAGTTGTTGTAGTAGGGGATTTCAACTTTCCCAATATAGACTGGGAAAATCATAGTGTGAAGGGTTTAGATGGGGTGAAATTTCTCAAACGTGTTCAGGAGAGTTGTCTTAAACAGTATGTGGAGGCCCCCACATGTGAGAGGGCAATGCTGGATCTAGTATTGGGAAATTGGGAAGGGCAAGTTAATGAAGTGTGTGTGGAGGAGCCTTTTGGAACTAGTGACCACAGTTCGAGTAGGTTTAAGATAGATATGGATCAGGATGGAGAGGGTCCATGTGTTAAAATGCTCAAGTGGGGTAAGGCCAACTTTGCGGGTATGAGAGAAGGTCTCTCTCAAGTTGACTGGAGCAGGTTATTAGATGGGAAAGCAACATCGGCCAAGTGGGATGTTTTTAAAAGTGTACTGATGAAAGCTCAGGATGTGTACGTCCCCGTTAGAGTGAAAGGCAAAGCAGGCAAACGTAAGGAAGCTTGGCTGATGAGGGAAATTGAGACGTTAGTCAAAAACAAGAAGGATGCATGGGACAGGTATAGGCAGCTGGGATCAAATGCATCCCGAGAGAAGTTTTGGGAACTAAGGAGCAAACTAAAAAAGGAGACCAGAAGGGCAAAAAGGGGCAGGAGAAAGCTCTGGCCGGCACCATAAAAGACAATCCCAAAAGATTTTATAAATACGTAAGGGGGAAAAAAGGTAACTCGAGAGAGAGTGGGACCTCTCAGGAATAAAAGCGGTCACCTCTGTGTGGAGCCACAGGAGAAGGGCATGGTCCTCAATGAGTATTTCTCCTCAGTATTTACCATGGAGAATGACAGTAGGACGGAGGAAATTGGAGCAGTCACTGGAAGTGTCTTGAGAGCAGTCAGGGTTATCGTCGAGGAAGTACTGAAGATACTGTTGTGTTTGAAGGTAGACAAATATCCGGGCCTGATCAGGTATATCCAAGGACATTGCGGAAAACTAGAGAGGAAATTGCGGGCCCTGGTTGAAATTTATGAGTCGTCCTTCAATAAAGGAGAGTTGCCAGAGGATTGGAGGGTGGCAAATGTTGTGCCTCTTTTCAAGAAAGGCTGCAGGGAAAATGCTGAGAACTATAGGCCAATGAGTTGGTAAGTTACTGGAGAGTATTCTGAGGGATAGGATATAGAGTATACTGAGGGATTACGGACAGTCAGCATGGTTTTGTACATGGGAGGTCATGTCTCACAAATCTGATTGATATTTTTGAAGATGTTGATGAGGGCAAAGCTGTAGATGTGTACATGGACTTTAGTAAGGCGTTCGACAAGGTGCCACATGGTAGGCTGCTCTGGATGGTTAGATCTCATGGGACCCAAGGAGAGACAGCTGAATGGATAGCAAATTGGCTCCATGGAAGGAAGCAGAGGGTGATGGTGGAAGGTTGCCTCTCAGAATGGAGGCCTGTGACTAGTGGTGTGCCTCAGAGTTTGGTGCTGGGCCCGTTAATGTTTTTCATCTACACCAATAATGTGCATGAGAACATACAGGGCAAGATTAGCAAGTTTGCTGATGATACAAAAGTTAGTAGTTTTGCACATAGTGAAGATGGTTGTGAACGATTGCAGCAGGATCTGGATCGATTGGCCAGGTGGGCGGAAGAATGGTTGATAGTATTTAATACAGAGAAGTGTAAGGTGTTGCATTTTGGGACGTCGAACAAGGACAGGACCTACACAGTAAATGGTAGGCCTCAGGGTAGTGTTGTAGAGCAGAGAGATCTAGGAGTGCAAGTGTATAAGTGCATGGTACCTTGAAGGTCGAGTCGCAGGTAGATAAGGTGGTTAAAAAGGCTTTTGGCACTTTGGCCTTCATCAGTCAGAGCATTGAGCATAGAAGTTAGGAGGTCATGTTGCAGTTGTATAAGACGGTGAGATCACATTTAGGATATTGTGTTCAGTTTTGGGCACCATGTTATAGGAAAGATATTGTCAAGCTTGAAAGGGTTCAGAAAAGATTTACAAGGATGCTGTCAGGACTAGAGGGTGTGAGCTACAGGGAGAGGTTGAGTAGGCTGGGTCTCTATTCCATGGAGCATAGGAGGATGAGGGGAGATCTTATAGAGGTATATAACATCATGAGGGGAATAGATCGGGTAGATGCACACAGTCTTTTACCCAGAGTAGGGGAATCGAGGACCAGAGGACATAGGTTCAAGGTGAAGGGGAAAAGATTTAATAGGAATCTGAGGGGTAACTTTTTCACACAGAGGGTGGTGGGTGTATGGAACAAGCTGCCAGAGGGTGTAGTTGAGGCTGGGACTATCCCATTGTTTAAGGAACAGTTGGGCAGGTACATGGATAGGACAGGTTTGGAGTATTATCTAACTATCTAACTAAATATACCAACTTACAATGAATAACTCCGTATGCAAAAAACAGCTACCTACATATTAACTAGCTCTTTAAAAAAAACTAATCCTGCAAGTATATCATTGGGGTTATCGTGGGCACCTCCCTTCCTGGTGTTTTGTTGACTTAGGCCCACGACACCTCAGTAAGGCTCAACAGTTGTTTCTGGTGTCCCAGAACAATCCCCCTCAATACCTGCTCTCACCACCTATGCTGCCAGTATCTACTGAATAAAGTAAGCTGCAGCCAATTAGCTCACTCTAACAAATGCTAAACACCTGCATCGTATCTTCCACTAATCATAGCCCATCATTAAGATTGTAACATCACAAATATCACCTTTGCATAAGACCAGGATACACTTACACTACAATTACAAAGAAATATGCATACTGCATGTCATACGTTTCCTTTCTGCCCCCAACTGACATTATTTATTCTCCACTGCCTTGCTCTGCTGCCTCTGACGTCTGCTTTACAGCCTGATGCAAACTTTGTCCACAAATTCCCAGCTCTCCATATAGCGATGTGGTCGATCTCGCTATGAAACCTCTACAACCCACCTCTACTGGACGTACTCTTGCAGGTACAGCAGGCAGTGAAGAAAGCAAATGGCATATTGGCCATCATAACAAGAGAATTTGAGTATAGGAGCAAAGAGGTCCTTCTGCAGTTGTATAGGGCCCTAGTGAGACCACACCTGGAGTATTGTGTGCAGTTTTGGTCTCTAAATTTGAGGAAGGACATTCTTGCTATTGAGGGAGTGCAGCGTAGGTTCACAAGGTTGATTCCCGGGATGGCGGGACTGTCATATGCTGAGAGAATGGAGCGGCTGGGCTTGTATACTCTGGAATTAAGAAGGATTAGAGGGGATCTTATTGACATATATAAGATTATTAAGGGTTTGGACACGCTAGAGGCAGGAAACATGTTCCCGATGTTGGTGGAGTCCAGAACCAGGGGCCACAGTTTAAGAATAAGGGGTAAGCCATTTAGAATGGAGATGAGCAAACACTTTATAACATAGAAAGTTGTGAGTCTGTGGAATTCTCTGCCTCAGAGGGCGGTGGAGGCCGGTTCTCTGGATACTTTAAAGAGAAAGCTAGATAGGGCTCTTAAAGTTAGGGGATATGGGGAGAAGGCAAGAACGGGGTACTGAGTGGGGATGATCAGCTATGATCACATTGAATGGCGGTGCTGGCTCGAAGGGCCAAATGGCCTGCTCCTGCACCTATAGTCTATTATCATCCTCGCTGCTCAACTTCTGCTGCCAACTCTACATATCTACGCCTTTTCCTTTCATAAGCCTCATCCACTAACTTTTCCCAAGGGTCTGAAGAAGGGTCTCGGCCCGAAACGTCACCCATTCCTTCTCTCCAGATATGCTGCCTGTCCCGCTGAGTAAAACCCCTGCCTCACGGTGCGAGTCGACCCACGAGTGACCCCGAGTTTAAAACAAATTAAACTCGTGGTAATCACGTACAATTAACGTAGCGGGAACGTCGGAACTCGTGGACGCAACTTAGCGACTCGTGGCGCTAACGGCAAGTACCTGGGAAACTTGTTAACTCTTGAAAAAATTCAAACATGTTTAAAGTTTTCCACGAGTAAAATGTACTGTCGAAGTTAAAATTTGAAACATTTAAACTCGTTGTAAGAACGTAGTGGCCCGTGAGTTTACCGTAGTGACTCTTGAGTCCACCGTGGGTTTGGCCTGAGTGCCAGAAGTGAAATGTTGAAGATTAGTCATCTCTGGAGAACTTGGATAGGTGACGTTTTGGGTCGGGACCCTTCTTCAAACTTTAGACCCTTCTTTCACCCGAAACGTCACCTGTCCATGTTCTCCACAGATACTGCCTGACACGTTGAGTTACTCCAGCACTTTGTATTTTTTCGTAAACCAGCTTCTGTAGTTCCTTGTGTTCCAAAATGTAATGCTTTATAAATGTCCAAAGATGCTGCCTGTCCAGCGAAGTTACTCCAGCACTTTGCGTCTGTCTCCCTGGAGACCTCGTTTCCTACGCAATGTGACATCTACCGTGCATACATTGCCAACTGTTGTTTTGGCAGCAGCAACATAATCTCCCGGTTAGTACACTCAGTGTTGCTGAGGTCTAGTTTATGTAGAGACAAGAAACTACAGATGCTGCAATCATGATCATAAAACACACACAAAGTGTTGGAGGAACTCACACAGCGCTGGAGTAACTCAGCGGGACAGGCAGCATCAGCGGAGGGAATGGACAGACTTGATTCGGCTCGAAAAGAAGGGACCCGATCCGAAACGTTGCCTATCCATTCCCTCCACAGATGCTGCCTGACCCACTGGCTTACTTCGACACTTCGTGAGTTCATGTCATAGGAGCAGAATTAGGCCATTCGGCCCATCGAGTTGCCCCAACACTTTGTGTTTCGCTCAACATGCCAGCATCTGTGGTCCCCCATGTCTCCATTTGACAGCTGGAAGAACTCAGCGGGTCATGGAGTCTGAAGAAGGACCCTGACCCGAAACCTCGCCTGCCCGTTTCCTTCCACCGATTTCATGTAGTCACTTTCTCGCCGGTGAGCTACAACGAGTGCAACCGCCACCGCTCCACCTTGGACCTCAGCAGGAACAATATCTTCTACATCAGCCCGGGGCAGTTCGAGAACCTCTCGTTCATCAAGTGTCTCAACCTGTCTGGTAATGCCCTCAGTCAAACCCTGAATGGTTCCGAGTTCCTTTCCCTCCCTCACCTGCGCTACCTGGACCTCTCAAACAACCGCATCGACCTCCTCTACGAGTCCGCCTTTCAGGAGCTGCAGGAACTTCAAGTGCTGGACCTCAGCAACAACAACCACTATTTCCAGATAGAAGGGTTGACGCACAGATTAAACTTCATCCACACCCTCACCAATCTCTCCAAGCTGATCATGAGCAAGAACGACATCTAGCCGACTCACAGCTGAGGAGCAATTCGCTGAGCGTTCTGGAGTTCCGGGACAACCAGTTGAATTACATGTGGAGCGATGGCAATTACATGTACATTGAGTTCTTTGAGAACCTCTCCAACCTGAGCCGCCTCAACCTCTCGGGCAACAGACTCGCGTTCATGACGCACGACATGTTTGACCACCTGCCCCCGCTGCTCAAGGAGCTTATGCTGAGCGGTAACCAGCTGTGGAGCTTCAACTGGGGCAGGCTTTACCTGCTAGGCTGGTTGGAGCTGCTGGACCTCGGTAGCAACCTGTTGACCACGGTGCCTCGCATGCTGTCCAACTGCACCCAGACCCTGCGTGTCTTCAACCTCACCCCCAACCAGATCTCCAAGCTGACCAAGGACTTCCTGTGGGACGTGACCTCCCTGCAGTACCTGGATCTCAGCTACAACAACCTGAAGACCATCCAGGCCCCCAGTTTCCTGGACAGCGCCATCAAACACCTTTGGGAGCTGCAGTTAAGAGGCAACCACTTTCTCTGCACCTGCGACGCCAGGTGGTTCGTGTGGTGGATCAATCAGACCACGGTCTACATCCCTCGCCTGCTCACCGATGTCACCTGTGCCTCCCCCAAAGCCCACCGCGGCCACGGCGTCGTCATGGTGGACCTGTACTCCTGCGAGATGGACTACCTGGGCATTGGCCTCTACACTTTCTCCACCTTGATCGCCCTCTTCTTGCTCCTGGTGAACTTGGAAAATATACGAGGTACGTTGCCTGTGGCTGGAATTTGCAAACAATTGAATGGGTTGTCACAATTTGTTCATTTATGTGGGGAACGCATATGAGCAGAATCTGAGAATCGAGCGACGTCCCAGAGAAGCATGCAGCTACATAAGAGACACGGAGAAGCTCATCATCGGGGCAGTTCTGTCCATGGGCATGGGAGGCTTTTTATAGTAAAAAAACATCATTTTTATCCAAGTGATGATTTTTCCACACGTCGGTAGTCGTTGTTGGCCCAAGAGTAACTCGGGAGAGGAACTTGGTACATCGCAGAAATAAAAAATAAACGGCAAACTTAGACATACACGCGGGAACTCTTTAAAACTCGTTAACATAAACTTGGAATCTCGTAGACAACCACGAGTTTGATTTTTTCTTTCACTCGGGATCACTCGTGGGTGGACTCGCACCGTGAGACAGGACCATTACTCCAGCATTTGTGTCTACCTTCTCCCAAGGCACCGTCAGTTCTATAAAAGACACTATCCGCTGACTAACTGACTATAACACTATATCAGGCCTCAAACTAGTCGTCATTATTTCCTGCAAAACAACAAGCTTATCTCCTAAATCTACCCATATCTCCCAATCATTGGCTCCCCGTAACTGGCCTGACTCACACCTGTCTGAAAACTTCCTTCCTCTACCTTTCCCTCCCTCAGACAAAATTAATTGCTACACTCCCAGTCCTGATGCCTACTGAATTCACCTGTACTGTCCTCTCAATTGCTGCAGCTATGCACTTCAAGACCAAGTATACCGACCCCGAGAAAGACTAGTCCTACATCCTGATAAAATATGCCTCAACATTGCCACCTCTGAACACAAGGGACACGCCGGGTCCCCACCTACCCATTGTTTGAGGTTCTGCGGTGTTGGCAGCACATCACAAATAGTCCTTATAAGGAAACTTACATCACCTGCCTCCATACACCACAGGTCCCTTATGCTAAACCTCCACTTTTCTACACTTTCCCAGTTCATCCACTGTCCCTGCTTAACCTGAGTTACTGCCCTTACACATCTCACCGCTTCCTCCTGACAACATACCTGCTCTACGACCAATTTCCTCCTCTCTGTTGGACCTGCCTTACTCCACACTGGTTTCACTGTGCTGAGCCCTGAGCCTCTTTTCCCTTGCTGCACCCTACCAACATGTATGACTCAGAGTTGCTTGTGCTTCTTCTACTGCCTGCTTTAAGTTCCACTTCCTCCCTCTAGTTATACTTGGCACCAGATTACTAAGATATCCTTACTCCCTGACAATTGCAACTCTAACCTCACTTTAGCACACTTCAACTCCTCTGTTAGGCTAGAAAATGGTAAATGGAGAGTAAGTTTCTCATATAAAGCCACATTACTAAGACACAGTGGAACTCCTAACCATTTCCTAATATATGAACTAACCAATCTCTCTAACCTTTCCACCTTAGAAATTGGCACCTCATATGCTGTCAATGGCCACATCAACCCAAACTACAAACACCACTACTTCAACGCCTGGAGGCCCTGACTTCTCTATCCTTTCCAACCTGTCAGTAACATCCTTTCTAAGTTGCTGAACCCATTCAGTGTCATCCAACTTCCTGTTATACCACCTACCCAAACTTTTAACTGGTTTCTCCATTATAGATGGGATTGCTTCTTCATCTACACAGAAGCTTTTCTCTACTACCTTTTCTCTTGCCAGAGAAATACTCCGTGATTTACTAGGCTTAATCTCCATGCTAGCCTATTTAACTTCTCTAACATATGGCATATCATCCATATAGGCCCTGATTGGAGCGATCGCAGTCCGTCCTGCCAACTCTCCCCGCCGATGACCCACCGTGATGCTCTGATCACGAGCTCCATCGCCATTGTAAACGCTAACGGGGAAATAGTACATCTTGCCAGAATGTCCATCTCTAGTCTCAGCCATGCTGTTGTAAAGTCTGCTGTA
This sequence comes from Malacoraja senta, assembly GCA_038087875.1. Taxonomy (NCBI): domain Eukaryota; kingdom Metazoa; phylum Chordata; class Chondrichthyes; order Rajiformes; family Rajidae; genus Malacoraja; species Malacoraja senta. The sequence goes on along the minus strand of CM075979.1, from coordinate 45,981,914 downwards.
ATAAAACACATTCGGACATCTTGGAAATATGCTTTCACTAAATTTACTATCAATCCTGGAAATCTAAAGAAATCAAAAACACCTTAAATAAGACTATGTGGCACAGATCCAAACGCATTTGCCAGTTCCAAAAACACTACACGCAAATCTCTTCTCTCAAGCTTGGCTGTCTGAATCTGGTGCCAAGTTACACTAATGTGTTCTAAGCAACCCGCAAAACCTGGGATTCCTGCTTTCTGCTCAGTGGTATCTATTAACCCGTTCCTTTCTAAATAACTTGCCAGCCTCTGTGCCATTATGCTAAAGAAAATCTTGCCTTCTACAATGAAAATTCCCCCTGCTCTACGCCAAACCCTTGGTAAGACCTGCTTCACCCAAACTATTCGCAAGAGCCTCCACAAGAATCTAAGCACATCAGGTGTACTTTTATATAACCGGTAAGGGACTCCATTCGGCCCTGGGGCCAAGTAAGCCTTTGCATGCCTTATTACGACTTCCATATCTTCCACTTTGGTGGCAAAACATCTAATTTTACTTCGGAGTCACGTGAGTGACTACGTGAAGAAGACCCGTCAGGGCGCATGCGCGTCATTACGTCTGATGAATTGGCGCAGGAGGACGGAGCTCCTATGCAGGTGAGTAATTACAGCTCCACCAAAGTTGGGGAGACTTTGGAGGAGTTAGATAAAAGTAAAGATTGTTGCTGTATGTTTTTCCCCAAAAATACAGGAACATGTAAAAAAAAAATTCAAGGTGCAGGCCTGCTGCGGACAAGGAGAGAGAGAGCTGCGGGACGCAGTCTCTGAAAGGCAGCCTGTCACCTCGGGGGAGTCGCAAGCCGGTAGCGGTGCGGCGACAGACTTGGCAAAGTGCCCAGCCAGGTACACAGCCAACGCCAGTCGGGCGGTCGGCATAAGCTAAGTCTGTAAGGGCTATAGACTCCGCAGAGTCGGGCCACGAGAGTCCCGTCGGGGACAGGATGCCGTTCCCCAGCGGTTATCCAAAAGGAGCAGCTCATACAGGGGCTGCTCCACAGAGACGCTCCTGGAGGAGTTGTGCAGGCGGGAGGCCGTGGGGACGGCTCCGCCGGCAGTGCCTAGGAGAGGTTCTGCTTCACAAAGCCACACTCCAGGAGGAGTTGTGCAGGCGGGAGGCCGTCGGGAAGGCTCCGCCGGCAGTGCCTAGTAGAGGCCTGCTTGAAAGCACCCTCTTTGCAAGAGGTGAGTGCAGAAGGGCAGATTCGCTCTGACCCTGAGTCCGACGACTTCCAAAGGGAGGGCAGGCAGCTGCCAGAGCTGAAACCGTGTGCAGCACGGTTTGCCATGTCATCGGACGCTGGTGAGCCTCTGGGTGAGGAACTTGCCACCAGCATAAATTACCGTCTCACATCAGCTACAGGAGCTGACAATGGATGAGACAGTAAGGAAGCGTGAAGCCCAATCAACTGTGGACTGTTAAAAGTTCCTGTTGGGAACAGGAAGAATTGGGGCAAGATGGGCATACTAATGAGAGCCCAGGAGCATGTGAAGCTCCAGCATATTTTTAAAGTTGCTGGCATCTGGTATAACGAGCTTTGCCAGGATGGTGGATGGAGAGGCCATGACAAATTACAACAAAAGGCGCTATTGTGGAGTGCCCACTTTGAGATCAACTGCGTCCGCAAGACTGCGATTAGACCAACCATCAATTCTAAATATGCTTCACTCTGCCAGCCTGGCACAGTGCAACCGGAACATTTTGCACAGCAGGTGAAGGAGCTGGAGGAGGAGGCTAAGACGGCAGCCACATATTCACCAAAGCGGAAGTATCCCTATAAGCGAGGAGACTGGTCCGGGCAAGGGACGAGTCCAGCTACGATGCAGCGCAGTTGGCGTTTGGCTGTAGCAGCGCCAGGGAAGGTGAGATATCCAGCTCGAGGCCGGGGAAGAATGCCAGGTGGTAAGGAGGTAAGTGGGTCTGGTTCTCATGTAGACAGATCTAATGTGATACGTCAGATATCTTTATACTGAATGTTATTGAAGGATATCAAATAAAGCTTAATGCAAATTCTGATTTACCCATGCAACATGTTCCAAAAAAGGAGTTTGACTTCACTATCACTGAACAATTGAAAGTTCAGTTGGAACTTGCAAGCTTATGTAATAAAGGTGTAATTGCTAAGGCAGTTTACCAAAGCCATCAGTTTGTGTCCAATATCTTTCCCAGACCAAGCAAGGATGGGGGATGCAGAATTATACTGGACCTGAATAGTCTTAACCCTTTTGTAGGGTATATACATTTTAAGATGGAAATGTTTGTGAAGGACTAGTTGGGTTCACAATAGACTTAATCAACACGATTGTGACCTTGCCCAGGCAAAAAAGGGTAGAGCTAATTAAGAGCTGTATCAAGTTAATTGCTCACACACAGCCTTTAATTAGCCAGGCTAATTAAAGGCTGCTGGGGAAATTGCTGCAGCATTTCCACAGTTCAATATGGCCAACTTTATTATCTACAATTACAAAGGTCAAAGGAACAAGCACTGAGGATACATTAGGGTCATTTTTATAGACCTATGCTTCTATCAATAGAGGCTGTTGCTGATGTATAATGGTGGATTCTGCATGTGTCCACTAGTAGTTCCAAAGTGTTATTGGACCAAGCTTCCATGATTTTGCAGACAGATGTCAGAGCACTTGGGTAGGGTGCTACTGATACAAGATCCAGCTGTGGAGACAGATGGACATTGCTTCTGCAAACATGGGGAATTAATCAAGAGTTTTTATGGACTCAAGGCTTATGGCACTAACTAAACTAGTTTGCATGTGCAGTGCAAAATAGACAACACTACAGCAGTTGCTGATATGAATCATATGGGTGGAATCAAATCGTTATCATGTGACAGGTTGGCAAATTCAATTGGACCTGGAGTAGGGATAGAGAGATTTGGATTGGAGCTATCTATCTGCCAGGGAAACTTAATGTAGTACCAGATGGCAGCTCACGAAAATTCCGTCATAATACAGAGTGGATGTGGAACCAGGATGTGTTCAAGAACATAGTACTTCTATATGGAAGGCCAAAATATGTTTCATAGGCACCAGATCATGGGGCAGTGGCAATTGATGCTTTTTCACTAAATTGGGATGATATGTTTGTGTACATTTTCCCACTATTCTGCCTCATAGGTCGGTGTTTGAGAAAATCAAGCAGGATGCCGCTTCAGGGGTTTTGGTGATACCAAATTGCCCGATTCAACCATGGTTCCCTTTGATGTTACAGATAGCGATCCAACCTCTTTTTGCTGATTCCAAACAGTAGGAATTTGCTGGAGCATCCAGTAACGCATTAAGTTCATCCGTTATGTGATCGTATGGATCTGTTAATTTGCAGGTTTTAAGAATGCCTTGCAATGGTTGAGGACTTTCTAGGCCAACGGTGGATATACTCACTGCAGCCTGGAGCAAGAGTACTCAAAAACAGTATATGACTTATGAAATTTTTTTTTTTTAAATGGGAACAATATTGTGTTCAAAAGAATATTCAATATGATACTGTAGTTATTGAAAATGTGTTAGAGTTTTATCTACACTTTATTATGATGAGGGTCATAGCTATACTGCTATCAATACAGCTAGAAGTGCTTTGTCGGCATATCTTGTAATAGGTACACGGACACAAAGTATAGGATCTCACCCTCTCATAGCTAGGTTGATGAAAGGAATCTTTAATTCCAAAATGCCTAAGCCTACGTATATGGTAATCTGCGATGTAAGCGTTGTTCTTAACATGCTTCGTCATTGGGTCCCTGTCACGTCTATAACTTTGCTGAATTGGCTATGCTAATGGCATTGGTGTCAGTACAGAGAGTGCAGACTTTGCAAAAACTTCAGTTCGAGAGAATGGAAGTGACTACAGAGAATGTTCTGTTTTATATTTCTGACCTGCTCAAACAAAGCAGGCCAGGTGTGACAGGATTTAAGATTGTGTTCTCAGCATATCCTACAGCTCCATGTTTATGTGTAAGGACACATTTGTTACATTACATTGAAGCCACCAGGGCTTTAAGACAAGAAGAAACAGGATTATTTGTCAGTTACAAGAAGCCAACATAAAAGAGTGGCAGTTCAGACTATCTCAAGGTGGTTAAAGCAAGAGTTGGTTCAGGCAGGAATTAACATTTATGTGTTTACATCTCATTCCACTAGCGCAGTAGCAACATCCGCGGCCAGGGCGATGGACATTCCCATCGACCATATATTAAAAGCCGCAGGTTAGAAAAATGAACTTGTGTTTGAGCAATACTACCATCGGCCGACTGCCGATGGAGGGCTGTTTGCCAACTCAATATTGAGTGCTGTTGCTATTGTTTAAAGTCTGTTTTCAATACTGTTTAATTCTGTATCGTTTGTTGCCCCTACATTAAGAGGGTTTATTGGTTGTTTTATGACCAAAAATAAAACTGTTTTGGTTTTGCATGATATGCAATGTCATGTTTACAGCATTATTGATGATACTCAGAGTCAATCGATGCAGTGAGAAGCCGGGATTTTGATCTGCGGCATAAAAATCACAGAGCTTTAAAATCTTCACGTAGTCACTCACGTGACTCCGAAGTAAAATAGTAAGATTAAACGAGAACTTACCAGTTTGAAGTTTGATCTTTATTTTATGAGGAGTTACGTTGGTGATTACGTGCCCGCCACGCCCAACCCTCTCTCATAGAAAAAAGGTCATAATGGTAGTTCTCATGTTGATCATCTTAATATGTTACTTCAATTATGGTGTTGTCTGTGATTTCATACCGCTGCTTTGAAGATTGACGCGCATGCGCCCTGACGGGTCTTCTTCACGTAATCACCAACGTAACTCCTCATAAAATAAAGATCAAACTTCAAACTGGTAAGTTCTCGTTTAATCTTACTACTTATGCTCTATCTCTCCAAAGAGTGGTATATCTGGAGGGAAACCCCCTTTCCTTTCTGGATGTCCTTTTTAAATGTTCCTCTAACTTTTCCTTTGAAGCATTGGGCTTTCCACTTTTTTCCTGACTAAACATTCTTTTAACAAATTTAAATGGATCCCTGTAAAATGCTGACCTGACTCGCTCCTTCTTCTTTCTCTTCCTCCTAAGGTGTTCTGCCCTCGTTAATATTGCTAACCGATTTCTTAACTCTTCATGCAAAACATTAATTCCCTCTCTCATCCACTGTAGCCATTCTGAACTGCTTTCTCAACTGTCTCCTCTCCTTCACCAATATCTTCATTTCTCTCTCTTGTCTAGAGCCTGCACCTTTTTCTCAATAACACCAAATCTGTCTACACCATATTGATAAATAAACCCTCTCATCTTATCTAACTTGTTTTCCACTGTCCCTTTCAGACTCTCTAACATCTTTACCAAATCTATATTAAGTTTCCCATTCCTTCCTTTCCCTTGCCCTCGGCCATTTAACTCGAGGTTTCAACCCACCGATTTTCTGTTTTTTATGTCTCTGTGTGTGTCCTGTGTGGGAGGTGGTGTGGGGGGGTAAGGGGGAAACCGCTTCGGTCGCCTCCTCCACGGAGAGGCGACTTTTTCCATGTCGCCTCTCCCATGGCCTAACATCGAGGATCGGCGCGGCCTTTCCCGGAGACGTTCCCGGGGCTTCAACGGCAGGCGCAGCGCAGACTCTCATCGCGGAGCGGGCGAGCCCCCGCCGGGGGTCGCTGGAGGGAAGTACTCCGTTCGCTGGCCCGCGGCAGCCTGAAGCCGCGGTCTGCCCAACGAGCCTTCCCTGTATGAATCAAGCCAAATACAATTGGCATCAAGCCAAATACAATTGAGATAAACATAATGGCGCTGCAGTAGAGTTGCTGCCTCACAGGGGCAGAGACCTGGGTTGGATCCTGACCTTGGGTGCTGTCTCTGTGGAGTTTGCACATTTTCCTGTGACTGTGTGGATTTCCTCCGGATGCTCCGGTTTCCTCCCACATTCCAAAGATATGCAGGTTTGTAGGTTAATTTTCCTCTATAAATTCCTTGTTGTAGTGGATAACAATCATGAACAGGCGATCGTGGACGCAGTGGGTTCAAGGGCCTATTTCAATGCTGTATGTCCAAGGCTCTCTAAATTCAAAAAATACTTTCATTTTGTATGTATATTAAATTTCCATTTCTTACAATCTCTTGGGAGTTTCTGCCATTTGATAGACATTTTACAAACGTTAATCCTGTTTTTCATATAATCACATAGAAAGTCAACATAAATAATATACAATTATATGTATTGTGTATTATTTACATGTTATGTACCAAATTTCAGGTCAAGTTGACCTTCAAAGGGGGGCGCTAGTGAGCAGCGCATGGAGTAGACATGCTTCCAGAGGCTCCTCCGTGCCAGTCTTTATATTTGGTATTTTTATAGTCTCACTTTTTTTTTTTCACCTGCCTCGGGAACTTTCCTGACACAGTAGAGGTCCGGCTAACTGATTTTTCGGGACGTCATGCCTCACAAGAAGTCTAAAGACACTGAGTCGCTCCGACTAGCTTCAGCTAATGTTAATGCTAGCAACGCTAGAGGCAGCTCCCCCAGTCGAGTTCCGGGTCAAGTTACAGGTGGTGACGACGTTGATGACTTGCCGCTGATCTGGGAGAAGGTCTCCGATCAGATACTCAAACACATTGTCAGGTTTGATAAGTTGGAGCAGACTCTTCAGGCAGTTCAAAGCTCCCAAAAGGAACTGTTGGAGAAGGTAGAGTTTATCGAGGAGCAGGTGCAGGAGCAAGAAAACCATATTAGCTTCCTGGAAAAGCCATTCTCTGGCCTGAAGGATGAGAACAGCGCACTCAAGCTCAAGGTGGAGGACCTCGAGGGTCAGTCACGCCGCAATAATATTAAAATTATCGGCATACCTGAGCTAGAGGAAGGGGGTAAACCGACGGAATTCATCGAGGCTCTGATACCGAAACTTCTTGGAGACGACAACTTCCAGTCCAAGGTGATTATCAACTGGGCACACCGGATCCTGCGACCGCCACCCCCGGAGGGAGCCAGGCCCCGCGCCATTATCGCACGGGTCCATTTTTATCGGGAGAAGGAGCTTATACTGCGACTCCGGAGGGCGCGAGAGCTGGTGTATAAAGGCAATAAGGTGCTTATCTTCCCGGACTACACACCAGATGTGATGCGGCAACGACGGGAATTCAGCGATGTGTTGGGCTGCGGGAGCTCAAGGTGGAGCATAGTCTCCTCTTTCCAGCAAAGCTCCGCATCAAACACAAGGGCCGCGTCAAGGTTTTCACTACACCGGGTGAGGCAACGTCATTTCTGAACACTGAGTTAAAAGACATAACTTAAAAACTTTGACGTCACTCTGAGTGTTCAGAGGGTTGATTATGTTTCAACGCGACTCTTTTGCAGTTCAGAGAATTTAATTGGTTTGTATGAGACTGTCAATTTATGTTATTTTATTTAATTCAGTCATGGCTGGCGGCGGAGCTTCCTGTAGCTTTATTCAGCTAGCTACTTTTTGTTTTTGGGTTTTTTTGTTTTTGGAGGTACTCACCTCGCGTGCGTTTAGCAGTCCCAGGCTTAGAGGGACACCCGTGCTTCGTTTGGGGAGGCACTCTGTGGGTGGGTAGGGAATATGTTTAGGGGGTTGTGTGAGTGTGGTGTTTTGCACCGCAATGTGTGGTGTTTATGTGTTTTTTATTGTCTTTTGTGTTTTTTTGGAGGAATGCCAGATGGTCTTTGTCTCAGGGATAATGTCAGTACCTGACAGTACTGCACATAGCAGCATTAATAACAACTTAGCTTTAGTCTCATGGAATGTGAAGGGTCTTGGTCATGTAATTAAAAGGGGTCGCGTTTTCTCACATCTCAAATTATTGAAGTCGGATATAATTTTTATACAAGAAACGCACATCGGGGTAAACGTACAGGGTAGACTGAAAGCAAACTGGATTTCTCAGGTTTTCCAAGCACCTTTTACTCGTAAGGCCAGAGGGGTTGCTATTCTTTTTCGTAAAAGTATTACATTTCGCCTTGACTCTATGATAGCAGACCCTTATGGCAGATACTTAATGATTTCAGGTCACATAAATTCACTTCCAATAACTATGCTTAACATCTATGCCCCAAATGTTGATAATCCTGATTTTTTTCGTAACATTTTTGATATGATACCAGTCTCTAGCCCTAATGTCATTATTGGAGGTGACTTCAATTGTTATTTAGACCCAATCCTGGACAGACTCTCAACAAAACCGGCTCCTACCATAGCCTCAGTGCAAACTTTAAATGATTTAACTAAGACTAGGAACATGGTTGACATTTGGCGACTGCAGCATCCTACTAACAGAGATTTCTCTTTCTATTCTCATGTCCACAAATCCTACACTAGGATTGATTATTTTTTGATTTCGTCTGAATTACTGTCCAGTATAACAAATTCCACCTATCATAATATTTTGATTTCTGACCATAGTCCGGTGTCACTTCAATTTAAAGATATTCTGTCCAAACAAAAGTACAGCTGGTGCTTCAACCCTCTTCTTCTTAATGATCACTCTTTTATTGACCAAATGACTGCATGTATAGATGAGTTTCTTACCACAAATGATAATGGGGAAGTCTCTGATTCCACTTTATGGGAGGCTTTTAAGGTTGTGATGAGAGGCCATATTATTTCATTTGAATCATATACAAAAAGAGAACTTAATCGTCGCCTTAGGGATATTGATAAGATGCTTCCAGTGCTTGAAGAGACGTATAGACCCTCTCTCTTACAGTCTGACTACAATAAGATCTTAAAACTAAAATATGAATATAATACTATCCTCAATAAACGTCTTAGCAGCCAATTACTAAAGCTCAAACAGAAATACTTTGAACTCGGTGATAAACCAGAGAAATTATTAGCAAGTCAATTTAGAGGTGAGCAAGCTAATCGTGCCATTCATAGGATTAAATTAAAATCAGGTATACTGGTTACTGACCTGAAGCATATAAATGCTTGCTTCAGGGACTTTTATAAAGAACTTTATTCCAGTAGAGTAAAGCCCACTGAAACAGATTTTTGTAATTTTTTCACTAACCTAAATATTCCACAACTTGATGGAGCATCTAGAGATCCTGGCGGGGAGATTTGCAAAGGCTACTGGGGAGACTTTAAACTAGAACGGTTGGGGGGAGGGACTCAAATAGAGAAAGCTACTAGAATATGTGGGAGGCAGGAGGCAGAGAAGGGAAGCACTCGGACCCAAAATGTAGGGGAGAAAGAAGAAAAAGATAATAAACAGAGAATGTGGTGGTGGGTTTCTTAAATGTGTATATTTTAATGCTAGGAGCATTGTAAGAAAGGTGGATGAGCTTAGAGTCTGGATTGACACCTGGAAGTATGATGTTGTGGCGATCAGTGAAACATGGTTGCAGGAGGGCTGTGATTGGAAACTAAATATTCCAGGATTTCGTTGCTTCAGGGGTGATAGAATTGGAGGGGCAAGAGGTGGGGGTGTTGCATTGCTTGTCAAGGAAGATATTACAGCAGTGCTTTGGCAGGATAGATTATAGGGCTCGTCTAGGGAGGCTATTTGGGTGGAGCAGAGAAATGGGAAAGGTGTAGCAACACTTATAGAGGTGTATTATAGACCGCCAAATGGGGAGCGAGAATTGGAAGAGCAAATATGTAAGGAGATAGCAGATATTAGTAGTAAGCACAAGGTAGTGATTGTGGGAGATTTCAATTTTCCACACATAGACTGGGAAACACATTCTGTAAAAGGGCTGGATGGTTTGGAGTTTGTAAAATGTGTGCAGGATAGTTTTTTGCAGCAATACATAGAGGTACCTACTAGAGAATGGGCAGTGCTGGACCTCCTGTTAGGAAATGAGACAGGGCAGGTGGCGGAGGTAAGCGTTGGGGAGCACTTCGGGTCCAGTGATCACAATACCATTAGTTTCAATATAATTATGAAGGGCCGAGATGGCCTGTTTCCGTGCTGTAATGGTTATATGGTTATATGACATTGACACTCAAATTTCTGTAGATGACCTTCTGGAAGCTATCCGAGCATTTCCCTCTGGAAAAGCAGCAGGCCCAGATGGCTTCAGCTGCGAATTCTATAAGGCGTTTCATGGAAAAATAGTCCCTCTCATGTTAAGAATGGTGAATGATTCAGTGAAAAACAAGAGGCTCCCCAGCTCACTCTATGAAGCCAATGTTTGCTTGCTCCTAAAAAAGGGAAAAGCAGAGACTGACCCTGCAAGTTACAGACCAATCGCTCTTCTGAACTGTGACCAGAAGGTGATAACTAAAGTCCTGGCCACAAAATTGGGTAAGCGTATCTCAAAAATTGTACATCCTTATCAGACTGGATTTATACCGGGTAGATTCTCATTTAGTAATGTTCGTCTGCTGTTAAATACATTATATTCGGTTCATGACAAGGATACGCAAGCTGCCATCCTATCTCTCGATGCTCAGAAGACTTTCGATCAGATCGAATGGCCCTATATGCTAGAGACGTTAAAACAGTTTGGGTTCGGGATGAACTTTATAGAGTGGATTAAAATAATTTATTCAAATCCAGTATCTTCTATTCTGACTAACACAGAAAAATCCCAACCTTTTGACCTGCTGTTTGATATTGCTTTAGAACCTCTTGCAATAGGAATCAGGGGTCACCCGGGTATTCATGGTGTCAAATTTGGTAATGTTGAAAGTCTTGTGAATTTATATGCAGATGATTTATTAATTTGTTTATCTGATCCGGTAGTGTCAGTTCCCAACCTTCTGAACTACATTAAGTCATTTAGTAAACTGTCAGGATATACAATTAACTGGGATAAAAGTGAATTCATGCCCTTGACGAATAATTTGAGCCCTGCTTTCTTGAAATCTTTGCCATTTAAATTAGTTACCACCCACTTTACCTATCTTGGACTGAAGATTTCCAGAAACCCCAAACTTCTACTTAAATTGAATTTTTTGGACATGGTAGACAAATTAAAAGCTAGCATTAAAGGCCTGTCTCACGAGTCTGCAGTCATTGGCGGCGAAACGGGAAGAATCTGCCGCCATAGACCGCGCACTCGTGAGAACGTACAATTCCCGGGCCGTGCGGCGGTGTTCCCAACACCGCGCGGTGCTAAAATAAAATCGACAATGTCAAACACCATATACTCACCGCACAACCTCCACCAGTGATGCACAAGTGCGGCACGGCCGCCCGCACGGGCCGCCGCCAGTGTGGCTCGAGCGCCGTGCGTCAAACCTCCACTGCCAAAGCTTCCGCCAGTGAGGCACGTGCCGCCGCCAGTGAGACACGTGTGCTGCACGGCTACAGCGCCGCGATCAGGATGGCTGCCGCCACAGCCGCCGCTGGTGAGTCACGTGCGGCGGGCCGACGTCATCGCAGTCGGCCCGCCCTTTTTTTTACTTACCGCAAGCACGTGGGACCCGCCGTGTTTGAATTAATTCGGCCCCCGCGCAGCATCCGTGCGGCGCTCCGGTGGATAGGCTCGACGCTCTCGCCGTTGCCGCGCGGTCCTCGCTACCGGCGACGCCGCGCTTCACCGCCGATGACCGCAAACAGTTAAGACAGAGCCTTTAGGTGCTGGAAGCTGCTTCCCCTCTCAATGATTGGTCGCATCAATGCTATTAAAATGGTTGCACTTCCAAGATTTTGTATCTTTTCCAAAACCTTCCTGTCTACTTACCTTTGTCTTTTTTCAAACAACTGGATTCGGTTATACTCTCATTTGTCTGGGCAGACAAATCCCCTCGCATTGCTAAAGCCCACCTACAGAAAAATGTGGATAGGGGTGGCCTCGGCCTTCCGGTACTGAAGCATTACTACTGGGCTGCAAATGCGAGGGCTCTCACTTTCTGGCAGTGGGGCTTTCCTGATGATGACCGGTCTGATGTTTCCCCACTCTGGCTAAAAATTGAATCCATGTTTGTTTCAGAGACCTCTCTCCCAGTGTTGCTCTTTTTCGGAGCACAGGTCCCCTACAAATTAGTTGGCCATAACTTCATTCTCAGAAACTCTGTAAGGATTCTGAATCAAATTTTTAAAAAATTTGGATTGGTAAATATCTCAGTGTATACCCCTATAGTACACAATCACTTGTTCAAACCGGCACTGATGGATAGAGTGTTTCTGGACTGGAGGGGGAAGGGGCTGTGTTGTATTGATGATCTCTACATAGATAATAAATTTGCCTCATTTTTTCAGCTCCAAACTAAATATCTCCTTCCTCAACAACACTTCTATCGCTACCTTCAAGTCAGGTATTTTGTACGGGAGCGTATCCCAGAATTCATAGTCAAACCAAAAGTCACATTCTTTATGATCTACTTCTCTCACAGCCTGACTCTAAACACTTGATCTCCCGCTTTGTCACTGCCTTTACGACACCAGTTGAAGCTGGTCATCTCAGGGAGGCCTGGGCTGCAGAATTGGGCACTCCTGTGTCAAATGAACTGGGAGGAAGGTTTGTCCGGTATACAGAGTTGCTCTATTAGTTCTAGATACAGATTAATTCAATTTAAAGTCTTGCATAGACTACATTATTCTAAAACCAAACTTAACAAGATTTTTGAATCGGTTTCCTCCATGTGTGACAGATGTGGTACTGCAGAAGGATCACTATCACATTTATTTTGGCACTGTCCAGTACTAAGTAATTTCTGGAGTGACATATTTAACTGTCTTTCCAAACAATGTCGAATAAATATTCCGCCTGATTGTAATCTGGCTATTATTGGTTGCTCTGACAATACAAGGGCCCTTCCTTCCCACCAGAAGCAAATTCTTAGAGCAGGTATGGTTGCAGCTAAAAAAATAATATTACTGAATTGGAAGTCCCCACTCTCCCCATGTTTTAAGAGGTGGCTCAACGAAATGCTTTCTATTGCTAAGATGGAACAGATTCGTTTTAACAAAGGGAATTTACAAAATTATTTTTTGAAGGTGTGGAAACCATTTTTGAGGCATAATTGTCTGATTTGTTTATTTTGCTGCTGTGCTATGTCTTTAATCTGAGCGAACTTTGATCTTGCACTCTGATTGATACTCTGGCTGCCCCCCACTCGGTTGTTTCTTTAATTGGTGTTTTTTGTTTTCTGTCTATTGTGTGTTCGTTATGAAAAAAAAAAATGAAGCTGCACAATAATTGTATAATGGTAGATGCCGAGCGATTTATCTTTGTACAATTGCTTCCAATAAAAATAAATTAATTTTTTTTTTAAAGTTGACCTTCAATGAAACACCTTCAAGATATTAAACACATGAGTAAAAACATTGTGCAAAAGAAAGATTTAAATATCAGAACACCATAATCTAGTAACTAGGCGAGATTAACCCATCATTAAACTATTAAACAAATCTCCTGCCAACGGATCTGTGCCCCACTATTACCCTATTAAAATGTTTACTTTTACTTCACCTCCCGCTTGCCCCTCCCATTTAAAAAAAATCAAAGTATCCAGTTACAAGTAGCAAGCTTTCCACAATATTATTTTTGTTTGAACCAGACTTATTTTGTACACACAAGAACTGTAGATGCTGGTTTATAAAAAAGATACAAAGTGCTGGAGTAACACAGCGAGTCAGACGGTATCTCTGGAGAACATGGATAGATGATATTTCTGGTCAGGACCCTTCAGATTGACCCAAAATGTCATCTATCACAGTTCTCCAGAGATGCTGCCCGAGTACATTGGGACTTATTTTGTGGGGGGGGGGTTTTGACAAAGATCATGGAGACAATACCCGGAACAGAAATACGCAATTGTTTTCATATTAATTTGTGAAAGAGAGGTCGAGAAGAGTATAGTTGTCAACATGAAACATAAAAATTATGTTAAGAGGCAAAACAGTATAAACAAGTGGCATTATTCAGGAGTCAATTTTCCACATGAGAAGATCAGAATTTGCAAGAATTTTACTGACAGTTGCTCAGTGGAATTTAAATTATATACCAGGTTTTACCAATAAATCAAAATATATTTTGTGCAAATATGTAATCGAGCATTTTCCCCAAAGTAGACCAAATTATAATAGAAACATTTATATTTAAGTACTAGACCAAGTGGGACACGTTGGGTCACTTCCCCTCAACCTACAGTTGCGAGGGGGGGGGGGGCAGCCTGCGGCATCACACACATACTAACTACCCCCCACACACACACACACTAACCACCCCCCACACACACACTAACCACACACACTAACTACCCCCCCCACACACACACACACACACACACACAAACCACCCCCCACACACACACTAACCACACACACTAACCACCCCCCCCGCACAAATACTAACCACCCCCACACACACACTAATCACACACACTAACCACCCCTCCCCCCCCCCACACACACACTAACTACCCCCCACACACACACACTAACTACACTAACCATGCCTGCGGCATCACACACACACTAACCACCCCCACACACACACGCTAACCCCCCACACACACACACACACTAACCACCCCCACACACACACGCTAACCCCCCCCCCCACACACACACACACTAACCACCCCCACACACACTAACCACCCCCCCCACACACACACTAACCACCCCCACACACACTAACCACCCCCCCCCACACACACACTAACCACCCCCACACACACTAACCACCCCCCCCCCCACACACACTAACCACCCCTTCCCCCCACACACACACTAACTACCCCCCACACACACACATTAACTACACTAACCATGCCTGCGGCATCACACACACACTAACCACCCCCACACACACACGCTAACCACCCCCCCCCACACACACACACACTAACCACCCCCACACACACTAACCACCCCCCCCACACACACACTAACCACCCCCCACACACACACTAATCACACACACTAACCACCCCGCACACACACACTAACCACCCCACACACACACACTAACCACCCCCACACACACTAACCACCCCCCCCACACACACACTAACCACCCCCCACACACACACTAATCACACACACTAACCACCCCCCACACACACACTAACCACCCCCCACACACACACTAACTACCCCCCACACACACACTAACCACCCCACACACACAAACCACACACATTAACCACCCCACACACACACAAACCACCCCCCACACACACACACAAACCACACACATTAACCACCCCACACACATACACTAACCACCCCCACACACACACACACACTCCAACCACCCCCCTTGATATTATATTAATACTAAACTAAGTGGGACCTGTTGGGTCCCAGCATCACACGGCTGGTCTCCCAACGCAATATTCCACCTCTCCACCAATTCCAATATTGGTGGCCAGTGGGAGGTGGGGGGGGAGCTTTCTGGAGCGCTAGTATGGGTGTTGTGGGCTGGGGGGGACTGGTTTCCAGAGGGCTAGTATGGACATTGTGGGCCGAATGGATTCTTGGGCTGGCGGCTCAGTCATTCAAGCCTGTTGTCCTGGCAGCTCACTCACTCACGGCTGGTGGGCTGGCAGTTGACTCACGGCTATTCCTTGAAATTCCACTTCAAGCAGGGTGCAAGGCCACCAAATACGTGCAGTTTTTTACCACTTCTAGCAGGGTGCAAGGCCACCAAATTCAAGTGCAGTTTTATACCATTTCCGACAGGGTGCAAGGCCACTAAAGACAGCGAGTCGTGACCTCTCCCTCCTCCATCTTGCAGAGACTAAGCCACACTTCGGGGTTTTATAGTCCCACCCTCCTCCCACCAGAAGGAGCGTGGCCTTCATGGCGTGATTGACAGGAGAATCTCAATCTTTTTTTAAACACTAATAACTCTTTTATTTTTCATCGATGGGAAAAATCTTCGGCACCTGTTAAGCGGAGGGGGGCTGAGTAAGATGGCCAGAAATCACAGCCGTACGTGGTAGCGTTTTTTCTAAAATCAATATGAAGCGCAAACAGGAAGTGGTCAAGATTAGACTTTTAATTATATGGCAAGCAAGGCAACTTTAATTAGGCAAGGCAACTTTAATTAGGCAAGGCAACTTTAGCATTTCCAAACCAAAGGCAACACAGCTTTAGCATTTCCAAACCAAAGGCAACACAGCTTTAGCATTTCCAAACTATATTTGCCAACCACATTAAGGGCACTGACAGGTCAGTAAAACCACTCACAGTTTAGTAGACATGTGTTCAGTGTTATTCACAGC
>CM075979.1:45802734-45965538 GCA_038087875.1 Malacoraja senta | reverse complement strand
ACTCACAGTTTAGTAGACATGTGTTCAGTGTTATTCACAGCTCAGACTGGGAGACATTACCCTCTCGCTCCCCCATCTTGCAGAGACTGACTGAGGCACTCAACACTTCCGGGTTTTATAGTTCCTCCGGAAGGGGCGTGGCCTTCAGGAGAGAGAATCTCAACATTTTTTAAACACTAATAACTCTTTTATTTTTCCATCGATGGGAAAAATCCTCTTGTCCTGCGCAGCGGAGGGGGACTCTGAGTAAGATGGCCAAAAATCACAGCCGTAAGTGGCAGCGTTTTTTCTAAAATCAATATACAGAACAACAGGAAGTGGTCAAGATCAGACTTTTAGTAATATAGATTATTCGTTTGCACCTTTTATTCCATCCCCGCCCTATCCACTCACACATAGCCCCCAAATCGCAGGCGCATCTACAGAGGGAGAAGGAGGGGGTAGAGAGAGAGGGCAGAGACAGAGAGGGGGGGCAGACAGAGAGAATGGGGCAGAGAGGGGGCAGAGACAGGGAGAGGGGCAGAGAGAGAGAGAGCGGCAGAGAGGGGGGAGGAGGGAGGGGGGGAGAGAGAGGGGGGGAGAGGGAGGGGATGGAGGGGGGGAGAGGGAGGGGGGAAGAGGGAGGGGGGAAGAGGGAGGGGGGAAGAGGGAGGGGGAAGAGGGAGGGGGGAAGAGGGAGGGGGGGAGAGGGAGGGGGGGAGAGGGAGGGGGGAGAGGGAGGGGGGGAGAGGGAGGGGGGGAGAGGGAGGGGGGGAGAGGGAGGGGGGGAGAGGGAGGGGGGGAGAGGGAGGGGGGGAGAGGGAGGGGGGGGAGAGGGAGGGGGGGGAGAGGGAGGGGGGGGAGAGGGAGGGGGGGAGAGGGGGGGAGAGGGGGGGAGAGGGAGGGGGGAGGGGGGAGAGGGGGAGGGGGGGAGAGGGGGAGAGGGAGGGGGGGAGAGAGAGGGTGGAGGAGTGGAGTGAGGAGAGAATAGAGGGGTTGAGGGCGGTAGAGAGGGGGAGAGAGGGGGAAGAAAGTGGGGGAGAGATGGGGGGAGAGAGAGAAGAGAGGCCGGGGGAATGGAGAAGAGGGAGGGGGAGAGGAGGGGGGATAGGAGAAAAGGGGAGGAGGGGTGGGGGATAGGAGGGTGGAGGGGGGAGAGGGGAGAGGATGGGGAGAGGAGGGGGGAGATGAGGGGGTAGGGGAAGGAGGAGGTGGTAGAGGAGGAGGGGGGAGAGGAAGAGGGGAGAGGAGGAGGGAGGAGAGGAAGAGGGGAGAGGAGGGGGAAGAGGAGAGGGGATAGAGGAGGAGGGGGGGAGAGGAGGAGGAGAGCGGGGCGGGCGTGCAGCCAGGTAGTGGGCGTCAACCAAGGGACTGTGAGTTCGGTGGCTTCAATCCAGAGACCGACTTGCTCGTGTTTTGAATAATGGGGGGGAAAGGAAGTGAGGGGCGGTAGGGGGCGGGCGGAGAGGGCGAGGGGGGCAGAGAGGGAGGGGGGCAAAGAGGGAGGGGGCAGTGGGGTAGGGGGTCAGAGAGATTGGGCAGAGAGGGAGGGAGGCAGAGAGGGGGCAGAGAGGGAGGGTGTAGAGAGGGAGCAGTAGGTAGAGAGGGAGGTGTTAGAGAGGGAGAGGGAGGTGGTAGAGAGGGAGGTAGAGAGGGAGGGGGATGGGGTAGAGAGGGAGGGGGATGGGGTAGAGAGGGATGGGGTAGAGAAGGAGGGAGAGTGGGAGGGGGCAGAGAGGGAGGGGGCAGTGAGGTAGGGGGGTCAGAGAGTGGGCGGGCAGAGAGGGAGGGAGGCAGAGAGGGAGGGGTGTCAGAAAGGGAGGGGGCAGAAAGGTAGGGGGGCAGAGAGGGGGGAGTGCAGAGAGGGATGGAGGGCAGAGAGTGAGGGGGGGCAGAGAGGGAGGGGTGTAGAGAGGGAGCAGGAGGTAGAGAGGGAGGGGTTAGAGAGGGGGGTGGTGGTAGAGAGGGGTGGTAGAGAGGGAGGTGGGGTAGAGAGGGAGGGGAAGGGGTAGAGAGGGAGGGGGTGGGTAGAGAGGGAACGGGAGGGGGTAGAGAGGGAGGGGTTAGAGAGGGGTGGGGGTAGAGGCAGCACCCACCCAGTTCACAGACTCAGCCCTGCCTCCGGGACTTTATTCTCCTAACCCCAATGATTGACAGCGAGTACCGGAGGGGGCGTTACCTTCATAGTGGTAGACAGGCGAGAAGACCAATCTGCTGATCTCACGATTTTTTAAACCTTCATAACTTTTGTAATATTCCACCAATCAAAACAAAACTTGGTGTGCTTGGAGCAGAGGAGAATGGTGAGTAAGTTGGCGAAAAAATCGCAAACTGGAAGAGGACAAGAAGATAATTTAATAACCATATAACCATATAACCATAACAGCACGGAAACAGGCCATCTCGGCCCTTCAAGTCCGTGCCGAACATTTTTTTAATTTTTTTTTTTAATTAAAAATAAATACTTCCCCCTAGTCCCATCTACCTGCACTCAGACCATAACCCTCCATTCCTTTCCCATCCATATACCCATCCAATCTATTTTTAAAGGATAACATCGAACCTGCCTCCACCACTTCCACTGGAAGCTCATTCCACACAGCTACCACTCTCTGAGTAAAGAAGTTCCCCCTAATGTTCCCCCTAAACTTCTGTCCCTTAATTCTCAAGTCATGTCCCCTTGTTTGAATCTTCCCTACTCTCAATGGGAAAAGCTTATCCACGTCCACTCTGTCTAACCCGCTCATAATTTTAAAGACCTCTATCAAGTCCCCTCTTAACCTTCTGCGCTCCAAAGAATAAAGACCTAACTTGTTCAACCTTTCTCTGTAACTTAGTTGCTGAAACCCAGGCAACATTCTAGTAAATCTCCTCTGTACTCTCTCTATTTTGTTGACATCCTTCCTATAATTAGGCGACCAAAATTGTACTCCATACTCCAGAATTGGCCTCACCAGTGCCTTGTACAATTTTAACATTACATCCCAACTTCTATATTCAATGCTCTGATTTATAAAGGCCAGCACACCAAAAGCTTTCTTTACCACCCTATCTACATGAGATTCCACCTTCAGGGAACTATGCACAGTTATTCTTAGATCCCTCTGTTCAACTGCATTCCTCAATTTGCTACCATTTACCGTGTACGTCCTATTTTGATTTGTCCTGCCGAGATGTAGCACCTCACATTTGTCAGCA
Source organism: Malacoraja senta (assembly GCA_038087875.1). Taxonomy (NCBI): domain Eukaryota; kingdom Metazoa; phylum Chordata; class Chondrichthyes; order Rajiformes; family Rajidae; genus Malacoraja; species Malacoraja senta. The sequence continues at coordinate 45,962,361 of CM075979.1, read as the reverse complement.
TTAAACTCCATCTGCCATCTTTCAGCCCACTCTTCCAAATGGCCTAAATCTCTCTGTAGACTTTGAAAATCTACTTCATTATCCACAACACCACCTATCTTAGTATCATCTGCATACTTACTAATCCAATTTTCCACACCATCATCCAGATCATTGATGTACATGACAAACAACAGTGGACCCAACACAGACCCCTGAGGCACCCCACTAGTCACCGGCCTCCAACCTGACAAACAGCCATCCACCATTACTCTCTGGCATCTCCCATTCAGCCACTGTTGAATCCATCTTGCTACTCCACCATTAATACCCAACAATTGAATCTGCTTAACCAACCTTCCATGAGGAACCTTGTCAAAGGCCTTACTGAAGTCCATATAGACAACATCCACTGCTTTACCCTCATCAATTTCCCTAGTAACCTCTTCGAAAAATTCAAGAAGATTAGTCAAGCATGACCTTCCAGGCACAAATCCATGTTGACTGTTCCTAATCAGACCCTGCTTATCCAGATGCTTATATATATTATCTTTAAGTATCCTTTCCATTAATTTGCCCACCACTGACATCAAACTAACAGGTCTATAATTGCTAGGTTTACTCTTCGAACCCTTTTTAAACAACAGAACAACATGCGCAGTACGCCAATCCTCCGGCACTATTCCCGTTTCTAATGACATTTGAAATATTTCTGTCATAGCCCCTGCTATTTCTACACTAACTTCCCTCAATGTCCTAGGGAATATCCTGTCAGGACCTGGAGACTTATCCGTTTTCATATTTTTCAAAAGTGTCCGCAGCTCCTCTTCTTTGAATCTCACAGTTTCCATTGCTACTCTGCTCGTTTCCCTTACCTCACATAATTCCATATCCTTCTCCTTCGTGAATACCGAAGAAAAGAAATTGTTCAATATCTCCCCCATCTCTTTTGGCTCTGCAGATAGCTGTCCACTCTGACTCTCTAATGGACCGATTTTATTCCTTGTTATCCTTTTGCTATTAATATAGCTGTAGAAACCCTGTAGTAATAGTAATGGCCCCAGTTTCGCTCAGTGGCTTTCCCCCGATGATGTTTTCATGAGAGAGTTAGATTTTGCTCTTTGCGCTAAAGGAATCAAGGGATATGGGGAGAAAACTGGAACAGCGTACTGATTATAGATGATCAGCCATGATCATATTGGCTCGAAGGGCCTGTTTTTCTATATTTCTATGTTTTCCTTGCATTCCTTGTGATAGCACCACCCCACATCAGCATGGATACCCATTAATGAAAGAACAATTTTGGCAATTAGCTCACAGCACTGTGAACAGATTTCGCCACCCATAATCTGGTCCCTGATAATACCATGGTCATTCATTGTTCCTAAAGATTGATATGCAAAGCAAAGTTAGATAAGCAAGAAATTCATTTTCCTATCTGGGACATATGACAATAAAACATTCTTTACTCTTGAAAATCCTGCTTTGCAAGGCTGATATACATTACTTGTGAAGTGGCAGCTGGTTGCAGATATTTCAAGGAAGTTAATTTGTTGAAGATCAGGTATACGATGACATACCTCTTAAGTATGTAAAATTGAACTTACACTGAAAGATTACAAAAATGAGGAACTGGTATGCGTAACTATTGTAAAATAAGATAAAAACAAAGTGCTATGAATACTTGAGTAACTCATCAGGACAGGCAGCATCTCTGGATAGAAGTTCTTGGTTTCCTTCTATCCAGAGATGCTGCCTGTCCCACTGAGTTACTCCAGCATTTTGTGTCTATCTTCAGTGCAAACAAGCATCTGCAGTTCCTGACAAATGCTAGGTCAGTCAGCATTCTGTGTAGAGAAAAACAAAGTTAATGTTTCAGGTTATGACCCTTAGAATGTATGGGCAGGTATAGAAATCAATATTACAGAATGCTTTGCATTTAAGCCCATCATGCATATCATGCCAAATTTATTCTCATTTATCACAGGGACTTGTAGGACTTTCTAAATAAGATGATTTTTCAAACTAGATGATTTTCAATATATAGAATATGAAAGCAAACAGCAAATCTTGGTTCTGGTTATATCTCACCACAACAACATTGTCAAAGAGTAAACCACACAACATCAGGAAACTACTGAATTCTGGAGCAAAAAGAAAGCTGCTGGAGGAACTGCTGGTCAGGCATCATCCATGGAGGGAAATGGACAGTTGATGTTTCGGGTCTGAACCCTTCTTCTGGATTACAGTATCTTTTGAAAGGGAATTCTGTCAAAAAAGCAGAATATTTTTGCAAATTCTAAACCTGGCTATTTTGGTGGTGTTCAACTTTGGCAATCTGCAAGGTTTGTAAACATTGACTGTCCAATTCATCCACATGCTCAATAATTTCAGCTAAATGTCCGACTAAGCAATGCCTCCATTTTTTTAAATGTTATCCTCATTTTTGCATCCCTTTATAATAACTTTATTCCTTGCCCTGTAACTTAGAAATATTAAATTCCAGATTCTTAAGCAATATACTCAGTTTTAATCCCTTAATGACTGGCATCAGTGAAGGCCCTAATTTTATAGTTTTCTCTCTGTACATCTAAATTTTTTTCAAGCTTTCAGCTCTGCCCTGATATCTCATCATAGAGCTGATGGAATTTGGCTCCTGTGAAGGAATATTAGACAGTGTTATTGACACATTTTTGGTGTGCCACAAAAGTATCTATTTCACAGTCAGTGGGTAAGTGTCAATAATCCAATAATTGTCTGTGACTGACTACATGAAACCTTGCACATTGTGGACATACTGCCCTCGTAAACAATATTTTATTTATAAATATTTTGCAGTCGATCAATTAATGCACAGTATTAGGTTGGAAGACAAATCAATCCCCAGGCATCCACATTCAATTCACTCTGGTAATTCAGATGTGACGACTGATGGGATTCTGTACATATTTTTCCATTCCCCTGGCCAGGTTTACAAACAGCTGCTCTGATTTACTCTCTCAAAACAGCAACATTTCTATTATTTCATACCAAAGATTTCCCCTTTTTAAAACTGTAAAATGAAGACAATAGATAATTGTTGACATCTTCACTTCTAATTAAGTGAAAGCTGTTAGGAGTTTTTAATCTTCTGGGGTTAATTCCACCAGGTGCAAAGCTGGGTGTTGTTGTCTGATTGTACAAGTGCTTCAGGCAGCAGGATATTCTTGGCTGCATGTCACAGGTGAAAGTGGAGCCTGGGGAACGTTTAATCAGATTATCTATATTAGCTGTACATGATCTTTCCACATAATACAAGTTTTAAATGAAAATTTATTGAAATTTAACAACTCCGAAATTCAAACATTTTTTTTTTACGGCAAAAGTAAATAAGTTAAGAGACCAATTTAAGGTGCACGGACAGTAATTATTCATTATAATTAATTCATGTCTATTGAATTTCAGCAGCTGCCAAGGACTTTTTTTAAATTGCATAGTTGGCAACCAATGGTGATGTTATCATTTAGTGGTGTCTCCGTGTTAGCCATATTCCATGCTGAGGATTATAAAGAATGTTTAGAATTAAAATGGGAAAAAGGAAACAGATTTGTCTTCCATATATTGGGGCTTACTGCAATTTATTGTCGACCTCACATGTGGCAGAAAAACAGCCCAGTGAGGATGCAGCAGGCTTTTTATCCATCACTGTCAGGGATGAAATTAATTGTCTTTGTAAAAAACAACAGATAAACAGGTAAAGTATACACCATGACCAAAATCAATAACAACAACACATGCACATTCATCCACATTCCTCTTTCTTCACCCCCTCACCCTTCTCTCTATCCACGTCTCATTACCACAGTGTGACGTTGTCCGAGGGCAGTTTCCCAGGCAATTGTTCCTAAGCGCATGTACAATGAATCTCGAATAAACAAGTGCTCCTTAAAAACAAGTAAACTGCAGAAATCTAGCATTTATTTTATGATCCAAACATTTAGCAATGGAAAATGTTTACCAGAAAATACAACTGCAACTTATATTAAACTGCTCAAATGTTTTTTTTACGGATGACAGCAAAGGACGCCGCCCAACATTGCCCTTCAAGGTGATCAAAGTACACATTGCATCAAGTCAAAAGCTTTAAATGTGAATTGTGACTGCATTGCTCTGTGTTCAAGTTGGTATCAATGTTCGAAACACCACAAAAGCCCTGCATCCGTCAACAGCCTATTTAAAGCACACAACAGCCAATGGACTTGTCAGAACCCAGAGCATGCCCACCCTGTACAGATTCAGGTGAAGAGTATGAATGAGACCACATACACGGTATAGTTGATCATCTGAAACTATTAGGAACAGATTGTAATGTGCATATATTTGCCTGCAAATATGAGTTAAGTTGTTGTTGGTAACAATCTAAATTGTTAACATGTTTTGCCTTAGCAGTAAATTGGTTGTCACCAAAAATTTGAAAATGGAATTTCCTTGATTTAAAAAAAAACCTTGTCGTAAGAATGATTAAAATCCACTGTGTGTGAATGATCAGGCAGCTGCCACATCATCACTCAGACTCACTCAAGGGAAGAGAACCGCTGACATTAAATAGCTCGGTCCCTGGCAGCCACAGGAGGCAGCTTTGGCCTAGTTTATCATGCTCCAAATACACACTGTACTTTGAGCAAACCCACACCTCACCGTCAGTCCAAAGCCAGCTGTAACCTGAAGAAATTAATCTACAGGTGCTTCAATATGTGCTCAGTGTTGTCAGTGATGAACTTTTTGTTAATATATTAAATAGGATTTATAAAATGCAATGTCCCAGTGGAGACTCTTGAGATCATGCATAATGTTCTCCTTTTTATAATGAGAGCTAACATGAAGGTTGTATGTCACGATTTATGTCGATAAATAATTAATGGTCTCTGTGCACCATGAAGTATGAAATATAACAGGAAATTGTCACCGATGTAAGAGAGATCGGTGATAGGAAGTGCTCAGTCCAATTTCCCCAAGGAAATAGGGGCAAGTACCGGTACATAAAAAGCAACAAGTGGATTTAAACTCTGAACAATGGTTCTATTGTATCAGCAGACTTAGTTTAGTTGAGAAATACAATGTGTAAACAGGCCCACAGCCTACCGACCAACGATCCCCACACATTAACACTATCCTACACACACTAGGGACAATTTACATTTATACTAAACCAATTAACCTTTGGAGTGTGGCAGAACACCGAAGATCTTGGAGAAAACCCACGCAGGTCACAGGGAGAACATACAAACTCTGTACAGACGGCACCCGTAGTGAGGATCGATCTCTGAACCCGGGTCTCTGGCAATGTAAGGCAGCAACTCTACCACGGCACCACTGTGTAGTTCCAAATGTGCTAATGTAACTGGTTCTATCCAAATTATTAACATGGCTGATTCTCTCAGATGGTTCTTAAAGATTTCTACATCATTTGGATTACAATGATTTTTACATTATTTCAATCTCATCTTCGGATAAGAGCGTACAAGGCATGTGTAGTAAGTTTGCAAACGACACTCAAGTGTAGATCTTGACGATGGTTATCAAAAGTGACAACATGATCTAGATCAGTTGGGCAAGTGGGCAGAGGAATGCTTAAAGGAGTTTAATGCAGATAAATGTGTTGCATTTTATGATGTCTAACCAGGGCAGGAGCTTCTAGTGAATGGTAGTGTGGTGGAGCAGAGAGATCAAGGACTGTAAGTACAAACAGTGCCCTCCATAATGTTTGGGACAAAGACCCATCATTTATTTATTTGCCTCTATACTCCACAATTTGAGATTTGTAATAGAAAAAAATCACATGTGGTTAAAGTGCGCATTGTCAGAATTTAATAAAGGCCATTTTTATACATTTTGGTTTCATCATGTAGAAATTACAGCAGTGATTATACATAGTCCCTCCCATTTCAGGGCACCATAATGTTTGAGACACAGCAATGTCATGTAAATGAAAGTAGTTATTTCGTTTTTTTTTAGTTTAGGGGTACAGCACGGAAACAGGCCCTTTCGGCCCACCGGGTCTGCGCCGACCAGCGATCCCCGCACATTAATACTATCCTATACCCACTAGGGACCATTTTTTAAAACATTTACCAAGCCAATTAACCTACAAACCTGTACGTCTTTGGAGTGTGGGAGGAAACAGAAGATCTCGGAAAAAACCCACGCAGGTCACGGGGAGAACGTACAAACTCCGTAAAGACAGACCCGTAGTCAGGATCGAACCAGGGTCTCCAGCGCTGCATTCGCTGTAAGGCAGCAACTCTACCGCTGCACCACCGTGCCACCCTTATTTAGTATTTTGTTGCATATCCTTTGCATGCAATGACTGCTTGAAGTCTGCGATTCATGGACATCACCAGGTGCTGTGTGTCTTCTCTGGTGATGCTCTGCCAGGCCTGTATTGCAGCCATCTTTAACTTATGCTTGTTTTGGGGGCTAGTCCCCTTCAGTTTTCTCTTCAGCATATAAAAGGCATGCTCGATTGGGTTCAGATCGGGTGATTGACTTGGCCATTCAAGAATTGACCATTATTTAGCTTTGAAAAACTCGTTTGTTGCTTTAGCAGTATGTTTGGGATCATTGTCTTAGAAACATAGAAACATAGAAAATAGGTGCATGAGTAGGCCATTCGGCCCTTCGAGCCTGCACCGCCATTCAATATGATCATGGCTGATCATCCAACTCGGTATCCTGTAACTGCCTTCTCTCCATACCCCCTGATCCCTTTAGCCAGAACAATAAGCCTTAAGCCCATAAAATGCTCCCAATAGCTCTAAATAGTTAATCCCATGTGATTGCAGAATAAGTGCCTCATGCATATTCCATCTGCCTCAACAGCTAGAAATGGTATCAGCAGCACCCCAACCTAGGGCACTGACATCAGTCTGTAAGACAACGGAAGGTTGATCAACCAGAATTTTGCTGGAACAATTTGAGATGTTCATTATCCACCAATGCACTTCAGCAATGGCTTCAGCTGGTAATTGCATGGGCCTGTCGAAATGACCTGTATGTATCCTGAGTGCCTGTTCCTTTGCACGTTGTAAATTTTGGTAATATAGATACATAGAAAATAGGTGCAGGAGTAGGCCATTCGGCCCTTCGAGCCTGCACCGCCATTCAATATTATGGCTGATCATCCAACTCAGTATCCCGTACCTGCCTTCTCTCCATACCCCCTGATCCCTTTAGCCACAAGGGCCACGTCTAACTCCCTCTTAAATATAGCCAATGAACTGGCCTCAACTACCCTCTGTGGCAGAGAGTTCCAGAGATTCACCACTCTCTGTGTGAAAAAGTTTTTCCTCATCTCGGTCTTAAAGGATTTCCCCCTTATCCTTAAGCTGTGACCCCTTGTCCTGGAATTCCCCAACATCGGGAACAATCTTCCTGCATCTAGCCTGTCCAACCCCATAAGAATTTTGTACGTTTCTATAAGATCCCCTCTCAATCTCCTAAATTCTAGCGAGTATAAGCCAAGTCTATCCAGTCTTTCTTCATATGAAAGTCCTGACATCCCAGGAATCAGTCTGGTGAACCTTCTCTGCACTCCCTCTATGGCTATAATGTCCTTTCTCAGATTTGGAGACCAAAACTGTACGCAATACTCCAGGTGTGGTCTCACCAAGACCCTGTACAACTGCAGTAGAACCTCCCTGCTCCTATACTCAAATCCTTTTGCTATGAAAGCTAACATACCATTCGCTTTCTTCACTGCCTGCTGCACCTGCATGCCTACTTTCAATGACTGGTGTACCATGACACCCAGGTCTCGCTGCATCTCCCCATTTCCTAATCGGCCACCATTTAGATAATAGTCTGCTTTCCTGTTTTTGCCACCAAAGTGGATAACCTTGCTGTAGAATGAACGGCTGGCCAATGAGTTTTGAGGAATTTGTTTGAACTTGAGCAGATAGGATGTGTATATACACATCAGAATTCATTATGCTACTATCATCAGCAGTTTTATCATCAATGAATATAAGTGAGCCAGTACCTTCAGCAGTCATACATGCCCAGGCTATAACACCCCGACCACCGTGTTTCACAGATGAGGTGGTATGCTTTGGACCTTGGGCAGTTCCTTCTCTCCTTGCCATCACTCCGATATGTTAATCTTTGTTTCATCTGTCCACAAGACTTTTTTCCAGAACTGTGGTTGCTCTTTTAAGTACTTCTTGGCAAACTCTAAACTGGCCATGCTATTTTTGCAGCTAACCAGTGGTTTGCATCTTGCAGCGTAGCCTCTAGATATCTGTTCATGAAGTCTTCTGCGGACAGCAGTCATTCACAAATTCACACCTGACTCCTGAAGAGTGTTTCCGATCTGTCGGACAGGTGTTTGGGGATTTTTCTTCACTATAGAGAGAATTCTTCTGACATCAGCTGTGGAGGTCTTCCTTGGCCTGCCAGTCCCTTTATGATTAGTAAGCTCATCAGTGCTCTCTTTCTTCTGAATGATGTTCCAAGCAGTTGATTTTGGTAAGCCTAAGGTTTGGCTAATGTCTCTAACAGTTTTATTCTTGTTTCTCAGTCTCATAATGGCTTCTTTGACTTTCATTGGCACAACTTTGGTCCTCATGTTGATAAGCAGCAATAAAAGTTTCCAAAGGTGATGAAAAGACTGGAGGAAAGACTAGGTGCTGAAAGCTCTCTTATCCCTGCATTAAGGAGGCATTTAAACACACCTGAGCAATTACAAACACCTGCAAAGCCATGTATCCCAAACATTATGGTGCCCTGAAATGCGGGGACTATGTATGAACAAAGCTGTAATTTCTACATGGTGAAACGAAAATGTATAACAATGGTCTTTAATAAAATCTGACAATATGCACTTTAACCACATGTGAGTTTTTCTATTCCAAATCTCAAGTTGTGGAGTACAGCGGCAAATGATGGGTCTTTGTCCCAAACATTATGGAGGGCACTGTAGTTCCTTGAAAGTGGCTTCACAGGTAGATAAGGTGATCAATGAGCTTTTCGGCACAATGGCCTTCATTAATCAGGATATTGAGTATAACAGTTGGGATGTTATGTTACAGCAGCACAAGGTGCTGGTGAGGCCACAGTTTGAGCACAGTAAATCCTCGTTATAACAGAGGCAATGTATCTTGTTATTGCCAATTGCCCGTTATAACCGAGTAAGATATTATCATGGTATGCCGTTGATACGAAGAACTGCAGATGATGATTAATACACAAAAGAGACACAAAGTGCTGGAGTAACTCAGCAGGTCAGACAGCATTGCTGGAAAATAAGGATAGCTGACGTTGGGACCCTCGTTTAGGCTGATTCAGTCACTGTTAGTCCAGCACTTTGTGTCATTTCACCTTAAAGCTAGACGCTGATGCCACTGGTCCGCACCAGCGAGCCCTTCATTACCGGTTCACACGGCTGTTGTTGCGGCTCACGTTGTAGCCCTTGGGGACAGCGCTATGTTCAGGCCGCTGCCACTAGCAGACGCGCTGGGTCACCGTGGGGATCCCTCCCTTCTCACCTGCTGCTGCTTCCAGTGTGGAGTACGTCAGTGAGTCTGGGGGAAAGGAGGAGGCGGGTTGGAGGGGAAGGAGGTGGTGGGAGGGGGGAGGCCGAGTGGACAGAGCGATGGCAGAGGGAGAAGGAGGCAGCAGTCGAGTGGATAAAGTGAAGCAAAAGCAGCAGCCGGTGAGGGGGTGGGGGGTGAGGGGAGCCACACAGTGCAGGCGGCCTGAAGAGAGCACCGTCCTCAGGGGCTACAATGTCAGCCACAACAACAGCCGGTTTGACTAGACCATGCAGTGGGTGAAGAAGGGCTCGCTCTGTTATAACTGAAATCCCTTATTAAGGGGTCCGTTTAAATGAGGGTTTTCTTTATTGCATTGCATTTTGGTCCCCCTGCTGCAGTAAAGATGTTGTTGCGGGAAAGAGTGTAGAGAAGATTTACGAGGATATTACCAGGACTTGATGGCCTGAGCGGTTGGAATTGTATCCCTTTGCACTTGGTCTGGTCTATACTTCTATCTCTCTATCTTCTATTCTATATTCTATTCTATACTATTGCTAAAACTCTCAAATTGTCCTCTTCCGGTTTGCGTTGTTTTTTAATTTGCGCAAAAACGGTACCCTATATCGCTAGGGTTTTTCGCCACCTTACTCACCGTTCTCCTCTGCTCCAAGCGCACCAAGTTTTTTTCCGATCGGTAAAATATTACAAAAGTTATTGGTCTGTTATTTGCCAGAACGGCGACGCCCCTTCCGGCACCCGCTGTCAATCACCGGCACCGAGAATAAAGCTGAAGGAGCGGAGTGTGTATTCGCGGGCGGGGGCGGGCTGTGTTCTCCAGCTGGCTGTGTTCGCGGGCGGGGCTGGCTGTGTTTGCGGGCTGGCTGTGTTCGCGGGCGGGGCGGGCTGTGTTCTCGGGCGGGGGCTGTGAGCGCAACAAGCGCTGGGGACGGGAACCGCTGAGTGAGTCCGGAGCTGGGTCCTGGAGCCGGTGAGTGCGGTCGGAGTCGGAGTCGGGGCCGGGAACCGGTGAGTCCACACACACCCCTCCCACACCCCCCCTCCCCTACAACCCCCACTCCCCCACACCCAGCCCCTCCCCCACACCCCCCTCCCCTACAACCCCCCCTCCCCCACCAGGCCTATAGTGTGACTGGGACCCAACGGGTCTCACTCAGTCTAGTATATCTTAAAATTCTCTCCAATAGCTTACCTATCACAGATATTAGACTCAGTTCCCTGGCTTTTCCTTGCAGCCCTTCATAAAAAGAGGCACAACATTAGCCACCCTTCAAATATCCAGCGCCTCACCCTTGTCTAACCATGATGTGTATATCTCAACCAGGGCTCCTACAATTTCTTCTCTAGCTTCCTTGTGTCCTTGGATATACCACATCAGGCCTGGGAAATGTATCTGCCTTCATATGTCTCAGGATGTTCAGCAGCTCCTCAACTGTAATATGATTAAGGAGAATCCAAAGACATTTTCCCTTACTTTTCTTTGGCACCACGAAGATAGCGACCTTCTTGAATCAGGTGGGAACTTCAGACTGGAGTAAAGCAAGGTTCACGTTGTCTGTGAATACCTCTGTCAGCTGATCAGCACAGGTCCCGAGGACGGAGCCAGGGACTCCACCCAGACCAGATGCTTTCTGTGCATTCACTCTCAGGAAGGCCGATCTTATATCTGCAGTAACGGTTGGTAAACAGGCACATCAGAGACTGGCGGGTGGGTCAGGTGGTATTGCATCGACCTTCTGTTCAAAGTGGACATAGAAAGCAGAATTTGTCGGGGAGAGAATGGTTGTTGCATTGATCATGATGGCTTTGCTTTGTAGCCTGTTGTGCCTTGCCACAAACTACGGGTATCCACGTCATTGCATCAAGACTCCAGCTTGGTCCAGAATTCCCTCTTAACATCCTTAATGGCGCTGCAAAGGTCGTACATTGATATCTTGTACCGCTCATGATCGTTTGGTGGTTAAGGCAAAGAATATCACAGCATTTAAAGAACAGGTACATGGACAGGAAAGGTTTAGAGAGATATGTTGCAAAACTCCAGCAGGTAACAAAATGGGAAGGAAGATTTTCTATCCCACTGATGAATTAATATTCCCAATAGGCTCCCTAATGCACAAGTACAAACTAGTTAAGCAAAATCTTGTGGTGAAATCGTTTTCTGATAGTGTATTAAATATTATATTATTATTTGCACTGATGATATTGTATAAAGACATTATAAAGATATTATTATTATATCAATGTTTAAAATGCTGATGAGTGATACTTATGCACTAGTAGGCCATATGAAAATATGCAATATGAAAAGTCTAATTATTCCATGTACAAGTAGCCTGGCCGAGAAATGTTCAGCTCTGTGATTGAAAAATTGCATTTTACAGTGAAAGCTTATAAAGGGCATTTACAAACCATGCAATACCACAGCATAAATGTGCCCAGGTAACCCAATTTGAATGAACCTTGCAGGTCTGACATGAATTCTGTGCCAACTTTACAAGTGAGGTTCTTCCCCATGCACCTCTCCTTATAGAGTACTACTAGACAAATTAAACCAGACTGTTCCAGTGTAAGAGAACTAGACACATGACAAAGAGCATGTTTAGTTCTACTTCATTCATCCAGAAGTGGCGGCGCTGCCCAAGCAGCTGCGGCTCGCCTGCAGTCCGTCCGTCTTTTTTTTTTTTTTTCTTTTGTCTTGTTAGATGTATGCTTTAGTTTATTTTTAGTTGTGTATGTGTGGGGGGTGGGGGAAAGTTGTTTTAGTCTCTTCCTTCGGGGGGATGCGACCTTTTTTTTGTGGTATCCCCGTCTTTGTCTCCGTCTGCGTTGAGGCCTAATCGCGGAGCTGGCGGAGGCTTCGGCCGCGGGCCCAATGGACGATAACATCGGGAGCTCACAGGTCCCAGGTTGGTGACCGATTCTCCGGAGCTCCCGCAACAACAGCTTCATCCGCTGGACTGGAGGGTGGCAGCTTCGTCCGCCCCGGGCAGCGGAGTTTAAACCGGCCCATTTGCTGAACTCGGATTCGGCCGCGGGACTTACCATCACCCGGCGGGGGGCCCAACATCGAAAGCCTGGATCGCTTCAACGCAGAAGGAGAACAAGGTAGGAAGAGATAAGAACTTTAAGAATTTTGCCTTCCATCACAGTGAGGAGGTGTCTGGTAGACTCACTGTGGTGGATGTTTGTGTTAAATGGTGTTTATTGTGTGTTCTGTTACTTTATTTTCTGTCATGACTGCAAGGTACCCAAGGACAATAAAGGAAGCTCAACTCAACTCAACTCATCTATATTACTAAAAGTAAGATCTTGACCGCTTTTGACTCACTGCAATATGATTTCCGAGAGAACGCCGCCACTTACGGCCGTCATCTTTGGCCACCTCGCTCAGAGCCCCCCTCCGTCATACTGGACTGGAGGATTTTTCCCATCGATGAAAAATCAGAGAGATATTAATGTTTTTTAAAATGTCACCACTCTCTCTGCTGCCCCCGCTGGCGGCAGGGGGGAGGGACTATAAAACCCGGAAGTGTCGTGGCTCACTCAGTCTCTGCCAGACGGAGGAAGCGAGAGGGTCACGGCTCTCTGAGCTGCGAATAACACTGAACACATGTCTACTCCACGGTGAGTCCCCGGGAGGTGTTTTTCAGCAAATGTGTTTGTTGTTTGCAAAGTGTTTGCCCAATTAGGTTGGCTTTTTAAGGGGCTTTCAGCAAATGTGTTTTGTTGGCCTGCAAAGTGTTTTTGTCCAATTGGCTTGGCTTTTAAAGGGCTTGCTTGCAACAGTTTTCGGATGGATAAAGCGGGAATAAATATTTTATTAGATCAGGACTGTGTTTAATTTCAAAATTGGCGCTCATTCTGTGATTTTCGCTTAGTTGCAAGATGGCGCCGATGACGTCATTAGTGGCATGCTGGCGCTGAGTGCGTCATTTCCGGTTCGTGGCAAGAAGCGAGAGGGTGAAGTCAAGATGGCGACGAGCGCAGGCACCGTTGAATAATTCAAGAGAGCTGACTGCTCTGTCTATGGTGAGTGTGTTTGTTGGATGTTATTTAAAGCACGTTTTTGCTTCAGCACCAGCAGCCTCTACAGGAGGCTTTAAACATTTGTTTTACACACTGTATATTCAACTCGTTCTGAAGTTACTTGGCATTTTAGTATTGGGGGAGTGTGTGTGAGTGAATGAGTCTGTGTGTGTGTGTGTGTGTGTGTGTGAATGAGTGTGTGTGTGTGTGTGTGTGTGTGTGTGTGTGTGTGTGTGTGTGTGAATGAGGCTGTGTGCGTGAATGAGTCTGTGTGTGTGTCTGTGTGTGTGTGTGAATGATTCTGTGTGTGTGTGTGTGTGTGTGAATGAGTCTGTGTGTGTGTCTGTGTGTGTGTGTGAATGATTCTGTGTGTGTGTGTGTGTGTGTGTGTGACTGAGTCTGTGTGTGTGTGTGTGAATGATTCTGTGTGTGTGTGTGAATGAGACTGTGTGTGAATGAGTCTGTGTGTGTGTGTGTGTGTGTGTGTGTGTGTGAATGAGTGTGTGTGTGTGTGTGTGTCTGTGTGTGTGTGTGTGTGTGTGTGTGTGTGTGTGTGTGTGTGAATGAGTCTGTGGATGTGTGTGTGTGTGTGTGTGTGTGTGTGTGTGTGTGTGAATGAGTCTGTGTGTGTGTGAATGATTCTGTGTGTGTGTGTGTGTGTGTGAATGAGTCTGTGTGTGAATGAGTCTGTGTGTGTGTGTGTGTGTGTGTGTGTGTGTGTGTGTGTGAATGAGTCTGTGGATGTGTGTGTGTGTGTGTGTGTGTGTGAATGAGTCTGTGGATGTGTGTGTGTGTGTGTGTGTGTGTGTGTGTGTGTGTGTGAATGAGTCTGTGTGTGTGTGAATGATTCTGTGTGTGTGTGTGTGTGTGAATGAGTCTGTGTGTGAATGAGTCTGTGTGTGTGTGTGTGTGTGTGTGTGTGTGTGTGTGTGTGTGTGTGTGTGTGTGTGTGTGAATGAGTCTGTGGATGTGTGTGTGTGTGTGAGAGAGAGTCTGTGTGTGAGTGTCCGTGTGAGGTGGAGGGTGTGTGTGATCAACAAATAACAAATAGTACGAACTAGGGCAACAGAAAGCCCCCCCCCCCCTCTCTCCACTGGCCAGCAATATTGGAATTGGTGGAGAGGTGGAATATTGCATTGGGTGACCAGCCCTCCCGTGTGATGCTGGGACCCAATGGGTCCCACTTAGTCTAGTTATCTTATAAACTTTTTGTTTAAGTAATCGGCTCCCACAATAAAAACAAAAATCTAACATTGTCCATAACTTTTACGACATTCAAGTTGTTGATCTCTCTCAGCTCTAACTGGATGCAGAATTATTGTATCCATCTGTACATAGTAAAAAATACTGCTAAAAAATACTACTTGCAATGCAGCTCAAGTAATCTGCCTCATTCTGCTTACACTAGGTTCTTCCAAATACTCTGTTTCAAATACTCGGTTTATTTCAGATAAATGGTTCAATGATTTAAATACACAAAAGGTGAAACGGGCAATGAAAAGACAGAGGGATCCAGAAAGAACTGCTTTGTTATTTTCTATGGCTGTACAGTGGTGCAGTGTAGAGTTGCTGCCTTACAGCACAACAGACCCAGGTTCGATCCTGACTATGGGTGCTGTCTGTGTAGAATTTATATCTTCTCTGTGACCTTGTGGGTTTTCTCAGGGTGATCCAGTTCCCTCCCACACCATTGTAGGTTAATTTGCCTCTGTTAATTGACTCTAATGTGTAGGATAGAACTAGTGTACAAGTGATCATTGGTCAGCATGCACTCGGTGGGCCGAAGGACCTGTTTCTATACTGTATCTCTAAAACTAAAACCTAAGTAAAAATCAAAAGACTCCAAAATGTAAGAAAGTATCCCCTGCAGATGAATAAAATATTACAGCTAGGGCGGCACAATAGCACGGCAGGCAGTGCTGCTACCTCACAGTGCCAGAGACACTGGTTTGATCCAGACCTTGGATGCTACCTGTGTGGAGTTTGCACATTCGCCCTGGGACCACGTGGGTTTCCTCTAGGTGCTCCAGTTTCCTTCTTTCCTAGCAGTGCGGCACGGTGGCATAGAGCCAATGCTTTACAACACTAGAGGCTTAGGTTCGATCCTGACTAAGGGTGCCTGTCTGTACAGAGTTTGTACGTTCTCCACATGATGTGCGTGGGTATTCTCCGAGATCTCCGGTTTCCTCCCACACTCCAGAACACAGCAAAGAGTAGCGGGAAGCCAGAGGATTGGGAAACTTTGAAAGGACAACAGAAGGTAACAAGAATTGCAATACGGGGTGAAAAAATGAAGTATGAGGGTAAGCTGGCCAAGAATATCAAGGATAGGAAAAGCTGCTTTAGGTATGTTAAGAGAAAAAGATTAGTAAAGACAAATGTTGGTCACTTGAAGGCAGAAACAAGTGAAATTATTATGGGGAACAAGGAAATGGCAGAAGAGTTAAACAGGTACTTTGGTTCTTTCACAAAGGAAGACACAAACAATCTCCCAGATGTCCTAGAGGACAGAGAATCTATGGAGACAAAGAAATTTGCATTAGACGATAAATAGTATTGGGTAGACTGATGGAACTGAAGGCTGATAAATCCCCAGAGCCTGATGGTCTGCATCCCAGTGTACTTAATAGAAACATAGAAACTAGGTGCAGGAGGAGGCCATTCGGCCCTTCGAGCCAGCACCGCCATTCATTGTGATCATGGCTGATCGTCCCCTATCAATAACCCGTGCCTGCCTTCTCCCCATATCCCTTGACTCCACTAGCCCCTAGAGCTCTATCTAACTCTCTCTTAAATCCATCCAGTGACTTGGCCTCCACTGCCATCTGTGGCAGGGAATTCCATAAATTCACAATTATCTGGGAGAAAAAGTTTTTTCTCACCTCTGTCTTAAATGACCTCCCCTTTATTCTAAGACTGTGGCCCCTGGTTCAGGACTCGCCCAACATTGGGAACATTTTTCCTGCATCTAGCTTGTCCAGTCCTTTTATAATTTTATATGTTTCTATAAGATCCCCCTCATCCTTCTAAACTCCAGTGAATACAAGCCTAGTCTTTTCAATCTTTCCTCATATGACAGTCCCGCCATCCCAGGGATCAATCTCGTGAACCTACGCTCCAGATGTGGTCTCACCAGAGCCCTATACAACTGCAGAAGAACCACTTTACTCCTATACTGAAATCCTGAATCTATTGAACATTGGAATTACTCAAGGAGGTGGCTCTAGAAATTGTGGACACATTGGTGATCATTTTCCAAATGTTCTATAGATTCAGAATCAGTTCCTGTGGATTGGAGGGTAGCTAATGTTATCCCACTTTTCAAGAAAGGAGCAAGAGAGAAAACGGGGAATTATAGACCAGTTAGCCTGACATCGGTGGTGGGGAAGATGCTGGAGTCAATTATTAAAGAAGTAATAACGGTGTATTTGGATAGCGGTAAAAGGATTGGTCCGTCAGCATGGATTTATGAAGGGGAAATCCTGCTTGACTAATCTTCTGGAAAGTTTTGAGGATGTGACAAGTAAAATGAATGAAGGAGAGCCAGTGTATCTGAAGTCAAGCAAGTCCATTTTATTTCTATAGCACATTTAAAAACAACTCTCGTTGACCAAAGTGCTTTACATTAGTGCAGGTACTAACGTGCTACAAACAGTGGTACATAGATCTAACAATACATACATAAATACATACATACAGCGCTCCCTCAGAGGACCTCAAGAAAGGCTTGCGAGTAGAAATAAGTTTTAAGTCTAGACTTAAAAGAGTTGATGGAGGGGGCAGTTCTGATGGGAATACGGATGCTGTTCCACAGTCTAGGTGCTGTAACAGCAAAAGCGCAGTCGCCCCTGAGCTTATGCCTAGACCACAGGATGGTCAGTAACCCTAAGTCGGCCGATCTGAGGGACCTGGAGGTGGTATGGTGGGTAAATAGACTTTTGATGTAGGTGGGGGCAAGCCCATTGAGGGCTTTGTAGACATAAAGAAGGAGCTTGAAATTGATTTGGAACCGCACAGGGAGCCAGTGCAGAGAGGCCAGGATCGGAGTGATGTGGTCCCTTTTTCGGGTGCCCGTCAGGTGTCTCGCTGCGGCGTTTTGGACCAATTGCAGGCAGGACTGGGCTGATTGGTTGATGCCAGTGTAAAGGGAGTTGCAGTAATCAAGACGGGAGACGATAAATGAGTGGATGATCTTTTCGAGGTCGTCAAATCGGAGGAAAGGTTTTATTTTTGCTATCGTGCGAAGCTGGAAGAAGCTAGCTTTTTCCACGGCATTGACTTGTTTGTCAAATTTCAACGCGGAGTCAAATATCACGCCAGGGTTTTTGACGTGAGGTTTGAGTAATGGGGTAAGGTTTCCAAGGCTGCCTGCTATCGTTTTGATGGATTCCGAGGGGCTGGGTAGGATGACCTCAGACTTGCTTTCGTTTAGTTGGAGGAAGTTCTGGGCCATCCAACACTTTATATCCTCGAGGCAGTGGATAAGGCTGAGTAGATTAGATCGGTTGTTGGGCTTCAGGGGGAGATAGAGCTGTGAATCGTCTGCATAGCAGTGGAAGGAAATGCTGTGCCTTTGAATGACTTGGCCTAAGGGGAGCATATACAGGGAGAAGAGAATGGGGCCTAGGATGGAGCCTTGTGGAACCCCACAGCAGAGGCTAGCTGGGGAAGAGAAAGAGTTGCCTATGTTTGTAGAGAAACTCCTATCTTTGAGGTAGGAAATGAACCAGCTCAGGGCAGTGCCATCAATACCAACTCCGTACCGGAGACGGTCAATTAGGATGGTGTGGTCCACTGTATCAAATGCAGCGCTGAGGTCGAGAAGGAGCAGGATTGCACAGTCGCCGGAGTCGATGGCGAGAAGCAGGTCGTTATGTACCTTCAACAAGGCAGACTCTGTGCTGTGGTGGGCCCTGAAACCTGATTGGAAACTTTCCAGGATGGAATTTTGGTGAAGATAAGGCATAAGTTGGTTTAGAATTACCTTTTCAAGGACTTTTGAAAGGAAAGGCAGTTTGGAAATAGGTCTGTAGTTGCTAGGCAAGGTGGGGTCTAGATTAGGTTTTTTCAGGAGGGGCTGGACCACTGCATGCTTGAAGCAGATAGGAACAGTGCCAGTGGCCAAAGAACTGATGATGCTGGGACCGGCTATAGCAATGACATCCTTCAGAAGGGAAGTGGGAACAACGTCGAGGGGGCAGGCTGCAGGTTTCATAGTGGAGACCAGCTTTACAGGGGAGGGTAAAGTAACGGGTTGGATACAGTCTAATTTAGAAGAACGGACCAATGAGACAGCTAGGTCATGGGTGGGAGGGGAAATATTTGTTCCGATGTTCTTAACTTTGCTGGTAATGAAAGTAGTAAATTCTTCGCACTTAGCAGGGGACCCAGCTAAGCTGGTACTGGGGGCAGGACATATGATCGAGGTAATGGTACTAAAAAGGACCTTGGAGTTATGGGCGTTTTTCGAAATAAGGTCGGAAAAGTATTGTGTTCTCGCAGACTTTACTGCTTCCTGGTATTGGAGAAGATTGTTTCTCAGACGTTCAAAGGAAATTTGAAGATCAGATTTATACTTCCGTTCTGATTTTCTGCACTCTCTGGTTAGTGGTGTCATTGAGCCAGGGCCAACCTTCAGGCTTAGGCTTTTTCACTTTAAGAGGAGCAACAGAATCCAGGATGGAAGAGCAAGTGGTGTTGAATAGAGAAATGAGGTCGTGAGTGCTGAGATGGACGGGAGAAGCCTCGATGATGCAGATGTTGGGAGCAGCAATGAGAGCCTCAGAGAACTTACTGGCAGTCGAAGAGTTTACGTAGCGGGAGTAGTGAGCAGGGAGATGTGATTTTGAGGGAGAGAAAGGCAGAGATTCATCAAATATAATTGCACTATGATCTGACAGACATCAATAATTTCTGTATTACAGATTGGGAGACCAGACGATAGAACCAGGTCGAGTGTATGGCCAAGCTTGCGAGTGGGTCCAGTGGTAAGTAGTCAGAATGAAGGACTCAACCAAGTTCATGAATTCACTCACAAGAGGCTTAGTGGGACAGCAGACATGAATGATAAAGCCACCAAGAATCAGGACCCGGTCAAATTTGGGCAACAAGCTAGAGATAAGATCACCAAATTGTGAGATAAAGTCCTTATGCATTTTAGGATACACAAGAACAATTAAAGGTGGGGTTTCGGCCCGAAACGTTGCCTATTTCCTTCGCTCCATAGATGCTGCTGCACCCGCTGAGTTTCTCCAGCACTTTTGTCTACCTTCGATTTTCCAGCATCTGCAGTTCCTTCTTAAACAATTAAAGGTGGACAGATAAGTCCAACTATAATAAGTTGATGTTCAAAACTGGAGAAATGATCAGCTTTCAGGAGGTGGTAGTTGAAGTGTTGTATCTGGACTTTCAGAAAGCCATTGATAAGGTCCCACATAGATTTGTGGGCAAAATTAGGACACATGATATTGAGGTAGGGTATTGACATGGTTAGAGAATTAGTTGGCAGAAAGTATGAATAGACAGGTCCCTTTCAGAATGGCAGGTAGTGGCGGGCGGAGTGCCGTAAGGCTTGGTGCTGGGGCCACAACTATTTACAATATATATTAATGATTTAGATGATGGGATTAAAAGTAACACTAGCAAATTTGCAGATGACACAAACCTGGGTGGCAGTGTGAACTGCAAAGAGGATGCTAGGAGGTTGCAGGGTGACTTGGACAGGTTGAGTGAGTGGGCAGATGCATGGCAGATGCAGTGTAATGTTGATAAATGTGAGGTTATCCACTTTGATGTCAAGAACAAGGAGGAAGATTATTATCTCAATGGTGTCAGATTCGGAAAAAGGGAAGCGCAACCATACCTGGCTGTCCTTATACAACAGTCACTGAAAGTAAACATGCAGGTACAACAGGCAGTGAAGAAAGCGAATGGCATGTTGGCCTTCATAACGAGAGGATTTGAGTATAGGAGTAAAGCGGTCCTTCTGCAGTTGTACAGGGCCCTGGTGAGACCACATCTGGAGTATTGTGTGTGGTTTTGGTCTCCTAATTTGAGGAAGGACATCCTTGCAATTGGGGCAGTGCAGCGTAGGTTCACGAGGTTAATCCCTGGGATTGCGGGACTGTCATATGAGGAAATATTGGAAAGACTGGGCTTGTATTCACTGGAATTCAGAAGGATAAGAGGGGATCTTATAGAAACGTATACAATTATAAAAGGACTGGACAAGCTAGATGCAGAAAAAATGGTCCCAATGTTGGGGGAGTCCAGAACCAGGGGCCACAGTCTAAGAATGAAGGGGAGACCATTTCAAACTGAGATGGGAAAAAACATTTTCACCCAAAGAGTTGTGAATTTGTAGAATTCTCTGCCACAGAAGGCAGTAGAGGGCAATTCACTGGATGAATTTAAAAGAGAACTAGACTAAGTGAGACCTGTTGGGTCCCAGTCACATGGGAGGCCTGGTCCCCCAATGCAACCCATTCCCCAAATTCCTGGGCGTGCACATCTCTGAAGATCTCTCCTGGTCCGAGAACACTGATGCCATTATAAAGAAAGCACATCAGTGCCTCTACTTCCTGAGAAGATTACGGAGAGTCGGTTTGTCAAGGAGGACTCTCTCGAACTTCTACAGTTGCACAGTAGAGAGCATGCTGACCGGTTGCATCGTGGCTTGGTTCGGCAGCTTCAGTGCCCTGGAGCGAAAAAGACTACAAAAAGTAGTAAACACTGCCCAGTCCATCATCGGCTCTGACCTCCCTACCATCGAGGGGATCCATCACAGTCGCTGCCTCAAAAAGGCTGGCAGTATCAACAAGGACCCACACCATCCTGGTCACCCACTCAAGTCCCCGCTACCTTCAGGTAGAAGGTACAGGAGCCTGAAGACTGCAACGTCCAGGTTCAGAAACAGCTTCTTCCCCACAGCCATCAGGCTATTGAACTCGACTCAAACAAAACTCTGAACATTAATAGCCCATTATCTGTTTATTTGCACTTTATCTGTTTTATTTATTGATGTGTGTATATATTTATACAATGGTATATGGACACACTGATCTGTTCTGTATTCATGCCTTCTATATTCTGTTGTGCTGAAGCAAAGCAAGAATTTCATTGTCCTATCTGGGACACATGACAATAAACTCCCTTGATCTTGATCTTGATATTCCACCATTCACCCGTTCCCCCAACGCAACCCGTTCCCCCAACACAATATTCCACCACTCACCCACAGCCCCTAACTGCGCAGGTGGTGGTGGTGGTGGTGGTGGAGGCAGATAAGATTGTGGTGTCTAATAGGCTTTTGGATAGGCACATGAAAGTGCAAGGAATAAAGGGATTTCGATCACATACAGGCAGACAAAATCAGTTTAACTTGGCACTGTGCCAAACAGGCCGTTCCTGAGCTGCACTTCTATGTTCTAGGTTCAAAGGCAATGACTAAGACGTATGAGAGGAGACACTGTTTCCTAATTACTGAACCTTTCGGGGACATTCTGGACCTTATCAAAACCTTGCTAAAGTTTGTATAGATAAGGTCCACCAGCCTGCCCTTGTCAATCCTCTTGGTAACCTCTTAGAGTCATAGACTCCTAGAGTTAAGGACCTGTCCCACTTGGGCCATCACTTACGCGACAAGCTGGTAATGACGGTCGCGCGATGGTCCCGCGAGAGTCGCGGGTGTCATCATGTGTCCGCACAGCCGTCTGGAGCGCGTGACGTCATTTGAAGATGGACACAAAATGCGGGAGTAACTCAGCGGGCAAGGCAGCATCTATGGAGCGAAGGAATAGGTGATGTTTCGTGTTGAGACTCTTCTTCAGTCTGAAAGAAGGGTCTTGACCCGAAACGTCATCCATTCCTTCTCTCCAGAGATGCTGCCGGTCCTGCTGAGTTACTCCTGCATTTTGTGTCTATCTTCAATTTTCTTGGCCCCGCTCTGGGAGTAGGAGTGGGGGCGGATCCGGATCCTCAACGGCCGTGAGCCCCAGGCCGAGTTCCGCGATCGTTTGCCTGCTTCTGCTGCTGTTGGAGGTGAGACGTTGCGTCGCCCCAGGGTCTTGGGCCTGTCCCACTTTGGCCGTCAGTTACGCGACAGGCCGGTGGCGCGTGAAGATTTCATGCAGGACGAAGTTCACACTCCTCCACGCCACTCCACACTCCTGCACACCACTCCATGCGCCCGTCCCCGCGGTACCCACGCGCTACCCACACTAGCAGGTTGCGTAAATGGCGCGCGAAAGACAGCCAAGTGGGACAGGCCCTTTAGAGTCATACAGTGTGGAAACCGGGCCCTCAGCCCAACTTGCTCACACCGGCCAACATGTCCCAGCTACACTAGTCCCACCTGCCCGTGTTTGGCCCATATCCATCCAAACATGTCCTATCCATGTACCTGTCTAACTGTTTCTTTCTTTTTTTTTTCTATTTAATTTTTTTCATTAAAAAAAAGATTTTTAACACCCCTTGGCAGCTGATGTTCACAATACAACATATCACAAATACAAATGCACATTTTGACAGCAATACCTCTACATTCATCCAAGGCGCAGGCCCATACATACCCACATGTCAGATGGTTCAGAATACACTCATTCATTATGCATCAACCATCCTGTGAGGTCATCAACATTTGTGTAAACAAAAATAAGTAAATAAATAAAAGTAAAACATAAATAAAGGCAGATCCCCAACAACAATCAAGTGCCCTCAGTCAGTGGGGAGTTCGTTTAGATTCTCAAAGTATGACAAAAAAGGTTCCCATTTCGAATAAAACTTTTTCACAGACCCCCTCAGTGTAAGTTTGATTTTTTTCTAGTTTTTGAAAAAACATTACGTCCTCCAGCCAAGCGGCAGCAGATGGTAGATTTCCAGACCAGCAACATTCTCCTACGGGCCAAAAGCGATGTGAATGCAATGATGTCAGACTGGTTTGCATTTAAACCCAAAGTTTCATCTGCTACACCAAATACAGCTACAAGCGGGCAAGGTCTCACTGTCATCCCAAGGACTTCACTGATGGTTTTAAAAACCACTGCCCAGTAGTTACCAAGTTTGGGGCAAGACCAGAATGCATGAACTAGATTGGCTGGAGAGAAGGAGCACCTATCACAGCCAGCGTCTGTCCCCGGATATATGTCAGCAAGCCTTAAATGAACCCTTTGTAAAACTTTAAATTGTATGAGCCCCATTCTAGCACATGATGATGAGGAATGGACTCTTTTCAGTGCTTCCAGCATTGCTGAGACAGATCCATACCAAGGTCGTCTTCCCACCTATTTTTAACTTTGTTCAGGATTTGATCTCCTAAAGACATCAGTTGAGAATCTACTACAGAGATCAGTCCTTTATTTGCAAAGGTAAGAGCGAGTTTATCCAAAACTGTGACAGGCGGGAGATCAGGAAAAGAGGGACAGTTTTTCATGGCAAAGTGGCGGACCTGAAGATATTTAAAGAAATGATTATGTGGAAGGCCATATTTTCTGTACAGGTTATCAAAACTACCAAATATGTTGTATAAATCCTTAATGCACATAATATCATTCAAACCCCATTGTCTAAAGGTTGAGTCAAGTGTAGAGGGGGGGAATAAATGGTTACTGTGACTGGGACCCAGAACTGAAGCTGATGTGAACTTATAATGGCAACGAAATTGATTAAAAACGTTGATGGTGGATAGTACAACAGGGTTGGATATAAATCGAGAGGGTTTCAATGGCAGGGAGGAATATACTAACGCTGGGAGAGACGAGGAGTAACAAGTCTGTGACTCAAGCAGACACCAGTCTGTATCTGGTCCGTGGAGCCGGAATAATATATTTTGGATATTGGATGCCCAGTAATAATGAATAAAGCTAGGAAGGCCCAGTCCACCTACTTCACCACCTCTTTGGAGAGTGCACTTATTAACCCTTGGAACCTTGTTACCCCATATAAAGGAGGTTATAGATTGGTTAACTGAGTTAAAAAATGACTTGGATAGGAAGACCGGCAAGCACTGGAACAAATAAAGAAATCTGGGACGTACAGTCATCTTCACCGACTGCACTCTCCCAGCCATAGTGAGAGGTAGACTACACCATCTCTCAAAGTCAGCCTTCATTTGGCTAACTTGAGGGGTATAATTAGCTTCAAACAGAGATGTGAATGAGCGGGTAATGCGTATTCCTAGAAATGCAAAACCATCTTGAGGTAAGGGAAAAGGCGGATCTGTAGGGTTAGGTTGATGGGAAAGCATTCACTTTTTTGGAGGTTTAGTTTATAGCCAGAGAAAGTGCCAAACAGATCTAAGAAGGACACAATTGCAGGGCCGCTAGCTGTAGGGTCGCTCACATAAAGAAGGAGGTCATCGGCATATAGAGACACACGATGTTCCATGTTTCCTCTCCTAATGCCCTAGAATAATGTGGTTGACCTAAGTGCAATAGAAAGAGACTCAATTGCAATCGCAAAAATAAGCGGAGACAATGGGCAGCCTTGGCGAGTGCCATGTGTTAATGGAAAATAATCAGATCGCGAATAATTTGTCTGTATACATGCTAAAGGTGAATGATATAATAGAAAGATTAAACGAGAACTTACCGTTTGAAGTTTGATCTTTATTTTATGAGAAGTTGAAGTGAGGGAATACGTGAAGAGCCCGCCAGCCCGCATGCGCGTCAATCTTTAGAGCAACTGTATGAAACCACAGACTATTTGCTGAACTTAAGTTATAGAAAGATTAACGACCTTAGAACTACCGAATGATCTTTATGAGAAGTAGGGTTGGGAGTGAAGGGCACGTATTCCCTCACTTCAACTTCTCATAAAATAAAGATCAAACTTCAAACGGTAAGTTCTCGTTTAATCTTTCTATTTTATTTCGAAGTCACGTGAGTGACTACGTGAAGACTTCAAAGCTCTGTGGTTTCATGCAGTAACCCAATCTGTGTGTGAAACACTTAAACAGATAAACCATTAATGGTAGAAAAAACATGGGTTATTAATATCATGATGCTAACTTGCATACATGGCCATTGTTCTTAACCGGACCATAGTCCCAATTGTCTTTGAGTTGGGCAATAACTCATGCAACACTGTGCAGAATTCTATCTGCAAATATCCAGACATATTCAACCAATTTTTTTTAATTTATTAACATGCATTATGTAAGCCTCTTGCTGTATGATGAAAGGGAACTATCCATTCTATTGGCTGTTAATGAGCCATCAGCAATATCTTAAAACTATTGAATAACAATAAAGAAACTATCTTTCATCTCATAGGTACTAGCAAGCTCAGTGCACTTGTATACCTAATGCCACCCCCAATCTCTGCTCTGGTGGGTATGCTTTCAACTTCAAATGTACACAATCATGCCCATTTCAAACTACCCTAATGTCAGTTATGACGCAGCGACCGAGCCAGAGATTGAGTAAAGACTGTGTTCTTTGTGCTGAGATCAGTTGCTGAAAGCATAATCATCTTAAAAATACTGCTCCCATTAGGAATACAGTAGAAGAATATTTGCATAATAATTTACTGATATACATCGGACACTACAATGAGTGTAGGCTATTAGAGTGCTCATATAAAAGACACCCTGCATAATGTTAGTGAAGAGCGGGTGAATAATCAAACATTTATTGTCCCACTTATGGTAGCAATGTTACAAAATTTTGAGATTTTAAAAATAAAGTCTGCAATTTATCCTATCAGATAAAGCATAAAAAGAAGTTTAATTTGACACTTAATTCACTTTCATATCTTCAGTATTAAAGAAGTTATGGCCATTATCATACTCAGAAATTAGCATCTAGCTCCCTATTGCTTTTCCATTGACTTAACACAAAAGCTGCGATCGAGGACAGTTAAAAGCCCATAACTTTCTTAAAAATTATGATAACTGAAATAAATTTTCAGTTATTATAGATTGAAGCATTCTGAAACAAATATGAAACAATCTTACTTTGAAGACATGAAAGTAAAGCATATAATTAGTTAGTTACCTAATTGTAGCTAATTACAAAATTCAATTACTAGATCTAAACATCTATCAATTTCTTAAGAATAGATTAACATTTTTAAATAGCCTAAGTGTCCAAATAACATTCACACAATAATTCACAATATAACATAATTTTTAAATCTAATTTTCATGAATTTACAGGCCAAATGGAAGGAATTGAATGTTTAATACCTGTAAATTAATGGGGATTTAATTCATCTTGCGAGTGAGGATTTCTGGAACGCGATCTTTTGGAACGTTCATTTGCGGTGAATTTAACCCCGTATTGGCATGAAAAATACTGCCGTCAATTCGGGGAATAAAATCACCGTGTCGCATGAAAAAATGTGAATTAAAGGCTTCTTAAGAAGCACTTTTATACATTTAAAGAAACCACTTTCGTTTACCTGTCCCGTGTGTGAAATCCGTCCCCGTTTTTGGCGTTGACGCTTCAGGAGCTGCTTTTAAAATTACTCTAGCGCTGACATTGACGATTTAATAAAAAATAAAAATTCACAAAATGCCGGTAGGAACGATTTGTCAGCCAAGGCTTGTACTCCAACAAAATATTAACCAGGACAAGGGAGGAGAAACCCGCGTTTTAACCCCGCACCCCCTTAAAGGCGGCAAAATCGCGCACATGGCCAGTGGCAGAATTACAGCGCGACTGAAGGTAAGTTTTGTAACATACCTACTTATGGTACTATAGAGAATGACAAAGCAGCACAAGCAGTGTCAATTGTGCTATCACATAAACGCTTCTCTAGGCTCAAACTGAAAGCCACACAAAACCTCTGTTACTTCCGTTTAAAGTAACTCACATATTTTGTTCACAAGCTTCCCATACAAACGTGCAGAGCTAGCTGCCCGAGAAGACAGGCTGCCCCAGCCATCACTCGTGACACAATGCCCTTTGATCTGAGTAGGGCAGCATTGGCTTCCACCACTGGCTTTGTTATCAAAACACCAGATAATCTGTGCCTCATGTGTATAGATATGGCAAAGTATGCATCTTCAAGATCGATTCTCTGAATCAGTTAAATTGCTGAAAGCCAATCATCCATTTTAAACTGGGTAACTAAACACATGATCAGATTAGCCAAATGCTAACCTGATTCGGCATGCTCCATGTTTCTGTAATCTGGAGAAGTATCAGAAATAACCATATAACCATATAACCAAATAACAATTACAGCATGGAAACAGGCCATCTCGGCCTTTCAAGTCCATGCCGAACACTTTTTCTCCCCTAGTCCCATCTACCTGCACTCAGACAATAACCCTCCATTCCTTTCTCGTCCATATACCCATCCAATCTATTTTTAAATGATAAAATCGAACCTGCCTCCACCACTTCCACTGGAAGCTCATTCCACACAGCTACCACTCTCTGAGTAAAGAAGTCCCCCCTAATGTTACCCCTAAACTTCTGTCCCTTAATTCTCAAGTCATGTCATCTTGTTTGAATCTTCCCTACTCTCAATGGGAAAAGCTTATCCACGTCAACTCTGTCTATCCCTCTCATCATTTTAAAGACCTCTATCAAGTCGCCCCTTAACCTTCTGCGCTCCAAAGAATAAAGACCTAACTTGTTCAGCCTTTCTCTGTAATTTAGTTGCTGAAACCCAGGCAACATTCTCGTAAATCTCCTCTGTACTCTCTCTATTTTGTAGACATCCTTCCTATAATTAGGCGACCAATATTGTACTCCATACTCCAGAATTGGCCTCACCAATGCCTTGTACAATTTTAACATTACATCCCAACTTCTATACGCAATGCTCTGATTTATAAAGGCCAGCACACCAAAAGCTTTCTTTACCACCCTATCTACATGAGATTCCACCTTCAGGGAACTATGCACAGTTATTCCTAGATCCCTCTGTTCAACTGCATTCCTCAATTCGCTACCATTTACCATGTACGTCCTATTTTGATTTGTCCTGCCAAGATGTAGCACCTCACATTTATCAGCATTAAACTCCATCTGCCATCTTTCAGCCCACTCTTCCAAATGGCCTAAATCTCTCTGTAGACTTTGAAAATCTACTTCATTATACACAACACCACCTATCTTATTATCATCTGCATACTTACTAATCCAATTTTCCACACCATCATCCAGATCATTGATGTACATGACAAACAACAGTGGACCAAACACAGACTCCTGAGGCACCCCACTAGTCACCGGCCTCCAACCTGACAAACAGCCATCCACCATTACTCTCTGGCATCTCCCATTTAGCCACAGTTGAATCCATCTTGCTACTCCACCATTAATACCCAACAATTGAATCTTCTTAACCAACCTTCCATGAGGAACCTTGTCAAAGGCCTTACTGAAGTCCATATAGACAATATCCACTGCTTTACCCTCATCAATTTCCCTAGTAACCTCTTCGAAAAATTCAAGATTAGTCAAACATAACCTCCAGGCACAAATCCATGTCGACTGTTCTTAATCAGACCCTGTTGATCCAGATGCTTATATATATTATCCCTAAGTATCCTTTCCATTAATTTTCCCACCACTGACGTCAAACTAACAGGTCTATAATTGCTAGGTTTACTCTTAGAACCCTTTTTAAACAATGGAACAACATGCGCAGTACGCCAATCCTCTGGCACTATTCCCGTTTCTAATGACATTTGAAATATTTCTACACTAACTTCCCTCAATGTCCTAGGGAATATCCTGTCAGGACCTGGAGACTTATCCGTTTTCATATTTTTCAAAAGTGTCCACACTTCCTCTTCTTTAAATCACATAGTTTCCATTGCTACTCTGCTCGTTTCCCTTACCTTACATGATCAGATTAGCCAAATGCTAACCTGATTCGGCATGCTCCATGTTTCTGTAATCTGGAGAAGTATCAGAAATAACCATATAACCATATAACAATTACAGCAATATTCAATATCCTTCTCCTTGGTGAATACCGAAGAAAAGAAATTGTTCAATATCTCCCCCATCTCTTTTGGCTCAGCAGATAGCTGTCCACCCTGACTCTCTAATGGACCAATTTTATTCCTTGTTATCCTTTTGCTATTAATATAGCTGTAGAAACCCTTTGGGTTTACTTTCACCTTAATTGCCAAAGCAGCCTCATATCTTCTTTTAGCTTTTCTAATTTCTTTCTTAAGATTCTTTTTACATTCTTTATACTCCTGCAGCACCTCATTTACCCTATAATAATTGTAGATCTCTCTCTTTTTCCGAACCGTCCAATTTCCCTTGAAAACCAGGGCTCTTTCCAATTTTTACTATTTCCATTCAACCGAACAGGGACATAAAGATGCTGTACTCTTAAAATTTCACCTTTAAATGTCCTCCATTTCTCTTCTACATCCTTCCCATAAAACAACATGTCCCAATTCACTCCTTTTAAATCCTTTTGCATCTCCTCAAAGTTAGCCTTTCTCCAGTCAAAAATCTCAATCTTAGGTCCAGTTCTGACCCTCTCCATAATTATATTGAAACTAATGGTATTGTGATCACTGGACCCAAAGTGCTCCCCAACGCATACCTCCGCCACCTGCCCTGTCTCATTTCCTAACAGGAAATATACCCCTTCGCTCCTTAGATGCTGCTGCACCCGCTGAGTTTCTCCAGCATTTTTGTGTACCTAGGAAATATACCCCTCTAGTTCTTGGCCGGATCACTCATCCTCCGATGAGATGTCACTGATTCCACTCGGAACCACTGTTCCTCTATTGACCATACGGACGGAAATGTTTTGGGCTTCTCTTGCCGTGAAAGATGCATTATCTAGTATTGATACATATCGCTGATAACATATAATCGGAACCTTATGACTAGAGCTGAAAACAGTCTCCCCTATATGTGGGAATACAAGTTCCCTGTCAACTCTTGACTATAAGAGTCACCACGAATTCTCAGCGTTCTACCTCAGAGTGGAATTCTGCATAATGAAAGGTTGAATCAGGAATTGCAGTCCTCTGACTGAAACCACTTGTCTGAGTCGCCAGAGTGCACAGCACAATCTCTTTGACCCGCCACTCAATCAGGAATACTGGTATTGAGAGCCTATGGATTATTATAAATACATTGTTGATTCACAACATGAACCTGCAGGTTAAGTAGCATTACATCAAGCCCCAACCTTGAACAACAACCGCTATTAAAAACCTGCCAGCTCTACTTATAACTGCCCTATAAATAGAGCAGATACTTTATGCTGGTCTACAGCGTATGCTGCCTCAGCCAGCAGCATCTATGTTTAAAAATTGGTAGGCGCTACGGCAGCTGAGCTTACCTAGTGTTCACTGCCCTGGCTGCTGTTATCTTTAGCAGCGATCGTTAACCTAGCCGCGGCTATATTTAAACTACCGCCTGCTGCTAATTTTGGCAGCGAGCTCGCCTAGTCGCGCCGGCAGCCCCAACTCCTAATGGAGGTTCCACGGTGGCCTCAAATCCGGCCGCTTGCTCCCATTTGGAACTCCAAAGCAGGCAGCCGCAATATCGAAACCGAGTTCCTATGGAGCTCCAAATTTGGCCGCCTGCTCCCGTTCGGAGCTCCAACGGCGGCAGCCGTAATATTGAATCTAACTCCTATGGAGCCTCCACGGCACCCCAAATCCGGCCGCCTCCTTCAGCTACTCCAGGCCCGCTGTCCGCAGCGGCCCGCTGAAAATAAAATTAACTTACCAGCAGAGCAGTTTCGAACTGCTCTGATTCGCGTGCCATGCGTCGACGTATTGACGCGCATGCGGGCTAGTTGGCTCTTCACGTAGGCACTAACGTGACTCCGAAATAAATTAGCCAAATCCAAATCTCTCCACTCGATCAAACGCTTTCTCCGCGTCCAAAGAGATAACAACCTCCGGACACGGATTACGAAGATTCTTGAAACATTTCTAGAAGAACTGGTGTGAGCTTCTCCTTAAATCTATATTACTAAAAGTCTAATATATTGACCACTTCCTGTTGTTCTGTATATTGATTTTAGAAAATATGCTGCCACTTACGGCTGTGATTTTTGGCCATCTTACTCAGAGTCCCCCCCACTGCGCAGGACAAGAGGATTTTTCCCATCGATGAAAAATAAAAGAGTTATTAGTGTTTAAAAAATGTTGAGATTCTCTCTCCTGAAGGCCACACCCCTTCCGGAGGGACTATAAAACCCGGAGGTGTTGAGTGCCTCAGTCAGTCTCTGCAAGATGGGGGAGCGAGAGGGTCACGTCTCTCAGTCTGAGCTGTGAATAACACTGAACACATGTCTACTAAACTGTGAGTGGTTTTACTGACCTGTCAGTGCCCTTAATGTGGTTTGAAAATATAGTTTGGAAATGCTAAAGCTGTATTGCCTTTGGTTTGGAAATGCTAAAGCTGTGTTGCCTTTGGTTTGGAAATGCTAAAGCTGTGTTGCCTTTGGTTTAGAAATGCTAAAGCTGTGTTGCCTTTGGTTTGGAAATGCTAAACCTGTGCTGCCTAATTAAAGTTGCCTTGCCTAATTAAAGTTGCCTTGCCCAATTAAATTTGCCTCGCCTAATTAAAGTTGCCTTGCCTAATTAAAGTTGCCTTGCCTAATTAAAGTTGCCTTGCCTAATTAAAGTTGCCTTGCCTAATTAATTGTCTGAAGAAGGGTTTCGGCCCGAAACGTTACCTATTTCCTTCGCTCCATAGATGCTGCTGCACCCGCTGAGTTTCTCCAGCATTTTTGTGTACCTTGCCTAATTAAAGTTGCCTTGCCTAATTAAAGTTGCATTCCCTAATTAAAGTTGCCTTGCCTTCTATATAATTTAAAGTCTAATCTTGACCACTTCCTGTTTGCGCTTTATATTGATTTTAGAAAAAACGCCCCTTCTGGTGGGAGGGGGGGGAGTGACTATAAAACCCAGAAGTGTGGGCGTGGCTCAGTCTATGCAAGATGGAGGAGGGAGAGGTCACGACTCGCTGTCTTTAGTGGCCTTTCACCCTGCTTGAAGTGGTAAGAAACTGCACTTGAATTTGGTGGCCTTGCACCCTGCTTGAAATGGAATTTCAAGGAATAGCCGTGAGTCAACTGCCAGCCCACCAGCCATGAGTGAGTGAGTGAGCAGCCAGCACAACAGGCTTGAGTGACTGAGCCGCCAGCCCAAGAACCCATTCGGCCCACAATGTCCATACTAGCCCTCTAGAAACCAGTCCCTTCAGCCCACAACACCCATACTCACACTCCAGAAAGCCCCCCCTCCCCCCCACTGGCCACCAATATTAGAATTGGTGGAGAGTTGGAATATTGCTTTGGGGGACCAGCCCTCCCATGTGATGCTGGGACCCCCCACTTAGTCTAGTTTATTTGAAAATTCTAATGGGTAGCCGTCAGGGCCCGGGGTCTTACCACTCTGCATCGCCATAATGGCATTATTAATCTCTTCCTGTCCAAGAGCCTGATCTAGATCTTCTGCCTCTTCTGGTTCCAGAGTGGGTATTTCCAAATCATCTAAAAAACGTTCCATATTCGTTGTATCTGAGGGGAATTCTGAGGTGTAAAGAGAAGAATAAAAGGCTGTGAAAGTATTATTAATTTATTTTGCATTGCTTGTTATGTTTTGGTGTGTGTCTCTTATCTGAGGAATAAGTCGTGACGTGACTTGACTGACGCTTCAGTTGGTGAGCCATAAGCCGGCTCGCCTTGTCACCATATTCATAATAGAGACCACGGTTCGTGAGAATTAGTTGTTCTGATTGATTAGTAGATAGAAGATTGAATTTTGCTTGTAAATCAGCTTTTATATAATTCAGCAGTGGGGCCCTCAGAGTATTGCCTGTCCAGAACCAAGATGGATTGTGACAGGGTTTGCATTTCCTTCTTACGTTCTTTAATGGCATATAAGGTATAAGATATGATTTGACCTCTCAAGTAAACTTTTAAAGTTTCCCAAAGTAAAGAGCATGATACCAACTCGGTTTTATTAGTCTCGAGGAATGTGTCTATGTTAGCCGATACAAAACTGCAGAATTTCTCATTGGAAAGCAAAAGGGAGTTGAGTCTCCAAAGAGGTCGTTCTCTAATGTTTAAAGGAAAACCTAGGTCCAGTATCAAAGGCGAGTGATCTGATAGTGGTGAATCTCTGGAACTCTCTGCCACAGAGGGTAGTTGACGCCAGTTCATTGGCTATATTTAAGAGGGAGTTAGATGTGGCCCTTGTGGCTAAAGGGATCAGGGGGTATGGAGAGAAGGCAGGTACGGGATACTGAGTTGGATGATCAGCCAGGATCATATTGAATGGCGGTGCAGGCTCGAAGGGCCGAATGGCCTACTCCTGCACCTATTTTCTATGTTTCTATGTTTCTATGATATTACTATAGCAGTATATTCAATTTTCTTAACCATAGGAATAAAGGAGCTGTCTATAAAGAAGTAGTCTATTCTGGAAAAAGAACAGTGATCACGAGAAAAAAGAGAATTGTCTAGCAATTGGGTTCAAGAATCTCCAGGGGTCCACATAACTATTTTATTGCATAAACAGTGAGAATGTCTTTGCCATACCAGAAGGTATCCCCTTAGAACTAGACCTATCAAGCAGTGGATCAATAGCACAGTTCAGGTCTCCCGAAAAGATTAGCTGGTGCGTGTTGAGATCAGGTATTAATGACAAAACCTTATTTGCAAAGTAGACATCATCCCAATTAGGGACATAAACATTCACTAAGACGACAAGTTTTTGAAAAAGAGACCCGGAAACTATAATAAACCGGCCATTAGGGTCACTGACTACGTCAGATGGTGTAAACTGTATACTTTTGGTGATTAATATTACAACACCCCTGGACCTGCTATTAAATCTAGTGAAAAATCTGACTAACCCACGCTTCACGCAGTCTATTA
Source organism: Malacoraja senta (assembly GCA_038087875.1). Classification (NCBI taxonomy): domain Eukaryota; kingdom Metazoa; phylum Chordata; class Chondrichthyes; order Rajiformes; family Rajidae; genus Malacoraja; species Malacoraja senta. The sequence goes on along the minus strand of CM075979.1, from coordinate 45,928,000 downwards.
TGATCTTCCAATCTTAAGTGAGTTTCTTGTAGAAGTAGTATATCTGTTTTTAATTGTTTTAGATGAGAAAAAACTTTAGCTCTTTTAACAGGACCATTAAGCCCCTTTACTTTCCAAGATATAAACCTCACAGGATAGCCTCCATCAATGTCACCATTAGCCATATTTAAAAAATACATACAGGGCCTGCCATCGAAAACAACGCGAAGGCTGCATGTGAGAACACACAATGGGGAAAAAAGTCTAGAGCATCCGTGACATTCAAAGAATAAGCTGCCATTACCCAAAACATTTCCCCCATCCCCTTACAATAACAAGAAAGAACATTTAACCCCCAAAACCTAGATCTTCTTCCCCACCTGAGGACAATCGCAGGCATTACAAAACAAAAAACTTCCAAAGCGTTCCCTAACTAAAACTTTAAATCCAATTGAGGATGGCTCCCTTCTTCAAAAATTGTACGGTTGTTTGTTCTACCTTTAAGGTATATGGGCTCAAGATAACACAGGTCAAGCAAAGCATTACGAGAAAGAAAGAAATAAAAGTTGTATCCCAGAGAGCAATTCTAGACATTTACATTTTCGCTGGTTGAAAGTCCTCGACTCATTAATCAGATTCAGCAGCATGGCAGTTCAGTCAGTCGAGTTCCACAATTACTAAAATGAACAGTTTACCGCCGTAGGAGGCCGTGCCAATGCCGCATGAATATCCTAAAAAGTCATTGCTCTTCACGGCCATCATCTCCCCAGCTCGAGTGGTAAAACTCTTTGGCAGCCTCTGGTGTATTGAAGTCATGTTTTATATCTTCATGAGTGACCTGGAGCCGGGCAGGATACAGGAGGCCGAACCGAACCCCTTTCTCGTAGAGCAGGGATTTTATCTCCCTAAAAGCTGCACGTTTTCTCCCTAGCTCCTCGCTAAAATCCTCATGGAAAAACACCCGGTGCATGCGGAAGGACAGTCCCTGCCTCCATCTGGTGATGATGCAATGTTTGTCCTGAAAGTAGTGAAAGAGAACCAGGAACACTCTTGGTCTAGAAGGCTTGATATTCGAGACGTTCGTTGGTGTGGGTCCAACTCGGTGGGCATGCGAAAGCATGAGAGGTCTTGGGAAGAAATCAGCCCCCAGCACTTCTTCAAAAAACTCGGTCATAAATTTGACAGGGTTCAAACCTTCCACATTTTTGCGAATCCCGACCACCCTTTGGTTGGATCTCCGCGACCGATTCTCGAGGTCATCTAACTTCCCTTTCAGGAGTGCGTTTTCACTCTGTAATGTAGCTATGGTGACTTCGGCGCACACCAGTCTGTCACTGTGGTCATTCAGGCTGTCTTCAACCTCACAAATGCGTTCATCATGTGTTTCGTAGTAGGACTTAACTTCCTCCAGAGTGGTGTTCACCGGTGACAAAGCATCTTCAGGGCAGAGTTAATCGCTTGTGTCATATCGGCAAGGAGTACTGAACAAAGCCTCTCGAGATCCTCTCGTAGCTCGGGTCCAGCATCAGGCAGCGGCACCATGGCTGCAGCATTCTTGTTTGAGACCGCCGTCTTTTCACCCAGTTTTAGCTCGGCGGTGAATTTTATTTGCCGTTTCAATGTCTAACAATGCCTTAAGTCATACACAATGTTCAATAGTGGGTTACCTCGGCATATGACAAAGATGAACAGGTAGACTTTGAGCAGAAATCGGGAGCCACGCTCACACACACCTGTTCACTCCATGTCCAACCCGGAAGTCTCTAACTGTTTCTTAAGCATTGGGATAGTCTTGCCTCAATTACCTCCTCTGGCAGCTTGTTCCATACACCTACCACCCTTTGTGTGAAAACGTTACCCCTCAGATTCCTATTAAATCTTTTCCCCTTTATCTTAAACCATATTTACCTCTGGTCCTCGATTCACCTACACTGGGCAAGAGACTCTGTGCATCTTCCTGATCTATTCCTCTCATGATTTTTTACACCTCCATAAGATCACCCCTCATCCTCCTGCGCTCCAAGGAATAGAGTCCCAGCCTGCCCAACCTCTCCCTATAGCTCAGACCCTCTAATCCTGGCAACATCCTCGTAAATCTTCTCTGTATCCTTTCCAGTTTGATAACATCTTTCCTGTAGCATGGTGCCCAGAACTAAACACAATATTGTAAATGCGGCCTCACCAACGTCTTACACAACTGCAACATGACCTCCAAATGTATATACTCAATACGCAGACTGATGAAGACCAATATGCCAAAAGCCTTTTTGACCACCCAATCTACCTGCGAGTTAACCTTCAAGAAAACATGCACTGGCATCACTCCAAGATCCCTCTGCTCCACAACACTCCCCAGAGCCCTACCTTTCACTCTGTGGGTCCTGCCCATGTTAGAGTTCCCAAAATGCAAAACCTCACAATTCTCTGTATTAAATTTCATCACCCATTCCTCAGCCCACCTGGCCAATCGATCAAAATTATGCTGCAATTTTTCACAACCATCTTCACTGTTTAAAAAAAAACACTTTTGTATCATCGGCTCAAAATTTGTGGTTATGATTTCAAAACTATGCTGTGCTGAATTTAATGTGTTAAGAAGGAAAAGCTATAGAGAAGATTTATGAGTATTTTACCAGGACTTGAGGGCCTGAGCTACAGGGAGAGGTTGAGCAAGCTAGGACTTTATTCCTTGGAGCACAGGGGATGGAGAGGTGATCATATAGAGGTGTATAAGATTATGAGAGGAATAGATAGGCCAAATGCACAGAGTTGTTTACCCAGAGTAGGGGAATCAAATCCTAGAGAAATTAAGTTTAAGGTGAAGGGGGAAAGATTTAATAATGCAACTTTTTAAAAATCATTATTATTACACAAACGGTGTAATAATACAAATATGGAATAAGCTGCCACAAGAGGTAGCTGCCCAAAAAACATTTGGGCAGGTACATGGATATAATAAGTTTAGTAGATGGGTCCTGTTGGTCAACATGAATAAGATGGCCTGTTTCCACACTCTATGACTTCAACTAATAGAAACATAGAAACATAGAAAATAGGTGCAGGAGTAGGCCATTCGGCCCTTTGAGCCTGCACCGCCATTCAATATGATCATGGCTGATCATCCAACTCCGTATCCTGTACCTAATCCGTTCTTGCCTATGCAAATGTTGGTAGATTCTGACTCTCAGAATTCATTCCTGTAATGTACCTAGCACTTATGTATGCGCACTAGCATACAATTCCCCAGCTTGCCCTTGCAGACCTTCTTAAATAAATGTACAACATTACCCACCCTCCAGTCTTTCAGTTCCTACATTTGGCTAAATATGCAAATATTTCTGTTAGGGCCTCAGTGATTTCTTCCTTAGCTTTTCAGAATGTCCAAGAATACACTTGATCAGGCCCTGGGGTTTTATTCATCTTAATATTCTTCAACACTGCTAGCAACTCTTTTTCAATTAGGATATGGTCAAACACATTATTACTCATTTCCCTCAATTAGTTTCCTTTCATGATCTTCCCCTACATGAATACCGATTAGGGGTATTCATCTAACACCTGTCCCCTCTCCTGTGGCTCAACACATACATGATCTTTAAGGGCACTTTTTCTCCCCTTTGTTAACCATTTGCTCTTAATCAACGTAGAATCTCTTAGGGTTTTCCTTTATCTTGTCTTCCAGAGCTATCCAGTGAAGTATACCTCTTTATGACCTCTTCATTTCACTTAGATTGGTTTTAATTTTGTTTAGCGATGCAATGAGGCTGCAGGATGACTTGGATAGGTTGGGTGAGTGGTAGATGCATGGCAGATGCAGTATAGTGTGGATACATGTGAGGGTTTCCACTTTGGTGGCAAGAACAGGAAGGCAGATTATTAACTGAATGGTGTCAGATTAGGAAATGGGGAGATGCAACAAGACCTGGGAGTGCTTGTACATTAGTCACTGAAAGTAAGCATGCAGGTATAGCAGGTAGTGAAGAAAGCTAATGGTATGTTGGCCTTCATTGGGAGAGGATTTGACTTTAGGAGTAAGGAGGTCCTACTGCTGTTATACAGGGCCCTGGTGAGACTGCACCTGGAGTATTGTGAGCAATTTTGGTCTCCTAATTGGAAGCCAAACCTTAGGCTTACCAAAATCAACTGTTTGGAACATTACTAAGAAGAAAGAGAGCACTGGTGAGCTTACTAATCGCAAAGGGATTGGCAGGCCAAGGAAGACCTCCACAGCTGATGACAGAAGAATTATCTATATAATAAAGAAAAATCCCCAAACACCTGTCCGACAGATCAGAGACACTCTTCAGCAGTCAGGTGTGGATTTTCCATTGACCGCTGTCCGTAGAAGTCTTCATGAACAGAAATACAGAGGCTATACTGCAAGATGCAAACCACTGGTTAGCCGCAAAAATAGCATGGCCAGGTTACAGTTTGTCAAGAAGTACTTAAAAGAGCAACCACAGTTCTGGAAAAAAGTCTTGTGGACAGATGAGACGAAGAGTGATGGCAAGAGCAAAGTATGGAGGGGAGAAGGAACTGCCCAAGATCCAAAGCATACCACCTCATCTGTGAAACACAGTGGTGGGGGTGTTATGGCCTGGGTATGTATGACTGCTGAAGTTACTGGCTCACTTATCTTCATTGATGATAAAACTGCTGATGGTAGTAGCGTAATGAATTCTGAAGTGTATAGACACATCCTATCTGCTCAAGTTCAAACAAATGCCTCAAAACTCATTGGCCGGCAGTTCATTCTACAGCAAGACAATGATCCCAAACATACTGCTGAAGCAACAAAGGAGTTTTTCAAAGCTAAAAAATGGTCAATTCTTGAATGGTCGTCAATCACCTGATCTGAACCCAATTGAGCATGCCTTTTATATGTTGAAGAGAAAACTGAAGGGGACTAGCCCCCAAAACAAACATAAGCTAAAGATGGCTGCAAAGATTTTCCGGAAGTGGCGGCGCTGCCAAGCAGCTGCGGCTCGCCTGCAGTCCGTCTGTCTTTTCCTTTTTTTGATTTATTTTGTCTTGTTCGATGTATGTTTTCGTTTATTTTTAGTTGTGTATATATGGGGGGTGGGGGAATTTTTTTTTAAAACTCTTCCTTCAATGGAGACGTGACCTTTTCCTTGTCGTATCTTCGTCTCCGTCTGCGCTGAGGCCTAATATCGTGGAGCTGGCGGCCTCCAATGGGAATCGACCCTGGGGGCTCTGGTGGCAGAGCCTGTAGACTTACCATCGCGGAGCTGGCTGACTGTGGAGGCTGTGGTGGCGGTGTACAGAGGCAAATAAATGATGGGTCTTTGTCCCAAACATTATGGAGGGCAATGCACAACTCCTATGTTTTCTCACTAAAGCCTCTATATCACTTATGGGCAGGGCCCCCTAAGTCAGCTAGCCTGACCCTAGACTCTCTCAATCTCCCCTCTAAAAACTCCCACATGCCAACTGTCCCTTTACCTATTAACAAAGACCCAGGTTCGATCCAGACCTCAGGTGCTGTATGTCTGGAGTTTGCACGTTCTCCCTGTGTGGAAGAAAATTAATATCCTTCCTAATTTTGAATGGAATTGAACAAGCAGGGCTCAAAATTAAAGGTTGTCCGGTTGCCAATGGCCACCTAAAGTCCTGTCGGGCAACCTAAAAGTCGTGTCATTTTGCCCGGCTTGATTCTACAGAAGGTACACAAAAATGCTGGAGAAACTCAGCGGGTGCAGCAGCATCTATGGAGCGAAGGAAATAGGCAATGTTTCGGGCCGAAACCCTTCTTCAGACAGAAGACTGATTCTACAGATACTGGTTTATACCGAAGATAGACCCAAAAAACTGGTGTAACTCAGCGGGTCAGGCAGCATCTCCGGGGAGAAAAGAAATAAATGACGTTTTGGATCGGCGGCGACGGCTATAATGCGGGGTGATGGAGGGTCGGAGCAAATGACGAGCCCCGCACAGCCCCACCTCCTCCTCCTCCCGCATCCCGCCCGCCCTCATAGTGGCCGCTGTGTGCCACTCCGCCAACGGCAATAACCACTTTCAAAACAAACCCTCCTGCACGCTGAGGCCGGGAGGAGGGAGGGAGGAAGGGGGAGGCCCCCTTCCGCCGTCTGAAACACCTGCACCGCTCGGCCCCGCACCTTCCTGTTGGCTGGTGGAGGAGGGGAGGCGGTGGCGAGGAGATCCCAACATCCTCTTTGGCAGCGACACTTGGCGGTGGACAGGGACGGCCAAGGCAGCGGGGCGATGATGCCGGTGTTGTCTGAGGAACGCTGACCTTCCTCTGCCCCTTCCCCTCTCTCTCTCTCTCTCTCTCTCTCTCTCTCTTTCTCTCTCTCTCTCTTGTACGCCCCCTCCCGCCCCCTTTATCCTGGGACCCCTCCTCTCCATCCCGCACTGATCCCCATTCCCGCCTCTATTCAGTCCTCACTGACATCCCCTGTGCTCCCCTCCCCATCTATCCCCCCATCTATTCATCCTGCACTGATCTCCCTACCTACCTCACATTGATTCTCCTGCCACCCCCCATCCATCCTGTCCTGACCCCTCCTCCATTTATCCTGTATCGATCCCCCCCATCCATCCTGTAGTGATCTTCCCATTTATCCTGTACTGATCCCCCCCATCCATCCTGCACTGATCCCCCCCCATCCATCCTGCACTGTACCCACCATCCATCCTATACTGATCTCCCTATTTATCCTGCACTGCTCCCCTCATCCATCCCGTACTGATCCACCCCATTCAACCCCCTGACATCCCCTGTGCTCTCCCCTCACAATTTTAGCTACTCCAACCAACACGCACTAATTCCCCTGCCTCAAACCATCCATCCCGCACCGATTGCCTTCTCAACCCCCCCCCCCCCCCATCTATCCATCCCGCACTGATTCACCCCCCCCCCCCCCCGACCATACTGCTCTGGAAATGTCTTCAAACTGAACATTGACTATGTTTGATAACGGAATGCAATCAAATGTGTTTTAATTCCCAATGTTATTATTTGTATTAATCCACAAAGATGGATTAATTAAATTGTGAACACATGAAACATTAAAACCGCAATATTCGATTGTCACTGCTACCGTTGACACATTATTACAGAATTAAAATTTAATGGCAAATCAATGATCTAAATATGGAGTATCGATACTGTAGTTATTTAATTCACAACTATATACTTGGATTTATCCAGGTTTTATTTCTACAATCGGTCATATACATCACGAATTTGGTCAAGAGATATTTCAGTTGAAATTTTAACGTTAATTCCAAAGTGGGAATGATGGAAACAGCGTTTATCAATAATTTTGATAAAACTCTGGTGCGTACAAACTGGGTATCTTCATTGCTGTTCACAACACATACATCTAATCTGAATGTCTGGTAATGTGGCGTTTTGACACCTTTAAACATATTGCCAAAAGAACATTTGCTGCAGTTATGTCTTTTTGCCATCTCTTGTCAGTTAGTGTAATGTTTAACCTGTCAGATGGGTATAGTCGGATTTAACAGCTATTATTATAGAATGCCTTTAGAAATTTCCTTGCAACCTGTATATTTTGTTGTAGATAAATTATGTGGGGAGCGAGAGTGTATATGTACCAATAGCAATAACGACCCATGCTATAGCCATGTCATGATAATTTTTGGTCCTTCACAGAAAACATGCTTGCATCAATCTGTAGTGTGTATGGTTACGCATATATGTTACCATGGTCCAGGATTTATTGACACAGGTTGATCATATGCTGAATAATCCAACCACATTTTTGTTTGGAAGTGGAATGAACTAATAAAAATTGCATTAATTGCAACATGTAAAAAGAGTTGAGATACTGTATTATAATTTTGCTGCATGTCATTGTGGTATATATCTTGATTGGCGAATATGTTTAGTTTGTGACTTTATTTCAAGCAGAAATTATATGTGAATGCTTCATTGAGCATAATTCTGACTGGTAACTACGCACTTCGTCCGAGCACATTATCGCACGCGTCATGCAAACCGTCTTAAATGACCACCTAAGCAGCTTTTTAGGTTGTCATTTGGCAACCTAAAAAGCTGCCTAGGTTGCCCGGCTGACAACAGAGAAAAATGTTAAGTGAGAGCCTTGACAAGGTAACGAAAGTGTGTTTTGGATGTGATAATTGGCAGCTCTCGCTTGACCAGGTGCAGAAGAAGTTCATGGGAATCGGCAAAGTAAGATTAGATGTATTACCTCTTGTCTGGGAATGTGTTGAAGGGTGGATGGTAAATGTAAACATGAAAAGTAGGGGAGATTACAAAGCTTGTTTAATTTTCTGTAAGGAGTTACAGTAGATCACCCGCGCCCTCGACCGCTTGTGGCATAGAAATGTTACTGTAAATGGGTGGCTTATGATTGGCTCGGACAGGGGATGGTGGCGTGGACCGCCTGAAAGGTGAGATAGAATAATGTCAAGATGCCCTTGTATTGTGTTTGACTTGTATTAACCATCTGTTGTTGAATAAGATTAACAGAAGTGAAAAGTATGTTATGACTAATGAAATAATTGGTGCCCTTGTAGTAGATAGTATATTTTCGTATAGCTGTATCTAACAACAATTAATTTCTTCCACACCCTGTGACCATGAGTTTCCTCAGACTGCTCCGGTTTCCTCCCACATCCCAAACACCTGTCGGTTTGTGGGTTTAATCGACCCCTGTAAACTTGTCATGTATGTGTAGGGAGTGGATGCGAAAGTGGGATAGCTTGTGAACGGGTAATTGATGGTCAGTGTGGATTCAGTGGGTTAAAGAGCCTGTTCCAAGCTGTATCTTTCAATCAGTCAAATTTATTTACCTTAAAAATATGTGGGTAACAAAAAACAGAAAAGAGCTTCATGTTCCACGATGAACTATTATGCTTCCATGTATTTTGTCCATAAAATTGTGGAAAACATACATTTATCTTTGCTAAATTTCAAATATGCAAGAGATAAATGAATATATGATGCTAGACGGGGCTCCTTTTGAAACCAGGCACTGATATATCTGATCATGTACTTCCCCATAGCATGCAAATTTTCCCTTAAGCAGACATGCAGTTCCCCAAAATAAAGTGACACAAAAAATAGGTTTTTCCCTTTTCAACTAAGAGTAATTAGATTTCTTGCACCATTTTACAAAATCAATATCTTGTGCACAGATTTAATCTTCCTCTCATATTTTAAACTCACTGAAGATTTAAGGAGGATAAGAATCATCATTATCTTAAAAAGACTTGATATTGAAAGACTTCTCTATTCCAGTTTTGTTGTGCTCCATTGCTTTACAGACCTTACATTTTCGTCTAGTTTTACAGCAAGATTATTTTTCACTTGCATAGATTTACATACCTTGAATCCACAGTTTTCAAACCACTAGAAATACATCATCAAATGGAGGTTATTGATCAGGTTAACTTGGAAGGACATCGGGCATCTTGCAAGTTCTCAACATTTGGTAACACTTTTTTATTCATTTTGAAAACATATTAAAAAATATATAATTTAGAGATACTGCGCAGAAACAGGCCCGTTCAGCACACCGAGTCTGCGCCGACAAGCGACTCCCGCACACTAATACTATCCTACACACTAGGAACAACTTATAATTTTACCAAGCCAATTAACCTACAAACCTGTAGGTCTTTGTAGTGTGGGAGAAACCTGGAGAAAGCCCATGCAGGTCTCTGGGAGACAGTGGACTCCACACAGACATCACCCGTGGTCAGGATCGAACCCAGGTCTCCGACACTGTGAGGCAGCAACTCTACCGCTGCCCCACCCTATAATTATATTCTATTTTTAGTGAATTAGAATAACCGTCCAATTGAGAAGATTCAATACAATCTTGCTATAAACCTGCATTAAATAATACTATAACAAAGTTTTAATGCAATAAATAATGCCATCAAAATACTATACAATAACACAGAGATTACTTCCTTGTAATAAAAAATGTGCATCCATCTCTGCAATTCTAACAAAATGAGGTGATTACTGTACCACAAATCTGTACACTCAAATAATGCTAATTATTCAATGCACCCAAATCCAGACAACATCCTGATGAACCTCTTCAGCAACTGTTCCAAAGCATCCACATCCTTCCCAAGATGCAGCAATCTGAACTGCAACGATTCTCCTAATGCAGATTATCCAAAGTCGTATACAAGTGCAACGAGACTTGTCAACTTTTATACTCAATGGCTCAATGACCGACTGATACAGGCAAGCAAGCTGTCAATTAATTTATTTTACTGAGATTGTACCAAAGTGAAATTAAAGCTATTCTATAATGCAATAAATAAAGGAAGAACTCCATTACAGGCTATATATCACACAACCTGTCTTACATATAGCATTCTGCCTTGGCTTTATGAGACAAAAGACAAGACAAGAGACATTTATTGTCACATGCACCAATTGAATTCCACAGGCCGAGCTGGGCGGAAATTCACGCTGGCGGTCCCAGGACTCCGCGATGTTGGTCAGTGCCGCCCGTGGCTGGGAGCTTTGTAAACCACAGCTTCATGATGTTGAAGCAGCAGGCCCAACATTCCGGAGCTTCAAACGGCGATCCTAGGCAAGGCATCGCCCGCCCCGCGATGTATCCCGCGCTGCGCCGCTGCTGAAGCTTTGCCCGGTCTCCGGCAGGAAAGGCCACGCCAATCCAGCTGGTAGGCTGCGAGGGTGGGGGGGGGGGGGCAAGGACACGACTCAGAGAATAACCTCCTTTACCCTACCCCCCTCCCCCACATAGAAATACTAAAAACATCCTCCAAAACATACTTTTAAACAAACTAAAAATAGAAAAAAAAGAGAGAAAAAACAGAGAGACTGTAGGCTGAGGCTGCCATCATGCAGGCACCCCTTATGTCACTAATTGGATTAAAGTTATGAATCAAAACAACTAAAATCTCTGGATAAAATATAGGAATTTAGTTGGTACTTGCAAGTATCTTCCACACTTGCGAATGAAAGCCTGACAATTTATGAGCTAGACAGGAGTGCACAGTGCAACTAAGAAAGGAATGTCATTCCACTGGCACTTACACAAACAAAGCTTGTTTGTCAAACACAAGGTGTTCCTATGAAGAATTACAAAAACAAACATCAATGTTTCAAATGTATACAACATTTAGAGCCAAGTAAGCAAACACTGCAATCAACATATGGTTCAAAACCTAAAGGAAAGGGAATTTTATATATTTTGAATGTAAACATAATCCTTGGCCTAAAATGCACAAATGTGAATAAATATTCTCACCAACATGCAATGGACATTTTTTGGCTTCAATCTTCTACACTGTGCCCAAGTGAAGATAAGTAGAGGTTAATGGGCACATATTATCAATGACCCAAGAAAGACTGATATCTTCACCAGCATAGGCAGAACAATCATTCTACTGAGTTACTCCAGCATTTTGTGTCTATGTTCTCTGATGCAGACAGACATGTTCATGCACAATCCTTTTGGCTTTGGCATGCAATATTAACACAAGGGCTACATTCAGATTTAAAATACGACCAAGCATAATTTTGTCCAGTGAGGCTACATGGCTGCAGCTGAGAAATAAGAAAAAGGGATGATCACCTTGTTGGGAGTGTACCACAGACCCCCAAAGAGTCTACAGGAATTAGAAGAGCAAATGTCCTGCAAACTAGGAGTTTGCAGGACAAACGAGGTTGTCATAGTCAATATACAATAGGTGCAGGAGTAGGCCATTCGGCCCTTCGAGCCAGCACCACCATTCACTGTGATCATGGCTGATTATCCACAATCAGTACCCCGTTCCTGCCTTCTCCGTATATCCCTTGACTCCACTATCTTTAAGAGCTCTATCTAATTCCCTCTCTAAAGCATCCAGAAAATCGGCCTCCACTGCCTTCTGAGGCAGAGAATTCCACAAATTCATAACTATCTGGGTGAAAAGGTTTTTCCTCATCTCCGTTCTAAATGGCCTACATAAACTGTGGCCCCTGGTTCTGCACTCCCCCAACATCGGGAACATGTTTCCTGTCTCTAGCGTGTCCAATCCCTTAATAATCTTATATGTTTCAATAGAGCTGATTTAGTTTAGCAATGGAGTTAGATGGAGCCCTTAGGAATAGCGGAGTTAAGGGATATGGAGAGAAGGCAGGAACGGGGTACTGATTATGGCTCATCAGCCATGATCACATTGAATGCCGGTGCTGGCTCAAAGAGCCGAATGGCCTACTCCTGCACTTATTGTCTATAATAAGATTCCCTCTCCTCCTTCTGAATTGCAGTGTAAACAAGCCCAGTCGCTCCATTCTTTCAATATATGAGAGTCCAGCCATCCCGAGAATTAACCTCGTGAACCTACACTGCAGTTCCTCAAATTTGGGGACCAAAACTGCACACAAAACTCCAGGTGTGGTCTCACCAGGGCCCTGTACAACTGCAGAAGGACCTCTTTGCTCCTATACACAACTCCTCTTGTTATAAAGGCCAACGTGCCATTAGCTTTCTTCACTGCCTGCTGTACCTGCATGCTTACTTTCAGTGACTGATGTACTCTGGGGGCTCTAGGGGCTAGTGGAATCAAGGGATATGGTGGGGAGGCAGGCACGGGTTATTGATTGGGGACGATCAGCCATGATCGCAATGAATGGCAGTGCTGGCTCGAAGGGCCGAATGGCTCACTCCTGCGCCTATTTTCTGTTTCTATGTCTATGTTTCTATGTTTACAAGGACACACAGATCTCATTGTACTTCCCCTTTCCCTTACTTCACACCATTCAGATAATAATCTGCCTTCTTGTTCTTGCCACCAAAGTGGATAACCTCACATATATCCACATTAAACTGCATTTGCCATGCATCTGCCCACTCACCCAACCTGTCCAAGTCACCCTGCATCCTCACAGCATCCTCCTCACAGTGCACAATGGCACCCAGCTTTGTGTCATCTGCAAATTTGCTAATGTTACTTTTAATCCCTTCATCTAAATCATTGATTTATATTGTAAATAGCCGCGGTCCCAGCACCGAGCCTTGCGGTACCCCACTAGTCACTGCCTGCCATTCTGAAAGGGACTCGTTAATCCCTACTCTTTGTTTCCCGTCTGCCAACTAATTTTCCATCCATGTCAGTACCCTACCCCCAATAACATGTGTTCTAATTTTGCCCCAAAATCTCCTATGTGGGACCTTATCAAAGGCTTTCTGAAAGTCCAGGTACACTAAATCCATTGGCTCTCCCTTGTCCATTTTCCTAGTTACATCCTCAATAAATTCCAGAAGATTAATCAAGCATGATTTCCCCTTCGTAAATCCATGCTGACTCAGACCGATACTGTTACTGCTATCCAAATGTGCCGCTGTTTCGTGTTTTATAATTGACTCCAGCATCTTCCCCACCACCGATGTCAGGCTAACTGTTTTCTCTCTCCCTCCTTTCTTAAAAAGTGGGATAACATTAGCTACCCTTCCACAGGAACTGATCCTGAGTCTATAGAACATTGGAAAATTATCACCAATGCATCCACGATTTCTAGAGACACTTCCTTAAGTACCCTGGGATGCAGACCATCAGGCCCTGGGGATTTCAGTCTTCAGTCCCATCGGTCTACCCAACACCATTTCCTGCCTAATATGAATTTCCTTCAGTTCCTCTGTCACCCTAGGTCCTCTGGCCACAAGTACATCTGGGAGATTGTGTCTTCCTTAGTGAAGACAGATCCAAAGTACCTGTTCAACTCGTCTGCCATTTCCTTGTTCCCCATAATAAATTTGCCCTTTTCAATCTTCAAGGGACCCACATTTGTCTTAACTAATTTTTTACTCTTCACATACCTAAAGCTCCTATAAAAGCCCCTACCCCAGAAGAGATCCCAGTGGTCTATAAATCTAAATCCCTGCTCCCTGCACCAGCCCCCCAGCCATACATTCCGATCCCCTATCTCCCTGTTCCTGCCCTCACCAGCACGAGGTACTGGAAGCAATCCAAAGATTGTCCTGCATTTCAGTCTTCTTCCTAACTCTCTAACTCATGTTGCAGAAGCTCCTTCCGCTTCTTCCCAACGTCGTTTGTGCCCACATGCACAACTACTTCCGGCTGCTCACCTTCCCTCTCAAGGATGTTCTGAAGTCGGTCCGAGACATCTTGAACCATGGCACCAGGGAGGCAACAGCCGAACCCCGAGTCTCGCCTGCCACCACAGAATTTGCTCTGCACCTCGGACAATGGAGTCACCCACCACTCTGGCTCTGCCCGACATCGGTCTCGCCGGTCGAGTCTCATCACTAGGATTGGAGCCACCGATCTGTCCATCCCCGGACTGGAAGCGTCATCTGCCCCGACAGCTCCCAAGAGGGTGTATGTGTTTTCATTAGGTACAGCCATTGGGGTCTCCTGCACTCCACATTTACTCCCCTTTCTCACAGTCACCCACCTTCGTTCTTCCTGTATCCTTGGCGAGACAACCTCACCAACGGTCCGGTCCAGGAAACTTTTGTTTCCCCGGATGACCCTGAGGTCATCCAGCTGCTTCTCCAGTTCCCCAACACGTTTATTCAGTCATGGAATCATCGAGTGATACAGTGTGGAAACAGGCCCTTCGGCCCAACTTACCCACACTGACCAACATGTCCCAGCTACACTAGTTCAACCTGCCCAATTTGGCCCATATCCCTCCTAACCTGTCCTATCCATGTACCTGTCTTAACTGTTTCTTAAACGTTGGGATAGTCCCTAACTCAACTACCCCGTTTGGCAAATTGTTCCCTGCACCCACCACCCTTTGATGAATGGTCGTGGTTGGGGATATTAACTTTCCCAATATTGACTGGAACTGCCATAGTTCAGACAGGGCAGAATTTATCAAATATGTTCTGGAAAGTTTCCTCAGACAATATGTTGAGGGCCCCACACGGGAGAGGACAATGCTTGATCTAGTCTAAAGAAATTGGGACGGGCAAGTCGATGAAATGTTTGTGGATGAGCCTTTTCGAAACAGTGACCACTGTTCTATTAGGTTTAAGATAGTTATGGACAGAGAGAGGACGGGCCCACGAGTTTAAATTCTAAATGAGGGCAACTTTGAGGGTTCTAGACAGGAACTCGCTCAAGTTGATTGGAGCAGGTTGCTCGGAGGAAAAGGAATGTCTAGAAAGTGGGATGTTTTTAAAAACGTGCTGACAAGAGTCTTGGACATACATGTTCCTGTTAGAGTCAAGGGCAAGGCAGGTGCGTGCAAGGAAGATTGGATGATGAGAGAAATTGAGGCTCTGGTCAAGAATAATGAGGAGGCACGTGGCAGGGAAAGGCAGCTGGGATCAAGAGAATCAGGAGGGGTTTCCGGAACTGAGGAACACACTATAAGGGGCAAACAGGACACAGGAGTTAGCTCTGACAGATAATAAGAATAATCCCCAGAAATTTTATGTTCGTTAAGGAAAAAAGGGCAACCAGAGAGAGAATAGGGCCCCTCAGAAATCAAAGCAGTCAACTCTGTGTGCAGCCAAAGTCCTCAATGAGTATTTCTCCATTTCATTGACTACTCCCAGGGTAGTTATTGAAAGTGTCTTGAGGGCTATCAGCAGCCAGGACACGCTGAATGTCCACTGTGTATGAAGGTAGGCATGTTTTCCAGGCCTGATCAGATATATCTGAAGACCCTGTGGGAAGCTAGAGAGGATATTGAAGGTGCCCTGGCTGAGATTAATGAATCATCAGGTGAGGTGCTGGAAGACTGGAGGGTGGAAAATGTTGTGCATCTATTTAAGAAAGACAAGCCTGGCAACAACAGGCCAAGGAATCCAACATCTGCAGTCAGAAAGTTACTAGAGAGTATTCTGAGGTATAAGATATACAGACATTTAGATGGACAAGAGTTGATTGGGGATATTCAGCATGGGTTTGTACATGGGAAATCATCTCATAAATCTTTTTTTGAAGATATTACCAGAAAGGTAGGTGAGGACAGAGCTGTAGATGTTGTTCTTATGGACTTCAGCAGGTTCTTCATGGTAGCCTGCTCTGGAAGGTCAGATCACATGGGATTCCGGGAGAGATAGCTGACTGGATAGAAAAATGACTTCATGGAGGAAACAGAGGGTGATAGTGGAAGGTTGTTTTTCAGGCTGCAGGCCTGTGATTAGTGGTGGGCCTCAGAGTTCAGTGCTGGACCATCTGCTGTTTGTCAGCTATATTCAAGATCTGATTTGTAAGTTTGCAGGTGACACTAAATGGGTGGTATTGTAGATATCAAAGATGGTTGTCAAAAATTGCAGCAGGATCTTGATCAGTTGGACAGGTGAGCTAAGGAATGGTTGGTGGATTTCATACAGAGAAGTGCAAAATGTTGCATTTTGGGAAGTCTAAATGAGCAGGACCTACAGAGTGAATGACAGGGCTCTGGGGAGTGTCGTAGAGCAGAGAGATCTCGGGGGTGCAAGTTCATAGTTCCGTGAAAGTTGCATCACAGGTAGATGAGGTGGTCAAGGCTTTTGGCACATTGGCTTTCATCAGTCAGAGTATTATAGAATATGGGAGATTATAGACAATGGGTGCAGGAGTAGGCCATTTGGCCCTTCGAGCCAGCATCGCCATTCAATGTGATCATGGCTGACCATCCCCAATCAGTACCCCGTTCCTGCCTTCTCCCCATATCCCCTAACTCCACAATTTTTAAGAGCCCTATCTAGCTCTCTCTTGAAAGCATCCAGAGAACCTGCCACCACCACCCTATGAGGCATAGAATTCCACAGACTCACCACTCTCTGTGAGAAAATGTGTTTCCTCGTCTCCATTCTAAATGGCTTACTCCTTATTCTTAAACTGTGGCCCCTGGTTCTGGACTCCCCCAACATCGGGTACATATTTCCTGCCTCTAGCGTGTCCAAACCCTTAACAATCTTATATGTTTCAATGAGATGCCCTCTCATCCTTCTAAACTCCAGAGTGTACAAGCCCAGCTGCTCCATTCTCTCAGCATATGACAGTCCCGCCATCCCGGGAATTAACCTTGTAAACCTACGCTGCACTCCCTCATTAGCAAGAATGTCCTTCCTCAAATTACGGGACCAAAACTGCACACAATATTCCAGGTGTCTCACTAGGGTTCTGTACAACTGCAGAAGGACCTCTTTGCTCCTATATTCGATTCCTCTTGTTATAAAGGCCAACATGCCATTTGCTTTCTTCACTGCCTGCTGTACCTGCATGCTTACTTTCATAGACTGATGTACAAGGACCCCCAGATCCCATTGTACTTCCCCTTTTCCCAACTTGACGCCATTTAGACAGTAATCTCCCTTCCTGTTTCTGTTACCAAAGTGGATAATCTCACATTTATCCGCATTAAACTTCATCTGCCATGCATCTGCCCACTCCCCTAACCTGTCCATTATGTTACATTTGTACAAGACAATGAGGCCACATTTAGAGTATTGTGTTCAGTTTTGGTCACCCTGTTCTCGGAAAGATGCTGTTAAGGTGGAAAGGAGAAGATTTGAGGATGTTGCCATGACTCCAGGGTTTGAGCTATTGGGAGAGGTTGAGCAGACTAGGACTTTATTCTATGGAGAATAAAGTCTTTTACCCAGAGTAGGCAAATCAAGAACCAGAGGACATAGGTTTAAGGTGAGGAGGGAAAGATTTAATAGAAACCTGAGCGACAACTTTTTAAAAAAAACACACAAAGGGTGGCAGGTATATGAAACGAACAGCCGGATGAGGTAATTGAGGCAGATACTGTCACAATGTTTAAAAACTGTTTGGACAGGTATGGATAGGATAGGTTTAGAAGGATAGGTGGCATCGGGGGCTCGTGGGTCCCTGGTGGGAGGCCCCTTTTCGGAGCTCCTGCAACGGCAGCTACTCCCGCCCGAGTTGCGGGGTTGAGGATGACCTGGAGCGGGGTTTTACATCGCCCGGCGTGGCTTTAATGGCCGCGGGACTTGCTAGCGCCCGCCCGGGGCTCCAACATCAAGACCCGGAGCGCGGCCTTGCATCGCCCGGCGATGCCTGAATGGCCGCGGGACTTATTTACCATCGTCCGCCGGGGGCTTTGACTTTGACATCGGGAGAATGGGGAGTGCAGGGGAGAGACAAGACTTTGCCTTCCATCACAGTGAGGAGGAGATTCACTGTGATGGATGTTTGTGTAAATTGTGTTGTGTCTTGGTTCTTTTCTTGTTGTATGACTGCAGAAACCAAATTTTGTTTGAACTTCATTTGAGGTCCAAATGATAATAAACGGTATTGTATTGTATTGTATACTAGACTGTGGGACCCCTTGGGTCCCTGTCACACAGGAGGCTTGTTCCCCCAACGCAATATTCCACCACTCACCCATAGCCCCCAACTGCACAGGCGCAGCTCATTTCCCCTCATCCCTAGCATTCTCTCCCCTCCTCTTCACCCTCCCTCTTCTTTCCCCTCAGCGTCTCCCCTCCCCAATCCCTCCCTCACCTCTCTCTCTCCCTCTCCTTTCCCCGACCCTCAGTCACTCCCTCCCTCCCTCCATAACTCCTCTCCCCTCCATACCCCCTCCTATCACTCTATCTCCCACCTCCCCATTCCTCATGGACCCCTATCCCCCCACTATCGCTCCTCCCCTCCCCCACTGCCCTCCTCTCCCTCTAACCATATAACCATATACCCATATAACCATAACAGCACGGAAACAGGCCATCTCGGCCCTTCAAGTCCGTGCCGAACATTATTTTTTAAATTAAAAATAAATACTTCCCCCTAGTCCCATCTACCTGCACTCAGACCATAACCCTCCATTCCTTTCCAATCCATATACCCATCCAATCTATTTTTAAAGGATAACATCGAACCTGCCTCCATCACTTCCACTGGAAGCTCATTCCACACAGCTACCACTCTCTGAGTAAAGAAGTTCCCCCTAATGTTCCCCCTAAACTTCTGTCCCTTAATTCTCAAGTCATGTCCCCTTGTTTGAATCTTCCCTACTCTCAATGGGAAAAGCTTATCCACGTCCACTCTGTCTAACCCACTCCCTATCTGCCCCACTCCACCCCTCCTCTAATCGCCTCCTCTCCCTCTATTCCCCCTCGTCCCCCACTCTCCCTCCTCACCTTCTTCTTTTCTCTCTCCTCCTACCCTCCCCCAATCCCTCCCTCATCTTTTCCCTACCCTCCCTCCCTCCATAACTCCTCTCCCCTCCCTACCCGCCTCCTCTCCCTCTATCCCCTCTCCTCCCCAGCTCTCCCTCCCCAGGATCTCGAGGTTGCCGCTCCTCTCGCTTCTTGCGTGTCCCACAGGAGCATCGGCCCTCAGAGTCAGGCCTCGGATCGGCCTGGAAGCTCCAGCAGCTACAGCCTCGCCGGCGTGTGGGCGGTAGAGCTCGGAGAAAAGACGGATAAGAGCCATGGGGGAGGGGGCGGTATCATGGTCGAGGGGGTAGGAGCCAGCAAGGCGGCCCAGAGAGGAAGGGGCTGGAGCTGCGGGGTATTGCGATGGTGGTGCGTTTGGGACTCACAGCGGGCGCTGGACGCTCTCCTCCGCTGGGATCAGATTCACTGCTTTCCGTTTGGCGACATCGCCACGCTGCTTCCGGTCCCTCCGAAAATTGTGTCCAGTTGGAGACTTCCGCCGGCCACCCACAGTGTCCCTCAGCTCCAGTAAAGACACAATAGCGCAGGAAGGGGCGGACCGTCCCAGGGAGTGACAGGAGAAGGGACCAATCCGCGCTGACTGGCAGGAGAGGAGATCGATCTGCGCACGTGCGGTTTTTAAGATTTTTAAACCTCGCTAACTTTCATAATATACCACCGATCGGAACTAAACTTGTTGCACTCACAGCACAGGAGAATGTTGAGTGAGCTGGCGAAAAATAGTAGTGCTATCGTGTACCAATTTTATGTAAATAGAAAAACCGTGCAAACCGGAAGATAGATGGGCCAAATACAGGCAGATGGGACTAGTGTAGATGGGGCATGTTTGTCGGCGTGGGCAGGTTGGGCTGATTCAGATGTTGTATGACTCTATGATTCTGCGAAATTATTCAGATGATTAAGTAATGAATTATATACTGTTCATTCAGCATCAATCGACAGGTTCAGCAGTCAACCAGCATTGTAGAGTCATACAGCAGGAATTGTGGATGATCAGCCATGATCACATTGAATGGCGGTACTGGCTCGAAGGGCCGAATGGCCTACTGCTGCACCTATTGTCTAATGTCTCTTGTCTAAACAGGCCCTATGGCCTAATTTACTGGATAGTCAGTACGGCAGGGAAACAGGCTGTATGGCCTATCAACCAAAATCCCTCCTGTCCACGTTTTTCCCATATCTCTCTAAACCTTTCCTATCCATGTACCTGTCCAAATGTCTTTTAAATGTTTAGTTTAGTTTAATTTAGAGATACAGTGTGGAAACAGGCCCTTTCGGCCCACCGGGTCCGCGCCGACCAGCGATCCCCGCTCATTAACACTATCCTATATCCACGAGGGACAATTTTTACATTTACCAAGTCAATTAACCTACATACCTGTACGTCTTTGGAGTGTGGGATGAAACCGAAGATCTCGGAGAAAACCCACATAGGTCACGGGAGAACGTACAAACTCCATACAGACAGCACCCGTAATCAGGTGCGAACCCGGGTCTCCTTCGCTGCATTCACTGTAAGGCAGCAATTCTACCGCTGCGTGACTGCTGAACCTGTCGATTGATCCTGAATGAACAGTATATAATTCATTACTTAATCATCTGAATAATTTCACAGAGTCATAGAGTCATACAGCATCCGAATCAGCCCACGCCAACAAACATGCCCCATCTACACTAGTCCCATACTACCGCTGTCTCAACTATCTTCTCCGGCAGTTTGTTCCATTTACCCATCGCCCTCTGTGTGAAAAAGGTTGCCACTCAGGTTCCTATTCAATCTTTCCCTTCTCACCTTAAACCTTACAGGGGTGGGTCAAGACCTTGCCAACTCTTGCCCCACCCATTATTGCTTTCCACCAGCTATCCCTTCTCCAATCCTGTCCTGAAAAAGGGTCCCTTGCACAACAACCCCCAATTTCGTGCTGCACAGTTGCAAAATTTCATGAACCTAAATGGTATCAGGCATACCTTAGTCCCAACTTAACATCCAGCATCTAACGTCAGTCAGGATAGTCAAAGTAACAAATTATTGATGGGAATATGATCCAAGCAAGGGATGAACCGGAACAAGAGCAAAGCACAGATGATGAAGCAGCTCTGTCAGACTTTGGTATTATTCCACGTTCAGATGTAAGATTAGATACTCCAAAGAAAGTAGCGACAAAGGTAAATGATCCTGAACTTGACTGTCATTCAGAACCACAACCTGGTTCAGACAATCCCCCCAAACCACTCAGGAGATCAGAAAGAGTGCATAAACCAGTCTTCAGTTTACATTTGTAAAATTATTCTTGTTTGGCTAATTCACAAGTTATTTTTCTTTCTAAGGGGAGAACAGTGTAGTGTATATAATGGTAACTGTACCTTTAAGAACTGAGTACCAGGTGTGATTTGAGTGATGATATATTCATATCTCATCAGTCTCATGAATATGTGTGTGAGTAGGCGCGGTGTACTTTTGTAAAATAAAGACCCACACTGGCAACTGGTTGGTTGAATCCTGTGTTTGTTTCGGTCTACATGCCACTACCGTAACATCTTACAGTTTATTATATTGTTTACAAAGTGCTATCTTTACGTAGACGATAGGCTCAAAATGCTGGAGTCATTCAGTGAGACAGGCAATATCTCTGGAGAAGGAATGGGTGACGTTTCAGGTCGAGACCCTTCTGCAGTTCCTTCCTACACCATGTTTACATTCTGCTGTGCTGTCTGGGATATGTGACAATGAAACACTCTTGTCTCAATTTAGTTTAAAGAAACAGCACAGAAACAGGCCCTTCGGTCCAGCAAGTCAATAGGTGGAGGGGTAGGTAGTGTAGAGGAAGCGGGACTCTGCAGAGGACTTGGACAGGTTGGGAGAGGGGGCAGAGAAGTAGCAGATGGAATACAGCGTAGCAAAGTACTTTGATAGTAGGAATAAAGGCACAACGTATTTTCTAAATGGGGAGAGGATTCAGAAATCATAGGGTGCAAAGGGACTTGGGAGTGCTGGTACAGGTTTCCCAAAATGTGAAGTTCCAAGTTGAATTAGAAGTAAGGAAGACAAATGCAATGTTAGCATTTATTTTGTGAGAAGTAGTATGTGAAAACAGGGATGGAATGCTGAGGCTTTATAAGGCACTAGTCAGACCACATTTGGAGTATGTTGAGCAGTTTTGGGCCCCACATCTCTGGAGGGAAGTGCTGGCACTGGAGAGGGTCCAGAGGAGGTTTACAGGAATGAACCTGGGGATAGTTGGGTTAACGGCACTGGGCCTGCACTCACTGGAGTTTAGAAGGATGAGGGCGACCTCATTGAAACTTACCGAATAGTGAAAGGCCTGGATAGAATATAGACGTGGAGGGGATGTTTTCACACGTGGGAGGGTCCAGGACCAGAGGGCACAGCCTCAAAATAAAAGAACGTACGTATAGAAAGTAGATGAGGAGGAATTTCTTTAGTCAGAGGGTGGTGAGTCTGTGGAATTCATTGCCACAGGCAGCTTTGGGGGCCAAGTCTTTGGGTATTTTTAAAGTGGAGATTGACAAGTTCTTGATTAGTATGGGTGTCAAAGATTACCGGAAGGCAGGTGAGTGGGGTTGAGAAAGAAAGATCGATCTGCTATGATTGAATGGCGGAGTAGACTTAATGGGCCAAATGGCCTAATTCTGCTCCTATCATTTATTATTACACAGAAAAAAAGAAACATAGAAAATAGGTGCAGGAGGAGGCCATTCGGCCCTTCGAGCCAGCCCATTCATTGTGATAATGGCTGATCG
The DNA here is from genome assembly GCA_038087875.1 of Malacoraja senta. Lineage (NCBI taxonomy): Eukaryota > Metazoa > Chordata > Chondrichthyes > Rajiformes > Rajidae > Malacoraja > Malacoraja senta. Next base: position 45,905,138 of record CM075979.1, on the reverse strand, counting down.
TCCCCTATCAATAACCCGTGCCTGCCTTCTCCCCATATCCCTTGACTCCACTAGCCTCAAGAGCTCTAACTCTCTCTTAAATCCATCCAGTGACTTGGCCTCCACTGCCCTCAGTGGCAGGGAATTCCATAAATTCACAACTCTCTGGGTGAAAAAGTGTTTTCTCACCTCAGTCCTAAATGACCTCCCCTTTATTCTAAGACTGTGGCCCCTGGTTCTGGACTCGCCCAACATTGGGAACATTTTTCCTGCATCTAGCTTGTCCAGTCCTTTTATAATTTTATATGTTTCTATAAGATCCCCCTCATCCTTCTAAACTCCAGTGATTACAAGAATAAAGATTACAATGAATAATAAAAGTTATATCAAAATAACATGTAAATATTAGGAGAAGAATGAAATTCATAACAGCCAGAAAAAGAACAAGAACTGAAATCTGGGAATGTGTAAAACACAAGGCAGGAATGGGTATTGATTTGCAAATGTTGAATTCAAATTTGAATCCATAAGGCAGTGGAGATCTTCAAAAGGTCATCTGATCTGATATCCAAAGAGAAGCAAATGCAGTTATCTAAACTGGTAGTAGTGAAAGAAAACCACGGCTCTGTGGAAAGCCTACTGTTATTTAGTTCTTTTAGCTTTATATTTTAGAGGTGCTACTTTTACATCTGCACACTAGGGACAATTTACAGTTTATGAATTAAGCTAAAATAAACCTACAGGAAACCCGGACACCCAGAGGAAACCCCCGCAGTCACAGGGAGAACGTGCAAACTCCACAGACAATACCCAAGGTCAGGATCGAAGCCAGGTCTTTGGCACTGTCAGTCAGCAGCTCTACTGCTGCTTCATTGTTATGGCCCTAGAAAAGGAAAGAGACAAAAGAATAGGTGTTGCTTGTATCAGGGAGGCAAAACAGCAAATGGGTGACTGCTCTGCAGAGCACATCAATTCAATCATTCATCCGTCAGAAGAATGGTCTCGACCCAAAATATCACCCATTTGTTTTCTCCAGAGATGCTGCCTCTCCAGCAATAATATGCGGACCATTGGGATCTATGTTTAGATCTGTTCTTGGTTTCTTACATCGTTCAATGAAGTTCAAGAAACAACACCTCATCTTAATGTCACAGGAAATTGCCAATTTCACATTTGCTTTACTCACTCTATACCCATGATTGCGTAGCCGGTCATAGTGCGAACTCCATTATCAAGTTCACCGACGACACCACTGTGGTTGGACAAATCACAGATGGGGACGAGTCAGAGTATAGAAGTGAGATCGACGGACTGAACAAATGGTGCCAGCACAACAACCTGGCTCTCAACATCAGTAAGACCAAGGAACTGATTGTGGACTTTAGTAGGGGAAGGATGAGTACACACAATCCTGTTTATATCAACGGGATGATGGTGGAGAAGGACAATAACTTCAGATTCCTGGGCGTGCATATATCAGAAGATCTTTCCTGGACCCAGCACACCGATGCAATTGTAAAGAAGGCACATCAGCGACTCTACTTCCTGAGAAGATTACGGAGATTCGGCATGTTGAAGCGGATTCTCCTAAACTTCTACAGGTGCACGGTAGAGAGCATTCTGACTGGTTGCATCGTGGCCTGGTTCGGCAACTTGAATGTCCAGGAGCGGAAAAGACTACAAAAGTTGTGACCACTGCCCAGTCCATCACCGGCTTTGAGCTCCCCACCGTCGAAGGGATCCATCATAGTCATTGCCTCAAAAAGGCAGCCAAAATCATCAAGGACCCACACCATCCTGGCCACACACTTATCTCACCACTGCCATCAGGAAGAAGGTACAGGAGCCTGAAGACTGTAACGTCCAGGTTCAGGAACAGCTACTTCCCCTCAGCCATCAGGCTATTAAACACAACAAATAAGCTATGAGCTCTGAACTGCAAAAGACTATATTATTATTTGTTATTTGCACTATATTTGTTATTTATTGATTTTTTTCTTTTTTCCCCCCGTTATATACAATGTTTACATATTAATATATTCTGTTTTGCTGCAGCAAGTAAGAATTTCATTGTCCCGTCTGGGACATATGACAGGAGGCGCTGTCCAGATACTATGTTGTATTTTATTAGCATTCAATTCCACCCACATCCCTTCACTCTTCCTGGTAATTTCAGATGATTGTTGTGTCTTTCTTTTGCGTGTCCTGGTGTGCATTATTGATACAAACAAAATGAAGAATCCATGCAGTTATGACACTCAAAACAACTCCAGTACTTTACAGCTGCCTGTCCTGCAGCTGTCCGTTTTTTTCCCTTCTTTTTATTATTATTTTTAGTACGTTGAGTGTGTAGTTAGGGGGCCTAATCTTTTTATGTGTGGGGGGTGGTGGGGGGGAAGGGGGAAACTGCTTTTGGAGTCCCTACCTGGTCGGAGGGGTTGCCTTCCTCCGAGCAGCGCCTTCGACCTGTCCTTGCGGCCTACCAGCGGGTCCTGGAGCGGCGTTTCCCTGAGGGGACCTGGCTAGAACATCGGCTTTGGCGGCGGCACAGAACATCGGCTTTGGCGGCGGTGCAGCGCTGGAGTGCTGTCGTGGAGCGGGCAATGCCTTTCCTGGGTCGCCGCGCTGGAACTCCAGTATGCTGGGACCGCCGATGAGAACATCGTGGAGCAGCGGTTCTGTGGAGCGGCCAGCTGCGACGCTGAACGTTACATCCCGGAGCCTGGGATCTCTTGCTGAGATTGCCAGTGTGTGGAGCTCCGTCCGGCGCAGTCTGTTGGCTTGGAAGCCGCTGTCTTCGGTGGGAAGGTGGTCGTTCCTGGTACCCCAAGCCGCTGGGGGTTCTCCCGATGCCGGAGTACCATCACCCGGCGAGAACATCGGGCGCCGTGGCGGCGACTGTGGAGGCCTCAGTGGGCCCGACTCTGGGTGGACAAGAGGATGGGGACTGGACTTTGTGCCTTCCCCCACAGTGGGAACCACTGTGGGGGGATGTTTTGGTGTTGAACTTATTTTTAATACTGTGTTGTATTTTATTAGCATTCAATTCCACCCACATCCCTTCACTCTTCCTGGTAATTTCAGATGATTGTTGTGTCTTTCTTTTGCGTGTCCTGGTGTGCATTATTGATACAAACAAAATGAAGAATCCATGCAGTTATGACACTCAAAACAACTCCAGTACTTTACAGCACATGAGAAGGATAAAGTTATTAGTTACAAATGTTACGTCCATTATTAGGTCTCAAGTTTAGAAACTAATTTTCAGTCTATAAACAGTTAATTTACTTTTGAAGATTTAATCATAAAAGGTACAGACAATTAGAACCAAATGTTTCACCCTGGCAATTTCTAGTTTATTCTGGCACGAATGCTTAATATATTTGAACAGCGGGGAGGGATCAATACATTTGAATAGAAGTTTCAGGAAGTTTATTTTCCAGTTGGAATTTAAATAAATGTATTTTATTTCCTTTATTTTTTTTTTAATATTGAAAAAGAGTTGTTTTTGGATGTTAAGAGATATTTACAACCTTTCAACTATTTCTACCATTCAATTACTAAACCATGGACTTAGGTGGGGTGGAATTTTTCAAAGGCATTCAGGAAAAGGTTTCCTTAACCAATATTTAGGGGGCCATCTAGATGGGAGAGAGGAATCTCATAAGGTCATGAGGTCATAAGGGAAAGAAGTAGAATTAGGTCATTCGGCCCATCAAGTCTATTCTGCCATTCAATCATGGCTGATCTCCCTCCTAACCCCATTCTCCTATCTTCTCCCAATAACCTCTGACACCCGTACTAATCAACAAAGCCTTTGATAAGTTCCCACACAGGAGAGTAGTGGGGAAAATTAGAGCACATGGTATTGGGGGTAGGGTATTGACGTGGATAGAGAATTGGTTGGCAGACAGGAAACAAAGAGTAGGAATAAACGGGTCCCTGTCAGGCAGGGGCGAGTGGAGTGCCGCAAGACTCGGTGCTGGGGCCACAACTATTTATAATATATATTAATGATTTAGATGATGCGATTAAAATTAACACTAGCAAATTTGCAGATGAAACAAAGCTGGGTGGCAGTGTGAACTGCAAAGAGGATGCTAGGAGGTTGCAGGGTGACTTGAACAGGTTGAGTGAGTGGGCAGATGCATTGCAGATGCGGTATAACGTAGTTAAATGTGAGGTTATCCACTTTGGAGGCAAGAACAAGGAGGCAGATTATTATCTCAATGATGTCAGATCAGGAAAAAGGGAAGTGCAATGAGACCTGGGTGTCCTTGTGCACCAGTCACTGAAAGTAAACATGCAGGTACACCAGACAGTGAAGAAAGCTAGTGGCATGTTAGCCTTCATAACGAGAGGATTTGAGTATAGGAGTAAAGAGGTCCTTCTGCAGTTGTACAGGGCCCTGGTGAGACCACATCTGGAGTATGATGTGCAGTTTTGGTCTCCTAATTTGAGGAAGGACATCCTTGCTATTGAGGTAGTGCAGCATAGGTTCACGAGATTTATCCCCAGGATGGCAGAACTGTTATATGAGGAAAGATTGAAAAGACTGGGCTTGTATTTACTGGAATTTAGAAGCATGAGAGGGGATCTTATAGAAACATGTAAAATTATAAAAGGACTGGATAAGCTAGATGCAGGAAAAATGTTCCCAATGTTGGGGGTGTCCAGAACCAGGGGCCACGGTCTAAGAATAAAGGCGGAGGCCATTTAAAACAGAGATTTAAAAAAAAACATTTTCACCCAGAGAGTTGTGAATTTGTAGAATTATTTGCCACAGAAGGCAGTGGAGGCCAATTCACTGGATGGATTTAAAAGAGAGTTAGATAGAGCTCTGGAGACTCGAGGAACCAATGGATATGGGGAGAAACATAGAAACATAGAAAATAGGTGCAGGAGGCCATTCAGCCCCTTGAGCCAACACCGCCATTCATTGTGATCATGGCTGATCATCCCCAATCAATAACCCGTGCCTGCCTTCTCCCCATATCCCTTGATTCCACTAGCCCCTAGAGCTCTATCTCACTCTCTCTTAAATCTATCCAGTGATTTGGCCTCCACTGCCCTCTGTGGCAGGGAATACCACAAATTCACAACTCTCTGGGTGAAAAAGTTTTTTCTCACCTCAGTCTTAAATGGCCTCCCCTTTATTCTAAGACTGTGGCCCCTGGTTCTGGACTCGCCCAACATTGGGAACATTTTTCCTGCATCTAGCTTGTCCAGTCCTTTTATAATTTTTGTATGTTTCTATAAGATTCCCCCTCATCCTTCTAAACTCCAGTGAATAAAGGAAAGGGAAGGAAAGCATGGGTTACTGATTGTGGATAATCAGCATGAATGGCAGTGCTGCCTCAATGGGCCAAATGGTTTCCTCCTGCACCTATTTCTATTTTTCTATGAATCTAACTATCTCTGCCTTAAAGATATCAACAGACGATGTCCACAGCCTTCTGTGGCAAAGAATTCTACAGATTTACCACCCTCTGACGAAATACATTTCTCCTCATCTCCTTCTTAAAAGAATATCTTTTCATTCTGAGGCTATGACCTCTAGTCCTAGACTTTCCCGCTGGTGGAAACATCCTCTCCACATCCAATCTATCCACACCTTTCACTATTCTGTATTCTTCAATGAGGGCCCCCTTCATTCTTCTAAACTCCAGCGAGTACAGGCCCAGTGCAAACAAACTCTCATCATAGGTTAACCTACTCATTCCGAGGATCATTCTTGTAAACCTCCTCTGGACCCTCTCCACAGCCAGCACATCCTTCCTCAGATATGGTGCCCAAAATTGTTCACAATATTCCAAATGTGGCCTTATAGAGCCTCAACATTACATCCCTGTTTTTGTATATAAACTCTCTTGAAATAAATGCTAGCATTGAGTTTGCTTTCTTTACTACTGAACTTTGCCTACTTACTCTGAGAAAATTGGAATGGGGCAATTGACTGAAGAGTCAGTGGGCGAGCCTTTTGGGACCAGCACGCAGTTCTGCTAGCTTTAAAATAGGTATGGATAAGGAGGGGGCTAGCTCCCAATTGCAAGATTAAAATTTGTGCAACAGCAATTTTGAAGGTTTTAGACTGGAACATTAATTGGAGTAAGTTGTTTTTTCATGAAAAGGACATCCAGAAAGTGGGATCATTTTAAAAGTGTGATGGCTAAACTGTACAACTCCTCCTCCTTCTGTCGTGGGGTAGACCAACTTCCCTTCCCCCACCCCACTCCCCAATCTTTGCACATCCCCAATCCTTTCCACACGTCACTTTAATTTCATGTTTCATTTATTTTGTGTTTTTTATGACGTGTTGGCAGATCAATTTCCTTCCTAGGATAAATAAAGTGCTATCGTATCGTAAGAGCTCATGGTATACATGTTCCCATTATTGTGAAGGGCATGGCAGCTGGTAGTAAGGAGCTCTGGCTGACAAGAGAAATTGAGGCCCTGGTCAGGAAAAAGGAGGCATAAATCAGGCATGGGCAGCCAGGATCAAGTGTATCCCTGGAAGATATTGGGGATTGAGAAGCATACTCAAGAAGGAAATCTATAGGGGACATAGGATAACTCTGGCAGCTAAGATTAAGGAGAATCCAAAATAGATTTTATGTATGTTAATGGAAAAAGGGTAGTGAGAGAGAAATATACAGCCCCTCAGAAACCAAAGTCTAATCGATGCATGGAGCTTCAGAAGGGCAAGATAGCCTATGAATATTTCTGCTCTGTTTTTTTCCATGGATAAAGACATGACAATAATTACAGCTGAGGAGGTTCTTGAGTCCCAAGATGTATGATGCAATATAATTCTCCAGGGCCCAATTCAAAATATCCAAGGACACTCAAGGAAGCTAGAGAAAAAATTGCAGATGTTCACTCTTAGATATTGTTTGACACAGGTAACGAGGATGGGAGGGTAGCTAATGTTGTGCCTCTATTTAAAAAGGGTCACAAATAAAGTGAACATGTAATGCCAAAATCTGTCATAGAAAAGTTATTGGAGAGCATTCTGGGGGATCAGATATATGGCTTTGGATTGAAAGCATGGTTTTGTAAGTAGGAGATTGCGTTGCAAGAATTTGATAGCATTTTTTTAAAGTAACCAGGAAGGTTGATGAGGGCAGTGCTGTACACATTGTCTCTATGGGCCAGCGAGGCTTGATAAGCTTTTGCAAGGTAGGTTGCTCGAGGGGGTTAGATCACATGCAAGCTGGCTAAATGGATACAGAATTAATCTCAGGGTAGGGAGCAAGAAGATAGTGGTGGTGGGAGATCGTTTTTCATAATGGAGACCTGTGACTAGTGGTCAGGATCAAACCCGGATCTCTGGTACAGTGAGGCAACGACTCTACCGCTGCGCCACCATGTAGAGCTTTGAGAATAAACAGCAAAGGGAAGAGTGAACAAAGAGATGAAGAATTAGAAAGGGTCAAAATGAGAGATAAGGTGTATAGGGAAGCGGATGTGAATATTCACAACACTTTCCTTTTGTCTGATAAAGGGTGAGATGGATTAAGAAAAGGCAGAAGAGTAGAAATAATTGTTTTAAGCATTTTGAGGATCAACAACACTCCAAATGTATACAATTTCTAGTGATGGAGATTGTTGACAACAATTACTTAATTGGATAATCTGTGGAGCATTTATTTTGCTTTTAGCACACAAGTACAGAAATTTCACAAGACAAGGGTTTTTTTTCCAAACAGAGCCGTGGAATGAGAAATCACCAATGGTTATTATTTGGCTTTAAATAATTCAATGTCACACTTGCCTTTATAATGTTATGGAATTAGAATCATTTCATTATGTTGACAGCAAATTATGGTTCAATATATTTCATAAAATAACCAGATGCAATCAAAGATGATCATCAAGCATGTTTGCAGCAGTTATCACCAGTTGCAACATTGAAGAAATATTTAACAGGAACATGGATAACATAGGTTGAGAGGGATCTGGGCCAAATGCAGGCAGATGGGACTAGTGTAGATGGGTTATGTTAGTCGGTGTGGGCAAGTTGGGCCAAAGGGTCCGTTTCCAGCTGTACGACTCTATCAGTAGCTGAGATAAAACCAACAATCAGAATTCAAGCAACTAACATTGATCACATTAATTGCAATATTTTCACTGAACAACTGGTTACAAATTTAGGAAGAAATGTTTAAAGTACAGATTTTTGTTAGTGTAGATTGACATGATCCTCCGCAGCATTGCAAAGCCACATTTACACAGGGCGGCAACAGAACTGCCATTATTGGGATACAAAAGACTGTTCAATTTCCAAAGCAATAGACAAAGATCATTGTTTAAACTCAAGTATCTATAAACGTGACAGAGCAAAAGTTCAATATTAGTAAAGAATTTCCATCAATGTATGCAACTTTACAAATTAAATCCATGTAGTGTCTAAATCTAATTGAAGCCAAAGTCTAAATAAAGTGCCTGAAAGATTAATTGCAAAAAAACATAAAGTAATCAAAATAAAAATGCAGTGTAATATCAGACAAAACCCTGATAAGGTTCATAAAAATGCATTGTGTCAGGGAGCTAGGCCAAATGTATGTTTGTTAACAGACTCCTGTTCTATTATATAGAACATTGTAGTTCTCCCAAAATAAAGTTTCAATAAATCTCATTTAACAAGTTACTTTTATTCTCATATTTTAATGTTCAAGATTAATTAATTTAATATAAACAAATAATATTCCTCAGCACTAAATTACACATCCTAGCCCTTTGACTAACACTGCGACTTGAAAATGTAATTGATTTAAAATCCAGAGACAAAACATTTCAAGCAAAAAGAAAGTTATACATTAGTTATACATACAAAGTCAAACATGTCTTCTTTTATGAAACATCAGTAATGTTTCAATTGGCCAATCCTGGACTGACAAGTAAAGGATCAGGTTCTTATTTACATAAATATTTTTGTCTAAATATATATCTCAGCCTTGAATGTTCTTAATCATACAGCATTCGCAACTTTTAACAGAGATAGTTCAGTTCCTCAAACGCCCTACTCAAAAATTACCCTATTCAACAACACCTGCCATGTTGATCATTAGAAAGATTCATGTAAATAGCTGATACCTAAAAACACTGTAAAGGAAACATTTTTAACCTGCTCAAATGATTGCATAATGCAAAATATTATAAAAATCAAATAAAAAATTCACAATTGTAAATCTTAGAACAAGAATATACAAGTAGATGCATGTGTAGGCCATTTCCCTCCTCAAGCCTGCCCCATCATTTAATAGGATCATGGCTAATCAATTCCACATTCATATCTACCACGCTAACCTCTAATCCCCTTGCTTGTCAAGTATCTTTCTATCTCTGCCTTAAAAATATTCCCAGACAATAATTCCAGGAACAGCGCTCCAACCATTTTTGCTCAAATAATAAAAATGCCTCACTCCATTTAAATAGGTGACTTTTGTTATTATTAAACATACAGTGATGTCTCGTTCTAGACTGCTCCCACCAGCAAACACCCTCTCCACATACACACTGTCAAGATCCCTCAGAATGTTCATATGTTTCAATCAAAATCACTCTTGTTCATCTAAAACGCAAAGGATACAAGGGTCCAAACCTTATTCAAAAGGCAACCCAGTATTCCAGATATAAATTAGTTTAATAAACCTTTTCCAACCCAATTCCAACACATTAACATTCTTCTCTAAATAAGAGGAACATTACCGAGTACAATGCTCCAGATGTGGTCTCATTAATGCTCCATTCAAACGGTGCATTATTTTGCTGCCATTGTAATTTGTTCCCCCAGCATCAAGCACTAATGTTGGTAGTTTTTCTAATGACTAATTTTACCTGCATTCTAGCCCTTTCTATGTCATGCCTAGAACATTCAGATCCCACTGCCTCGTGCAGTTCTGCAAATGTTCATCAATGAGGTAATGTGTCATTTTCCCACCAAGTGGGCACTTTCCACCCTTGTGCAAAGATCCAGCAAATGGAGTACAGTCAATTCAATCATATCTCTCCATAATAAAATCATTTCAGTAGGCAATGTGCTCGCAATAACCAGATTATTGACAGATAATCTTATACTGCAAATTCACCCCATTATAAAAAAAAGAATGCATCCTAGTAGAAAACAAACTGTACGCTTCAATTCTTTCTACAAAGACCAAACTTTTCCAATGGCGTTTAAGGTCAGCAAGAGAACTATTGGGAGGTCAAGCGTTAATATAGAAAGTGACACTTTAACAAATATTCAGTGTGGGGACATCTACAATCCTGAAATGTATAAATCTGTCCCCACACTGAATATTTGGCCCGAGGGACATTTTTTAAAATGGGGGATTATACTTATTCATTCTACTTCTTCTGCAAGGACATAATAGCTGAACAAACATAATTCAATTATTTATTCCTTTCTCAAAGGGATCAACTCAACAAGGTTAAACTCCATGGAGACAAATTTAATTCAGGATCAGAAACATATTACCTATACAATTGTAGAAATGTTACATTTCGTCTATAAATAAATCCGACTGTTACTTAACATAGCGCCTGCTGGTGGGCGAGTGGGCAAAATCACCCCTGTGTGTACATATGTGTTGTGCAGGGTTTGTTTCTAGAATGGGAAGATGTTCAAGCGGGCAGGTGTAAGCACACGTTGCGTGTATGCCTGGAAGGAAATGTTAGAGCGAATAGCCATTGTGTTTAACCCATTACCTTCCCGGCTACTGTCATCCTGGCAGGCTGGAGATGGAGGGCTGTGGTTGCGGCTTCCAGCCGGCACACAATCTTTGCAGAACGAATGGAGACATGGCAACAATCTGGGCTCACGATTTGTAAGATCCCTTTTGCAAACCAAGCAGGTCCTGAACAGATCATCTTCAGCGTAGTTCCTCGTGTTTTCGGCAATGTCATGGATGCCACTTTGGTCCATATTTCTCCTCCTTCCCAGGGTCTGAGCTCTGCGCACGGAGCCGCTAGTCTAGGTGCAGGGTCGCTGGTCGGATAGTTCCTGTTCTAAATGGAATCATCGCCGGCGAGAATATACAGAGCAGGCAACGAGTGAGAAGCCCGGAGTGTGGGAGTGTGGGAGCCTTGACACAGCCTCGGCTAAAGTCAACCTCTCACCAGACTCTCCACATCTGTATAAACCCACCTGTGAGCGGCAAGTGACGCACACGGCGAGTCACCGCGGCTCCAACACCAATGACATGCTCACTGCAAAGACACGGTTAAAAGTCTGATGTAACATCTACTGATTCATGAACAGAACGCCCCAAATAAAGGAAAACGCCTCCCTGCATCAAATCCAAGCTGGGTAACAGTTGCACTTCAATCAACAATAATGTGTTGTTCTGCTTTATGAGACTGCGAAGGGAAGAATGGTTCTGCACTGGGACATTGCTTGAGAGACGCGGGCTTTCTCTTGCAGGTGACACATTTGTATGCAGGGGAGGGGTTACTGGAAGGCTACCTCATGCAGAGAAGGATTAGTACACATCCAACAAGCAAGCGGGCTGTGTCAAACCATCAACATTACAGAGCGGCTCAGGCAGTCACTTTCACCATGTTATGCGTGGCCAATAAAGGCTTGCTTTTACAGCAATAACCACATATTACGAATTAATACTTTTTTTTAAAACAGCATTTGGAAATGTCGAAAGGGCAATGCTAATTTCCTCACTTTTATGATGCCTGCGCAGACATGTATTCTTGCAGATATTCAGTAGAAGTTCCCAGAATGTCCAATATTTCAAACATGGGTTACGTGATCGATTAGACAATGAATATTCGATATATTGATGATTTAATAAATATTCACCATTCATCCACTGTTTAAAGGCTTCTTCATTCAACGTGTTACTTGGACACATTCATCCATCAAAAATGGTAAATAGTTATCCCACCGGAAATGATGGCAGAATACAATCGCCCAGGTGACAATACAACGTTGATGTTGTACACTACATTACAGGACAATTAAAGCATTAATTACAAACATAATTTACTTGTCAAAATGTGTTTTTTTAATGTATTATTAATAATTGTATTTGTAAGTAAGTAAGTAAGTTTATTGGCCAAGTATTCACATACAAGGAATTTGCCTTGGTGCTCCACCCACAAGTAACAACATGACATACAGTGACAGTTACGAATGCCTCAGAAAGCACTAAACATTAATAATAATAAGACATTAATGATAAAACACCATTGATCAAGCATGTGAACCAACAAAATACCAGATCAAAAGGAGGCTACAGATTTTTGGCTGTTGAGTAGAGCAACTACTCGTGGATAAAAACTGTTTTTATGTCTGGCTGTGGCAGCTTTGACAGTCCGGAGTCGCCTTCCAGAGGGAAGTGATTCAAAGAATTTGTGGCATGGGTGAGACGGGTCCGAGATGATCTTGCCCGCTCGCTTCCTGGCCCTTGCAGTGTACAGGGAAGTTTGTAGCAAATAACCTTCTCTGCGGACGATACGCTGCAGCCTCCAGGCATCGTGCTTGGTGGCTGAGGAAAACCAGACCATGATGGAGAAGGTGAGAACAGACTCTACGATGGCCATGTAGAATTGGACTATCATTGCCTGTGGCAGATTATGCTTCCTCAGCTGCCGTAGGAAGTACATCCTCTGTTGAGCCTTTTAGACTGTGGAGTCGATGATAGCCCCCCACTTAAGGTCCTTGGAGATGATGGTTCCCAGGAACTTAAAAGACTCCACAGATGTGACTGTGGTGTTGTTGATGGTGAGTGGGGTGAGGGGAGGGGGAGCTCTCCTAAAGTCTACAATCAGTTCCACTGTCTTAAGAGCATTGAGCTCCAGGTTGTTGCGACGGCACCAGGATGCCAGCTGTGTCACTTCCTGCCTGTAGGCAGATTCCTCCCCATCCTGGATCAGTCCAATCAGGGTTGTGTCGTCCGCAAACTTGAGAAGCTTGACGGAGGTGTAGTCGTTGGTGTAGAGAGAGTAGAGGAGAGGAGAGAGTACGCAGCCTTGCGGTGCTCCTATGCTGAGTGTTTGCGGGTCCGAGATGTGCTTTCCCAGCCTCACATGCTGCTTCCTGTCTGTCAGGAAGCTGGTGATCCACCGACAGAGGGGTTCAGGCGCAGTCAACTCGAATAAAGTACCATTTGGTGGTACTTTATTACTAATTTGTAGACAAAATACACCGCTTCCCCAATTGTATAGGTAATATATTTCTGATCTTGAATTAACCTTGAATTGGTCTGCAGAGAATTTAAACTTGTTGTGTTGATCCCTTTGATGAAGGAATAAATTGTAGAATTTACACAATGGCATACACAACTGTCTTTCAGAGAACTTTCTGTTTATTTAGCTATTTGCAGAAAAAGTGGAATAAATAAGCACATGATCCATAGGCCTCCATTCTCTACATATCCATGTGCTTATCTAAAATCTCCTCAATACTATTATCATATCTGCCTCCACACCACCCCGACAGTGTGTTCAAGGCACCCACCATTCTTTGTGTAAAAAACCTGCTCAGCACATCCTCTTTAAACATTGTTTCCCTCAACCTCTAGTCTTTTCCACTGACAGAAAAAGCTTCTGACTGTCTACGTTATCTTTTCCTCTTTACTTCACATAACTTTATATACTTTAGATACTTTATAGTCACCCAGCAGTATATATGCATTCAAGGGAAAGCCAGGTAAATATTCAAGGAGAAAAGAGTAGAAACATTGTAGAAGTAGAGTATTCTGTTTCTTTGCTGAAATACATTTATAATTTGTAACATTTAACATTTTTAATTTCAGTATTTGATTGCCAGTAATTTCAGATAACAAAAAGATTGCAGACAATACCAGAATTTTGGGATTAATATAGCTGAAATTAACTTTGGGTTGTTTAACTGTTTTATGCTCTTTAAATCAAATAATTGACTGATTAATAATTTGCATAAATGATTCAAATTTATGGCCTGCAAATTCATGGATGAATGTTAATAATAGCATAGTGTATTGTTATCATGTGTACTTTTGAAAGAAATGGCTGATTTTTTCCTATATGTCTTTATTAATGAGGCTACATTTCCTTGAACTTCTGCAAAATGCTCGTAACATCCTCATTGAAAAATTGTTTGTTATCATGGCTTCATTCATCAAGGCAATCAAAACTACTGGCAAATTTCCCAATTTTCTATCCACTTATTTCCCACCAGCTATTTGGATTGAAAATAAAACCATGGGTAATGCATATGAAGAAGAAGAAGTCTGAAGAAGGGTCTCGAAACGAAACATCACCCCTTCCTTCTGTTCAGAGATGCTGCCTGTCCCCCTGAGTTACTGCAGCATTTTGTGTCTTCGGTAATGCATATGAAGTGTTTTATAGTCCTTTTATAGTCCTCTCTGTCATGAGGACAGTAAAATGTCTATTAATGCCGTGAAGCCTTATATATACGTGCAATCTCCTTTAATAACTCTCTCAGATTTGGCTACTTCCCAGAGTTCATACATATGGGAACAGAATTAGGCCATTTGGCCCATCAATTCCACTCTGCCATTCAATCCTGGTTGATATATATTTCCCTCTCTCCCTGCCTTCTCCCCGTAACCTTTTACACATTTACTAATCAAGAACCTATTCATATCCACTTTAAAAATACCCAAAGACTTGGCCTCCACTGCCATCTGTAGCGATTTTCACCGATTCACCACCCTTGGGCTACAGTTTTGTGATGCCTTCAGAAACAACAATTTATGATGAAAGGATTTCAGTCATCTTGACAAGATTTCTGTTCCTGATTACCCTGAAATATATGGAAAAGAAACGGATGAAGACAAAGAAAAAACAAGAACTTTTCAATGCACCTCAGTACACATGACAACAATAAACCTAAACTCCTAGGCTGTGAAGTTATTATTAATCATTGATACAACCACGCCACCCCAAACAGCCAGTGTAGGCACCATCTAGTCATGAGAGGAGCTGTGCATGCACTTGCTGTGCTTTAGCAAGGAAGAATTTTGCTAACTCTGTGAAATTTCACAGGAAGTCCCTAAGATGTGTTTGCCTTGAGGCCCTCTAAGTTAGCATGAAATAGATAACAGTCACTTCGATAATTGAAATTTTATTCTGTTAGGACTGACCTTTGTAACGTTGTGCATGATCCTCTGAAAGTCTGCATTTAACAGAGGACAGAGCTGTTAGTGCTGCACTCATCCATACAAGAATCCTAATGTGCATTGTAAATAATGAAGAAGCCTTCACAGTAATCAGGGGGTGCATGATTCACCACAGCCTCTGGCCTGCTCTTGTGCCTATAGTATTTATATGGGTTAAGTTTCTTGTCCATGGTGATATCCATGATGGTAGGGAAATCAATGGTGGTAATGCCCTTCATTGACAAAATGTAATAGTTACATTCCCTTTTCTTGGAGTGATTATTGGCCTGGTCTATTTTATTGGTGCAAATGGCACTTGCTATTCATTAGTCGATGTCTAATTGCTGTTTATGTCTTGTTGCATAATTCACATTTGCTGAAGAGTGTGAATGAAATTGTGTGAAATTGAAATAATAATGTGAACAAGAAATATGTTGTCAAGCTGGAAAGGATACAGAGAGGATTTACGAGGATGTTGCCAGTACTCGAGGATCTGAAATATAGGGAGGGGTTGAGCAGGATAGGACTCTATTCCTTGGAGCGCAGGAGGATGAAGGTTGATCTCATAGACAAAATGTGTCAGAAGGAACTGCAGATGCTGGCTTAAACCGAGAATAGACACGAAAAGTGACTCAGCGGGTAAGACAGTGTGTGTAGGAAGGAACTGCAGATGCTGGTTTAAACTGAAGATAGACACAAAAAGCTGGAGTAATTCAATTTAGTTACACAATGTGTCAAACAGCATCTCTGGAGAAAAGGAGCAGGTGACGATTCGGATGGAGACCTTTCTTCAGAGGGTAATGAGAGATATAGATGATAATATAGAGAGAGAGAAGAAATGAATGAAAAATATGGAAAATAGTAACAATGCTAAAGGAAAGTATTAGCTGTGGGCAAGGTGAAAATGAGTTACACACAATGAGACTCGTCAAGATGACTGAAGCGAGTGCAATGACTTGGGTGGGGGAAGGACAGAGAGAGAGAGGGGATACAAGGGTTTCTTGAAATTAGAGAAATCAAAATTCATACCACCGGGGTGTAAGCTGCCCAAGGAAATATGGGATGCTGTTCCTCCAATTTGCGTTTAGCCTCACTCTGACAATGGAGGAATCCTAGGAGAGAAAGGTCTGTGTGGGAATGGGAAGGAGCATTAACGTGTCCAGCTGGGACAACTGGGAGATCAGGTAGGTTCAGTCGGGCGGAGTGAAGGTGTTCTGCGAAACGATCGTCCAGTCTATGTTTGGTCTCGCCAATGTATAAGAGTTCACAACAAGGGGGAAGTATTTTATTTTTAATTTAAAAAATAAGTGCAGGTAGATGGGACGAGGGGAGAAAAAGTGTTCGGCACGGACTTGAAGGGCCGAGATGGCCTGTTTCCGTGCTGTTATGGTTATATGGTTATATGGTTATATGGTTATATGATCAACGGATACAGTAGATGAGGTTGGAGGAGGTGCAAGTGAACCTCTGCCTCACCTGAAAGGATTGCCGGGGTCCCTGGACAGAGTCGAGGAATGAGGTGTAGGGACAGGTGTTGCATCACCCGTGGTTGCAGGGGAAGAAACCTAGGGAGGGGGTGGATTGCGTGGAAAGGGATGAGATAACCAGGGAAGTGAGTTACTGAGTAATTGCACAGGTAAAATTTAGTTTAGTTTAGAGATTCAGCATGGAAACATTTCTTTCCACTCACCGAGTTTATGCCAACCATCGATCACCCATTCACACTAGTTCTACGTTATCCCGCTTTCTCAT
The DNA here is from genome assembly GCA_038087875.1 of Malacoraja senta. Taxonomy (NCBI): domain Eukaryota; kingdom Metazoa; phylum Chordata; class Chondrichthyes; order Rajiformes; family Rajidae; genus Malacoraja; species Malacoraja senta. Next base: position 45,888,288 of record CM075979.1, on the reverse strand, counting down.
CCACTCCCTACACACTATTGAAACTTGAAGGAAGTAAGTATACAGTGCAGCACAGCAGTAGAGCTGCTGCCTCACAGTGACAGAGGCCCAGGTTCGATCCTGACTTCGGGTGCTGTCTGTGTGTGTATTTTGTACATTCTCCCTGTGACGGGTTTTCTCCAGGTGCTCCAGTTTCCTCCCTCATCCCAGATATGCAGGTTTGTAGGTTAATTGGCTTCTGTAAATTGCCCCTAGTGTGTAGGATAGAACTATTGTACAAGTGATTGCTGATCATAGACTCATAGAGTCATAGAGTGATACAGTGTGGAAACAGGCCCTTCGGCCCAACTTGCCTACAGCGGCCAACATATCCCAGCAACACTAGTCCCACGTGCCCGTGTTTGGTCCATATCCCTCCAAACCTGTCCTTTCCATGTACCTGTCAGTTTCTTAAATGTTGGGATGGTCCCTGCCTCAACTGCCTCCTCTGGCAGCTTGTTCCATACACCCTTTTGTGGGAAAAAGTTACCCCTCAGATTCCTATTAAATCTTCTCCCCTTCACCTATGTCCTTTAGTTCTCGATTCCACTCCTCTGGGCAAGAGCCTCTGTGCATCTACCCGATCTATTCCTCTCTTGAATTTATACATCTCTATAAAAATCAACCCTCAGCCTCCTGATCACCCCTCAGCCTCCTGCAGTACAGTATAATCCGATCTGACCGGATTAGCATGCAAACAAAAGCTTTACCCTGCACAATGACAATAATAAACCAATACTGATACAGTATATGCGCTGCCATCCTCCATGGGTTATTGTGCAACTCTACTGACAGCCAACTTGCAGAGAATGATGGATACCTGGCTGTAATCAATCATAGTTACATAGGGCATCCACAGGAATAAGACCTTCGGCCTACAGTGTTTGTACCAAACATGATCCATATCACTCCGTTCCCTGCACTTCCATGTGCCTATTCAAAGCCTCTTAAACTCCACTATAGTATCTGCCTCCATATATAACATATAACAATTACAGCATGGAAACAGGCCATCTCGACCCTTCTAGTCCGTGCCGAACACGTATTCTCCCCTAGTCCCATATACCTGCGCTCAGACCATAACCCTCCATTCCTTTCCCGTCCATATAACTATCCAATTTATTTTTAAATTATAAAAACGAACTTGCCTCCACCACCTTCACTGGAAGCTCATTCCACACAGCCACCACTCTCTGAGTAAAGAAGTTCCCCCTCATGTTACCCCTAAACTTCTGTCCCTTAATTCACAAGTCATGTCCCCTTGTTTGAATCTTCCCTACTCTCAGTGGGAAAAGCTTATCCACGTCAACTCTGTCTATCCCTCTCATCATTTTAAAGACCTCTATCAAGTCCCCCCTTAACCTTCTGCGCTCCAAAGAATAAAGCCCTAACTTGTTCAACCTTTCTCTGTAACTTAGTTGCTGAAACCCAGGCAACATTCTAGTAAATCTCCTCTGTACTCTCTCTATTTTGTTGACATCCTTCCTATAATTAGGCGACCAAAATTGTACACCATACTCCAGAATTGGCCTCACCAATGCCTTGTACAATTTTAACATTACATCCCAACTTCTATACTCAATGCTCTGATTTATAAAAGCCAGCACACCAAAAGCTTTCTTTACCACCCTATCTACATGAGATTCCACTTTCAGGGAACTGTGCACAGTTATTCCAAGATCCCTCTGTTCACCTGCATTCTTCAATTCCCTACCATTTACCATGTACGTCCTATTTTGATTTGTCCTGCCAAGATGTAGCACCTCACACTTATCAGCATTAAACTCCATCTGCCATCTTTCAGCCCACTCTTCCAACCGGCATAAATCTCTCTGTAGACTTTGAAAGTCTACTTCATTATCCACAGCCCCACCTATCTTAGTATCATCTGCATACTTACTAATCCAATTTACCACACCATCATCCAGATCATTGATGTACATGACAAACAACAGTGGACCCAACACAGATCCCTGTGGCACCCCACTAGTCACTGGCCTCCAACCTGACAAACAACCATCCACCATTACTCTCTGGCATCTCCCATTCAGCCACTGTTGAATCCATCTTGCTACTCCACCATTAATACCCAACCATTGAACCTTCTTAACCAACCTTCCGTGAGGAACCTTGTCAAAGGCCTTACTGAAGTCCATATATAAAACATCCACAGCTTTACCCTCATCAATTTCCCGAGTAACCTCTTCAAAAATTCAAGAAGATTAGTCAAACATGACCTTCCAGGCACAAATCCATGTTGACTGTTCCTAATCAGCCCCTGTTTATCCAGATGCTTATATATATTATCTCTAAATATCCTTTCCATTAATTTGCCCACCACTGACGACAAACTAACAGGTCTATAATTGCCAGGTTTACTCTTAGACCCCTTTTTAAACAATGGAACAACATGCGCAGTACGCCAATCCTCCGGCACAATTGCCGTTTCTAATGACATTTGAAATATTTCTGTCATAGCCCCTGCTATTTCTACACTAACTTCCCTCAATGTCCTAGGGAATATCCTGTCAGGACCTGGAGACTTATCCACTTTTATATTTCTCAAAAGTGTCAGTACTTCCTCTTCTTTGAATCTCATAGTTTCCATAGCTACTCTACTTGTTTCCCTTACCTCACATAATTCAATATCCTTCTCCTTGGTGAATACCGAAGAAAATAAATTGTTCAATATCTCCCCCATCTCTTTTGGCTCTGCAGATAGCTGTCCACTCTGACTCTCTAATTTTATCCCTCGTTATCCAATTGCTATTAATATAGCTGTAGAAACCCTTTGGATTTACTTTCACCTTACTTGCCAAAGCAACCTCATATCTTCACCAGCACCACCTGTGGCAATAGCTTCCAGTCCTCCACCAACCTCTGTGTAAAAAGCCTGTCCTGCAAATCTCCTTTAACCTTTCCCCCTCTCACCTAAATGCTACGCCCTCTAGTGTTGCACATGTCAATGGTATATAGTTTATATAATACAATAAACCATGAGAGATCTTTATTAAAGAAATACAAAACTTTTGACAGATTACAACCTTGGGATGTTTATGAGCTGTCAAAATCTACACTTCATTTTCATTATTTGCCAGGTTTTAATTTGTTTTGAGACGTGTCCATGCTGGTAATGAACAGAGTATAACTTGGTGCTTCAATGATCACGGGGGTGGGGGGGGGGGAGGGGGGGGATATTTCCTGACAAACATATTAAAGAATAAATTAATGTAATGCGGCTTTATGCAATATCTAAGGGAGGTGATCTGTTTATTGTAAAATACAATATCTGCATCCTTAGGAAACCAGTTCAGTTTTATTTGTCATATGTAGGTTAACACAGGGTCAACGGTACAATGAAATGTGTTTGACAAGACAACGGGTCACCTCAGCAATGATATTACAAGGATAAAAATAAGATTAAAAAAGATAAGATAAAAGTGACATTGGTAAGTAAAAGGCAATAATAAATAAATAATAAAATAATCAACATATATGATATGTTTATGAGTTCAGAAGCCTGATGGCCTGATGGTAAAAACTGTTCTTAAGTCTGGTGGTACGTGCAGCCATGCTCCTGTATCGTCTGCCTGACAGTAACATGGAGAACAGTCTGTGTGCTGGGTGGCTGTGGTCCTTGATGATGCTGTGTGCCTTCCGCAGGCACCGCAGGTGGAAAATGTCCTGAATGGCCAGGAGACAGTTGCCAGTGATGTGTCTGTGCTGCCTTCACCGCTCCCTGTAGTGATTTGCGGCTGTGGGCAGAACAGTTCCCGTACCAGACTGTGATGCAGCCCGTCAGCAGGCTCTCGATGGTGCATCTGTAGAAGTTTGTGAGGATGCTGGCGTTCATGCCAAACTTCCTCAGTCCTCTCAGGAAAAAGAGCCCCGGTGGGCTTTCTTAGTTACTGTGTCCGTGTGCAGTGTCCAGGAGAGGTCCTCAGTGATGTGCACACCGAGGAACTTGAAGCTGCTGACCCTTTCAACCTCAGCATCACCGATGTGGATGGGGAGGTGTCCACTCTCCTGCTGTATCCTGTAGTCCACGATCATCTCTTTAGTTTTGCTGACATTGAGAGAGAGGTTATTTTCCTGGCACCAGCTGTTTAGTGCCTTTATCTCCTCTCTATAGGCCATCTCATTGTTGTCTGTGATGAGGCCCAGGATGGTGGTGTCATCATCAAACTTTAAGATGATGTTAGAGCTGTGATAACAGTACAGTCGTGCGTGAACAGGGAGTACAGGAGAGGACTGAGCACACAGCCCTGTGGGGCGCCTGTGTTGAGGATCAGTGAGGAAGAGGTGTGGTTGCCAATTCTCACCACCTGGGACCTGTCCGTCAGGAAGTCGAATATCCAGCCGCAGATGGAGGTCTCCAGTCCAAGATCTAGGAGCTTGCCGACGGGTTTTGAGGGACTGATAGTGTTGAATGCCGAGCTGTAGTCAATGAAGAGCATTCTCATATATGTATTCCCTTTGTCCAGGTGGGTGAGTGCAGTGTGAGTTGCCATGGCGATGGCATCATCCGTGGTCCTGTTTGGTCTATACGCAAACTGAAGAGGATCCAAGGTGTCAGGGAGAGAGGAGCAGATGTGAGTTTTGACTAGTCGCTCGAAGCACCTCATGATGACTGATTGATTAGTAGGACAGGATGTTACAATCCCTAAGGTTTTTCACTACAATTGACAATTGACATTCTTGGGGATGACCACTAGGTGATTTTGCTACCAGTCAGACATAACTTCAGTTGTGTACCTCAATGTCACTGGGTATTTTGGCCTTTTATCACAAGACACCCTCAGTCGAGGCAGGCCCACCGCAGGGTGATCAGCCCTGGGTGTGTGTCTTATGGTTAGCCTCTAGATGGTCACGTGGTAGCCCAGACAGTATCTTTTTGTTGGAGTTGGGGATGGCATCAAACAGGAAATTAGAAATGCGTGCAACAAAGGTAAAACAGTTATAATGGGTGATTTGAATCTACATATAGATTGGGTGAATCAAATTGGCAGGGGTGCTGAAGAAGAGGATTTCTTGCAATGTATGCGGGATAGTTTTCTAAACCAACATGTAGAGGAACCAACGAGAGAATAGGCTATTTTACTTCGGAGTCACGTGAGTGACAACGTGAAGAAGCCCGTCAGTGCGCCTGCGCGTCATTACGTCAGACGCCTTGACGCAAACGAACGTGAGGAGCGGAGCTCCTCCAGTGGTTTGTAGTTTTTACAACTACAAGGTAAGTAAAACTTTTTAACTATTTCCAGGTCCGTTTACTGTGGGTCTATGGGATTTTTTCCACAGACGCCATGGAAAAAACGGGCAGGGGAAAGAGGCGTGCGATTCAGCCGGCAGAAAGTCGGGAATCTCCGGGTACAAGCCAGCCATCTCTAACCCCGGTACAGTCGCCGGTGGGGAGCATAGCGACTGTGGACCTGGGGCTGATGAAAACTCAGTCAGCGCCTGTCGGGCGAAAGGCCAAGTTCAAATCCAGACGGCCGACGGAGGAGGAGTCCCAGGCAATGGAAGCTCCAGGGCTAGATACTGCCTTTGTGCGTATTAGCCAGATGGAAAGCCTTCTGCACAGGCTATTGGAGCAAAGTACACTCGCAGAGAGTACTGAAATACCAGCTGCTGGAAGCAGTCTAATAGCACCTGGCACAGGGCTGATGGAATGCACCCTCAGGGATGAGGAGAGTGCTATGGGTCATGAGAGTTCAGACCCCGACTCTGACGGTGAGGCTATACAAGGTGAAGAACTGCAGACACCAGATATTCCACCACTGGCAGTACGCTTCGCTGCCCCGTCAGGGTCAGGAGAGCCGCTAGGAGATGAGCTGGCCTCCTTAATAAATTACTTGGTTTCGCATCAGCTGGAACAGCAGGAGATGGATGATACTGCAAAGAAGCATGAGACTCCAAGCAACTGCGTGTTGCTGAAAGCACTAGCAGTGAATCAAATCATCTGGAATCAATTGAGTATGACTATGAGAACTCAAGAATTAAAATTGCAGAGAATATTAAAGCTGCTGGGTTCTGGAATTACTGCTTTTGCCAGAATAGCAGATAAAAGCCAAGAGTTGTCGGAGTTACATCAGGAAGCACTAGGATTGCTATGCAGCTCCCACTTCGAGGTCAACTGTCTGAGGAAAAGTGTTATACGGCCTACTATGAATCCAAAATTTGCAGCACTCTGCAAACCAAGCAATATACAATTACCCAACTTACTCTTTGGAGAGGATCTCGGGAGACGTATTAAAGAGTTGGAAGATGAAGCGAAAACAGGATAGAAGGGTTTCGGCCCGAAACGTTACCTATTTCCTTCGCTCCATAGATGCTGCTGCACCCGCTGAGTTTCTCCAGCATTTTTGTGTACCTTTGATGAAGACATCAATGGTTGTGAAGTCTGTAAAGAGGAAGTATCCTTTCAGACGTCATACGGATCCTGGCCCAAGTCGCTCATCAACGCAGGGACGTAGTTGGCGGCCTGCAGCGGGAGCAAGAACGAGTGGTCGTGCTTCCGGGAGAATCCAGGAATCTCAAGTTACTCAAATGAGTCAAGAGGTAGGTGGACCTGGTTCTCATGGGAACATAATAACTGGATTAAGTCCAAAAGTTGGAGGCAGGTTACATTTCTTCTATAATAACTGGAAGAAACTTACTTCAGATGTGGTAATCCTGAATAATATACAAGGATTTTGAATTGAATTCAATCCAAATTATGATTTGCCTGTTCAGCATGTTCCTAGCCGAACTCTCCACTTTGTACAAAAAGAAGTGATGGAGGTTCAGGTTGAAATTGAAACCCTATATAAAAAAGGGGTTATTGAAAAATCAGTCTACCAAAGTCACCAATTTGTGTCAAATATATTTCCTCGTTCAAAAAAGGATGGAGGATGTAGGATTATTCTAGATTTGACAAATCTGAATCCTTTTGTGCAATTTAGACATTTTAAAATGGAGACATTTGTGACTGCCAAACAGCTTATTTCAGAAGCATGTTATATGGCAACAATAGATTTGAGAGATGCATATTATTCAGTGTCTGTTCATTCAGAAGATATGAAGTATCTTAAATTTAAATGGATGAACCAGTTGTGGCAGTTCAAAGCTCTGCCTAATGGGTTAACGTCTGCACCCAGAATATTCACAAAATTGTTAAAACCAATTCTGGGCTTGCTGAGAAGCCAAGGACATGTACTGATGGCATACTTGGATGATGTTTTGATTATAGGAAAGACAAAACAGTCAACAGAAGCATCTGTTGCAGTTGTGAAATCAACTTTTGAAAGTTTGGGGTTTCTAATTCATCCAAAGAAATCAAGGTTAATACCCAGCACCTCTATTAATTATTTGGGGTTCACAATTGATTCAGTCCACATGAATATTACTTTGCCCAGGGAAAAAATGGGGGATTTGATTAAAGATTGCAGTAATCTCCTAAACGAGCAAAAACCTTCAATTAGGCAGGTGGCTCGTGTACTGGGAAAGTTAGTAGCAGCATTCCCAGCAGTCCAATTTGGACCATTACATTATCAACAGCTGCAGAGACTTAAAGAACAGGCACTGAGAATGCATGTTGGTCACTTTGATAGAACCATGCAACTAACAACAAATGCTGTTTCTAATCAGCAGTGGTGGATTCTACATGTCTCAAGCAGTTCAGGCAAAGTGCTGATTGAACAACCTTCCATGATATTACAGACTGATGCCAGTGCACTAGGATGGGGTGCAACTGACTTAACATCTAGCTGCGGTGGCAGATGGAATCAGGAAGAGTCATTGTTACTGCAGACATGGGGAATTAACTATTTGGAGCTTCTAGGATGTTTCTATGGGCTCCAAGCTTACTGTTCTAATACAACTAATAAGCATGTTCAAGTTCAAATTGATAACACAACAGCAGTTGCCTATATTAATCATATGGGTGGAATCAAGTCGGTGTCATGTGACAAAATGGCTAATCAAATTTGGTCTTGGTGTATTGAAAAGAATATTTGTATTTCAGCTATCCATCTACCAGGTAGAATGAATACGATAGCAGACACCAGGTCACGAAACTTCCATGATAATAAAGAATGGATGTTGAATAAAGAGGTATTCAATGATATAGTAATCAGATTTGGAATGCCAGACATCGACTTGTTCGCATCTAGGCTGAATCATCAGCTAGAGAGATATGTGTCATGGGAACCAGATCCAGGAGCAGTGGCGATTGATGCTTTCTCGCTACATTGGGGTGGCATGTTTTCATATATGTTTCCACCTTTCTGCCTCATAAGCCGATGTTTGCTTAAAATCAGGCAAGATGCTGCTTCAGGGGTATTAGTAGTGCCAGATTGGCCTACACAACCATGGTATCCATTGATATTACAATTGACATCACAAAAATTGATGAAAGTCCCAAAAAGAAAGAATCTTTTGCTGCACCCTGTAACAGGGGAACAACATCCATTATATGATCGTTTGGCTTTGTTGATTTGCAGGTTTTAAGAAGGCCTTTTTTGGGGCGAGGACTGTCTGAGCGTACTGTCAACATGCTTACGGCAGCCTGGAGGAAGAGCACTCAAAAACAGTACCTTTCTTATATTAAGAAATGGGAAGAATTTTGTGTACAGGAAAATGTGCAATATAGTACTGTGAATATTTCAGATGTTGTAGAATTTCTGTCAAAACTTTATTATGGTAAAGGTCTGAGTTATAGTGCAATTAATTCAGCCAGAAGTGCATTATCCTCATATTTGGTTCTGGATTCAGAAAGAAACCCAATTGGGTCACACCCACTTGTTTCCAGACTAATGAAAGGAATTTTTAATTCCAGACCACCAAAACCTAGATACATGACAATCTGGGATGTAAGTGTGGTGCTGAAACTACTTCGTGAATGGTCTCCAAGTGTGTCTTTATCTTTGGCCAAGCTCAGTATGAAAGTAGTCATGCTTATGGCATTAGTGACAGCACAACGAGTGCAAACACTTGGGAAATTACAAATAGACAGGATGGAAGTAACTGCTGACAAGGTTACATTCTATATCTATGACCTACTAAAGCAAAGTAGGCCAGGTGTGACAGGGTTTAAAATTGTGCTAGCAGCAAATCCAAATGATCCTTGTCTCTGTGTTAAAACATATTTGTTACAATACATTGAGGTCACAAAGACTTTAAGAAATATGGAAAATGGGTTGCTGATCACACACAAGAAACCACACAAGAGAGTTTCAGTACAGACTATTTCCAGATGGATAAAAGAAGTCTTAAAAGCTGCTGGTATTAACACTGATGTTTTTACGTCTCACTCGACTAGGGCAGCCGCAACGTCGGCGGCCTGGGCGAAAGACGTTCCCGTCGACCATATCCTCGCAGCCGCCGGGTGGTCCAATGAGTTGATGTTTCAACATTTTTACCATCGGCCTATTGTTAATGCGGGGTTGTTTGCAGAAACTATTTTTAGTTCTGTGTAAATTCCTCTGGTTTAAAGGGGATCTGATTAATTTCATTATTAAAAATGAATTACTGCATTTGTGGTACAAATGTTATTATGAATGCATGATTGATTTTTCTCGTTTCGAGTCAATCTATGCAGTGAGAAGCCGGGATTGATCCACGGCATGAAATCACAAAGCTTTAAAATCTTCACGTAGTCACTCACGTGACTCCGAAGTAAAATAGTAAGATTAAACGAGAACTTACCTAAGTTTGAAGTTTGATCTTTATTTTATGAGGAGTTACGTAGGTGATTACGTGCCCGCCACGACCCTACCCTCTATCATAAAGGTCAGATGGAAGTTCTTGTATTACTCGTTTTAGTATGAGACTATATTACTTCGGTTCTTGTTTTTTGTGATTTCACACCGCTGCTTTGAAGATTGACGCGCAGGCGCACTGACGGGCTTCTTCACGTAATCACCTACGTAACTCCTCATAAAATAAAGATCAAACTTCAAACTTAGGTAAGTTCTCGTTTAATCTTACTATTCTAGACTGGGTATTGAGTAATGAGGAAGGGATGGTTAGCAGTCTTGTTGTGCGTGGCCCCTTGGGAAAGAGTGACCAAAATATGGTTGGATTCTTCATTAGGATGGAGAATGACATTGTTAATTCAGAAACAAGGGTTCTGAACTTAAAGAAGGGTAACTTTGAGGGTATGAGACGTGAATTGGCCAAGATAGACTGGCAAGTGATTCTTAAAGGGTTGACGGTGGGTATGCAATGGAAGGCATTTAAAGACTGCATGGATGAACTACAACAATTGTTCATCCCAGTTTGGCAAAAGAATAAATCAGGGAAGGTAGTGCATCCGTGGATAACAAGGGAAATCAGGGATAGTACCAAAACAAAAGATGAAACATACAAATTAGCCAGAAAATGTAACCTACCAGAGGACTGGGAGAAATTCAGAGTCCAGCAGAGGAGAACAAAGGGCTTAATTAGGAAAGGGAAAATAGATTATGAAAATAAACTGGCAGGGAACATAAAAACTGACTGCAAAAGTTTTTATAGATATGTGAAGAGAAAAAGATTAGTTAAAACAAATGTAGGTCCCTTGCAGTCAGAAACAGGTGAATTGATCATGGGGAACAAGGACATGGCGGACCAATTGAATAACTACTTTGGTTCTGTCTTCACTAAGGAAGACATAAATAATCTGCTGGAAATAGCAGGGGACCGGGGGTCAAATGAGATGGAGGAACTGAGTGAAATCCCGGTTAGCCGGGAAGTGGTGTTAGGTAAATTGAATGGATTAAAGGCCGATAAATCCCCAGGGCCAGACAGGCTGCATCCCAGAGTACTTAAGGAAGTAGCCCCAGAAATAGTGGATGCATTAGTGATAATTTTTCAGAACTCTTTAGATTCTGGAGTAGTTCTTGAGGATTGGAGAGTAGCAAAGGTAACCCCACTTTTTAAAAAGGGAGGGAGAGATAAAATGGGGAATTACAGACCAGTTAGTCTAACATCGGTAGTGGGGAAAATGCTAGAGTCAGTTATTAAAGATGGGATAGCAGCACATTTGGAAAGTGGTGAAATCATTGGACAAAGTCAGCATGGATTTATGAAAGGTAAATCATGTCTGACAAATCTTCTAGAATTTTTCAAGGATGTAACTAGTAGAGTGGATAAGGGAGAACCAGTGGATGTGTTATATCTGGATTTTCAGAAGGCTTTCGACAAGGTCCCACATAAGAGATTAGTATGCAAACTTAAAGCGCACGGTATTGTGGGTTCAGTATTGATGTGGATAGAGAACTGGCTGGCAGACAGGAAGCAAAGAGTAGGAATAAACGGGTCCTTTTCAGAATGGCAGGCAGTGACTAGTGGGGTACCGCAAGGCTCAGTGCTGGGACCCCAGCTATTTACAATATATATTAATGATCTGGATAAGGGAATTGAATGCAACATCTCCAAGTTTGCGGATGACACAAAGCTGGAGGGCAGTGTTAGCTGTGAGGAGGATGCTAGGAGGCTGCAAGGTGACTTGGATAGGTTGGGTGAGTGGGCAAATGCATGGCAGATGCAGTATAATGTGGATAAATGTGAGGTTATCCACTTTGGTGGCAAAAACTGGAAGGTAGACTATTATCTGAATGGTGGCCGATTAGGAAAAGGGGAGATGCAACGAGATCTGGGTTTCATGGTACACCAGTCATTGAAAGTAGGCATGCAGGTGCAGCAGGCAGTGAAGAAAGCGAATGGTATGTTAGCATTCATAGCAAAAGGATTGAGTATAAGAGCATGGAGGTTCTACTGCAGTTGTACAGGGTCTTGGTGAGGCCACACCTGGAGTATTGCGTACAGTTTTGGTCACCAAATCTGAGGAAAGACATTCTTGCCATAGAGGGAGTACAGAGAAGGTTCACCAGACTGATTCCTGGGATGGCAGGACTTTCATATGAAGAAAGACTGGATAGACTCGGCTTGTACTCGCTAGAAATTAGAAGATTGAGGGGGGATCTTATAGAAACTTACAAGATTCTTAAGGGGTTGGACAGGCTAGATGCAGGAAGATTGTTCCCGATGTTGGGGAAGTCCAGAACAAGGGGTCACAGTTTAAGGATAAGGGGAAGTCTTTTAGGACCGAGATGAGAAAATAATTTTTCACACGGAGAGTGGTGAATCTGTGGAACTCTCTGCCACAGAAGGTAGTTGAAGTCAGTTCATTGGCTATATTTAAGAGGGAGTTAGATGTGGCCCTTGTGGCTAAAGGGATCAGGGGGTATGGAGAGAAGGCAGGTACAGGATACTGAGTTGGATGATCAGCCATGATCATATTGAATGGCGGTGCAGGCTCGAAGGGCCGAATGGCCTACTCCTGCAGCTATTTTCTATGTTTCTATGTTTTCTCTTCAGCCACAGCCAGTGACTGCTCCGTTCGGCGGCATTGGCAAGTTCTTTTATTGCCCTCCTTTGTGCCTGCCCTCTGACTCCTACTTCCCTCAGGAGCCTTGCGGTGGAACTGGCTACAAAGCCCCTGCACCCTACCTCCACTGGACACACCCTTACACTGCAACCTCTCTCCTCTGCCTCTGCTGTAAGGTTTGAATTTCAAACCTTTTTTCTTTCATAAGCCTCGTCCACAGCCTCCTCCCAGGGGACCGTCAGCTCAATGATGAAAACACGCCGACAGGAGTTGGACCAGAGAACGAGGTCTGGTCGCAGGTTAGTAGCTGTGATTTCAGCTGGGAACGAAAGCCTCTGGCCTAGGTCAACACGCATTTCCCAGTCCCTGGCTGCGTTCAGTGGGCATGTGTTGAGAGGCGAGGGGTTAGTCCTCCGTTTCTCTCCTTCCCGGATGAAGGATGGTATTTGCGGGAATGTTATCTGGGCATTGATAGGCATGGCGTTGGTGGTAACTCTCTTGCACTCGAGTTCAGCTGCCAAACACCTCAGCACCTGGTTGTGTCGCCAGGTGTATCTGCCTTGTGTTAGGCTGGTCTTACAACCGACCAGGATGTGCTTGAGGTTTGCTGGAACTGCACACAGGGGGCAGGCTGGATCCTTGACCTAGGTTTGTGGGAGAGGAAAGGATGTCATATGTGGCTCTGATAATGAAGCTCAACTTATTTGACTCCATGGTCCACAGCTCTCCCCATGTGATTTTCCTCCTCTCAACGCCATCCCACCTCATCCAGCGGCCTTGTTTGGCTTGGGATATGGCTTTGGCACACTTGGATGCTTCTTCTTGGTGGCGCACCTCCTCCACCACCAGGTGCTGACGTTCAGCTGGAGTAACCTTTTGCCAGGTAGGTTTCATTGCTCCCAGGCCAAAGCCCCCTTGGTCTTGTTGGACATGGCCCACTATGTCCCGGTGTCGGAGGGCGGATTTTGCGTCCTGTACCACTGCTGCTGGAGTTCATTTCTTCCCTGTTGCTAGGGTTGGAGCTACACCTCTTATTATTGGGCCCTATGCTGCTGAGGCATCTCGGTAGCCCAAGCCACTTCCTCACGTGAGTTCACCAGCCTCTCCAGCTGGTTGACATGGGATAAAGTGACCTCGTAGATGGTAATTGGCCACATAAGTCGGGGCAGTAGACTGAATTGAAGGCACCAAAGCTTCAGCTTCCCTGGGAGAGCAATGTTGTTGATTTGCTTGAGGCCACTGATTGTATCCTGCCTGAGTTGTTCCACCTGCTCTGCTTCCTTGAGGTATGAGGTGTACCATCGCCCGAGGCTTTTGACAGGCTTCTCCAGAACAGTTGGTATTGTCTCGTTATTGAAGCGGAACCTTTCGTCAGTGAGCCAGCCTTTGACGATGGAAATACTGCAGGATTTGCTGGGTTTAATCTCCATTCGTGCCCATTTGATGTTTTCCTGGAGTTTATCCAGCCTGCGTTTGATGCATGCTTTTGTTGTTGTTATTGTGGTGATGTCATCCATGTACGCCCTGATTGGAGGAAGACGCAGCCCACTCTTCAAGCTTTCCCCTCCGACCACCCATCGTGATGCTCGAATGATGAGCTCCATTGCCATGGTGAAAACCAGAGGAGAAATGGTACAGCCTGCCATTATGCCTACCTCAAGGTGCTGCCAGGCGGTGGTGTTGTCCTGTGTTGTGACGCAGAACTGGAGGTCCTGGAAGTAAGCTTTTACCAGCTTTGTGATGACCTCTGGGACCTGGAACAAGTTAAAAGCTGCCCAAAGAGTCTCATGGGGCACCGAACCAAAGGCATTGGCAAGATCTAAGAAAACCACATGCAGATATCTCTTTTCCTTCTTGGCAGTTTGTATCTGGTGCCAGATGACGTTTGCATGTTCCAGACATCCTGAGAAACCACGTACCCCTGCTTTCTGCACTGACGTGTCAAAGAAGTTGTTGCTCTGCAAAAATGCTGAGAGTCTTTGGGCCACAACACCAAAGAAGATCTTTCCTTCCACGTTCAGAAGGCTGATCTGGCGGAATTGGCTAATGGTTGAGAAGTTCTTTTCTTTGGGAATTAAGATCCCTCCTGCCCTTCGCCATGCCTTAGGTATGATTCCTTTCCCCCATGCCACTTTCATTAACTTCCAAAGGTATTTCAGGGCACCAGGGGTGTTCTTATAGAGCCTGTATGGAATGCCATTGGGCCCTGGGGCTGATGCTGTTCTTGTCCGTCTGACTGTGTTCTCCACCTCCTTCCATGTAGGAGGCCTTATGTCCATCTGGTGATCAGGTGGGTGGATAGGTGGCATGTCATCTCGAATGGTGACTGGCTCATGCCTCAGGTTGTCAGAGTACGTCTTCCTCAGGTGCTCCTCCAGTTCCCTTACAGGTACTCTCAGGATCCCGCTCTTCTCCTTGACAAAGAGGCTTTTGACAAACTTATACGGATCTCTGTAGAAACTTGTCCTCGCCCGTTCTTTCTTCTTGTGTTGTCAGTGCGACAGGACGGTAGTCATTGAAGCAGGAGATTATTGGTTTCTTTGGAACAGGAACATGATGGATGCTTTGAAGGGGTTGGGAACCACAGACTGACTCAGAGAGAGGTTGAAGATGTTGGTGAACACCTCTGCCAGTTGATCAGCGCACATCCTGGAGCTTGGCAGTCATTGCCCTTTTTGAAGGACCGCCTCACGTCTGCCGTTTGTAGGGTCAACTTACACAGAATGTCCAGTGTGGGAATGGATTAGTGATGAGAACCGAACAGTCTTGTAAACTCACCACAACACTGATTAGTAATCTAGTTTTCCTCACAACACAGACTGGAGGGGATCTGAACCACAAAATGATCACAAGGACATGGACTGCAATGAACTCTATTGCCAGTATCTCTAGCATCTGCAGCAATGTTGTAAATGTGTTTGTGAAGTGGGTGATGGTTTTATAAACTAATGCAACGTTCAATCCTTCACTAGACTAAGTGCAGACGGGTCTGCTCCCCAACGCAATATTCCACGACTCGCGCATAGCCCCCCAACTGCGCAGGCACGGTTCATTCCCCTCATCCCCCAGCACTCCTTCCCCCTCCTCTTCACCTCTCCTCCTCCCCTCCCCCAATCCCTCCCTCATCTCTCCCTCCATCTCCTTTCCACTACCTTCAGTTACTCCCTCCCTCCACAAAAAGCTGCATCTGCAGTTCCTTCCTCCACAGGTCATTCATTGTTAGCTGTGGTTTAGATCCCATTGACTAGACGATTGGACCAGTTTGCATTTTGCGTGTGTGTGTGAGTTTCTCAAACTCCGCGCAAACTGCTCGGCCACCCTGCAACCCGACTCTCCCTCCCTCCCTCTGCCCACTCCAGCTAAGCCGCCGCTCGGCCCTTCCCTGTCCTGCCCGACCGCTCGCTGCTGCGGCTCGGCCCATTCAAGCCCTGCCTGCCCGCTGCCTGAGGGTGAGGGCCGTGAGGGTGAGTTACTGCAGCGGCGGCGGCTGAGGAGACGGACGGTCGCAGCCATTTATCCGGGGGGGACGGGTAGACGGGACCGCCATTGCCGCAAGGGTTGGGCGGGGAAAGAGGGGTAAGTGAGGGAGAGAGAGACGGGACCAGGGCCTCCACTGAACTAACCCCCCCCACCCCCGCAGCCGCCGCCGCCAGTGGTTGGGGAGACGGTAGACAAGTTACTGTGAGGAGGGGATGATGGGTTTGTGAGTGAGACGGGAGAGGTCGTGGTGCAGGAAGGGGCGTCGCCGTCCTGGCCATGGTGTTGACTGACAGGCGAGGAGACCAATCTGCGTGGGGCAGACTAACAGGCCTATCCACTCACACATAGCCCCCAACTACGCAGAGAGGGGGGTAGAGAGGGAGGGGAAAGGGGTAGATAGGGTGAAACGGGAGAGAGAGAGAGAGAGAGAGAGAGAGAGAGGCAGAGAGAGAGAGAGAGGGGCAGAGAGAGAAAGAGAGGGGCAGAGAGAGAAAGAGAGGGGCAGAGAGAGAAAGAGAGGGGCAGAGAGAGAAAGAGAGGGGCAGAGAGAGAAAGAGAGGGGCAGAGAGAGAAAGAGAGGGGCAGAGAGAGAAAGAGAGGGGCAGAGAGAGAAAGAGAGGGGCAGAGAGAGAAAGAGAGGGGCAGAGAGAGAAAGAGAGGGGCAGAGAGAGAAAGAGAGGGGCAGAGAGAGAAAGAGAGGGGCAGAGAGAGAAAGAGAGGGGCAGAGAGGGCAGAGAGAGAAAGAGAGAGAGAGAGAGGGGGCAGAGAGAGAGAAAGGCAGAGAGAGAAAGAGAGAGAGAGAGAGGGGGCAGAGAGAGAGAAAGGCAGAGAGAGAAAGAGAGAGAGAGGGGGCAGAGAGAGAGGCAGAGAGAAATAGAGGGCAGAGAGGGCAGAGAGGGCAGAGAGGCACAGAGAGAGAGAGAGATGCAGAGAGATAATGACAGAGAGAGAGGCAGAGAAAGAGAGAGGCAGAGAGGGAGAGGGGGCAAAGAGCGAGAGAGAGGCAGAAAGAGGGAGTGGCAGAGAGAGAGGCAGAGAGAGAAGCAGAGAGAGGCAGAGAGAGAGAGAGGCAGGGAGAGAGGGGGCAGTGAGAGAGAGAGGCAGAGAGAGTGAGGCAGAGAGAGGCAGAGAGAGAGAGGCAGAGAGAGAGAGGGGGCAGAGAGAGAGAGAGAGGGGCAGAGCGAGAGGCATAGTGAGGGAGAGGAAGAGAGAGGCAGGGAGAGGCAGAGGGAGGCAGAGAGAGAGGCACAGAGAGAGAGGGGCAGATAGAGAGAGGCAGAAAGAGAAGAGGCAGAGAGAGAGAGGCAGAGAGAGAGAGAGAGAGAGAGAGTGAGGCAGAGGGAGAAGGGGGGCAGAGAGAGAGGCAGAGAGAGAGGCAGAGAGAGAGGAGAGTGAGAGGAGAGAGTGAGAGGAGAGCGAGTGAGGGGCAGAGAGAGAGAGGAGCAGAGAGAGAGAGAGAGAGAGGGGCAGAGAGAGAGAGTAGAGACCCCACCCCTCCTCCTCATTTCCCTCACCCTCCTCTCCTCACTCCCATTAAGTAAGTAAGTTTATTGGCCAAGTATTCACATACAAGGAATTTTCCTTGGTGCTCCACCCACAAGTAACAACATGACATAGTGACAGTTACGAATGACTCCGAAAACACTAAACATTAATAATAATAAAACATTAATGATAAAACACCATTGATCAAGCATGTGAACCAACAAAATACCAGATCAAAGGGAGGTTACAGATTTTTGGCTGTTGAGTAGAGCAACTACTCGTGGACCTGCCACATGACCAACCCAGGTCGTAGAGCAGCGGCAGGGCCTGGAACTCGGCCTGGTTCTCGTACTCAGCCTGGCTCTGGCTGTAGACTGTAGCCATCAGCTCTGCGGCTGCTGCATGGTCTCCAGTCCAGGCCCCTACTTTATCTCTGGGCTCGTTCTTGGTTCTTTTTTGGGGCCGCTCACAGCCCCATCCCAACCCCGCGCTCGGCCGTCACTCCAGCTCCAGACTCTGGTCCAGCCCAGGCCCAGTCGCCGGGCTCGGCCCACGGCAGCAGCATCCCCACCAGGCAGCGGGGCGGGCATCGACGACCCTGACCCCGGCTCGTCCTTGGTTCCACCAGCGGCTTATTTTTCGGCTCTAGTCACGGCCCCATCCCAAGCCCCGAGCTTGAAAATGTCACAGGAGAGCTTCAGTGCCCCTCCCGCACGGTGTCCCATCATGCCTTGCAGTCGATTATGACGTCAGTCGGATTTCTTTTCTTTGAAATTAGAACTTTGAAAACTTTAATATTTTGAAGCTGTTTTTAAAAGGTTAGTAACTTCAGAAATATAGATTGAAATGCGACAGGAAGATATCTATCCCGTCCGTGGAAAAAATGTGAGTAGCGTTTCTGAAAATGGGAAGGCTGTGGCGAAACCCTGCAAACACACAGAAATTTACAATGTTAAGAACAAAGGGAAGAGTTACAGTGTAACTCTAGACCAAGTGGGACTCGTTGGGTCCCGTCCCCTCAACACCCGGTTGCAGCCGGGGGGGGGGGGGGGATGCTGCGGCGTCACTAACACACACTAACCACCCCCACACACATATACACTACTCCCCCCCGCTGATATCATATTGATATTATTAATTTGCTCCTTTTCCCCTATTCCCCGCCCTGGCAGAGAGGGCAGGAGGTTCTTCTGCAGTTGTATAGGGCTCTGGTGAGACCACATCTGGAGTATTGTGTACAGTTTTGGTCTCCTAATTTGAGGAAGGACATCCTTGTGATTGAGGCAGTGCAGCGTAGGTTCACGAGATTGATCCCTGGGATGGCGGGACTGTCATATTGAAAAGACTAGACTTGTATTCACTGGAGTTTAGAAGGATGAGGGGGGATCTTATAGAAACATATAAAATTATAAAAGGACTGGACAAGCTAGATGCAGGAAAAATGTTCCCAATGTTGGGTGAGTCCAGAACCAGGGGCCACAGTCTCAGAATAAAGGGGAGGTCATTTAAGACTGAGGTGAGAAAAATCTTTTTCACCCAGAGAGTTGTGAATTTATGGAATTCCCTGCCACAGAGGGCAGTGGAGGCCAAGTCACTGGATGGATTTAAGAGAGAGTTAGATAGAGCTCTAGGGGCTAGTGGAATCAAGGGATATGGGGAGAAGGCAGTCACGGGTTATTGATAGGGGACGATCAGCCATGATCACAATGAATGGCGGTGCTGGCTCGAAGGGCCGAATGGCCTCCTCCTGTACCTATATTCTATGTCTATCCCGCCATAGCCCCCAACTGCGTAGGTGCGGCTAGAGTGGGAGAGGGAGGGAGTAGAGAGAGAGGGGGGGTAGAGAGGGAGAGGGAGGTGGTTAGATATTGAGGGTTGGTGGGGAGTGCAGGGGAGGGCTTGTCCCCGAATGCAATATTCCTCCACTCACCCATAGGTCCCAATACTCACCACTCCCTAGAGAGGGCGGGTAGAGAGGGAGAGGGAGTCAGAGAGGGAGGGGGGCAGTGAAGGAGGGGGGGTAGAGAGGGAGGGGGTAGAGAGGGAGGGGGAGGGGGTAGAGAGGGAGGGGGTAGAGAGGGAGGTGGCAGAGAGGGAGGTGGCAGAGAGGGAGGGAGGTAGAGAAGGAGGGGGTGTAGATAGGGAGGGTGGTGGGGAGGGAGGGGGAGGACAACTTGTCTTTGATCTTATTTGATTGTGCATGCCAGGTTGATTGCATTCGTGGGTACACGTGAAAGTTGCAATCTCCCACCCCTGTCCCATTGTGATGTCATTTGTAAATGAGATCCTTTGTGATTGGATGTCTGTGAGATGGCACTTTGACATCATCAATGGAAAGTGTTGCAAGAGTCTCCCACTGAAGAGCAGATAATTTTTTCAAATAAATGATTATAACTTTAAAAACTTCAGAAATATAGGTTGGAATGCGACGGGAAGATGTTTATCCCGTTTGTAAAATATCCAGTGCAGTTTAAAAGAAACTTAATAAAACGGCAGTCAAAGCGATTATTCTTTAGCAGCTAAGTCTAACAAACATCGATTTGAATAGGCTGGAGAAACAAGGCATTTTAAACCCGCCCCCCTCTCAAAGGCACCAAAGTCGCGCACACGGGCAGTGACAGAACTGCAGCGCGGCTGAAGGTAAGTTTTGTAACATACCTACATGACTTGAAAAGTGTTGCGCTAGTTTCTGAACCACCACTGCTGAAGTGGGGCTGGGAAGCAAGTCAATCCCAAACCAGCCCGAGTACGAGTCAACTAGAAACAGGAATTGTTTACCATGCCATTCAAAAATGTCTGTTGCCAGTGTGGACCATGGTAGGGCAGGGACTGGGTGAGTGAGAAGTGGCTGATTAGTGTTGATGGGGTGCCAGGCTGTTGCAGATCGCGCAGGCTTCCACTCTCTCTCGTATAAACTCGGTTATTCCGGGCCAGAAAAACATGCTCTTGGCTCGAAGAATGGTTGCCTCGGTGCCGGGATGTCCCCCGTGGTCCGAGTCGAAATACTTGTCTCGTATAGCAGTTGGAATGACCGCATTGTGTCCTTTGACAATCACACCATCCTGGAGCTCTAGCTCATCACGGACCAGGAAGAACGGGCGGATGGTAACAGGTACCTTGTGCTGTTTATCCAGCCAGCCATGCCGGATGATCGAGGACAGGGACTGGAGGGAGACATCAGCTGCTGTCTGGGCAGCCTAGTCATCCAGCCACTCTGGGGGAAGGTACGACACCATCATCACAATGTACGTGTCGTTGACTGTTGTTTGTTGCTCGCAGGTCTTACGTGGGGCTCTGGATAGAGTGTCGGCTCGGTGCATGTCTTTGCCTGGTTTGTAAACCAGGTTGATATCGTACCTTTGAAGCTTCATCATCATCCGCTACAGGCGAGCGGGAGCAGCGTGGATTGGCTTGTTTAGAATGCTGATCAGGGGCTGGTGGTCTGTTTCAACAGCTACAGTCTTTCCAAAAATAAGGCCTTTGAATTTTATGTAGGCAAAGTCCATGCCAGTAGTTCCTTTTTGATTTGAGCATAGCATTGCTCGGTCTCAGACATCGCGCGAGAGGCAGATACCACAGGTTTGTTGTCACCGTCACTGGTGCTCTGAAGGCAGGCAGCACCCAGTCCGTACTGGGAGGCATCCATCGCAGGTTAGCGTTACCGGCAGGTTTACATCAAAGTAAGCGAGAGTCGGGGCACAGGACAACTGCTGGTTTAGACAAATACTCCCTGGTGTTGTGTGTACCAGGAACAGGTTGTGTCTTTGTGTGTCAGCTGCCGCAGTGGTGCTGACAGTTCGCTGAAGTTCAGAATGAACTTACCCAGGTAATTCACCAGGCCAAGGAATCTGTGTAAACTGGTTACGTCCCAGGGAACCGGTCTTGGAAGGATCTGGTTTGTCCATCACTAGTAAAAACGTGTCCTATGTACTTTACTTCTCTGACACCAAACCTGCATTTTAGGGGGTTAAGCTTAAGGTTGATGTCCTTCACCCAATCCAGTACTTCCTTTAAATTGGCCTATTTCCTTTGCTCCATGGATGCTCCCTCACCCGCTGAGTTTCTCCTGCATTTTAGTCTAGCAGGCATTATGTCGGGATTGGTTACAATAGAGTATTTCAGTGGCAGCTTTCCAAGCTTGTTGTCAAAATGTACCTTATACTGAGCGAGAATTTATTCAGTGGAATCTTGGGCAGGGGAAAGGTGATGCACCTCTTCTGCAAAGCTTATCACTCTCAGATCCTGGCAGGCATCAATACCAAGTAGAGTCGTTACTTTGCCGGGGACAATAAAACAGTTCAGCTTGTGCACACGTGTCACTAGGTGGCACTACAGGTCAACACTGCCAACTGGGCGAACCTCTCCTCCCCCCAAAGGGAATTAATGAAGCGTTTGCTTTTCGACAGTTTCAGTGTTCTTGACCCAGGCAAACTTTTTAACCACCCTATCTACCTGCGACTCCACCTTTAAGGAACCATGCACCTGCACTCTTAGATCCCTCCGCTCTACAACCTGCACCAGAGCCCTCCCATTCACTGTGTAGGTCCTGCCCATGTTAGACTTCCCAAAATGCAACACCTCACATTTCTCTGTATTAAATTCCATCAACCCTTCCTCAGCCCACCTGGCAAATCGATTAATTGCTGCAATTTTTCACAACCATCTACAGTATCTGCAAAACCACCCACTTTTGTATCATCAGCAAACTTGCTAATCTTGCCCTGTATGTTCTCATCCAAATCATTGATGTAGATGACAAACAGTAATGGGCCCAGCACCGAACCCGGAGGCTCACCACTAGTCACAGGCCTCCAGTCCTAGAAGCAACCTTCCACCATCACCCTCTGCTTCCTTCCATGGAGCCAATTTTCTATCCATTCAGCCATCTATTTCTATCTATTCAGCGCAGACTCGGTGGGCCGAAAGCTCTGTTTGCATGCTGTATCTCTAAACTAAACTAAACTAAACGGAACTAAACCTCTCATGAATGTATATACTTCTATCAGGCCTCCCCGCAATCTCCAGTGTTCCAGAGAAAATATGTTGTATGTGATTGCTGATGGGGTGAAAGGTGAGGACAAGGGGGACTCTGCCCTCGTTGTGAATGGGGGAGGGGGAGCAAGAGTGGAGCTGCGGGATATTGAGTAGACTTTAGTGAGAGCCTCATCTATAATGAACAGCCATGATCGCAGTGAATGGCGGTGCTGGCTCGAAGGGCCAAATGGCCTACTCCTGCACCTATTGTCTATTGTCTATGTCCATTGTCTATTGTCTACTGTCTATCGTCTATAATCCAAGTTTGTCCAACCTCTCCCTGTAGACAATACCCCCTAATCCATTGATCATTCCAGTAAACCTCATCTTGCATCCAGTCAATGGCCTACACATCATGCTTTCTGTGCCTCTTCGTTAAATTTCATAATCTCATGTCTCTTCCTCAACATGTTTCTTGGCCGTTTATACTGATACGGTGTTCAGTGAAGTCAAACTTGATCTGACTTATATTAGTGTATAAAGTCATTATGGGAATAGATAGTGTTAGTACAGAGACTCTTACCCAGGATTGGAGAATTAAGATTTGACAGGAATAGGTTTAGTTTAGTTTTTGTGACGTGTACTGAGGTACAGTGAAAATATTTTGTTTTGACACTGAAGGTGGTGAGTTTATGGAATGAGCTGCCAAAGCAGGTACAGGTCCACCACCAATTTTACAGCACCCTTGGTTCAAGAGCCTTTCTGGATTATCCATTTTGCCAGACCAACAGAGGTCATGGCCTCTGCGAGGAGTCCATTGGTACTGGAACATTGCACCGAGGGGCTGAGACACCGGCCCGCAAAGTCAGCCTCGGAAGTCGGAACGGGAACGGATGTGTCGACTCCAGCCAGGCCAGAGTTTCATTAGCGATAGGTGGCAGATTTGACCCGCCAATAGGCATGGTAGTCCCGATGAGGTTGAGATTGGCCGCCTCACCCGGCCTTGGCGCCACATTTGTGGGGGAACTTCAGGTGGGGGGAAGTATATCTGGATTTAAGGGAGGTCCAGTCCACCAGTTAATGGAAAATCGGTGGAAGATGTAGCTGAAGTGGGTACTATAACAACATTTAAAATACATTTGAACAGGTGCATGGGATAGGAAAGGCTTAGACGGATCTAGGCCAAACACAGGCAAATGGGACGACAGGCACCTTGTGTTTTACGCTTGCTTGATTTATGTGTTATTTACAGAATAACTACCTCAAATTTATGCCTGGGACCACATGGAAGCTGAGTTGGATACGGTGCCTGGCATACAGTATATGTGTTATTTACACGTTGCTTTACAAAACGCGTTGCCTGTACGTAGATGGGGCATCTTGCTCAATTCAAAATGTCTTGCTTTAGACCTCAGTATTAGTTAAAATAGATGTCTTGTTAAGTTTTTCAGTATTGTAAACTCACATTAGTCACCAATACATGCCCGCAGAGGAAGCAAATTCCCCTGCCCTTCATTATGTCAGACTATTGTGAAAAGCAGAAGTGTCTGCACTTTCGTAATGAAAATGTGATGTAGGAAATTTTGAGTATTGTAAAGAAGATGAGTAGGTTATAGTTTAGTTAACCCTGGAATTTACATACTGGGGAGCATGATGGGAAAATGAGCAAGATAGAATGTGGTTAAAGTAGCTAAAGGGCCTGTCCCACTTGGCAATTTTTTCAGCATCATTGACTAACATATCGGGTCACCGAAAAAGATGTGGCGTGATGCGCCGTGACGTGGCGTGATGACGTATTGACGTGTTTCCTCAAGTGTCGCAACATTTTGTTTTGTCGCCGCTGGATTTTGAAATGTTCAAAACCTTTCGGCAACCCTGATACGTCAGTCAATGACGCCGGCAGTCACCGAAAAAATCGCCAAGTGGGACAGGCCCTCCTTATCTGTGGAGGGGGGGGGGAGGAGGGGTGGGGGGCGGGGGGGGGGAGGGATAGTCCCTCACCATCATTGTGGCCGGATTCACCACATTGTCTTTGACTATCAGCACGTGCTTGTCCGCTGGTAATAATATGCTCTCCCATTTCACTTGTTGATTATCTGATACTGCCTTTAACTTCCCTGCCTCTAAAAGTTGCACCATTCCATGAGGTGAATGTAAAATTATATTTGCCATCAAAGTAATGTGCTCTGAGATTTCAACTGTCCATGTTGCACAGTCAAGTGCTTGAGCACATCTTGGATATTATGCTACTGGCCTCATTCTATCCCCATGTTTATGTGTGACTATAGCTGTGTTAGTATCCTCTTCCATTATCACAGTGCAGATGGAAGGGTTCTGTTAAATCTTGGAGTCCCAATGCTGGGGAGTCAGGAGGTCAGGGGTTGCTTGATTTTTGCAAATGCCCAATTTTTATTTCTCCCCGCAATCTACTTTCTCTCTCTCAACCGTTTGCCTTCCCTAGGGATTTTCCTTAAATCTCCTTCCTGTAAAACAGGGTCTGACATAATTGACCAGCAGAGCACTGCATGGATCCTCATTTGCATTTTACTAGACACTTGCTGAACTTCCAGCACTTGCATCAATACAAGCATTTACAAAATAATTTATAAACTCAAAATCAGCAATCTGTAACTTGAGCAATATTTTTTTAAATGCAGAAATACATTGTTAGTAAGAAAAGCAATGTTTAAGATTATTCCCCAATTGTTCCAATCAACCAATCAATCAAAGAAAGCAAATGGCATGTTGGCCTTCATAACAAGAAGTGTTGAGTATAGGAGCAAAGAGGTCCTTCTGCAGTTGTACAGGGCCCTAGTGAGACCACACCTGGAGTATTGTGTGCAGTTTTGGTCTCCAAACTTGAGGAAGGACGTTCTTCCTATTGAGGGAGTGCAGCGTAGGTTAATTCCCGGGATGGCTGGACTGTCATATGCTGAGAGAGTGGAGCAGCTGGGCTTGTATACTCTGGAGTTTAGAAGGATGAGAGGGGTTCTTATTGAAACATATAAGATTATTAAGGGTTTGGACACGCTAGAGGCAGGAAACATGTTCCTGATGTTGGGGGAGTCCAAAACCAGGGGCCACAGTTTAAGAATAAGGGGAAAGCCATTTAGAACGGAGATGAGGAAACACTTTTTCACACAGAGAGTTGTGAGTCTGTGGAATTCTCTGCCACAGAGGGTGGTGGAGGCCGGTTCTCTGGATACTTTCAAGAGAGAGCTAGATAGGGCTCTTGAAGATAGCAGAGTCAGGGGATATTGGGAGAATTGAATGGTGGTGCTGGCTTAAAGGGCTGAATGGCCTACTCCTGGACCTATTGTCTTATTGACTAATCTACTGTATCTCCAAAAATGACGATTTAAAATTCATAATCCAAATGTATACTAATGACAATTTCCCCAAATGTTGATTTCTTTCTGAAATGTTGGCATCTCATATCCGTAATATTCATATCCGTAACTCACATTTCAAACACTTTAACCTGGATTCCCATGACCAGTCTCTGAAATCAATTAAAAATGAAAAAATTAGGAAGAAAACAAACAGACAAAACACAGATAAAACTAAACAAAACTGCATCTTTGCACATCTCCTTCATTCAAACCGTTGTAAGAAAACAAAGAATAAACAGTTAATTTCCACATTGAAAGCTTCTAACAAATGTCCAAAGCATAAAAGATGAATGGGTTTGAGAGGTCCCCTCACACAACTTCTTAATGGGACACTACCTCTTAATACACAAGAGGTACTACAAATATATTTCACATAGAGGAGCAGAATCATTCAGTCACATCCTAGACCATCTGAACCATAGGATTAATACAACATTCTCTGAGAACAAACGAACAAACAATTTAACAATCTTTGCACTCTCTGACTTCATGCTTTTTCTCACTTCCTTTCATACAAATCAAAATTAACTAGCGAGTTGTCACAACACATGTAACTCTCGGCTGACTCTCACAGACAATCACACGCTTATAACATCCCGGTTGCCCTTATCTTCTATCATGCTGGTAATTCGTCACCCTCTCGTATTGACTACTGTCCGAGTCAGAGCTACTGGGACTGCAACTCATTTCTTAACATCTAGGGTGGAGACAGTCCATAATCCTCATCATACCCTTCTTGATACATCTCATTGTCTAAACTTGCCCAGTCAATGTTGTCTCCGTCCAATGGCGGGGAGGGGGGGGGGGGGGGGGGGGTAGGTGACACAGCGCCACAATTCTACCGCAAATGTTTATTGTGTTCTTCCTCCTGTGTCCAATCTAATGCTGTTATGTTTACCTTTTGTTGTTGGTTCTTTGCCATGGCTGTGAATATAATTACTCCATTTTAATATTTATGCTTTCTTGTCCCTGCCACCATGCTTTTTCTCAGCAAGGGGTGCTTCCAGATCATAATCTTTCTCTAGCATTTTCCCAATTACTCTTTAATACAGTCGACTATAGTTTGTACTATGGATCGCTCAGGCCCATTTGATGTCAGCACTTTTCTTATCCGCATCTATCGAATGCCCTACAGGTACTTTATACTGATTTAAACCACTATTTCCACCAACGCAAGCTGCCCTCATATCTGCCTCACCGCACCAAAGCTGCCCTCATATCTACCCGCACCAGATGCTGTCTCAGGCAAAAGAGGACGCTATCTCATGCAACACGCAGTGGTAGTACCTGTCGTCTCACGCTACCTTTGTATAACCCCCATGTTAGGACCTTCACCAACCTTGTTCAGTAAAGTCACCACACTTTTCCTTTATGTTTTCCTCCATTTTGTTCTTTTGAAAGCACAACTTACAATCGCCAGACAACAATCAAATTACGGTTGGTAAAATAAACCTACTCACCCGATTAAGAGCCACATTGTTCAAGTTCAAGTGACATTTATGGTCACAGGCACCAATTGGTACAGTGAGATTTGAGTTACCAGACAGCCATACAAGTAAAAAGAACACAATACACGATAGAATTTAACATGAACATCCCCACACAGCGGAATCAACGTTTCCCACTGTGAGGGAAGGCAATAAAGTTCAGTCATCTTCCTCTTTGTTCACCCGTGGTCGGGGCCTTTGAGCCCTCCGTAGTCGCCGCTACGGACAGCCCGATGTTCAGGCCCTCTCGCCGGGATGATCGGAGCTCCGGCGTTGGAATGGAAGAACACACTCGCGGCTTGGAGTTTCCGAATCGGCCGCTTCCTACTGGAGACCGTGGCTCCCAAAGTGCACAGGCTGAGCCGGGTGGAGATTCAACACTGGCAACCCTCGGCAAAAGATCCCAGGACTCCGCGATGTTAAAGTCAGTGCCGCCTGTGGCTAGAAGCTCCGCAACCACAGCTCCACGGTGTTGATCAGCAGGCCCAACACTTCAGAACTTCAACAGGCGATCCCCGGCAAGGCATCGTCCCGCTCCGCGATGGAATTCGTTGCTGCGCCGCTGCTGAAGCTCGGGACGAGTGGCCGGTCTCCGGTAGGAAAGTCTCCGTCTACCCCACGATCGAAGGGGGAGGAGTTGTGTAGTTTGACAGAGTGCCGATTACCCTAAAACCCACAAGTTGTTTTTGGGCGTGGGAGGAAACTCATGCACTCACAGGGAGAACGTGCCAACTCCATACGTAAATTGTCCCTAGTGTGTAGGATAATGCCAGTGTATGGGTATCGCTGGTCAGCACAGACATTATGGGCTGTAGGGTCTGTTTCCACACTGTATCTCTAAAGTCTTTAGAATTTAATGTAATGAACATGATCCCAAATTCAACTTATCTCCTCGGCCTGCACGTGATCCACACCCACCCAGTTACTGCACATCCATGTGGCTATCTAAAAACCTGTCATATCTGCCTCTAACAGCATGTTCCAGACACCCACCACTCTCTGAATGCAAAACACTTCCCCTGCACAATTCCTTCAAAATCTGCCCCTCTCACCTTAAATCTAGGCTTTCTAGTCTTTGACATTTTCACCCAGGGGTAAAAGGTTATGACAGTCTACTCTTTGAAACAGATGACAAACAATTATTCACTCAATCTTTATATATGTATTTGCATGCAGTGTAGCGATACCTATACATTTATTTTAATGCCCCACACATCTCCTTAAAATATGGACCCTCTTATCTTCCCGGGGTAGTCTTTGACATTTCTACCCTGGGAAGAAGATTCTAGCTATTGTGCCTCTCATAATTGTATATACCTCCATTAGGCCTCTCTGCATCCTCCGACATTCCAGAGAAATCCAACTGTCCAACTTCTCCTTGTAGCTAATACCACCTAACCCAGGCAACATTCTACCCGGAAAAGGACACAAAATGCTGGAGTAATCCGTGTCCCGACTCAAAACATCACCTGTCCACGTTCTCCAGAGATGCTGCCTGACCCATTGAGTTACTCTGACAATTTGTGTCTTTTTTTGTAAACCAGCACCTGCAGTTCTTTATATCAGCCTTCTTGCTGACTGTGGGGAAAGGCTGTTTTTGGCTGTGGGTGGCACAGTGGCGTAGTTCGATCCTAGGTTCGATCCTAACTACAGGTGCTGTCAGTATGGAGTTTGCACGTTCTCCCTGTGAGTTTTGTCCGGGTGCTCCGGTTTCTCCGTACATCCCAACAAAGTGCAGGTTTGTATGTTAATTGGCTTCCGTAAATTGTCCCTAATGTGTAAGATAGACCCAGTGTACAGGTGACTGATGGTCGGCACAGACTCGATGGCCAAAGGATCTGTTTCCACGCTGTATCTCTAAACGAAACATTTCAATGTATGCACTTATTACTTGTTTCGGATTAAAAAATATATTAAAAAATGTTCACTAATATTAAATGACAATGTGACTATGGGACATGCTGGCTCGTGTGGGCAGATTGGGCCGAAGGGCCTGTTTCCACACTGTATGATTAACATTGATTATCTTTATAGCTAAACCACAAATGACTTTATCCGCGACTGCTATCACAATTGAGAATGGGACGGAGAAATCGGTGAAATGTGACAGTGATGCGTTTTACCCCTTGGAGATTCAGATAAGTTGGCTCAAGAAATCAAAGAGTGGAGAACAGACGATCCTGGACCACATTTGCACAGGATCTCCTGTTAGAAATACAGATGGAACCTACAATGTGTCGAGCCATATGAGGCTACGTCCAACACTCCAGGACGATGGTAACACTTACGTCTGCTTAGTGAGACATAGATCACTTGGTAAGGACACAGAGTTGACCACC
This sequence comes from Malacoraja senta, assembly GCA_038087875.1. Classification (NCBI taxonomy): domain Eukaryota; kingdom Metazoa; phylum Chordata; class Chondrichthyes; order Rajiformes; family Rajidae; genus Malacoraja; species Malacoraja senta. Next base: position 45,858,764 of record CM075979.1, on the reverse strand, counting down.
CATCTGACTGTCAGAGGTAAGTTTAATTTTAGTTTTAATTTTTGTGATAGAGATAGTGTGGAAACAGGCCCTTCGGCTCACCGAATCCACACCGACCATCGATGGGCCAAATATGGGCAGGTTAGTCTGGCGTAGATGGGGTATCTTGGACAGCATGGACAAGTTGGGCTGAAGGTTTTTTTTCTGTGCTGTTGGACTAACTGATTGATTGAAAGATACAGCATGGAAACATACCCTTCGGCCCACCAAAGAACAGTACTTCAAAACACAACATGCTGGAGTGACTCAGTGGGTCAGGCAGCATCTATGGAGGGGAGTTTGTATATTTCAAAGATAAATTTTATTCATAATAAAAATATACATAAAATTCATAATAAAACAGAAAACAGTACGGCAAACACAAAGTGGTGGGGGAACTCAGCGGGTCATGCAGCATCTGTGGAGGGAAATAGAGACAACGATTCAAGTTGGAACCCTTCTTCAGACTTCCATCTAAACGTCCAGTCGATTCCCTCCACATATGCTGCCTGACCTGCTGAGTTCCTCCAACACTTTGTTCTGCTCCAGGTTCTAGCATCTGCATTCTAGCAAGTGCCTTAATATTTCTTAGGAGTAGTGACATGCTTCCATTTAGAATGGGGCTTCCAGGGAGCTCTGTTTCTTTCCATAGATTTGTTATCTGCCCATTTATATGAAGATGTTTAATCTGAGAACCAATAAAAGGCCTAAAATCTTTGGACTGAAAGTAATCGCACTGAGATCAGCAATCTCACACTCAAGTAGTCCATTATCGTACAGGATGACTGTCGCTGGACTTGTACAGTGTGGAAACAGGCCCTTCATAGTCACAGAGTGATACAGTGTGGAAACAGGCCCTTCATAGTGTCATGGAGTGAAACAGTGTGGAAACAGGACCTTCGACCCAACTTGCCTACACCGGTCAACAATGTCCCAGCTGCACTAGTTCCACTTGCCTGCGCTTGGTCCAAAACCCTCCAAACCTGTCCTATCCATGTACCTGTCTAACTGTTTCTTAAACGATGGGATAGTCCCAGCCTCAACTACCTCCTCTGGCATCTTCTTCCATCCACCCACTGAAAAGGTTACCCCTTGGATTCTTATTAAATCTTTTCCCCATCACCTTGAACCTGTCCTCTGGTCCTCGATTCCCCTACTCTGGGCGAGACTCTGTGCATCTACCCAATCTATTCCTCTCATGATTTTGTACACCTCTATAAGATCATCCCTCATTCTCCTGCACTCCACGGAATGGAGTCCCAGCCAACTCAACCTCTCCCTACAGCTCACACCCTCTGGTCCTGGCAACATCCTCGTAAATCTTCTCTGAACCCTTTCAAACTTGACAATATGTTTCCTATAACATGGTGCCCAGAACAGAACACAATATTCCAAATGCAGTCTCACCAACGTCTGATACAACTACAACATGACCTCCCAACTTCTATACTCAATACTCTGACTGATGAAGGCCAAAGTGCCAAAAGCCTTTTTGACCACCTTATCTACCTGCCACTCGACCTTCAAGGAACCATGCTCCTAGATCCCTCTGCTCTCCAACACTACCCAGAGGCCTACCATTTACTGTGTAGGTCCTGGGTAGGTCCTGCCCTTGTTCGATGTCCCTCACACTTTTTTTGTATTTAATTCGATCAACAATTCCTCCGCCCACCTGGCCAATCGATCCAGATCCAAAATGGCCAACCTGGCCACTTGGACAATCTGCTTGCCTTCAACGTTGACTGTCTTGTAAACTGAAATAAAAAAATATAATATTATGAACATTGAAAGAAATACATATTAAAAATTGTTATTAAAATATACATTTTAAAATATCATTTTTTTTTGTAATATGCATGTTCAATGATTCAATGATTCTTTATTGTCATTTGGAAGAGTGGGCTGAAAGATGGCAGATGGAGTTTAATGCTGATAAATGTGAGGTACTACATCTCGGCAGGACAAATCAAAATAGGACGTACATGGTAAATGGTAGAGAATTGAGGAATGCAGTTGAACAGAGGGATCTAGGAATAACTGTGCATAGTTCCCTGAAGGTGGAATCTCGTGTAGATAGGGTGGTAAAGAAAGCTTTTGGGGTGCTGGCTTTTATAAATCAGAGCATTGAATATAGAAGTTGGGATGTAATGTTAAAATTGTACAAGGCATTGGTGAGGCCAATTCTGGAGTATGGAGTACAATTTTGGTCGCCTAATTATAGGAAGGATGTCAACAAAATAGAGAGAGTACAGAGGATATTTACTAGAATGTTGCCTGGGTTTCAGCAACTAAGTTACAGAGAAAGGTTGAACAAGTTAGGTCTTTATTCTTTGGAGCGCAGAAGGTTAAGAGGGGACTTGATAGAAGTCTTTAAAATTATGAGCGGGTTAGACAGAGTTGACGTGGATAAGCTTTTTCCATTGAGAGTAGGGAAGATTCAAACAAGGGGACATGACTTGAGAATTAAGGGACAGAAGTTTAGGGGTAACATGAGGGGGAACTTCTTTACTCAGAGAGTGGTAGCTGTGTGGAATGAGCTTCCAGTGGAAGTGGTGGAGGCTGGTTCGATTTTATCCTTTAAAAATAGATTGGATGGGTATATGGACGGGAAAGGAATGGAGGGTTATGGTCTGAGTGCAGGTAGATGGGACTAGGGGGGAGTATTTATTAAAAAATAAAAAAAATGTTTGGCACGGACTTGAAGGGCCGAGATGGCCTGTTTCCATGCTGTAATGGTTATATGGTTATATGTGTGTCTTTTGAAATTGAATTCTGTCCTTGATTTGTGTACTGTGGTGTTTTCTTATTTAATTTATTCCGATTATGTGTTTTCTGTTTTGTTGTGATTCTATGCATTGTAAGGTGTCCTTGGGTTTTAGAAAGGCGCCAGTAAATAAAATGATTATTATTATTATTATTATTATATGGTTATATGGTTATATGTATCAAGGTACAGTGACATTTTTTTTGCATACAGATCAATAAGATTATTGCCATACATAAATACAATCCTTGATTAAGTACAGAAAGTATAGAAACAGCCCACTGAGTCCATATGCAAGAGTCTCCATGTTTTAGTGCCATTTTCAGAGTCTCAGCTGCAGTTGGTGACAAAGGCCTGTTGCAGTCGTAGCCTACGCCTGGATCGACCTTCTCATCGCCCGGCCACCTTTAGTCTTTGTCCCCCAGCCAACCTTGAGGACACGGAATACAAGACCCCCTACAGTAATTGACCTTATGTTTGTACAAAAACCACAGCTCAAATATGGGCCATACTCCACATAAATCTCGTCTCTTGTTCCTTTATCTCACCCCTTCCCCATTACCTGGAAAAGTTGTTGAGAAGGTTTGCGAGAATGTTGCCAGGACTGAGGGCCTGAGCTACATGGAGAGTTTGAGCAGTCTAGGACTTCATTCCTTGGAGGATGAAGGATGATCTTATAGAGATGTACAAAATCATGAGGGGCATAGAGTACACAGAATCAGAGTAGGGGAATTAAGAACTAGAGGGCAGAGGTTTAAGGTGAGGGGTAAGAAGCTGAAGGGCAACGCTTTCACACAGAGGGTGGTGGATATATGGAACAAGCTGCCAGAGGAGTTCGTTGAGACATGTACTATAACAACATTTAAAAGATGGGTATATTGATGGGAAGTGTTTTGACAGATATGGACCAAACGCAGGCAAAAGGGACTAGCTTCGATGTGTGTCTTGGTCATCATGGACAGGTTGAGCTGAAAGGTCTTGTTTCTGTGCAGTACGGCTCTATATTCCTTACTTTGTAGCGATTTCCACTTGATCACGACTTTCCCACCAGCGAAATCATCGCAACAACCCCCAGGAACCCCCAAGAATCTTAAATAGTGCAGTACAGTTTCAAACCCTTTGGCCCACAATATCCGTGCTGCCCATAATGTATAGAACAGCACAGGATCAGGCCCTTCGGCCTGTAATCTTGGTGCCGGCCATTATACATAGAACAGTACAGCAGAGAAACAGGCCCTTCAACACTCTCTCACCATTCCCCTCTCTCTCCCTGCTCCCCTCTCTCCTCGCTCCCCTCTCGCCCCTTTCCCCTCCCTCCCTTCTCTCTCCCCCCCCTCTCTCCCCGCTCCCCACTCTCCCCGCTCCCCTCTCTCCCCATTCCCCTCTCCCCATGTTCCCCTCTCCCCATGTTCCCCTCTCTCTCCCTTCTCTCTCTCCGCTGGTTTCACTTCCACCGCAGGTGGGCGGGGAGAGGCTGTGTCTCACAGAGCGCAGCCTGTCCGGGGAGAGTGGAGCCTCACACAGAGAGAGAGAGAGAGAGAGAGAGAGAGAGAGAGAGAGAGAGAGAGAGAGAGAGAGAGAGAGAGAGAGAGAGAGAGCACCTCTATCCCAGGCAGGGAGAGATCGGAGACAGAAAGCGGGTCTCTTTCCCCAAACAGAGACCACAGCCAGATCAGAGAGTCTCTCCAGAGTGAGAGCAAGGACCTCTTTCCCTAGACAGAGGGAGATCCCAGACAGAGAGAAATCTCAGACAGTGAGATAGAGAATCCATTTCCAGAGACAAAGATCCCAGGCAAAGAGAGATCAGGCAGAGATCCCAGACAGAGATTACAGACAGAGATCTCAGATCCTAGAGATTACAGACAGAGATCAGCGACAGAACACAGAGACCACAGAGAACAGAGAGATCGCAGACAGATCACAGAGTGAGAGGACATATAGATCCCAGATGTCTGAAGAAGGGTCTCGACCCAAAACATCACTCATTCCTTCTCTCCAGAGATGCTGCCTGTCCCACTGAGTTACTCCAGCGTTTTGTGTCTGGATCCCAGATATACAGACTGCAGAGATTGCAGAGGGAAAGAGATTTTAGTTTAGTTTAGTTTAGAGATAGGGTGCAGAAACATGCCCTTCGGCCCGCAGAGCCCACGCCGACGGGCAATCCCCGCACACTAACAGTATACTACACACACTAGGGACAATGTACATTTTTTTTTAACTGAAGCCAATTAACCTACAAACCTGTATGTCTTTGGAGCTTGGGGGGGGGAAACCGGAGATCCCTGATAAAACCCACATGGTCACAGGGAGAAAGTACAAACTCCATGCAGACTGCACCCGTAGTCAGGATGAACCCGGGTCTGTGGCGCTATAAGGCAGCAACTCTACCGCTGTGCCACCGTGCCAGAGAGAGCAGTCGGACAGAGAGATGACAAATTAGAGTTTTTTGTCAACAGAGGCCAACATTGGGGAGAGCACTTGGTAGCAGACTACCTCCCGCTTGGGAGAATCTCCGCAAACTCAAATCACATCGAGTGTTTATACTCCTAATAACAAAGATAATGTAGAGAATGTAGAACTGGCGATTGAATTGTTGTGATGATAACTGAACATCTGTCAACTAGTTTGTCAATTGATTGAGAAATGCAACACGGAAACAGGCCCAGAACTAGTCCGGACCGGACCCGGGCCTCTGATGCTGTGACAGCAGCTCTACCAGTTGCGTCACTGTGCATCTGTGGGGAACTTTGTGGTTCAAAGTGGGAACTGAAATTTTAAAAGGTTTTATAATGGGGGCATAACGTAAAAAGCTGGTGTAGGATGGAACTGCAGATGCTGATTCAAGCTAAAAACCGAGCGGTGCTGGCACGAAGGGCCGAATGGCCTACTCCTGCACCTATTTTCTATAGGGGGGTTGCACGTAAGGTCATCGGGTCAAAGGGCGTGACGCACGGAGCAACTCAATCCATGTGGAGGACATGGCAGCTTCCGGCACACACTTAACACATGGAACGTATACCTTCTTACCTGTTACAAAACGCCGAAATTGTCATTTTCTGCGCTATAAATATTTATGGGTACTGTCATTGAAAGCGGGAAGGTATCAGTATCTTTGCTCTGAACCCGAGCACCAAGGTGTAAGCGGACGAAGGAGCGCATCCCTCGGGACATCCCCCACTCTACCCCCGGGGTCAGCGCTGTCCGGCAACGACTGCCCTCCTCCCCCTCTCCCCCTGTGGGCCCCACTGTCAATGGCTGTGGGTCGGCAGCGCCAACACGGGGCCGGGAGGAGCGGGGCCGGGGGGAGCGGGGCCGGGGGGAGTGGGGCCGCAGCTCCAGGCAACGTCAGCTGCAGCAGAGTTGGGGACGGTCTGCTCCCTCCGCCCACCCAGAGTCATTGACCGCACTGCACCGACACCCCGATCTCCCCCCCCCCCGAACCACCTCCTCCTACCCCCGGCCGTGGGGATAGACGGCCCAGGGTCCGCGAGTGTGCAACCAGTCCGGATGCTTCATCCCGGTTTGGCAAAAGAATAAATCGGGGAAGGTAGTGCATCCGTGGATAACAAGGGAAATCAGGGATAGTATCAAAACAAAAGATGAAGCGTACAAATTAGCCAGAAAAAGCAGCCTACCAGAGGACTGGGAGAAATTCAGAGTCCAGCAGAGGAGGACAAAAGGCTTAATTAGGAAAGGAAAAATAGATTATGAAAGAAAACTGGCAGGGAACATAAAAACTGACTCCAAAAGTTTTTATAGATATGTGAAGAGGAAAAGATTAGTTAAAACAAATGTAGGTCCCTTGCAGTCAGAAACAGGCGAATTGATCATGGGGAACAAGGACTTGGCAGACCAATTGAATAACTACTTTGGTTCTGTCTTCACTAAGGAAGACATAAATAATCTGCCGGAAATAGCAAGGGACCGGGGGTTAAATGAGATGGAGGAACTGAGTGAAATCCAGGTTAGCCGGGAAGTGGTGTTAGGTAAATTGAATGGATTAAAGGCCGATAAATCCCCAGGGCCAGATAAGTTGCATCCCAGAGCGCTTATGGAAGTAGCCGCAGAAATAGTGGATGCATTAGTGATAATTTTTTTAAACTCTTTAGATTCTGGAGTAGTTCCTGAGGACAGGGTAGCTAATGTAACCCCACTTTTTAAAAAGGGAGGGAGAGAGAAAACGGGGAATTACAGACCAGTTAGTCTAACATCGGTGGTGGGGGGAATTCTGGAGTCAGTTATTAAAGATGGGATAGCAGCACATTTGGAAAGTGGTGAATTCATTGCACAAAGTCAGCATGGATTTATGAAAGGTAAATCATGTCTGACGAATTTTATAGAATTTTTCGAGGATGTAACTAGTAGAGTGGATAAGGGAGAACCAGTGGATGTGTTATATCTGGACTTTCAGAAGGCTTTCGACAAGGTCCCACATAAGAGATTAGTATACAAACTTAAAGCACACGGTATTGGGGGTTCAGTATTGATGTGGATAGAGAACTGGCTGGCAGACAGGAAGCAAAGAGTAGGAGTAAACGGGTCCTTTTCAGAATGGCAGGCAGTGACTAGTGGGGTACCGCAAGGCTCAGTGCTGGGACCCCAGCTATTTACAATATATATTAATGATCTGGATGAGGGAATTGAATGCAACATCTCCACGTTTGCGGATGACACGAAGCTGGGTGGCAGTGTTAGCTGTGAGGAGGATGCTAGGAGGCTCCAAGGTGACTTGGATAGGTTGTGTGAGTGGGCAAATGCATGGCAGATGCAGTATAATGTGGATAAATGTGAGGTTATCCACTTTCGTGGCAAAAACAGGAAAGTAGACTATTATCTGAATGGTGGCCGATTAGGAAAAGGGGAGATGCAACGAGACCTGGGTCTTATGGTACACCAGTCATTGAAAGTAGGCATGCAGGTGCAGCATGCAAATGGTATGTTAGCAGTGAAGAAAGCAAATGGTATGTTAGCATTCATAGCAAAAGGATTTGAGTATAAGAGCAGGGAGGTTCTACTGCAGTTGTACAGGGTCTTGGTGAGACCACACCTGGAGTATTGTGTACAGTTTTGGTCTCCTAATCCGAGGAAAGACATTCTTGCCATAGAGGGAGTACAGAGAAGGTTCACGAGACTGATTCCTGGGATGGCAGGAGTTTCATATGAAGAAAGACTGGATAGACTCGGCTTGTACTCGCTAGAATTTAGAAGATTGAGGGGGGATCTTATAGAAACGTACAAAATTCTTAAGGCGTTGGACAGGCTAGATGCAGGAAGATTATTCCCGATGTTGGGGAAGTCCAGAACTAGGGGTCACAGTTTAAGGATAAGAGGGAAGTCTTTTAGGACCGAGATGAGAAAATCATTTTTTACACAGAGTGGTGAATCTGTGGAATTCTCTGCCACAGAAGGTAGTTGAGGCCAGTTCATTGGCTATATTTAAGAGGGATTTAGATGTGGCCCTTGTGGCTAAAGGGATCAGGGGGTATGGAGAGAAGGCAGAGATGGGATACCGAGTTGGATGATCAGCCATGATCATATCGAAAGGCGGTGCAGGCTCGAAGGGCCGAATGGCCTACTCCTGCACCTATTTTCTATGTTTCTATGTTTCTATGCTGGGGCAGAAGAAGTGCCTGCCAGCCATTGTAAATGCTTACCTGCAGTTCATCACGTGTACTCCAGTTGGCGTTGCGTGGCAACAGTATGGGTCACGGGTCATGACCTCGACTGCGTGCAACCTCCCTATAGACAAAAAAAAGCTGCAGTAACTCAGTGGGACGGGCAGCATCTCTGTAGAGAAGGAATGGGTGACGTTTCGGGTCGAAACCCTTCTTCAGACTGGAGAAGGGTCTCGACCCGAAATGTCACCCATTCCTTCACTCCGGAGATGCTGCCTGTTCTGCTGTTACTCCAGCTTGTTGGTCTTTCTTTGGTGTAAAACGATCTTGTCTCCTACTGGATGTCAAATAAGTCACGAGTAAATGACAAAGTGCTGGAGGAACTTCACAGGACAGGCAACATCCATGGAGAAAATGGACACATGATGTTTCATGAGTCTGAACAAGGGTCCTGACCTGAAACGTCATTCCCTCCACAAATGCTGCCAGACCCAATGAGTTCCTCCAGCACTTTGTGTTTTGCTCAAGATTCCAGTGTCTGCAGTTCCTTGTGTTGTCAAATAGGACATATTTGAATGTCCAATATTGCCCATCATAGTTATCTAATCCTCAGTAAGAGCGCAAAACAATAAACAAATTAACGAAAATAAGTTTAACCAATATTCAGCATCTCTTGGCCATTTTTCAATGTATAATAGGTTATTTCAAGTAATTATGCAACATAAATAGCTTTAAAATCATTTAGGTCAAGATACATAAGAAAGGAACTAAAATAATACTCTAGGAATGCATTGTTATTTAATAGCAAATATTTTAATGAAAAAAATCATCTTTACAGAAAACATTCAAAATCACCTACACAAAGAAACATTTAAATCCTCAAATATTTTAGTATAATGGAAACATTAAGAAAATCTTTTGGGAAGACTGGGATAAAACAATGATTTTGAAAATATATTGAGATTGCATCTGAAATGTTTTTAAAATGTATTTCAACTTTTAAGCATTTACAGGTTACAGCATTAATACTCGGGATGATAACAAAATACAAAGTGCTGGAGGAACTCAGCAGGTCAGGCAGCATCTCTGGAGGGGATTGAGAGATGACGTTTCTGGTTGCGATCCTTCTTCAGATCAGTAATTCTGATTACCAGATATATTAGATTCATACAGCACATAAACAGGCCCTTCAGCCAAACATGCCCATGCCGACCAAGAAGCTAGTCCCGCCAGCTCACATTGGGCCCATATCCTTCTAAACTTTTCCTATCCATGTCCCTATCCAAATGTCTTTTAAATGTTGTTATTGTATCTGTCTCAACTAGCTCGTCCGGCAGCTTGTTCCATACACCCTCTGTGTGATACAGCTGCCCCTCAGTTACCTTTTAAATCTTTCCCCTATCACCTTAAACCTGTGTCCGCTGGTTCTAGATTCCCCTACCCTGGGAAAAAAAGTTGACTGTTTTTTGTCAATGGCATTTGAACATAATGTTAAAGAAATTGAATGGAATGGAATGGGAAGAATTGTGACAGTGAGATGAGGGAGAATTTTACATGAAATGTCTGGTCTTTTGTGGCCTTTTTTTTTAACTGAAGCCAATTAACCTACAAACCTGTATGTCTTTGGAGCTTGGGGGGGAAACCGGAGATCCCTGATAAAACCCACATGGTCACAGGGAGAAAGTACAAACTCCATGCAGACTGCACCCGTAGTCAGGATGAACCCGGGTCTGTGGCGCTATAAGGCAGCAACTCTACCGCTGTGCCACCGTGCCAGAGAGAGCAGTCGGACAGAGAGATGACAAATGAGAGTTTTTTGTCAACAGAGGCCAACATTGGGGAGAGCACTTGGTAGCAGACTACCTCCCGCTTGGGAGAATCTCCGCAAACTCAAATCACATCGAGTGTTTATACTCCTAATAACAAAGATAATGTAGAGAATGTAGAACTGGCGATTGAATTGTTGTGATGATAACTGAACATCTGTCAACTAGTTTGTCAATTGATTGAGAAATGCAACACGGAAACAGGTCCAGAACTAGTCCGGACCGGACCCGGGCCTCTGACGCTGTGACAGCAGCTCTACCAGTTGCGTCACTGTGCATCTGTGGGGAACTTTGTGGTTCAAAGTGGGAACTGAAATTTTAAAAGGTTTTATAATGGGGGCATAACGTAAAAAGCTGGTGTAGGATGGAACTGCAGATGCTGATTCAAGCTAAAAACCGAGCAGTGCTGGCACGAAGGGCCGAATGGCCTACTCCTGCACCTATTTTCTATAGGGGGGTTGCACGTAAGGTCATCGGGTCAAAGGGCGTGACGCACGGAGCAACTCAATCCATGTGGAGGACATGGCAGCTTCCGGCACACACTTAACACACGGAACGTATACCTTCTTACCTGTTACAAAACGCCGAAATTGTCATTTTCTGCGCTATAAATATTTATGGGTACTGTCATTGAAAGCGGGAAGGTATCAGTATCTTTGCTCTGAACCCGAGCACCAAGGTGTAAGCAGCCGAAGGAGCGCATCCCTCGGGACATCTCCCCCCGGGGTCAGCGCTGTCCGGCAACGACCGCCCTCCTCCCCCTCTCCCCCTGTGGGCCCCACTGTCAATGGCTGTGGGTTGGCAGCGCCAACACGGGGCCGGGGGGAGCGGGGCCGGGGGGAGTGGGGCCGCAGCTCGAGGCAACGTCAGCTGCAGCAGAGTTGGGGACGGTCTGCTCCCTCCGCCCACCCAGAGTCATTGACCGCGCTGCACCGACACCCCGACCTCCCCCCCCCGAACCACCTCCTCCTACCCCCGGCCGTGGGGATAGACGGCCCAGGGTCCGCGAGTGTGCAACCAGTCCGGATGCTTCATCCCAGTTTGGCAAAAGAATAAATCGGGGAAGGTAGTGCATCCGTGGATAACAAGGGAAATCAGGGATAGTATCAAAACAAAAGATGAAGCGTACAAATTAGCCAGAAAAAGCAGCCTACCAGAGGACTGGGAGAAATTCAGAGTCCAGCAGAGGAGGACAAAAGGCTTAATTAGGAAAGGAAAAATAGATTATGAAAGAAAACTGGCAGGGAACATAAAAACTGACTCCAAAAGTTTTTATAGATATGTGAAGAGGAAAAGATTAGTTAAAACAAATGTAGGTCCCTTGCAGTCAGAAACAGGCGAATTGATCATGGGGAACAAGGTCTTGGCAGACCAATTGAATAACTACTTTGGTTCTGTCTTCACTAAGGAAGACATAAATAATCTGCCGGAAATAGCAAGGGACCGGGGGTTAAATGAGATGGAGGAACTGAGTGAAATCCAGGTTAGCCGGGAAGTGGTGTTAGGTAAATTGAATGGATTAAAGGCCAATAAATCCCCAGGGCCAGATAAGTTGCATCCCAGAGCGCTTATGGAAGTAGCCCCAGAAATAGTGGATGCATTAGTGATAATTTTTCAAAACTCTTTAGATTCTGGAGTAGTTCCTGAGGACTGGAGTGTAGCTAATGTAACCCCACTTTTTAAAAAGGGAGGGAGAGAGAAAACGGGGAATTACAGGCCAGTTAGTCTAACATCGGTGGTGGGGGAAATTCTGGAGTCAGTTATTAAAGATGGGATAGCAGCACATTTGGAAAGTGGTGAATTCATTGCACAAAGTCAGCATGGATTTATGAAAGGTAAATCATGTCTGACGAATCTTATAGAATTTTTCGAGGATGTAACTAGTAGAGTGGATAAGGGAGAACCAGTGGATGTGTTATATCTGGACTTTCAGAAGGCTTTTGACAAGGTCCCACATAAGAGATTAGTATACAAACTTAAAGCACACGGTATTGGGGGTTCAGTATTGATGTGGATAGAGAACTGGCTGGCAGACAGGAAGCAAAGAGTAGGAGTAAACGGGTCCTTTTCAGAATGGCAGGCAGTGACTAGTGGGGTACCGCAAGGCTCAGTGCTGGGACCCCAGCTATTTACAATATATATTAATGATCTGGATGAGGGAATTGAATGCAACATCTCCACGTTTGCGGATGACACGAAGCTGGGGGCAGTGTTAGCTGTGAGGAGGATGCTAGGAGGCTCCAAGGTGACTTGGATAGGCTGTGTGAGTGGGCAAATGCATGGCAGATGCAGTATAATGTGGATAAATGTGAGGTTATCCACTTTTGTGGCAAAAACAGGAAAGTAGACTATTATCTGAATGGTGGCCGATTAGGAAAAGGGGAGATGCATTGAAAGTAGGCATGCAGGTGCAGCAGGCAGTGAAGAAAGCAAATGGTATGTTGGCATTCATAGCAAAAGGATTTGAGTATAAGAGCAGGGAGGTTCTACTGCAGTTGTACAGGGTCTTGGTGAGACCACACCTGGAGTATTGTGTACAGTTTTGGTCTCCTAATCTGAGGAAAGACATTCTTGCCATAGAGGGAGTACAGAGAAGGTTCACCAGACTGATTCCTGGGATGGCAGGAGTTTCATATGAAGAAAGACTGGATAGACTCGGCTTGTACACGCTAGAATTTAGAAGATTGAGGGGGGATCTTATAGAAACGTACAAAATTCTTAAGGCGTTGGACAGGCTAGATGCAGGAAGATTATTCCCGATGTTGGGGAAGTCCAGAACTAGGGGTCACAGTTTAAGGATAAGAGGGAAGTATTTTAGGACCGAGATGAGAAAATCATTTTTTACACAGAGTGGTGAATCTGTGGAATTCTCTGCCACAGAAGGTAGTTGAGGCCAGTTCATTGGCTATATTTAAGAGGGAGTTAGATGTGGCCCTTGTGGCTAAAGGGATCAGGGGGTATGGAGAGAAGGCAGGGATGGGATACCGAGTTGGATGATCAGCCATGATCATATCGAAAGGCGGTGCAGGCTCGAAGGGCCGAATGGCCTACTCCTGCACCTATTTTCTATGTTTCTATGTTTCTATGTTTCTATGCTGGGCCAGAAGAAGTGCCTGCCAGCCATTGTAAATGCTTACCTGCAGTTCATCACGTGTACTCCAGTTGGCGTTGCGTGGCAACAGTATGGGTCACGGGTCATGACCTCGACTGCGTGCAACCTCCCTATAGACAAAAAAAAGCTGCAGTAACTCAGTGGGACGGGCAGCATCTCTGTAGAGAAGGAATGGGTGACATTTCGGGTCGAAACCCTTCTTCAGACTGGAGAAGGGTCTCGACCCGAAATGTCACCCATTCCTTCACTCCGGAGATGCTGCCTGTTCTGCTGTTACTCCAGCTTGTTGGTCTTTCTTTGGTGTAAAACGATCTTGTCTCCTACTGGATGTCAAATAAGTCACGAGTAAATGACAAAGTGCTGGAGGAACTTCACAGGACAGGCAACATCCATGGAGAAAATGGACACATGATGTTTCATGAGTCTGAACAAGGGTCCTGACCTGAAACGTCATTCCCTCCACAAATGCTGCCAGACCCAATGAGTTCCTCCAGCACTTTGTGTTTTGCTCAAGATTCCAGTGTCTGCAGTTCCTTGTGTTGTCAAATAGGACATATTTGAATGTCCAATATTGCCAATCATAGTTATCTAATCCTCAGTAAGAGCGCAAAACAATAAACAAATTAACAAAAATAAGTTTAACCAATATTCAGCATCTCTTGGCCATTTTTCAATGTATAATAGGTTATTTCAAGTAATTATGCAACATAAATAGCTTTAAAATCATTTAGGTCAAGATACATAAGAAAGGAACTAAAATAATACTCTAGGAATGCATTGTTATTTAATAGCAAATATTTTAATGAAAAAAATCATCTTTACAGAAAACATTCAAAATCACCTACACAAAGAAACATTTAAATCCTCAAATATTTTAGTATAATGGAAACATTAAGAAAATCTTTTGGGAAGACTGGGATAAAACAATGATTTTGAAAATATATTGAGATTGCATCTGAAATGTTTTTAAAATGTATTTCAACTTTTAAGCATTTACAGGTTACAGCATTAATACTCGGGATGATAACAAAATACAAAGTGCTGGAGGAACTCAGCAGGTCAGGCAGCATCTCTGGAGGGGATTGAGAGATGACGTTTCTGGTTGCGATCCTTCTTCAGATCAGTAATTCTGATTACCAGATATATTAGATTCATACAGCACATAAACAGGCCCTTCAGCCAAACATGCCCATGCCGACCAAGAAGCTAGTCCCGCCAGCTCACATTGGGCCCATATCCTTCTAAACTTTTCCTATCCATGTCCCTATCCAAATGTCTTTTAAATGTTGTTATTGTATCTGTCTCAACTAGCTCGTCCGGCAGCTCGTTCCATACACCCTCTGTGTGATACAGCTGCCCCTCAGTTACCTTTTAAATCTTTCCCCTATCACCTTAAACCTGTGTCCGCTGGTTCTAGATTCCCCTACCCTGGGAAAAAAAGTTGACTGTTTTTTGTCAATGGCATTTGAACATAATGTTAAAGAAATTGAATGGAATGGAATGGGAAGAATTGTGACAGTGAGATGAGGGAGAATTTTACTTGAAATGTCTGGTCTTTTGTAGCCTTCATTTTACAGAATGGAGTATCTGCACCTTACAGTTATCATCAGTAAATGTATATCCAACATTATATCAAATATTAGAGGGCATAGCTTTAAGGTTGGAAGCGCAATAGTTTAAAAGAGGTGTAGGGCAGGTTTTTCTGCACAGGAGGTGGGTGCCTGGAACATGCTGCCAGGAGTGGCAGTGAAAGCAGATACCATAGTGGCGTTTAAGAGGCTTTTAGATAGGCACATAGATATACTGGGAACAGAAGGATATGGAGGACATGCAGGCAGAGATTAGTTAAGTCTTCACATCAAGTTTGGCACAGACTTTGTGGGCCGTGGGGCCTGTATCTATGCTGTACTGTTCTATGTACATTATATGCTATGAGTTAGATATTCCGTTGGAAGCTCCTAATGCTCCTGTAAATCTCAAAGATGAGTCATGATCTTGCCTAACTTGCCAATATCAAATTGCTCTGAATTAAAATATGCGGTGTATTGGCAGTAATTGGAAGCAACAGATGTATATATCATGTTCATCTACCCGATCTATTCCTCTCATGATTTTGTATACCTCTATAAGATCACCCCTCATTCTCCTACGCTGCATGGAATAGAGACAACAGCCTACTCAACCTCTCCCTATAGCTCACATCATCTAGTCCTGGCAACATTCTCGTAAATCTTTTCTGTATCCTTTCCAGCTTGACAACATCATTCATATAACATTTTGCCCAGAACTAAAAACAATGCTCAAAATGCAGCCTCACCAACGTCTTATACAACTGCAACATGACCTCCAAACTGCAACTGACTGATGTAGGCCAAATTGCCAAAAGCCTTTTTGACCACCTTATCTACCTGCGACTCGACCTTCAAGGAACCATACACTTGTACTCCTAGATCCCTCTGCTCTATTACACAACCCAGAGGCCTACCCTTGTTCGACACCTCACACTTCTCTGTATTAAATTCCACCAACCATTCCTCCGCCCACCTGGCCAATCGATCCAGAACTTGCTGCAATTGTTCACAACCATCTTCACTATCTGCAAAACCACTAACTTTTATATCATTAGCAAACATGCTAATCTTGCCCTGTATGTTCTCATCCAAATCATTAACATAGATGACAAACAGTAACGGGCCCAGCACCGAACCCTGTGGCACACCACTAGTCACAGGCCTCCATTCTGAGAAGCAACCTTCCACCATCACCCTCTGCTTCCTTCCATGGAGCCAATAGCTATCCATTCAGCTATCTCTCCTTGGATCCCATGAGATCTAGCCTTCTGGAGCAGCCAACCACGTGGCAGCTTGTCAAAGTCCATACTGAAGTCCATGTGCACATATCAATCTTTTTGCTCACGTCTTCAAAAAAATCAATCAGATTTGTGAGACACGACCTCCCACGTACAAAACCATGCTGACTGTCCCTAATCAGCCCTTGCCCATCTGAATGCCTGCATATCCTATCCTTCAGAATACTGTCCAGTAACTTACCAACTGCAGATGTTGAGCTCACCGGCCTATAGTTCCCAGCATTTTCACTGCAGCCCTTCTTGAAAGGAGGCATGCCATTTGAAACCTCCAATCCTCAAGCACCTCTCCTGTATTTAAGGACAACACATAAATTTCAACCAGGGCTCCCGCAATTTCCTCTCTAGTTTCCCGCAATGTCCTCGGATATATCTGACCAGGCCCCGGAGATTTGTCTACCGTCAAATACGACAGCACCTTCAGTACTTCCTCGACATTAACCCTGACTGCGCTCAAGACACTTCCAGTGACTGCTCCCATTTCTTCTGTCCTACTGTCTTTCTCCTTGGTTAATACAGAGGAGAAATACTCATTGAGGACCTTGCCCATCTCCTGTGGCTCCACACAGAGGTGACCGCTTTTATTCCTGAGAGGTCCCACTCTCTCTCTAGTTAACCTTTTCCCTCTTATGTATTTATAAAATCTTTTGGGATTGTCTTTTATGCTGCCGGCCAGTGCTATCTCCTGGCCCCTTTTTGCCCTTCTGGTCTCCTTTTTTAGTTTGTTCCTTAGTTCCTGAAACTCCTACAGCGATTGGTCCTCCAACTCCTCCAAGGTTCACAGCTTATGATGAGATTTAAAGTTAGCTTTACATATTGGTACAAAATCCCTCTTGAAATAGTCAGCAGACCAGGCAGCATCTGTGGAGAGAGAAACAGAGTCAATGGATTGTAATGGAGAAAGAGGATTGCTCCTCTAGAAACATTGGAGCGATCCTCCTCTCTCCAATGAAATTCAATAACATAAACTATAATAAGAACCCAATTATTCATAGTACAATCCGTATTTGGAAACAAATAAAACAAAATTTAAAATTAAGAAACTTATCACTTTTATTACCTATAGTCAATAACCCTTCGTTTAGTCCTTCTATTATAGATAAAGCTTATACACAATGGGATAGACTAGGAATTAAAACGCTTGGTGACGTATGAAACTGGAAAATTACTTTCATTTCAACAATTACAAATAAAATATAAACTCGGAAATAATCAATATTTTAAATACTTTCAAATATGCGACTATTTGAAAAAATATATAAAAGATCATCATAATAACCCAGCAGATGTACTGGACGAGGCAATGCAGATAAAAGCGGAATCAGCAAACTTAATATCATATTTGTATAATATTATCTTAAATGCACAAATACCATCTACGGAGGGTATCAGAAGAGACTGGGAACAAGAGTTAGCTATTAAAATTTCAAAGGAAAGTTGGAATGAATACTTATTAAACGTGCATAAATGCTCGATTAATGTAAGACACACTTTAATACAATTTAAAATTTTACATAGATTATATTATTCGAAAACTAAAATTCATAAAATTTCCCCAAACGTATCATCTATTTGTGATAAATGTCAATCCCAAGAAGCAACTATAGCGCACTCATTTGTCTTCTGTACAAAAATTCAAAAATTTTGGAATGAAATTTTTGAAATCTTTACAAAGTTATTTAAAACAAGACTGATACCCAAAGCAGAATGGATTATCTTCGGAATAACGGAAGATGATCCAGAACTAAATGTGTTTCAAAAGAAATTAATGGACTATGGGTTAATAACTGGAAAAAAGCTAATTCTAAAATTTTGGAAGAAGGCTCCAATACCAACTATAAATATGTGGATTTCAAATATGTTTGAAACATTACACCTAGAAGAGATAAGACTCCTCCTAGCAGGTAAACCAGATCACTTCCACCTGACGTGGTCTGCATTTATAGAATTATTACAAACATAGGGTGCAAAAGTACTTTAAAAAAAATACAAAATTGAGGTCAGGTAAGGGGGGATGATAGTTGAAGAGTTGGTATGTCCTATTTACGTGATGCTCAAAAAAAAAAAATTTGTTTCTCTTTTTTTCTCTTTCTCTTTTCTTTTCTTAGGGCCTATTTCTTAACTCTTTTTCTTTTTGTTTTTAATTTCGCTCTTATAGGGTCTTCGTCCTTTTTTGTTGTTACATTTTCTACACTTTTCTACACTTGCACTTTTTCCTTCACTTTCTTCTCTCTTTCAATCTTTTCTTTTTCTAGTGTAAAAAAATAAATAAAGGGAGTACATTAATTGTAAGAAGATATAAATGACGAGTATTAATGTATGTGGTTGTAATGTAATGTACTTCTAATAAATAAAAAACAAAAGAAAAAAAAAGAAGAAAAAAAAAAAGAGTCAATGTCCCTTCAACAAAACTCAAGAACGTTCACATCACGCGCTGCTGTGTTAGTTACTCTAACACACCTACATTTTCCTGATCTCCTTGCCTTGCATCAAACTGCAAGGTCATTGTGGTTAACAGCCTGAATTAGGCACATAACCTACAGGGACAGATTGAACAAACTTGAATTGTTTTCTCTGGAATGACAGAGATTGAGGGGAAACCTGATATCTTCTATCTATCTATACATACCTAAAACTCTGACCTTTTTATCTTCCGGTTTGGCGGTCATTCTATTTACGCAAATATGGTTCGCGATAGCGCTACGATTTTTTCGCCAGTTCACTCACTGTCCTCCTGTGCTGCGATTGCACCAAGTTTCGTTCAGATCGGTTGAATGTCGTAAAAGCTAGCGAGGTTTATAAATCTTTAAAAACGCGCGTGCGCAGATCGATCTCTTCACCTGGCAGTCAGCGCCGCGCGGATTAGTGGTGGAGGCAGATATGATAGTGGAGTTTACAGGTATTACAGGTACCTGTAAACCAAGTACAGGTACCGACAGGCGATCAGTCTCAGTTCCTTCCTACACGATAGTGGAGTTTATGAGATTTCCTCCACCCAGTACAATCAGTCTGAAGGAGGGACCCGACCGAAAACGTCACCCCTATGCATGTTCTCCATAGATGCTGCCTGACCCGCTGAGTCACTCCAGCACATTGTATTACATGACATTTTGCCAGGAATGGGCAATATGATCCAATGGATTAGTTTAGTTTATTGTCACATGTGAAAAGTTTTTTGTTGCATGCTATCCAGTCAGCAGAAGACTAGTCAGCGGAAGGACTATACATGGTAAAATCAAACTGTCCAAAGTGAACAGATAAAGGCAGGAGAATGGGGTTGAGAGTGCAAGGTGCAACCACCATGATTGAATGGCGGAGTAGATTCAATGGGCCGAATGGTCTAATTCTGCTCCCACGACGTATAAATTTAAAGGGTACAACATTTAGTGCAAGATAAAGTTGGATGGGAGGTCAGGACTGCAATCTAGTTGGTGAGATGACCAACTTCAATTGCGGTTCAATTGCGTGATAACAGCTGGGAAGAAATTGGCTATTTTAAAACCTAGCCTTGTCGAAACCATGCTTTGGAGGCACTAAGTCATATTTACCTCAAAATATTAAGCGGCACTTTTGGTCAATCCTTTTCTTTGTTTCCAGATGAAATATCTCACATCTGATTTCCAAGTCATGATCAGATGGTTCTGGAATAAATTCTATTTCTGTTGTTGAAGAGAAGAGGCCAGTGCTGTCAATCTGAGGTTGACCATTATGGACAGGTCCTGTATAGGGCTGTTCTCCTTTGAACCACTTCACCTCAATTTCCTGAGGTACATATTCAGTCAACGAAATCATGAAAGAAGCCACTGTGCTTTCCTCTGGAGCTTTGCAGTAGATTTCAGACACAGTGGGGAAATTACCTTAAAATGGAATAGAATATGCACATATTGAAATGGTCTCACTTTCTACAGTGGATAGTTTAGTTCAGAGATACAGCAAGGAAACAGGCTCTTAGGCCCAGCGAATCCACGCTGACCATCACAATACAATACAATTTATTTGTCTTTTGGACAAATTTGTCATTTGGACCCCGTTGAGGTCCAAACGAAATGTCGTTTCTGCAGCCATACATTACAAAACGAAGAAGACCCGAGACACAACACAATTTACACATACATCCATCACAGCGCTGTGATGGAAGGCAAAAAACTTATCTCTCCACTGCACTCCCCTCCCCCGATGTCAGAGTCAAAGTCAAAGCCCCCGGCGGGCGATGGTAATTGTCCCACGGCCATTAAAGCCACGCCGGTTAATGCAAGGTCGCGCACCGGGTCTTGGTGTTAGAGCCCCGGTGTGCGCTCGCAAAGTCCGGCGGCCACTCCAAGCCGCGCGGGGCGACGATGTAGAGCCCCGCTCCAGGTGCTCTTCAACCCCGCAACTCGGGCGGGAGAAGTCGCCGCTGCGGAACCCCGAAAAGCGGTCTCCCACCAGGGACCCGCGGTTGTAGCCTCCGAATCTCCGGGGGTCGGGTAGCAGCAGCGATTGTCTCCACCACAGCTCCACCCGCTCCGAACTCGGCCAGCCCCGTGACGGTGAGTAGTCCGCAGCTCCGCAACTGGAGCCACAGGTCGTTCCTGCTGGAGGCCGCTCCACGTTGCCCAGCCCCAACGACAACGGAGACCCGACAAAGAAAAGGTCAGGTCTCCCGTGCAGGGGAAAGATTTTTAAAGTCCCCCCCCACCCCCACCCCCTATCACTAACATATTCACACTAGTTCTATGTTATCCCATTTTCTCATCCACTCCCTATACACTAGGGGACAATTTACAGATGTCAATTAACTTTTACTTTAGACCTTGGAGATACATAGTGGAAACAGGGCCTTCTGCCCACTGAATGCGCCGACTAGCGATCAGCCCATTCACCAGCACTAACCTACACACAAGGGACAATTTACAATTTTACCAAAGCCAATTAACCTACAAACCTGCAGGTCTTTGGGATGTGGGAGGAAACCGGTCAAGGGGAGAACGTGCAAACTCTGCATAGATAGCACCCGAGGTCAGGATCAAATCCGAGTCTCTGGTGCTGCAAGTCCACAACTCCACCTCTGTGCCACCCAAATTTTTTTTCTAAAACCTTAGTACCCGACTGATCAATTCCATCCTTGTTAACAATTATTAAGGCTTTCCACCAGTTTCACTTACCTGGAAGTGGTAAATATAAGTGTTTGGTGATAACATCAGGTGTAATTAGATTTTTCACCTCAAAGACAAGTTTCTTGTTGTAATGTAACGCTGTGGGTATCAGCTTCAGACAGGAGCACAACTGATAAAATCCATCTTGTTCTTTGTTGGGGTTTGTATTCCTGACTCCTTTCAAAATAGGTTTATTGTCCATTAGCCAATTGGTGGAGATTCCATTCTGAGCAAAATTGGTCACGTTGCATTTAAGAACTAGAGGCTGGCCATAGAATGGAGTTTCTGGCTCAAGAATGATATCAGAAAGCTTTGGAATTCCTATTTGGAAAAATAAAACAGACAACAGTTTAGATATTGCTCAATTTTATTATAGTGGAGTTGCCGTAAACAAATCTGCCTTTTCTCAGAACAATTGCACTCAAACTGGCATTTATTTTAGTTTATATCACCTGTACCAAAGTATGCGTGCTCTCCAGTCAGTGGACAGGCTATACTTAATTACATTCGAGCCATCCTCAGTGTATCCTCAGGATAAAGGGAGTAACTTGAATATAATTTAGTGCAAGATAAAGTACAGTAAAGTCTGATCAATTATAGTGTGAAGGTAGAGAGTAGGTCAGGACTGCTCACTAATTGGAGGTAGGATGGTTCAGTTGCCTGATAACAGCACCTTACATTCCACTTACAACCCAATTGACTTCTCCAATGCTGGTTAATAATCCCCCCACAAGTTGTCCCCTTCTCCTCACTGTGCCCCACTGGTGCACACCCATTTCTCCTCTTATCTCTCCCCTCCCCTTCCACCTGTATCCCTCCCTTTGGCTTCACATTGCAACGGGTTCAAAGGTACAGGTGCACCATCGATTTTCCAGCAACTGGTGGAACAACACCTTTAATCCAGACAAAATTAGGAGAGCACACTTGTTATCCTCCCCCTCACCCCCCCCCCTAACCCACCCCTGGGAAGTCCCCCCAAAAATGTGAAGCCTCGGCTCGATGAAACGGCCGACCTCGACCTCATCAGGACTTCCGGCGGCCGACCGGCGAGTTGCATTTGCCCCATGTTGCCAGCAGGCAGATCTGTTCCCAAAGCCAACTTCCAAGGCCGGTGTCTCGGCCACTCAGCAACCTAGGTGGACCGTTCTGGTACCGCTAGACTCCTCTCAGAGGCTGTGACCTCTGTTAGTCCAGCAAAACAGATAATCCAGCAATGCTCTGGAACCAAGGGTGCCCGAGAAATCAATGGTGTAATTTATTGTCACAAGTGCATAGCTAGGTACAGTGAAATTCTTCTTTTGCATACAATCTAATAGAATCTTACTATATATAAACACTAACAAACCTAACTACAAGAGTGTAAGAATAGTAGATTACACCTGATTAGTTCTTGATTAATACGGTTGTCAGGGGTTATGGGGAGAAGGCAGGAGAATGGGATTAAGATGGAGAGAGAGATCAGCCATGATTGAATGGCGGAGTAGACTTGATGAGCCGAATGGCCTACACAAGAGTCGCCACACTTCCCAACTAAAGTTTCCTTCAAATATCAAAGTTCTTTGAAAAAAAACTTTCACCTCTCTTTTTTTGACACCATTTTGTCACCTTTTCATCCCTAGCCTTTGTCCACCGCATCTGATAATCAAACCCTTCCCCTCACATGAATCCACCTAACACTCGCCAGGCTTTGTCACCTCCCCACCCTTTTTTCTGGCTTTCTCCCCCCCAACAATCAGTCTGAAGATTGGCCCACTACCCATGCTCTCCAGAGATGCTGCCTGACCCGATGGGTTACTTCAGCATTTTGTAAACCTGCATCTGCAGTCTGTTGTGTGTTCAAGAACTTCTATAATCTGATTAAATGTTATTACAGTACAATGCTTAGAAGCCCAGGATAACTCATCAGATAAAATTGTTGCGGTAAAAGCACAAAGTGCTGGAGTAACTCAGTGGGTCAGGCAGCATCTCTGGACAACATGGACAGAAGATTTTTCAGGTTACAAGTAAACCACGGACCGGGACCTTCGGCCCACGACGTTTGTGCTGAACATGATGCCGAGCTAAACTGATCTCATCTACCGGTACATGAACCCTATCCCTCCATTCCCTGCATATCCATGTGCCTAATTAAATGCAATTTAAACGGCGCTATCGTATCTGCCTCCACCACCACCCCTAGCAGCCCATTCCAGACACCCACCACACTCCGTCTAAAAAAACTTGCCCCCACATCTCCGTTAAAGTTACCACCTCTCGATTCATAGCTCTGCCTTGTATTCTTTGCATTTCCACCCTGGGGAATAAGGTTCTGACTGTCGACCTTATATATGTCTCCATAATATTATATACAGTTGGGACCTTTCTTCAGACAAGAAGAAGATTAAGGCAGGGAAACCGAACTAGTCCAAGCCACAAAGTAGATGATGTACGCATGACAAAATCATGAGAGGAATAGAGCAGGTAGACTCACAGTCGCTTGCCCAGAGAAAGGGAATCGAGAACCAGAGGACATAACCATATAACCATATAACAATTACAGCACGGAAACAGGCCATCTCGACCCTTCTAGTCCGTGCCGAACACGTATTCTCCCCTAGTCCCATATACCTGCGCTCAGACCATAACCCTCCATTCCTTTCCCATCCATATAACTATCCAATTTATTTTTAAATGATAAAAACGAACCTGCCTCCACCACCTTCTCTGGAAGCTCATTCCACACAGCCACCACTCTCCGAGTAAAGAAGTTCCCCCTCATGTTACCCCTAAACTTCTGTCCCTTAATTCTCAAGTCATGTCCCCTTGTTTGAATCTTCCCTACTCTCAGTGGGAAAAGCTTATCCACGTCAACTCTGTCTATCCCTCTCGTCATTTTAAAGACCTCTATCAAGTCCCCCCTTAACCTTCTGCGCTCCAAAGAATAAAGCCCTAACTTGTTCAACCTTTCTCTGTAACTTAGTTGCTGAAACCCAGGCAACATTCTAGTAAATCTCCTCTGTACTCTCTCTATTTTGTTGACATCCTTCCTATAATTAGGCGACCAAAATTGTACATCATACTCCAGAATTGGCCTCACCAATGCCTTGTACAATTTTAACATTACATCCCAACTTCTATACTCAATGCTCTGATTTATAAAAGCCAGCACACCAAAAGCTTTCTTTACCACCCTATGTACATGAGATTCCACTTTCAGGGAACTGTGCACAGTTATTCCAAGATCCCTCTGTTCACCTGCATTCTTCAATTCCCTACATAGATTCAAGGTAAATGGGTGAAAGGTTTAATAGGAATCTGAGGGGTAACTTTCTCACACAAAGAGTGGTGTATACAATTATGTAGGTACTTGGATAGGACAGGTTTAGTGAGACATGAGCCAAACGTAAGCAGGTGGTACTAGTGTAGATGGGACATGTTGGCCGGTGTGGGCAAGTTGAGCAACTGGGCCTGTTTCCAGGCTGTATGACTCTATGACTTTATATCTCATACCTCCAAGGATTAAGCTGTGAAAGACCTTAGCGGGTCGATGAGAAGTTTGAAAATGAAGAGCCTCAACTTTGAAATCGATTTGATGATCATCAGGTAAAATCATATACTTCCACCGACTTTCACAGCAGAAGAGGCCAGTGTTTTTATCGATCTCCGGGTCAGTAGAAGTGATCTCTTTCTCATCAATCCTCTTCTCATTTTTGAACCACATGAACATAACATCCTTTGGATAGAAGCCACGTGCATGGCACGAGAATGTTGTCAAATCTCCTGGTTTGGGACATTGTGGTTGAATTTCTATGTCGTCCATTAACGGAGGAGAAACTGCAAAAAAACAATAACTCTTGGATAGAATGTAATACAAAAGCAAATGCAGATGCTGGTTTATAGCAAAGATAGACATAAAATAGACATGGAGTGAATGTGGAGAGGTTGTTTCTACTAGTGGGAGAGTCTCGGACCAGAGGCCACAGCCTCAGAATAAAATGATGATGTGGCGGCTCCCAATGGTCGGGCCATTTCCACAATCTAACCCCTCAGCACGGGAATGGATGAGTCCGGGGCCGGCCCTTAGCTACAGGGATAAAGGGCAGGGGTTTATGTGCAACCTCTCTCTTGCAGACTCGTCTGGTCAGGAGAAGGACAGCGATTAAAATGTCTCCCGAAACACCTGCCTCCTCGCCTTCATTTCGGGATTATCGTCGCGCTACAATGTATCTTTTCAAAGGAGATGAGGAAAAATGTCTTTAGTCAGAGTGTGTAGAATCTGTGGAATTCATTGCGACAAAAGGCCGTGGAGGCCAAGTCAATGGATATTTTTAAGGTGGAGATTGACAGGGGTGATTAGTACGGGTGTCAGGGGATATGGGGAGAAGGCAGGAGAATGCGGTTGAGGGGGAAAGATAGGTCAACTATGAATCGATGATGAAGTAGACTTGATAGGCTGAATGGCCAAATGAAATGGCAGTAGTAACTCAGCGGGTCAGGCAGCATCTCTGGAGAACATGGATAGATGACGTTTCGAATTGGGACTGAAGAACAGTCTGCAGATGGGTCCCGACCTAAAACATCACCCATCAATTTTCTCCAGAGGTGTTGCCCGAACCACTGAGTTCCTCCAGCACTTTGTGTCTGTCACTAATTCTTGCAATTTATGATTGGAACTCAGACAATAGACAATAGGTGCAGGAGTAGGCCATTCGGCCCTTCGAGCCAGCACCGCCATTCAATGTGATCATGGCTGATCATCCCCAATCAGTACCCCGTTCCTGCCTTCTCCCCATATCTCCTGACTCTGCTATCTTTTAGAACCCTATCTAGCTCTCTCTTGAAAGTATCCCGAGAACCTAGCCACCGTATCCACAAAGCTTATCCAAAGTATCCACCACCCTCTGAGGCAGAGAATTCCACAAACTCACAACTCTCTGTGAGAAAAAGTGTTTAATCGTCACTGTGCCCCTGGTTCCGGACTCCCCCAACATCGGGAACATGTTTCCTGCCTCTAGCGTGTCCAAACCCTTAATAGTCTGAAGAAGGGTTTCGGCCCGAAACGTTGCCTATTTCCTTCGCTCCATAGATGCTGCTGCACCCGCTGAGTTTCTCCAGCATTTTTGTGTACCTTAATAATCTTATATGTTTCAATGAGATTCCCTCTCATCCTTCTAAACTCCAGAGTATACAAGCCCAGCCGCTCCATTCTATCAACTATCAACATATGACTGTCCAGCCATCCCGCGAATTAACCTTGTAAACCTACGCTGCACTCCCTCAATAGCAAGAATGTCCTTCCTCAAATTAGGGGACCAAAACTGCACACAATACTCCAGGTGTGGTCTCACTAGGGCCCTGTACAACTGCAGAAGGACCTCTTTGCTTCTATACTAAACTCCTCTTGTTATAAAGGCCAACATGCCATTCGCTTTCTTCACTGCCTGCTGTACCTGCATGCTTACTTTCATTGACTGATGAACAAGGACCCCCAGATCCCATTGTACTTCCCCTTTTCCCAACGACACAATTTAGATAGTAATCTGCCTTCCTACTTTTGCTATCAAAGTGGATAACCTCACATTTATGCACATTAAACTGCATGTGCCATGCATCTGCCCACTCACCCAACCTGTCCAAGTCGCCCTGCATTCTCATAGCATTCTCCTCACAGTTCACACTGCCATCCAGCTTTGTGCCATCTACTCATTTGCTAATGTTACTTTGAATCCCTTCATCTAAATCATTGATGTATATTGTAAATAGCTGCGGTCCCAGCACTGAACCTTGCGGCACCCCACTAGTCACTGCCTGCCATTCTGAAAGGGACCCGTTAATCCCTACTCTTTGTTTCCTCTCTGCCAACCAATTTTCTATCCATGTCAGCACTCGACCCCCAATACCATGTGCCCTAATTTTACCCACTAATCTCCTATGTGGGACCTTATCAAATGCTTTCTGAAAGTCCAGGTACAATACATCCACTGGCTCTCCCTTGTCCATTTTCCGAGTTACATCCTCAAAAAATTGCAGAACATTAGTCAAGCATGATTTCCCCTTCGTAAATCCATGCTGACTTGGACCGATCTTGTTACTGCTATCCAAATGTGCTGCTATTTCATCTTTTATAATTGACTCCAGCATCTTCCCCACCACCGATGTCAGGCTAACTGGTCTATAATTCCCTGTTTTCTCTTTCCCTCCTTTCTTAAAAAGTGGGATAACATTAGCTACCCTCCAATCCACAGGACATTGGAAAATTATCACCAATGCATCCACAATTTCTAGAGCCACTTCCTTAAGTACCCTGGGATGCAGACCATCAGGACCTGGGGATTTATCAGCCTTCAGTCCCATCAGTCTACCCAACACCATTTCCTGCTTAATGTGGATTTCCTTCAGTTCCTCCGTCACCCCAGATCCTCTGGCCACCACTATATCAGGAAGATTGTTTGTGTCGTCCTCAGTGAAGATGGATCCAAAGTACCTGTTCAACTCATCTGCCATTTCCTTGTTCCCCATAATAAATTCACCCTTTTCAGTCTTCAAGGGTCCAACTTTGGTCTTAACTAATTTTTTCCTCTCACATACCTAAAGAAGCTTTTACTATCTTCCTTTATATTCTTATTTTACTATCCTCCTTTACATAACTTGGGCCTTGAAGTGCAGGGGCGGTGAAGGGTGATCTTATAGAGGTATATAAAATCATGAGAGGAATAGATCAGGTAGATACACAGAGTCTCTTGCCCAGATTAAGTGCATCGAGGACCAGAGGACTTACGTTTAAGGTGAAGGGGAAAAGATTTAATAGGAATCTGAGGGGTTACCTTTTCACACAAAGGGTGGTGGATGTATGGAACAAGCTGCCAGAGGAGGTAGTCAACGCTGGGACTATCCCAATGTTTAAGAAACAGTTAAACAGGTACATGGTTAGGACAGGTTTGGAGGGATATGAACCAAACGCAAGCAGGGGGGACTAGTGTAGCTGGGACATGTTGGCTGGTGTGGGCAATTTGGGCCAAAGGGCCCGTTTCCATGCTCTATCACTCTCGGTAAATGAACAAAAATGGACAACGATGTTCAATCTTTCAAAATAAAAAAGAAATAAAACATTTCCTTACTTAGTTTATCCAATTTACGGTCAGTTCTTTGTGTGCCGATGACACTTTCATGCTGGAATTTACAGGTTAATATCTTTCCAAGGTCTTCTCTTGCAGGGATGAACTTCAGATGATCTGTGAAGCTATAACGACCATCGGTTCCTAAGGTAGGTTCCGTTTCAGCTTTAGTTTCCTGCATTAGTTTGTTATCTATTTTCCAAATAACTGTAATGTTCTTTGGGAAGAAGGAATGTATCCTGCAGGTTGAATCAGCAAATTCTTCTGCAATTGGGATTTCCGGCGCCAACTTAATGTCTTCACATTCTGGGATTGCTGAAGAGAAAGGGAAGGAAAAAGAAGCTGTGAAAGGTTCAGACATTCTGCAGGGATTTTTGTTCGAGTCATATAACACGGAAATAGGCCCTTCAGCCAAGCTTGTCCACAACCAAGATGCCCATCTCAGCTCATCCCATTAATACACGTTTGGCTTGTATCCCTTTAAACCTTTCCTATCCATGTATCTGTTCCAGTCTTTGAAATGTTGTTATAGTACCAGTCTCAACTACCTCCTCTGGCACTTTCCATACACCCAACACCTTCTGATTGAAAACGTTTCCCCTCAGATTTCTACTAAATCTTGCCCCTCTCACTTTAAACCTATGCCCTCTGGTTTGTTGATTCCTCTATCCTGTGTAAAAGACGCCTCTATAAGATCAGCCATCAGCCTCCTGCGCTCCAAAAAAAACCTCTTACCTGCTCAAACTCTACCTATAGCTCAGGCCCTCAAGTCCCAGCAATATCCACATAAATCTTCTCTTCAATCCTTGCAGCTTAATGACATCCTTCCTATAGCAAGGTGACCAAAACTGAACAACTTAATGTTGCCTCACCAACATATTGTACAACTGTAACATAACATCTCAACTTCTATCCTCAATACCATGACAAATGAAGGCCAATGTTCCAAAATCCTTCTTTACCACCCTATCTACCTTCAACACCACTTTCAGGGAACAACCCACCTGCACTCCTAGATCCCTCTGTTCTACAACATTTCCCATGGCCCTACCATTCATTGTGAAGGTTCTGCCTTGGTTTGATTTCCCAAATATGCAGCACCTTGCACTTTAGACTTTGGAGATACAGAGTGAAACAGGCCCTTCAGCCAACTGAGTCCATGCCAACCATCGATCACCCCATACTCTACCACAATCCTACACACGGGGCAATTTACAATTGCCAACTAACCTGCACATCTGTAGGTCTTTGAAGTGTGGGAGACCGGAGCACCCAGAGTAAACCCACAGTCACAAGGAGAACATACAAACTGTATTTATCTGCATTAAACTCCATTAGCTATTGCACAGCCCACTTGCACAGATGATCAAAAGCCAAATGTGATTTTTGATAATCATCTTCACTGTCCACGATACTACCTACTTTGAAAGGGTAATTAAAAAGTGTTGATATTAAGCCAGATTGGACATTGGTAGCACATTCACCCGAATTATTATCCTGATGCCTGGTCTAATCTGCGTATAGATTAGGTAAAAGACATTCTTTGGTCTGCCCGAAACTTGTTGGTCTCCCAGCACATGGGCATTGGCACATTCCAGACTGCAGGAGTACATGCTGAGGGGAAGAGCCTGCTTCCATTGTATCTTACAATCCATAATAGGAATAAGAGAAATTCTGACTGTACCTTTTATGTCAAGTTTGACCTGATGTTGTGTTTTTGAAGCCGTAGCTGGATGTTCAACTTCACAAACATACACTGTTCCATGGTCTTCGAGAATCGTTGGTGTAAATATTAGGAAACTGGTGACACTATAAGTATTGTCTTCATTGGTCAACTGATTTAGAGAGTGGGAATATTTAGGCAGATCCTTTTCCCCACCAACAATAACATCTTCGCTTCCAAACACAGTTCTCACAATTTCTTTCAATCCCATGTTTTCTTTTGCTTTGTTGGGTTTTTGGTACCAAGTGATGGCCAGTGGTCTTGGCTTAAATCCGTCAATAGAACAAGACAAAGCAATCACCTCTTCATGAATAATGTGAGGCGGAGCGAGAATATTGGTCATCTTTGGTGCAACTGTTTTTATTTAAGAAATGAAAAAGGAGAGAAGATTTCATGGTTTTAGAATTTACAGTGTAAAACATGCTGAGTTTATTTTGCCTAGTGCAGTTGAGATGTAACTGCAATCCAGCCATTTTAAGACCCCGCACACACTAGTAACATTTACTGCATAGTATTTCAGATTATTCGTGAGATATAATCACAGAAAGGACGGCTAATTTAAAAGTATATAGTTAAAACAGAGTAATTTTGGGAAGCACAGTGGCGTAGCTGGTAGAGCTGCTGTCTCAGAGCCGGACATCCAGGTTTGATCCTGACCTCCGGTGCTGTCTGTGTGGAGTTTGCACATTATCCCTATGACCGCGTGAGTTTCCTCCCACATCCCAAAGACGTGTGGGTTTGTAGGTTAATGCCCTCAGCGTGTAGGGAATAGGTGAGGAAGTGGAATAACGTAGAACAGGTGATCGATGGTTGGTGCGGACTTGGTGGGTAGAAGAGCCCGTTTCCATGCTGTATCTCTAAGCTAAGCTACATATTACCTGAGGTATTGATTTAGTAAGATGCTTTTATAAACAAATAAAGATCATTGTTTTCTTGACATCATTTAGTCTACTTTAGAAACACAGCATGCAAACAAATCCGCACCGACCATCAATCACCTGTTCACACTAGTTCTACATTATCCCACTTTTTCAACCACTCCCTACACACTAGGGGCAATTTATAGAGGCCAATTAACCTACAAACCCACACATCTTTGGAATATGGGATGAAACCGGAGCACCCGGAGAAAACCCAGCAGTCACATGCAAACTCCACACAGACAGCACCCCAGGTCAAACTCTGAGCCTCTGCCACTGTGAGGCAGCAGCTCTACCTGCTGCACCGTGCCGCACTGTATACTTACTTCCTTCAACTTTCAATTGGATGGATTTAGTAATAGGCTTTCCAAGAGTGCTATGTGAAACGTGAAGAGAGAGGACAGTTCCGTCATCTTTATCAATATCAGGGATGAATATAATTTTGCATTTCGCACTGGAGCGGCCATCATGTGTAGCAGCTGTCATCTCAATGTGGAAAGTATCCTCTGCAGAGTCGCTGTTGCAAATAAGTCTTTGCTGGTCAATAGCTTCAGGTGCTTGCGAGTGGCCAGGTGCAGAGCTCCATTGGAAAATCTTACTTTGATTTCCCCCCTCTCTTTGTAGAAAACAACAAAGCAAAATGTTTGCAGGCTTATATCCTGATATATGACAAGTCAGAACAGTTTCTTCCAAATGTATAATATGTGGTGGTTTGGCAATTTCAGACACTTTAGGAGGTACTAGAAAAAAAAATGTTTTTGATGTTATTTTTCTTTTGGAAGAGGTTTATGTCACTTTAAAAGTATCAGAACAAATTCATCATCCATCTACATAAAACATCCACTGTAATAAATATGGATGTCCCCTCCGCTTCATCAGCCCTCTGGTTGTATCCTCCCCTCCCCCAGCCCTCGGGCTCCTCCTCCGCCTTTTTTCCTTTCTTCTCCCCACCCCCTATCAGTCTGAAGAAGGGTTTCGGCCCGAAACGTTGCCTATTTCCTTCGCTCCATAGATGCTGCTGCACCCGCTGAGTTTCTCCAGCATTTTTGTGTACCTTGGATGTAAGAACACCTGGCTCAATATCTCATCACATTTTAGGTATTTCCACATTTATAAATAACATGAGAATCAGTAAGTAGATCAGAGACAAAAATAAAGCCAAGGATATGAAAAAATGCATCAAAATCAGGATGCAAGAACAAAAGAACCAGAAATGCAGAGGTGAAAATGCTGGTGTACCTCAAGAACAAAGAAAGATCATCCTATTAAAGTTAGACGTTAATAGAAATTAATGGATGTGGAGAGGATGCTTCCACGTGGGAGAGTCTAGGACCAGAGGGAACAGCCTCAGAATAAAAGGACGTACATAGAAACATAGTACCTTTAGAAAGGAATCACAAACCTATCAATTCTTTAAAACCTATCAATTTCTTTGGCTTTAAAAATACCCAATGATTTGGCCTCCACAACTGCCTGTGGCAATTAATTCCACAGATTCACCCCCCTCTGGCTAAAGAAATTCTTCCTCATCTCCATTCTAAAGGAGGTTAGAATGGAGGCTGTGGCCTCTGGTCCTAGACTCTCCCACTACTGGAAACATCCTCTCCACGTCCACTCTATCTATCTAACTAATGTTTTCCAGGAGATCAGCTCAAATTATCTGACAGTTCACATACAGTCGAGGTAATGTATTGAATAAATGCATGAAATATAGAACATTGAACAGAGTACAGCACAGGAACAGGCCCTTCGGCCCACAATGCTCATGCCGAACATGATGCCAAGATAAATTAATCTGCTCTTCCTCCACCACTACCCCTGGCAGCATGTTCCAGGCAACCCCCAACACACCTCTGTGTAAAAAGAATTGTCGCCCATATCTCCATAAAACTTTGCCCCTCTCATCTTAAAGTTATGCCCTCTGGTCTTTGACATTTCCACCCTGGGGATAAGGTTCTGATTATCTATGCTTCGCATAATTTGACAATTTCTATCAGGATCTTTCCTCAGCCTTTTCCTCACTCTAGAGAAAATAATCAAAGTTTGTCCAATCTTTCCCGTATTTAATACCCTCTGACCCAGGCAGCATTATGGTAAACCTCTCACCATGCCTCCACACCCTTCCTGTAATGTAGCGAGCATAACTACATGCAATACTCCAAATATGGCCTAATTAAAGTCCTATAAAGCTGCAATATGACTTGCTGCCTCTTATACTCAATGTCGTGTCTGATGTAGGCAAGCATTCTATAACATATCATATCAAACACAGAAAACGATCTTAGGCAAAACTGTTTTGAATGTTCAGGGAAGGATACTTTACCTTTTCTAAAAATCTTTAGATACATTAAAAATCCAACTATCATGATCAAGGAACACAGCAGTATACTACCAATAACACAGCCTGTTATTATTCCCCCTGGTACAACGACTTCTGGCTCTGTAAGAAAATAAGTTTTAATAACAATTAGCAAAAAAAATTATATTCATTACACAAGACTATTTCCAAAACAACTACATAGGCAGCATAGTAGCACAGCGGTAGAGTTGCTGCCTCACAGTGCCAGAGACAAAGTAAAGCTTTTCAATGTACCTCAGTACAAATGACAATCAAGTAAAGTAAACCTGGGTTCGATCCTGACTCCGGGTGCTAACTGTGCGGAGTATGTACTTTGTCCCTGTGACCGCGTGAGTTTCCTCCGGGTGCTTCGGTTTCCTCCCACACGTCAAAGTCGTGCGGGTTTGTGAGTTAATTGGATTCTGTAAATTCTCCCTTGTGTGTAGGATGCAAAACTGGGATAACAGAGAACGGTCTCCTCCATGGCCAGAGTGAGGTCCACCGTAAATTGGAGGAGCAGCACCTCATATTTCGCTTGGAACGTTTGCTCCCCAGTGGTATGAACATTGACTTCTCTAATTTCAGGTAGTCCTTACTTTCTCCTCCCCTTCTCAGCTCTCCCACAGCCCACTGGCTCCACCTCTTCCTTTCTTCTTCTTCCCACCCACGCACCCCCCCCCCCTCCCACCTCACATCAGTCTGAAGAAGGGTTTTGGCCCGAAACGTTGCCTATTTCCTTCGCTCCATAGATGCTGCCTCACCCGCTGAGTTTCTCCAGCATTTTTGTCTAACAGAGAACTAATGAACATGGTTGACATGGACTCGGTGGGCCGAAGGGTCGGTTTCCACGCTGTATCTCTAAACTGTACTAAACTAAGCAAAACTAGTATTCCCTATTGGATCTGGGATATTTTGTATTTGATGAATTTGCTTTGTAACACTGCTTCACAACTTAGTGTGTCTGGTCTCTATTGAGAATGAATTCCCGCCACAATTCATTTTTGTTCCAAACGTCTAGATTTTGTGCTCCAAACTGCTCGCATTAAAATGCAAGACCTGAAGAGTCCCGATTTGAAATGTCGCCTATCCATGTTTTGGAGAGATGTAGCCTGACCCAGTATACCAGTAGAGGAGCTTTGAATTTCAGGTTAATACCATATGATTACAAAATCGAGGGACATAAGTAAGGGAAAGATTTAAAGGGAACCGGAGGGACAACTTTTTTCCACACAGGTGGTGGGTATATGGAACGAGCTGCCAGAAGAGGTAGTTGAGGCAGGTGCAATAACTACATTTAAAAGACACTTGGACAGGTACATGGATAAGAAAGGTTGAGAGGGACATGGACCAAACGCGGGCAGGTGGGACTAGCTTAGATGGGGCATCTTGATCAGCATAGGCAAGTTTGGCCAGAGGGCCTGTTTCCTTGCTGCAGATGTTGGTTTACATAATTAAATGCCCCCTAGTGTGGAGGGTTGTTTAAGAAAGAACTGTAGATGCGGGATAAATCGTAGGTAGACAAAAATGCTGGACAAACACAGCGGGTGAGGCAGCATCTATGGTGCGAAGGAATAGGTGACGTTTCGGGTCGAGACCCTTCTTCACACTGATGAGGGGGTGGGGGGTGTGGGGGGGGCGGGAAGAAGAAAGGAAGTGGAGACAGTGAAGAAGAAAGGAAGGTGAGGCAAGTGAACCTCTGCCTCACCTGGAAAGACTGCTTAGGTCCTTGGGTGGAGTCGCGGGGGGAGGTAAAGTGACAAGTGTGGCATTTCCTGCGGTTGCAAGGGAAAGTACCAGGGGAGCGGGTGGTTTGGGTGGGAAGGGACAAATTGACCAGGGAGTTACGGAGGGAGCGGTCTCTATGGAAAGCTGAAAGGGGAGGAGATGGGAAGATGTGGCCTGTGGTGGGATCCCGTTGGAGGTGGCAAAAATGTTGGGAGTATTATCTGTTATATGTGGCTGCTGGTGGGGTGGAAGGTGAGGACAAGGGGGACTCTGTCCTTGTTACGAGTGGGGGGGGGGGGATGGGGAGTGAGAGCGGAGCTACGGTATATAGAAGAGACCCTGGTGAGAGCATCATCTCAAAGGTTCAAAGGTTCATTTATTGTCACATACACCAATTGGTATAGTGAAATTCAAGTTGCCATTGCAGCACACTAATAAGAATACAACACAACATTAAGGAGAATTTAACATAAAACATAAAAACATCCCCCCACAATGGTCCCCACTGTGAGGGAAGGCACAAAGTCCAGTCCCCATCCCCTTGTCCACCCATAGTCGGGCCTATTGAGGCCTCCGCAGTAGCCGCTACGGGGCCCGATGTTCCAGGCCCTTCCAGGCCGGGTGATGGTGCTCCGGCGTCGGAAGAATCCTCTCAGCGGCTTGGGATGCCTGGAACAGCCGCTTCCTTACCGGAGACCGCGGCTTCCGAAGCCAACGCTGGACGGAGCTCCACCACTGGTGATCTCGGCGAGAGATCCCAGGCTGCGCAATGTCAAAGTCAGCGCCGCCGCCTGCGGCTGGCCGCTCCACAATCCCGCAGCTCCGTGATGTTCCAATCGGAGGACTCAGCATTCGCCCGCTCCGTTCCGCGATAGCGCTCCAGCCACCGAAACCGAGGTTCTGGCTGGTCCCGTCAGGAAACGCCGCTCCAGACCCCGATGGTAGGACGCGAGGACGGGTCGAGGCGCTGCTCGGAGGAAAGCCGCCTCTCCGACCAGGTATGGACTGAGAAATAGTTTCCCCCTCCCCCCCCCCCCCCCATAAAAAGAACAGACCTCCAATCAACACTTTTTAACGTAAAAATTTAAAAAAAGAAATGAAAGGACGAAGAGGGGAAGTCGAAGAGGGGAACCCCCGCTCCCTAAAGAATGAGGACATCTCAGATGCCCTGGTTTGGAACACCTCATCCTGGGTGCAGATGCGGTGTAGACGGAGGAATTGGGAGTAGGGGATAGAGTCCTTACAGGAAGCAGGGTGGGAAGATTGGTTGGTTCTGCAGTCGAGACGGGGATTGGTTGGTTCTGCGGTCGAGACGGGGATTGGTTGGCCCAACCAATCCCCGTCTACAAATACTCTCCTCTGCTGGTCCTTACCCTCAACAACTTTTCTTTTGACCCCTTCCATTTCCTTCAAATCCAAGGCACGCGCATGGGCCCCATCTACACCCGTCTCTTTGTAGGTACGTCGAACAATCCTTGTTCGAGGCTTACTGTGGCCCTGACCCCGAACTCTACCATTGCTACATTGACGATAGCATTGGTGCTACCTCCTGCACCCATGCAGAACTCACCGACTTCATCCATTTCACCACTAACTTCCATCCAGCACTGAAACTGACCTGGACCATTTCCGACATCTCCCTACCGTTTCTAGACCTCACTAACTCCATCGCAGGTAACAGACTACTGACCGACATCTACTACAAACCCACTGACTCCCATGGCTATCTGGACTACACTTCTTACCACCCTGCTTCCTGTAAGGACTCTATCCCAATTCCTCCAGCTACGCCATATCTGCACCCAGGATGAGGTGTTCCAAACCAGGGCATCGGAGATGTCCTCATTCTTTAGGGAACAAGGTTTCCCCTCTTCGACTATAGATGAGGCTCTCACCGGGGTCTCCTCTCTATCCCGTAGCTCCGCTCTCACTCCCCATCCCCCCACTCGTAACAAGGACAGAGTCCTCACCTTCCACCCTACCAGCCGTCACATACGGTTAGGTGGTCGATTAGGAAAAGGGGAGATGCAACGAGACCTGGGTGTCATGGTACACCAGTCATTGAAAGTAGGCATTCAGGTGCAGCAGGCAGTGAAGAAAGCGAATGGTATGTTAGCATTCATAGCAAAAGGATTTGAGTATAGGAGCAGGGAGGTTCTACTGCAGTTGTACAGGGTCTTGGTGAAACCACACCTGGAGTATTGCGTACAGTTTTGGTCTCCAAATCTGAGGAAAGACATTCTTGCCATAGAGGGAGTAAAGAGAAGGTTCACCAGACTGATTCCTGGGATGTCAGGACTTTCATATGAAGAAAGACTGGATAGACTCGGCTTGTACTCGCTAGAATTTAGAAGATTGAGGGGGGATCTTATAGAAACTTACAAAATTCTTAAGGGGTTGGACAGGCTAGATGCAGGAAGATTGTTCCCGATGTTAGGGAAGTCCAGACAAGGGGTCACAGTTTAAGGATTAGGGGGAAATCCTTTAGGACCGAGATGAGAAAAACATTTTTCACACAGAGAGTGGTGAATCTCTGGAATTCTCTGCCACAGAAGGTAGTTGAGGCCAGTTCATTGGCTATATTTAAGAGGAAGTTAGATGTGGCCCTTGTGGCTAAAGGGATCAGGGGGTATGGAGAGAAGGCAGGTACAGGATACTGAGTTGGATGATCAGCCATGATCATATTGAATGGCGGTGCAGGCTCGAAGGGCCGAATGGCCTCCTCCTGCACCTATTTTCTATGTTTCTATGTTTCTATACAACAGATAATCCTCCAACATTTTCGCCACCTCCAATGGAATCCCACCACTGGCCACATCTTCCCATCTCCTCCCCCGTCTGCTTTCCGCAGAGACCGCTCCTTCCGTAACTCCTTGGTCAATTCCTCCCTTCCCACCCAAACCACCCCCTCCCCTGGTACTTTCCCTTGCAACCGCAGGAAATGCCACACTTGTCGTTTTACCTCCCCCCTCAACTTCATCCAAGGACCTAAGCAGTCTTTCCAGGTGAGGCAGAGGTTCATCTGCATCTCCTCCAAACTCATCTATTGCATCCATTGCTCGAGGTGTCAGCTGCTCTACATCGGTGAGACCAAGCGTAGGCTTGGCGATCGCTTCGCCCAACACCTCCGCTCGGTTCGCAATAACCAACCTGATCTCCCGGTGGTCCAGCACTTCAACTCCCCCTCCCATTCCAAATCTGACCTTTCTGTCCTGGGCCTCCCCCATGGCTAGAGTGCGTCCCACCGCAAATTGGAGCAGCAGCACCTCATATTTTGCTTGGGTAGTTTACACCCCAGCGGTATGAACATTGACTTTTCCAATTTCAGGTAGTCCTTGCTTTCTCGCTCCTTCCCCTCCCCTTCCCAGCTCTCCCACAGTCTACTGTCTCCACCTCTTACTTTCTTCTTAACGCCCCCCCCCACCCCGTCTGAAGAAGGGTCTCAACCCAAAACGTCACCTATTCCTTCGCTCCATTGATGCTGCCTCACCCGCTGAGTTTCTCCAGCATTTTTGTCTACCTTGTGTGCAGGGAGTGGATAAGAAAGTGGGATAACATAGAACTAGTGTGAGCAGGTGATCGATGGTCGGCATGGATTTGGTGGGCCGAAGGGCCTGTTTCCATGCTGTATCACAGACAAATGCCCTTCAACCCAACTTGTCCATACTGTCCAAGATACCCCATCTACGCCCGACTAACCTGCCCATATTTGGCCCATCGATGGTCGGTGTGGATTCGTTGGGCTGAAGGGCCTGTTTCCACATTACCTCTATAACTAAAATTAAACTTACCTCTGACAGTCAGATGGGTTGTCAACTCTGCGTGCTTACCAAGTGATCTATGTCTCACTAAGCAGACGTAAGTGTTACCATCGTCCTGGAGTGTTGGACGTAGCCTCATATGGCTCGACACATTGTAGGTTCCATCTGTATTTCTAACAGGAGATCCTGTGCAAATGTGGTCCCAGGATCGTCTGTTCTCCACTCTTTGATTTCTTGAGCCAACTTATCTGAATCTCCAAGGGGTAAAACGCAGTACTGTCACATTTCACCGATTTCTCCGTCCCATTCTCAATTGTGATAGCAGTTGCGGATAAAGTCATTTGTGGTTTAGCTGTGAAGATAATAATCAATGTTAATCATACAGTGTGGAAACAGGCCCTTCAGCCCAATCTGCCCACACGAGCCAGCATGTCCCATAGTCATTTGATATTAGTGGACGTTTAAAAATATATTTTTAATCCAAATCTAGTAATGAGTGCACAAATTGAAACGTTTAGTTTAGGTTCGAGATACAGCGTGGAAATAGGCCCTTCGGCTCATCGAGTCCGTGCTGACCATCAATCACCCTGTACATTAATTCTATCTTACACACTTGGGTTACTCCAGCATTTTATTCAATTCAATTCAATTCAATTCAATTCAACTTTAATGTCATTGCACAAATACTGAGTATGGGTACAACGAAATGCAGTTTTGCGTCAGTCCGTAGTAGTAGTGCAATATAGAATTTTTTTTTAAAAGAGGATACAGAATAATCAAAAATACAGAATAATTAACAATGGGGACGGAGGGACCGGAGGAATCTATCGGCGGGACTCCGAGTTCAGCAATGCGACGGTATAATTGTAGAAGCTGTTCCTCATCCTACTGGTACGAGACCTGAGGCTCCTGTACCGCCTCCCTGATGGGAGGAGGGCAAACAGTCCATGGTTATGTCCTTTTCAGGGTAGAAAGTTGATGTATTAGGTGGTATTAACTACAAGGAGAAGTTGGACAGAGTTGCATTGTTTTCTCTGGAATGTCGGAGGTTGCGTAGACACATGGTGGAGATGTGTTGGGTATTTTTATTTTTAGTTTACAGGTGTATCGCTATTGCAGCTTGCAATTACATATATAACGATTGAGTGAATCATTTTTTGTGTTCCGTTTCAAAGAGTAGATTGTCAGAACGTTTTATCCCTGGGTGAGATTCGGGATTTTATTCGGGGAGAATACGTGTTCGGCACGGACTAGAAGGGTCGAGATGGCCTGTTTCCGTGCTGTAATTGTTATATGGTTATATGGTTATATGGGTGAAAATGTCAAAGATATAAACAGAGGACAAATTCATTAGACTTCAGGCTTTAGAGATACGGCATGGAAACAGGCCCTTTAGACCACCGAGTCCATGCCGACCAGCAATCACCCCGTACACTAGCACTATCCTACACAGTAGGAACAATTTTACAATTTTACCAAAGCCAATTAACCTACAAACCTGCACATGTTTAGAGGGTGGGAGGAAACCGGAACACCCGGAGAAAACCCATCACAGGGAGAATGTACAAACTCCACACTGACGAGGTCCGGATCGAACCGGGGTCTCTGGAATGTGAGACAGCAGCTCCACCCGCTGCACCACTGTGCATGCCTGAAATATTTGTTAATTGTTTTTACCTGAAACAATCATTGTAGATTTGCCACTTCCCTGGTCCGGGCTGATGAAGACTACGCAGGTATAATCTCCTTCTTCATTAAATTGAACAAGTGGGAGGAAGAGAGAGGCAATTCCCTTCTTTAACTCATCATCAAAAATCGCAGCATCTTTTCTGTAAGGTGTATGCTTTCCTCCGCTGAATTTATACACTTCCTCCCTGGTGGGGGCCCCCAACCTTTTAAGGTACCAGATGACACCCACATTTTGAAGGTTGATCTCACTGGTCTTGTAACCAGACACTCGGCATTCAAGAAGGACATCTTTATTCACAAAGACTTCCACTATTCTTGAATTCATTGACACAACCAGATCTCCTCCTTCTGCAATCATAGAGAAACAAGTTGCCAGTCTACAAACAAATCGACAAACAAAAAGTAGGAAACACATTTTTAGAGAATTTAGCCAGCACGGTGATGCAGTGTGAAAATTTAGTTCAGAGATAGAGTGGAAACAGCCCCTTTGGCCCATCGAGTGCGTGCCGACCAGCGATACACTAGCACTATCCTGGTAAATCTGTGGGATTCTTTGTCACGGAAGGCTGTGGAGGCAGTCAGTGGATATAGTTAAGGTAGAGATAGATAGATTTTTGATTAGGACCGGTGTCAGAGGTTATGGGGAGAAGGCAGGAGAATCGGATTAGGAGGGAGAGATAGATCAGTCATGACTGATTGATGGAGTAGACTTGATGGGCCAAATGGCCTAATTCTACTCCTATCACTTATGTTCGTATGATCCTACACACTTGGGACAATTTATAAGTTTACAGAAACCAATTAACCTAAGAAACTGCAAGTCTTTGGAGTGTGGGAGGAAACTGGAGCACCCGGGAAAAACACACGCAGTCACAGGGAGAACGTACAAACTACGGACACAGCACCTGAAAATGTATCATGAATTCGTATTCACTTTAGCAAAATAATCCCAATAATCTGAAGAAGGGTCTCGACCCAAAATGTCACCTATTCCTTCGCTCCATAGATGCTGCCTCATCCGCTGAGTTTCTCCAGCATTCTTATCTACCCCAGATTTTTAATTCATTTGTTGATAAACATTGCCCCTCAGGTTCCAATTAAAACTTTCTCCCCTCACCTTAAACCTATGTGGTTCTTGATTCCCCTACTCAGAGCAAGAGTGTATATTTATCTATTCCCCTCATGACCGTATACACCTCTATAAGATCACCCCTCAGCCTCCTGTCCTCCAAGGAATAGTCCCAGTCTGTCCAACCTCTCCCCAGAGCTCAGGCCCTCGGGTCCTGCCAAAATCCTGCTGAATCCTCTCTGCACCTTTTTCAGATTTATGGCAATAAACTGTAAAGAGTGCAGAGAAAATTAAGTATCAACGCAACTTGTCACTGGTTCGTGTGAGATTGAGTGTACAG
This sequence comes from Malacoraja senta, assembly GCA_038087875.1. Taxonomy (NCBI): domain Eukaryota; kingdom Metazoa; phylum Chordata; class Chondrichthyes; order Rajiformes; family Rajidae; genus Malacoraja; species Malacoraja senta. The sequence goes on along the minus strand of CM075979.1, from coordinate 45,816,769 downwards.
TGGTGTGAGTGTACACTGGTGTGAGATTGAGTGTGCATTGGTGTTTGTTGTGTACATAAATGTGAGTGTGTGTACATCGGTGAGAGTGTACGTTGGTATGAGAGTGAGTGTACACTGGAGTGAGTATACACTGGGGTGAGTGTGAACTGGTGTGATTGTGCACTGGTGTGAGTGGGAGTGTACACTGGAGTGAGTATACACTGGTGTGAATGTGCACTGGTGTGGGTGGGAGTGTGAGTGTACACTGGAGTGAGTATACACTGGGGTGAGTGTGAGTATACACTGGTGTGAGTGTACACTGGTGTGTGTGAGTGTGCACTGGAGTGAGTATACACTGGGGTGTGTGTGAGTGTGCACTGGTGTGAGTGTACACTGGTGTGGGTGGGAGTGTACACTGGAGTGAGTATACACTGGGGTGTGTGTGAGTATACACTGGTGTGAGTGTACACTGGTGTGGGTGGGAGTGTACACTGGAGTGAGTATACACTGGGGTGTGTGCGAGTGTGCACTGGTGTGAGTGTGCATTCCTTGGTGAGGGGGCGGCGGGATGCGGCGCAGTGTCGCCCTTGCCTCTGGGTGGGAGAGAGGTCGCTTCCCAGCCCCGCCTTACCTGCGGCCCCGAGCAGGGCGAGCACAGCGATGAGTCCCGGGAACAGGGCCGGCCACAAGTCGCCACTGCACGGCATGGCCGCCTCGCTTCACCCCGACACCGCCCTGAGCCCCGACACCCGCCCAAACCTCCGCACTCTTTACTTTCACTTTCGCCCGTACACTGACGCTGACGCTGACGCCGCGCTGCCGTGGAGAGCCCGTCTGTGTCCGCCCCCGGCTCCACAGGCGATGGTTACCGCGTTCACACACACTGTTCTGTCCGGCACAGAGACACACACAGCTCTCCCTGGCAGAGACACACACTGGTCCACACTCTGCCACCCAGCTTTGTGTCATCCGCAAATGAAGATGCTTAATAATAGCACATAGGCCAGTCCATCAAAAGGCAACGTGGTGGGTCAGGCAACAACTGTGGTTTTATTGTGAAAACAAACTGCATCTATAATAATAAATACATAGAGTACAGACTCGTACAGGGCGCGGGTGGCTGGAAGGCTCCCACGGGGCGCCGCACCCTAGGGAGACGCCGGTGCGGTGCGGTGCAGGGTCGGAGTCTTCAGGGTTGAGTCGGAGCCCCGAGGACGAGGTCGGAGCCTCGGATAGCCTGGCTGTGGATGGAGCTCCAGGTCGGGCTGTGGATGGAGCTCCAGGTCGGGCTGTGGATGGAGCTCCAGGTCGGGCTGTGGATGGAGCTCCAGGTCGGGCTGTGGATGGAGCTCCAGGTCGGGCTGTGGATGGAGCTCCAGGTCGGGCTGTGGATGGAGCTCCAGGTCGGGCTGTGGATGGAGCTCCAGGTCGGGCCGAGGATGGAGCTCCAGGTCGGGCTGTGGATGGAGCTCCAGAGGAGCCTAGTACTTTTCACTCCAGGGAGCGAAATACTAAGGGATAAGTACTTTTTGTAACTTTGTCGATGCCTTTGTGGTGACTCTTTTGTATACTTTTAATGCAAAAACAAATATTTTCACTGTACCTACCTGGGTACAAGTGAATAAAGTATCCTCATCATCAAAAAACAGGGTGCTGGAGTAACTTGGGCCAAGCAGCATCTGTTGTGGGAATGTGTTTTATGTCAAAATTATACTTTAGTCATGATAAAATATGTATATAAAGCTCTTAATTGAACAGTACTGCAAAACACAAAGTACTGGAGTGTGTCAGGAATTATCTATGGAGGGGATTTTTAATTTCAAAGATAAATTGTATTCATAATAATACATATAATTCTTAATAGAGAACAGTACTGCAAAACACAAAGTGAAAGGGAAACTCAACGTCAGGCAGCATCTGTGCAGGGAATGGAGAGACAACATTTTGAGTTGGGACCCTTCTTCAGACTGATAGGGGGTGGGGAGAAGAAAGGAAAAAAGGAAAAAAGACGGAGGAGGAGCACGAGGGCTGTGGGATGGGAAGAGACAAGGGGAGGGGACAGCAAGGGCTAGCAGAATTGGGAGAATTCAATGTTCAAGCCCCCAGGATGTAGACTGACGCTGACGCCGCGCTGTGGTGGAGAGTTCGTCTGTGTCCGCCCCAGGCTCCACAGGCGATGGTTACCGCCTGTGGTTACCGCCTATGGTAGAAATGAGGTGCATTTCCTTCAATTTCCGGTGTTGCTCACTGTGGCCATAGAGGAGACCCAGGACAGAGGGGTCAGATACGGAATGGGGAGGGGGAGTTGAAGTGCTGAGCCACCGGGAGGTCAGGTTGGTTATTGTGGACCGACCGGAGGTGTTCGGCGAAACGATCGCCAAGCCTCCGCTTGGTCTCACCGATGTAAATCAGCTGGCATCTAGAGCAGCGGATGCAATAGATGAGGTTGGAGGAGATGCAGGTGAACCTCTGTCGCACCTGGAACGACTGCTTAGGTCCTTGAATGGAGTCGAGGGGGGACGTGAAGGGACAAGTGTTGCATCTCTTGCAGTTGCAAAGGAAAGTACCCGGGGAGGGGGTGGTACGGGAGGGAAGGGAAGAATTGACAATGGAGTTACAGAGGGAGTGGTCTTTGCGGAAGGCAGACATGGGGGGAGATGGGAAGATGTGGCGAGTGGTGGGGTCACGTTGGAGGTGGCGAAACTGACGGAGGATCACTTGTATGTGACGGCTGGTGGGGTGAAAGGTGAGGACTAGGGGGACTCTGCCCTTGCTGTGAGTGGGGGGGATGGGGAGGGAGAGCAGTGTTGCGGGGTATGGCAGAGACCCTGGTGCGAGCCTCATCTATGGTGGAGGAGGGGAACCCCCGTTCCCTGAAGAATGAGGACATTTTGGATGCCCTGGTGTGGAACGCCTCATCCTGGGAGCAGATGCGGCGTAGACGGAGGAATTGGGAGTGGGGGATGGAGTCCTTACAGGAAGCAGGGTGGGAAGAAGTGTAGTCCAGATAGCCATGGGAGTCGGTGGGTTTGTAGTGGATGTCAGTAAGAAGTCTATCACCTGCGATGGAGATAGTGAGGTCAAGGAATGGTAGGGAAGTGTCGGAAATGGTCCAGGTGTATTTGAGTGCCGGATGGAAGTTGGTGGTGAAGCGGATGAAGTCAGTCAGTTGTGTGTGGGTGCAGGAGGTGGCACCAAAACAGTCATCGATGTAGCAGAGGTAGAGGTCGGGGATGGGGACCTGGTACGCATTCCCTCCACAGATGCTGACTGACCTGCTGAGTTGCCCCAGCACTTTGTGTTTTGTTCAAGATTCCAGCATCTGCAGTTCCTTGTGTCTCCATAGAGGAACAGGCCCTTCGGTCCACAGTGTCCGCACCTAACATGACCCTTCTTCGGACTGAGTGGAGACGGTGGTGGGGGGGGGGGGGGGGCAGAAAAGGATGGGAAATAGCGGTAGGGGCAGGACTGAATTTGGCAAGTAGGTAGATACAGGTGAGGAAGGTGATGAAAGGCATTTGCAGGTGAGGTTCGGGGGGTGATTGGTGTAAAGGTGAGGTTTGGGGGTGATTGGTGTAAAGGTGAGGTTTGGGGATGATTGGTGTAAAGGTGGGTTTGGGGGTGATTGGTGTAAAGGTGAGGTTTGGGGTGATTGGTGTAAAGGTGAGGTTTGGGGGTGATTGGTGTAAAGGTGAGGTTTGGGGGTGATTGGTGTACAGGTGAGGTTTGGGGTGATTGGTGTAAAGGTGAGGTTTGGGGGTGATTGGTGTACAGGTGAGGTTTGGGGGTGATTGGTGTACAGCTGAGGTCGCAATCATAATATAACTTTATTAACCAAGTTGTTTTGCAACATACGAGGAATTTGGTTTTCCAAGTCAGTCATACAAATAAAAAGCAACGGAACACACAAAATACATTTTAACATAAACATCCATCACAGTGACTCCTCCACATTGCTCACTGTGATGGAAGGCGAAAAACAAGTTCAAATCTCTCCCTCTTTCCTCTCCGGCGGTCGGTGTCCTTGAGCCCTCCGTTGATGGGATGATCTTGATTCCCGTAGCTGGTGGCATTTTGGCCCTCCGCACGAGGCAATCAGCTCCTGCATCGGGGGGGGGGATGTCAGCTCCCCCACGCCGAGCGATCGAACCCCACGTCGGGGCTGGTCGAGCCTCTGCATCGTTGGAGCTCCCTACTAGCCTCTCCCGAGACTGCGAGCTCTCAATGCAAAGTCCCAGGCAAGGGATCGGCTCCGATGTTAGGTCCATGCCCCGCTGTGGGGCTCAAAGTCAGTCCAAGGAGGCCTCCAGCTCCATCGATGGTTGGCCGCAGAGCGACCAGAGATGCGACCCGGAAAAAAATTGCATCTCCGGCAAGGTAAGAAACTGAAAAAAAAAATCCCCAAATCCCCTCCCCCTCCCCACACATAAAACAAACCGGAGAACATTTACACAAACTTTTAACACACACTAAAAATGTAAAAAAAAGACCCAAAAAATGGACAGACTGTTGGCGGGGCTCCCAATCTTTCGGCACCCCTGGTGATTTGTTTACAGCTGAGGGGCTGTACCATTAACAGACTGGCTCAGAACAATACCTAACATCAATGGTTATACGGTTCCCTAAATCCCTCCAATGCGTAAAAGGAGTAGAATGGCAAATATCACAACAACTTCCCTTCAGTTCCCTCTTTGCAATGTGTCCTGCACTCTCCCACCTCTCTCCCTCATTCCCACACTCTTTCCTATCAGCTCTCAGTCACTCTGTCTTTCTCTCCCCCTCCACTTCCCCGTCTCCCCCTCTCCCACATCTGTATCTCTTCGCACCCCCCTCCCCTCCCCAACGCATGCCACACAGTAATGCTGCGGTGTTTTCAGTGAGGACGGTAAATTTAAAGGACGACAAGGAATTGCAGATGCCAGAATCTTGAGCAAAACACAAATTACTGGAGGAACTCAGCGGGTCAGCGTAGAGGGAAATGGGCAAGCGATGTTTCAGGTTTGCAGAGCGGGGACTGGGGCTAAGTAAGCTAACCATTTTAATTCCCCTTCCTATATCCATGCTGCACTGGGCCTCCTCCATTGCCAGAGTGAGACCACACAAACTGGAGCAACAGCACAACAGTATGAACATTATATTCTCCAATTTTAGGTAACTAAACTACAAACACTTTTCCTCACTCCCCATTCTCCCCTCTCTTCCCTGTTCCTCTCTTGGATGCACACCCAAATGTTCTCTTTCCCCTCCCCCCTCGTCCCCTTCCACCAAATTCATTCCTCTGGCTTCACATTTTCTGCCTCTGCTATCCTTATCTCACTTTTTCTTTTTTCATCTCTGGCCTTTGTCCAACCATCTGCCAATTACACCCCTCCCATCTCACCTGTGTCCACCTAACACTTACCAGGCTTTGTTTCCACCCCTGTGTTTCAGTCGGGACCCTTCTTCAGTCTAAAAACTCCACACAGACAGCACCTGAGATCAGAACTGAATCAGTCAGATTCTACAATTAGTCTGAAGAAGGGTCCAAACCCGAAATGTCACCTATCCATGTACTCCAGAGATGCTGCCTGAGCCGTTGAGTCACTCCAGCACTTTGTCACTTTTTCATATTACACCTAAGTTTAAGGTGAGGGGAAAGATTTAATAGTATCCTAAGGGATAATTTTTTTACTCAAAGTGTGGTGGGTGTAAGGAGCAAGCTGCCGGTGGAGGTAGTTTAGGCAGTTACTATCACAATGTTTAAGAAACATTTAGACTGGTACATCGATAGGATAGGTTTAGAGGAATAAGGGCCAAATACATGCAGATGGGACTAGTTTCGATGGGGTATATTGGTCAGTGTGGATGTGGATAAGTTGAGTCAATGGGCTTGTTTCCACGCTATATGACTGTTAATGGAAGTTATATTTTATCTAAATGAGACCATATTTGAAGACCTTTACAGTATTGGTTATTTGGTTAAGAAAGGACGTTAATGTAGATGCAAGAAACTGCTAGAATTTTGAGTAAAAGGGCCTGTTCCTGAGTTGTACTTTTCTATATTCTATCTTCTACTAAACATTTTCAGGAAAAGGTGTTGGGGTAAGGAAGCTTCTTTCTGCTGTTTACTATAATGAGAGCAGACTGATTGAAACAAAATAAATCTTGAGGGAAGTTGATGAGATGATTGTGGAAAATATATTTCTTCATGAGAGAAAATATAAACTGGGACTCAGCTGGAAAAGAAGGGAGGTGAAATGGAGCCTGTGTATGCTGAAAGTAGTGTTTTATCTCACATTCAGGGCAGTGGAAAGAGAACTCTGCTCAAGTTGTCGAACTTTGAATCCTCTACTGATAAGATCTGATCAACATTTCAAACTTTAGTGTAGAGAGATAATGAAGGGCAGGCGAGATGAAAGTTTTTTTTAGTCTCCAGTAGCAAACATTAGACAATCTGAGTATAGGAGTAAAGAGGTCCTTCTGCTGTTGTACAGGGCCCTGGTGAGACCACATCTGGAATATTGTGTGCCATTTTGGTCTCCGAATTTGAGGAAGGACATCCTTGCTATTCACGTAGGTTCATGAGGTTAATCCCCGGGATGGCGAGACTGTCATATGAGGAAAGATTGGAAGTGCAATGCTTAATTGGAAATGAAATGAAATGAAATGAAATGACAATGCCATGAGTTGTTTGGCCTGCTGCCCTGCCTGTGCTTGAAACTGCAATGCTTTATTAGGTCTGTGTGTTTGGAAGGAATAAATGCTTTAATAGGTCCGACTGTGTTTGGAAAGAATAAATGCTTTATTAGGTCCGACTGTGTTCAATCCAAAAGTCCCGCTCATTTTGTGACTTCCGCTTAGTGGACACGTCACACTGATTGCGTAATTTCCCGTGAGTGCAAAGGTCGCGCTGTTTGCGGAAGTGCTGCTGACTGTGGAAGCCCCACAGTGGAGAGGCCGCACTCAGCCATGTGAGTAGATTCAAGAAAGTTTACTGTCATATATATGGTGTGTGAGTGTGAATGTGTATGTGTGTGTGAGTGTATGTGTGTGAGTGTATGTGTGTGTGTGTGTGTGTGAGTCTGTGTGAATGTGTGTGTGTGTGTGTCTGTGTATGAGTGTGTGTGTATGTGTGAATGTGTGTGAGAGTGTGAGTGTATGTGTGAGTGTATATGTGAGTGTGAGTGTGTGTGTGTGTATGTGTAGGTATGTTACAAAACTTACCTTCAGCGGCGCTGCAGTTCTGTCACTGGCCGTGTGCGCGACTTTGGCGCCTTTGAGGGGGGGGGCGAGGTTAAAATGCGGTTTTCTTCTGCCTGCCGGGATTTTATTTTCTCGGGCTGAATAATTTTAAACCGCGGGACAATTTCAGCACTGGAGTAAAATAAAAATCACCTTCTAATGCCGTCAACGCCGACAACGGGGACGGATTTCACGTACGGGACAGCTAAAGGTAAGCCGTGTTATTTACATATAAACGTGCTTCTTAGGATGACCTTAATCCAAATTTTACGTTGCGAAAAGGTGATACGAACTGGCAGTGTTATTCCTGCCGATATGGGGTTTAAATTCACCGCAAATGCAACATTCCAATCAATCGCGTTCCACAAAATCCCACTCGCAAGATGATTAAAATGGCCATTAATTTACGGGAATTAAACACTAAATTCCTTCCATTTGGCCTATAACTTCATGACAATGTGATTTAAAAATCATGTTATATTGTGAATTCTTGTGTGAATGTTATTTGGACACTTAGGCTATTTAAAAATGTTAATCTTTTCTTAAGAAATGGATAGATGTTTAGAACTAGTAATTGAATTTTGTAATTAGCAACAATTAGGTAACTAACTAATTATATGTTTTAATTTCAGGTCATCCAAGTAAGATTGTTTCATATTTGTTTCAGAATGCTTCAATCTATAATAACTGAAAATTTATTTCAGTTCTCTTAATTTTTAAGAAAGTTATGGGCTTTTGACTGTCCTCGATCACAGCTTTTGTGTTCAGTCAATGGAAAAGCAATAGGGAACAAGATGCTAATTGCCGAGTATGAAAATGGGCATAACTTTTTTAATACTGAAGATATGAAAGTGAATTAGGTGTCAAATTAAACTTCTTTTTATGCTTTATCTGATGGGATAAATTGCAGACTTGATTTTTAAAATCTCAAAATTTTGTAACATTGCTAGTGAGTGTGTGTGTGTATATTGGAATTGGTGGAGAGGTGGAATATTGCGTTGGGGGACCAGCCCTCCCGTGTGAAGCTGGGACCCAATGGGTCCCACTTAAAGGCCTGTCTCACGAGTCTGCGGTCATTGGCGGCGAAACAGGAACTATCTACCGCTCCTGGGCCGCCAGAGACCGCGGGCTCGGTCAAACGCACAATTCCGGGGCCGTGCGGCGTTGTTCCCAACACCGCACGGTGCTAAAAAAAAAAACAACACTGTCCAAAACTATGTTCCTACCGCACAGCCGCCGCCAGTGAGGCACGAGTGCGGCACGGGCACCGCCACAGCCGCCGCCAGTGAGGCACGAGCGCCGTGAGTCGAACCTGCACCGCTACAGCCCCCGCCAGTGAGGTATGTGTGCGGCACGGCCGCCGCCACAGCCCCGCGATCCGAAAGACGTCATCAGCCGAAACCGCAAGCTCGTTGAACCGGCCCTACTTGGCCCCCCGCGCAGCATCCATGCGGCTCTCTCGTGGTTGCCGTGCGGTCCCCTCTTCCGGCGCCGCCGCGCTTCACCGCCAACGACCGCAAACCCGTGGGACAGAGCCATTAGTCTAGTATACAACTAAAACTCTCATCTTGTCCTTTTCCGGTTTGCGTTGTTTTTACATTTGTGCAAAAATGGTACCCGATGGAGCTACGATTTTTCGCCACCTTACTCACCATTCTCCTGTGCTGCAAGCGCACCAAGGTTTGTTCCGAATGGTGGAATATTACAAAGGTTATGAAGGTTTTTGTTCTTCTCCCCTGTCATTCGCTAGGACCCAACGCCTCTTCCAGCACCCGCTGTCAATCATCGGCGGCGAGGAGAATAAAGCTAAAGTCCCCCTCCCGCTGGCCCCCACCTGAAGATGTCCCCGTCCCCAGCTGCAGACGCTCCTCCCCCCCACTGACCCCCGCTTTAAGCCGTCACTTGCCCAGCTGCAGGAAGCTCCCCACCCTGCCCCAGCGGCCCCCGCCTGAAGACGTCCCCGTCCCCAGCTGCTGGACGGTTCTCGCTCCTCACTGGCCCCCGCCTGAAGCCTTCCCCCCCCTCCCAAACGACACCCAACAGCACCCCCAACAGCACCCGCATGAAGCAGTCCCCCTCCACTGGCTGTAGGATACTCCGGCCCCCCCTGCCTGAAGCCGTCTCCGTCCCCCGGTTACAGAACGCTCCAGCTGGCCCCCGCCGGTAGCCGTCCCCAGCTGCAGGACACTTCCCTCCACCAGCCACCACCTGAAGCCGTCCCCGTCTGTAGGAAGCTCCTCGCTGGCCCTAGCCTGAAGCCGTCCCCCTCCCCGGATGCAGGACACTTCCCCCCACCCCCCCCCAATGGCTCCCGACAGCCTCCGCCTGAAGCTATCCCCCTCTCTGGGCTATAGGACACTACACCCCCACCCTGCCTGAAACCGTCCCCGGCTACAGCACACTCCCCACCCTACCGGCACCCATCAGAAGCTGTCCATCCCCAGCTGGAGGACGTTCCCCCCACCGGTCCCGCCTGAAGCCAGTGAGGAGCGGCAGAGACAGGCCATGACAGCAGTAGGCCACAACAGCGATAGGGCGCAGCAGCAGCACGCCATGGCAGTGGCAGGCCACGCGGCACTCCCCCACCGGCCCCCACCTGAATCTGTTTCCCTTCTCCCGGCTGTCGGATGCTTCCTCCCCTCCGCCTCAACAGCCCCTTCTTGAAGCCATCCCCTCACTGCTGCAGGAAGCTTCCCTCCCACCAGCCCCCACCTGAAGCCATCCCGTTCCCAGCTGCAGAATGCTCCCCCCCCCCTCCCACCAGCCCCGCCTGAAGCCATCCCCATCCCCAGCTGCAGGATGTTCCTCACCGGTCCCCGCCTGAAGCCGGTGGAGTGCGGCCATGGCAGCGGCAGGGGGTGGCAGCGGTAGTCCACGGCAGGGGCAGGCAGTGGCAGGGGTAGGCAGCGGTAGGCCACAGCATCGCTCCCCTCCCCACCGGCCCCGACAGGCCCCGCCTGAAGTCCTCGCCCGGCTGCAGGATGCTCCTCCCTTCCCCACTGGCCCCTGACAGCCCCCGCCTGAAGCCGTGCCCCTCCCCCAGCTGCAGGACTCAACAAGAAAGAATAGACTGAATAAATCTTATCTTTAACCTTTCAATTGTTGTTATATTTTAAGTTATTCACATTTTAAGCTTTAATAAATCCCTTCTCCACTTGCCGTGCCCGTCAGCTGTGTCTGCGCAGTAATACCTGTGTGTTCTACGTCACAATGGGAACCCAAAGGGCAGGAATGGCTGCGCCGCCGGAGAGCCGCTAAGAGTGAATGAAGGGGTGGGGGGGGGGGGTTGAGGGGGGATGGAGTGAGTGCATGGGGGGGGGGGGGTGTGATGGGCAAGGGGCGGAATGGGGGGAGTGAGGGGAGACGGGGGGGATCAGGGGCATCACAGCGGGAACCCGTCAGCCGCACCTGCGCAGTTGGGGGCTATGCGCGAGTGGTGGAATATTGCGTTGGGGGACCAAGCGTCCCATGTGAAAATGGGACCTAAACGCGTCCCACTTAGTCTAGTATTTAACTAAAACTCTTCCTTTTGTTCTCGTGTCAGTGTGGACAGGGTCGTGTCAGCTTTCTTTTAATCTCCTTAATTTCTATCTTCTTCCAAACGCTTGGCCACAGCCTTCCCATTTTCACACATGCTACACACACGGATCGGATAAATATCCTGCCGCATTTCAACCTATATTTCACAAGTTTCTAACCTTTTAAAAACAGCTTCAAAATATTAAAGTTTTCTAATCTAAGCTCTCATTTTGAAGGGAAAAAGTCGGACTGACGTCACGATCAACTCGCAAGGCAGGATGGGTCACTCCGCGCGGGAGGGGGACTCAAGCATTCTAGGCCGGTCTCCTCCCTTTCTCTAACCCCCTCCATCTCTACCAACCTCACCTCCCTCTCCCTCTCTACCCCCTCCCCCTTCCTCAACTCCGCTCGGCTCCGCTGGGATCCGTTCGGGCCCTGCACGCTCGGCTCGGAGCCGTTTAAGCCCAGCTCCATCGGCTCCGCACGAAGAGGTGAGGGAGGGATTGGGGGGAGTGGCGGAGAAGGAAAAAATCGAAGTTGATCAGGGAAAGTGGGGGGATTGAGGGAGAGGAGGAGGTAGGGAGAGTTGTTTAAACGTCTACAGTCCCCCTCACACTTCAAAATATTAAAGTTTTCCAAGCTCTCATTTTGTAGAAAAAATTCCGACTGACGTCACATTCAACTGGCAAGTTCGGTCCTCGGGTCCACGTCCGCACGCGGCCCGGTGGGGAAGCTGCTGCCGCGGGCTTAGCCCGGCGACTGGGCCTGGGCTGGAGTTGGGCCTGGAGCTGGAGTGAGGGCCGAGCCCAGGGCTTGAGACGGGGCTGTGACCGGCGTCGATAAAGAAGCCGCTGGTGGAACCGAGGACGAGCCGAGGTCAGGGACGAGCTCAGAGATGAAGTCGGGGCCTGGACTGGAGACCATGCGGCTGGCGAGCTGACGGCTGCAGTCTACAGCCAGGGCTGTGCTGAGTACGAGAACCTGGCCCTGCTCTACGACCTGGGTAGGTCCTGGGACAGGGAATGAGAGTGAGGGGAGGAGGATGAAGGAAATGAGGAGGGATGGGGTGGGGTCTCTACCCCGCTCCTTCTCTGCCCCTCTCCCTCTACCCTCTCTCTACTCCTCTCCCTCTCTACCCTCTCCCCCTGTACCCCTCCCTCTCTACCCCCCTCCCCCTCTACCCCCTCCACTCTCTTCCTACCCCCTCCCCTCCACCCTTTCTACTGCCTCCCCCTCCCTCTCTACCCCCTCACCCCTCTCTGCCCCACCTCCCTCTCTACCCCCCCCTCCCTCCCTACCCCAGCTAAATCATTAATATATATGGTAAACAGTTGCGGCCCCAACACCAAACCTTGCAGCACTCCACTCGCCACGGCAGTGAAGAAAGCTAATTGAATGTTGGCCTTCATAACAAGACGATTTCAGTATAGGAGTAAAGAGGTTATTCTGCAGTTGTATAGGACTCTGGTAAGACCACATCTGGAGTATTGTGTACAGTTTTGGTCTCCTAATTTGAGGAAGGACATCCTTGTGATTGAGGCAGTGCAGCGTAGGTTCACGAGATTGATCCCTGGGATGGCGGGACTGCCATATGAGGAAAGATTGAAAAGACTAGGCTTGTATTCACTGGAGTTTAGAAGGATGAGGGGGAATCTTATAGAAACATATAAAATTATAAAAAGACTGGACAAGCTAGATGCAGGAAAAATGTTCCCAATGTTGGGCAGGTCCAGAACCAGGGGCCACAGTCTTAGAATAAAGGGGAGGCCATTTAAAACTGCGGTGAGAAAAAACTTTTTCACCCAGAGAGTTGTGAATTTGTGGAATTCCCTGCCACAGAGGACAGTGGAAGCCAAGTAACTGGATGAATTTAAATGAGAGTTAGATAGAGCTCTTGGGACTAGCGGAATCAAGGGGTATGGGGAGAAGGCAGGCACGGGTTACTGATTGTGGATGATCAGCCATGATCACAATGAATGACGGTGCTGACTCAAAGGGCCGAATGGCCTCATCTGCACCTATTTTCTCTGTTAATCTAGCCCTGGCTGCAATTACTGAAATTATTATTTGTTTCCATTTTAAGCCTTTATTAAAATACAGCTAGTCTTAAAACACAATGTTTTAAGCACAGTAGCAGCAGAGTTGCTGCCTTACAGTGCAAAAAACCCGGATTCGATCCTGACGATGGGTGCTGTCTGTAAGGAATTTGTATGTTCTCCCCGTAACCATGTGGGTTTCTCCCTGGTGCTCTGGTTTTCAAAGACATACAGGTTTGTAGGTTAATTGGCGTTATAAATGTACAAATTGTCCCTAGTGTCTTTAGGGTCGTGTTAATGTGTGGGGTTCGCTGGTCAGTGCGGACCCGGCGGGCTGGAGGGCCTGTTTCCACACTGTATTTCTAAACTAAATTAAACCAGGTAATCAAAACCTGTGGCCAGCTTAGAGCTGGGCCAATATCAGACTCCACCAATGACAGCAACTCAGATCTCTGGGGGTTTATGAAACATCCACACACATTCAATGATAGAAAATATTTATTACATGCATCAAAAGTTAAAGAGTTTACAAAATAGAACATACATTCAGTATTACAAATTATTTCAAAATAACATCTTATGCAAATACAAATGATATAATATTTAATTACTGTGTGAAATGAATAAAAATCTGTATGGCCACCTATAAACAACTCTGATGTGATTGAGATTCCAGAAGCCACACAGATTGCAAAGATCTCCTGAGGCAGTGGTAGCTGGCGATCAAAGTCACTAAAGTAATGATTAACAGGGTAGACACAAAATGTTGGAGTAACTCTGGAGAGAAGGAATGGGTGACGTTTCGGGTCGAGACCCTTCTTTAGAATCGAAATTCAAGTTTCGATTTAAACTAGCATCTGCAGTTCTTTCCCACAAATGTAACTATTACCAGATGGACTTCTACATCCTTGGTGCCTGTTAAAAGTTCACAAGATATAGGAGCAAAATTAGGCCATTCGACCCATTGAGACTACTCTGCCATTCAATCATGGCCGATCTCTGCCTCCTAATCCCATTTTCCTGCCTTCTCCCCATAACCCTTGACACCTGTTCTAATCAAGAATTTGTCTTAAAAATATCCACTGATTTGACCTCCACATGTGGCAATGACTAAAGAAGTTTCTCCTCACCTCGTTTCTAAAAGAGCGCCCTTTAATTCTGAGGGCACTAACCTCTGGTCCTAGACTCTCCCACCAGTGGAAATATCCTCTCCACATCCACTATCTATGCCTTTCATTATTCTGTAAGTTTCAATGAGGTCCCCCCCGCAACCTTCTAAA